>JAEIGF010000383.1:2240000-2840000 GCA_018903485.1 Drosophila littoralis | reverse complement strand
TGTTATATCCTGCTTAAGCCTGAAAAGTGGTCGCATTAAATACTGTGGCTGCTCTTTTGCATAACACACTAATTTTATATAATATGACTTATTCAAGATTTGCTAAGGCTAGTTTCTGCTTTTCTTAAGTCAACAGAACAAATACTAATATGACTTTGAAGATTTAGGAAAGCTTAACAACTTGACCTTATTGATTATTATTATTGCAATTTAAAGCTTGCCTCCGCAGTTCTGTTCTGAGCTAAAAGCAATCAAAGCACAGAGCCAACTACTTTCCTTGAATAATTAAATATTTAAGTTTCACTTGCAACAAGTGTCATTGGTATTTAAAGAGATTTAAAGGTTCTGTGTGCGCTTTCCCACACAACTAGAAAACTGTGGCTTGCCACGTGACAGAAAACTGTGTAAAGTTTCGAAAACAGCTGCAAAGGGATTATCACAATTGCTGGCCAAGCAACAACAAGAACAACAACAAGTAGTGTAATAAGTGAAAAGCTGTAAGTCAATTGTGGCACACGTCCACGTGCGCCGTTTGCACAACAACTTTTATTTTGTGGTGGTAAACCACCAGCCAGTGGCTCAAGTGTTGCCTGTGGCACTCTGTGGGAGCTTTAACCATCTTCGTATTGACTTTTAATTTAAGATACTGCCTGCTGTTGCTGCTGTTTCTGATGCCGCATCAATTTTCCAGTGCGTGGCTCGCATGAGCTGGCTTTTATTAAGTTAGGAGCTTTGCCTTGAACTAGTTTCCATCGACAGCAGCCGCCTGTGGTTTCTCGTAGTCTCACAGGAGTTGAGCAGCTCCTGGCAGGCGTGTGTACACCCACTTGTTGTGCGTGTGTGTGTGTGTGTACGTGTGCGTGTTTGTGTGTGGGCACACAAAACAATAAATTTGTTCGCAGCATTTTCGCACGTTCGTATCGCATGTTTTATTTTTATTTTTATTTTTTGTTGTGCTTTAATGAGGTCACGATTAATCAGCCAAACGACCAAAGGTTAAGGAAGTGTTTGGCTGGATATTATATCGACTGGTCTAGGCTATTAACTTGTCTATAAGTTTTCTAATTAGCACTTCGCTTAAAACTTTTAATGGACTACAGATAGGCTTTCCCGTTTTAGCAGAATAATATTCATATTAATTATGCATCAGTTTGTGGTCTGAACACCTCGAGCGACTCTTTCAAACGAGATAATTAAAACTGGCAGCTATATAATTGTGGTCTACTTAAGCTGAAATGCAATCATTTTTTGCATACCATTAACGACTAATTAACTCCACCCCGTGGCACGACAAAGGCTTTCGCGTCGACCACAACGGGCTGCTTATGACAAATTCGCATTTAAATCTTTGGGCAATAAGACCACAATTTTTCAGCCACAAGTGAAAATCGATATGCTCCACATGCAAATTGCTCTCAAAGTGGTCAATTGCAGCCGGAAAGGTATAATTTAATTTTATTTGATATTTGAAATCAAACAAGGCAGGAAAAAACAAATAACTACTAGAGTTATGTAATTTGCTATACGGGTTTTATTTCTTCTGGTTAAATAACAACTTTTTTAATCTAGTTGTCAATTAAGTTTTTGTTTATGCTTCCTCCATGGCCACTTGAACGAGAGGCGTTTTAGCTGATATCTCCTTCAATGTGGCAGACTACGCGTTTACTTTAAGTTTTATCAATTAATTACGTCCTCCATGTTCACATTCTTTGCTGTTTGGTCAGCCTTCGATTCGACTGGTTCCTATGATTACTTTTAATATGGTTTTGGTCAGTTTTTCCGTGTTCAAAGCATTTCTTAGCTAATAAAAAAACTTTGGCCCCTGATTGCTTTAGTTATTTAGAAAATAAGATCTTTAAAATTTGTCTTCATTCAGGTGCTCCCTTTTGGTGTCTGTTTGACATTGTGCCCATCAAGAATGAGAAGCGCGATGTGGTGCTTTTCCTGGCCTCGCACAAGGACATCACGCATACCAAGATGCTGGAGATGAATGTGAACGAGGAATGTGATAGCGGTAAGTAGCCAAAACATGGCAGCAAAACAATGAAAATGAAAAGCAAATAAATAATATGTATAAATAAATCAATAAAATTGTAAGCCTCATATTGCATATGGCCAGGCCATAGCTGCAGATAAAATTGGAAATTCACATGAGTTAATGCATTTGTTTCGCGCACAAAGTATCAAGCAATAATTAACATTTGACACGCCCACAAAAATGCACGGTCAACTGTTGATACACTATCCATAGCACAAGCGTAACAGCACACACACGCACACTCACACACACACATGACAGGCAAGTAAAAGTGTTAAATTATCCATAAATTAATAAAGCAGATGTGCAAAAGTTTGTAAATTGGTTAACCAAACGCCACGTCAAAGGTAAAATGATATATTTATATATATGTATGTATATAAGTATGATTATGCATATTTATATTGCCCGTGTGTGCCTGTTGTCGTTTGCTCGGTTTTTCCGTCTGCAGCACGCATTTTCTTATATTTTTTCTATTCACATTTTTTGTGTTTCCTTTTCGCCATGTCATCTTGTCAACTTTGTGGAATTTTTTGCTCACTTTTCGCTTGCTGTATTTTTGGTTAACCTGCCCAAGTTTCGTTAGTTAACAGCTTTTTTTTGAACGTTTCCCGCAACTCGCTGGCATTTGAAAATTAATATTTAAATGCCTTACTCATTCTACTTATGTTAAATTTGTATTCTGTTTTGTCAGCTTTGACTCCGTTTGTGGTATTTTAATGCGTTGTACCAGAAAAGATTTAATAAATTTCTCGCTACGTAATTGTTATAATGTCGTTTCCTCTATTTAAATTAAATTAAAGTTGCTTTTTTTCTTCTTAATTAATTTAAAATTATGTTTTTTATATTTATATATTTGACTAATTTATTCTACTATGTCTCTAAACATATATATTCAATTTTTTTTTTATTATTAATTGTACTATGTGTATAACAGCTATAGCTAAATTTGTATTGGTTTAAATTGAATTTAATTTCAATTTATTTTTTATTTAAAATAAATTCTTTATATTTGTTTCAATTCGATTAAAACAGAGCTCGATCCAATTACAATTCAAATGTCACTCAATTTGAATTTGAATAAAAAATAAATGATGTCCCATAAAGTTTCTTATTAAAAACAATTTAAATCATATTCAGTAAAGTTTCCGTTTCATAAAATATGTGCATAATTTCACTTTTAAAATTAAAACAATCTTTATACAAAACGTTAAACATATTCGTATTCATTTAACATATTATATCAAGTATAAATTAATTTCTGTGCAATTCCAAATTAATTTAAATTCACATGAAATTTAAATAAGTCTTTTCCGAGAACTTACTAATAGGCCTTACAGCTTTTTGTTCGTTAGCATTTAGTATTTATCTGTGCTTATCCGACTTGATTATATATTAAATATGCTTACAACTGAATTTGGTGAATTAGTTAGCACGAAAATGTCTCCATTATTCTCCAGGGACCAAAATGGTAGAACTAAAGAAATTGTAACGCATGCTTAAATATTGATGTGCAGAGAGTCAACTCCAAATGGCTGCTTCCGAAAAGAAAAAAAAAACCAATTGCAAACAGAGAATGCCAAGGGAATTGTTTAGCTTGTGCGCATGAAGTAAATTTATTCGCGTAGGTCATTGCGCATCCAACTAATGCGAATTAGTGAGCAGACAGAGTTCTGGGCATCTAACTAAAGGTGAGCTTCGGGTTGGGTTTTTGAGGTCTTGGTTTTGGAGCATTGTTCGGCTGCTTGGTGGCTTGCACTCTGGCATTTTCTGGCAGGTTTCATTTGCAGTTTTATTACCATCATTATTTAGTGGTCGTGGCTCTGTTGTCACTGCTCTTGACTTGACTTGGTTTGACTTGACTTGACTTGACTTGACTGTTTTGTGGTTTTCGTGCGCCTTGCAGCCATGCAAAATGGATGAGCTGCTCACAGACAACGGCAGCTGCTTTAATCGCTCCTCCACAGTTTTCACAGTTTGAGTTGAGCTCTTAAATTATATAGCGCTGATGACATCGTTTTGGCATAATAAACAGCGTGCAACGGCGCTGTTGTCATAATTAATAACATTTATATTTAATAGCGGCTCGGTGTGCGCAACTGTTGCACAAACTGTTGCATGCGACAGCTGCCACGTCGATTGCAACAGGACAGTTGCAGTTGGTTTGGCTTTGCAGCTGCTTAGCATGCATTTGTTTTTGACAGCTTTTGGGCTCATGTCATGAGGTCAACATATATGAAATTTGTAAGCCACATTAATAACAAAATTGTGCTGAAAGTAGTATTGAATAGATTGACGTAGTAGTTTTTAACATCCAGAGATGTTGGGTATATTTATATCTAATCGGACACAGAAATTATAAGAACTGCAGCTGCTAATTGAGTATGGATATTTTTGTTTGCAAAACCTAATGAAAACTTTCCTTAAATGTTGGCTCTTCTTATTATATTATAATATTTTATAGACTAGATATAGTATTATTTTATATGGATATAGTATGTTTTTAATTTATTAAAGAATTCGAAACCATTTCCTGGCAAGCAATTATGTTTAATTATTAAGCGTAGAGTTTATTTATTTGGATTCCTTTTGCTAGTTAATTATCAAAGTTTATTTTAAATATCAACCAAAAATACTTCTCAGACATGTGGCGTATACGTAATATTGTGAAATTTGGCGAAATTAGTTAGTCTTGACATTTGCGGTAAATCCCAACGATTGGCTACTTTAATTGCACGTCTAGTGCTTTTGCCGGATAAAAAGAAACCACAAACTCATTCTGATTTTATTAAAAGCCTTTGGCATATACAGGCGGCTTAGTTTAAATATCAACTGCATATATTTGTCAAGCACGTGGCGTATGCGTAAGCTTGTGAAAATTGCAAAATTAATTTGAGCATAAACTCTGACATTTGCAGCAAGTGCCGCTGACTGGCGGCATATTGAGCGGCAATCCACAATCCACATCAATTGCAAATTAAGGCTTGTCAAAATGCCAAGCAGCATATTAACTGTGCTTTCAGCCAGGCCAAGTAATTAGGCTGTAAATTTGAAGAATTGCCATATTTGATGTGGCAAACGGGCGAGATTTCAAAGGCAATTGAATTATCATTCGCTCGACATTTATGTGAGCCGTGCGTCAGCGACAGTTAAAATGACCGTCATTTCACACATCATTAGGCTTGTCAGGAATGCGGCAGCAGCTCCTCTTAACAATTTTTCACCAATGCGGCATGTGCGACACTTTTGCCCAGCATTTTCCACGCTCGACTGAATCGCGCATATTTTGCACTTGTTTCGCCATATTTTTTCCCTTCGATATTTCTGTCAATTTGCTTCGTTTCCTTTTTTTTTTTTTTTTTTGTGTATGCATTGAGCGTACGCTACGTGCTGTTGAAATGTGGGAGTTGGTAACTCCCAAATATGTTGTTAGCCCACGGCCTGGATCATTGAGGTGCCTGGCAGCTTAATTGGCATTTCGATATGACAGCGAGGTTGGGCCGCGCTCGGGCTTGGGTTCGGGTTTGGGCTTGGGCCTGGGCCTGGGCCTGGGCTTGGTTACGGGCTCAAAATTGAAATCAAATTTGTAACGCTTATTTCAGACCCTTGTGCGAAGTATGAAAAGCGGTTGTTTGTCAACTGAATACCCTCGTTTATATATAAAAAATCTCAATGTTTCTGCAATCGCTATGTGCTTGTTTAAATTAATCGTATAAAATACGCGTTCTTAATAAGTTTAATTGGAAAGTCTATCAAATTAATTTTACTCAGAAAGACTTTATCTTTGATCCTTGGTTCCTATGGCTGCCAGACGATACTCCAATATGGGTCTCAACATAAACACTCTCTGGTTTAGTAGGAAACATTTATAACAATTTTCATCCCATAGCTTTGGCGAGAGCTCAGTTCGCATAGTGCCTAATCCAATGTGTCACACATTTGATACTAAATTTGCATACCCTTTGCTGGCTAGAAAAACAAAAAAACGTTTCTAATAAGCCGGATGGGCACCATTTTTACACTTTGTTAGATCATCGAAAATTAAATCCGTATAATTAGTATGCTGCTCCGTCCCACATTTGGTTGTTTGTCTATTTATTTTTTTGGGTCAAATTTTTCACAATCAAGCTAATTGTAATTTATAGCAGCACGCGCCGCCTTTGAGTTGGACGACGAAAATAAAATTAAGTTAAATTTAATGAGCCTGCTTGAGGTTGCGGCCCAATTCTTTGTGTGCTTGAGATTGTGGTTTACTTTCATCCTGGCACCGTACACTGTGCATACCAGGCTTGTTTACATGCCAACAAATTCACGGACGGATGAGTATTTGGCGCCTCACGCCTGGCAACTTATCATACCCTCGAGCCGGGCTGTGAATTATTATATTTATTCTCATGTTTTTTTTTTTTTCTATTTTTATGCCGAGAACTGATATTTCGGGTAAATATTTGTTTGACTTTGCGTGCATGCAGCAAAATGCATGAAATTAAGCTGAAAAAATATGCTTACAATTGATTTTTTTGAATTCAATTTTAATTAAATATTTTGATAGTTGTTTCTTTAGAAGCATTGTGGCAAAATAATTGTGAAAATATTTATTTTAGGGGAAATATTTAATATATTAACATTTGTTGAGCTTTTTACTCAGAAGTAATATGAGCTTCCATAAGCCAAGTAATTATAAAAATTGTTGTTATTTGTGGATTTAAAAAAAACAAATTAAACATAAAATGTAAATATTTTGCATGCATTAAGTAAATTACAACACTGGCAGCTGCAGGCTGTTGATAGTGTAGTGTTGCTAAGTTCTGAAATAAAGGTAAATTGAAGGTACATAATATCAAAAATGCACACATTATATTGAAAACCCAAACACAACAAACACATGCAGCTTGTACTTTGTGTCGCTTTGAGGCTGAAATAGTAAATTTATGATACACATTATATATGTGTGTGTGCGTGTGTGTGTGTGTGTGTGTATGTGCACCTTTTGTAGCCTATTGCTAAATACATTTGATAACAATTGAAAACATGCTGTAAACAATATATTTGATTCAAACTGTATTTGTACAATATCTGTATATTTTCTTTCTTTGTGCTCTTTTTTCTTACTCTAACCGGCATCATCATTGTAATTAAACCGACATAAAACAACAACCCAAACTAATATGATAATAAAACCCAAAAAAAATAATAATAAATGTCCAAATCCATAAAATAAAACCTTATAATGAATATAACTAAATTCTCGAATCGTACAACTCGCTTGTGTGCTGCTTGCTGCATCAATTGAAATTATTGTGTTGCGACTCTGTAAGTTTTTGCCCTTACAGCTGCACTCCTCGGCGCTAGATTCCGTGCCGGCTCCAATGCCGGCATTCTGGGCCTGGGCGGCCTGCCCGGCCTGGGCGGACCGCCGTCTGGTGATGGCGGCGATACGGATACCGGTGAGGGCAATAATTTGGATGTGCCCGCCGGCTGTAATATGGGAAGACGTCGCAGTCGGGCGGTTCTATATCAGCTATCCGGTCATTACAAGCCCGAAAAGGGCGGTGTCAAAACCAAATTGAAGCTGGGCAATGTGAGTATGATAACCACACTCAAACCACACACACACACACACATACACACTTCACACACACATACACACTCCCAACAACAACAACAACAGAAACATCGAAAGGGCTATTGCGACCCAAATTCAATTAAACGTATATGGCTTTAAATCCTCTTTTGTTGTTGTCGAAGGTAATGGCTCGGAATATACACTCGGCGTGTAGGGTATTATTCAAATGGAATTTAGAGGGCTTTTCTTTTTGCAATTTCAACAATTTTGAGAGCGTTTTGATACCAATGTTGAATTGCAAATGTTTTTTGGTTAAGATAAAATTAATTTTTTGAATTCAGCAATTCCTTACATTTATTTTTTTAAGTAATATAAAAATTACATGTGGTAATATCCAACTATGATTTTGGGATATTTAATTACTTATAAAACTGTATTCTTAAGCCCAATGAAATATAGCTAATACAAGTAACTAATAACAATGCAAACAAATTTGTAATTAGATATCATTTGACTCGACTTTCCCTCAAATAGATTTACTAATTTAACTAAAAACTATTTTGAATTTAAACTTTGTTCAATTTTAAATATGATAAACATTTTATATTAAAACATATACATATATTTTTAATAATTCGATCTTTTGAGCTATACTTTTTCTTTGAGTGTGCCCTTAATTGAATTAACAACTTTCGCCCGCTGCGTTTTTTTTTTCACGTTCTAATGCGGCAATCCGTGCAGTTAACTTAATCCTTTCACGCGGCGTATTTAATTGAAATTCACTTTTGATGTAAACTTTCTTTTCTGTTATTCTTTTTTGTAGAACTTTATGCATTCAACCGAGGCTCCATTTCCCGAATACAAAACGCAGTCGATAAAAAAGTCACGCTTGATTTTACCCCATTATGGTGTATTCAAAGGCATCTGGGATTGGGTCATATTGGTGGCCACCTTCTATGTGGCATTGATGGTGCCCTACAATGCGGCATTTGCCAAAGCGGATCGCCAGACCATGGTCTCCGATGTAATTGTCGAGGCGCTATTCATTGTCGGTGAGTACCACTATATAATGATGAAGTTGATGCTGTTGATGATGTTGATGTGGATGATGATGAGCTGTTGTCCTTTTTGGCATTTGGTTGTCCAGTTGATGCTTTGATGCATTTATATGGACAACCTGTTAACCACACTCATATCCTCATCATCATCATCTTCTTGTTGGGCCCTTGGCTGGCTATTGGATTCAGCTCAAAGCTCAATATGGGCTTTTAGTTTAATTCTCTAGTGTCTTACTTACTCGTTTCCTGTCCTCTATCCTTTTCTTTTATTGCTCTTTTATTGCAGATATTTTATTGAATTTTCGCACAACCTTTGTCTCGCGCAAAGGTGAGGTCGTATCCAACTCTAAACAGATTGCCATCAATTATTTCCGTGGCTGGTTTGCCCTGGACTTATTGGCCGCCCTGCCCTTTGATCATCTATATGCCTCCGATTTGTACGACGGCGAGGTGAGTAATTGTCTCTAAATTGTTTCCAACACCTTTTAGCAAATAGTTTTTTCTTTTGTGTCACGATTGACAAATGAATTTGCCGTTTGCATACCCCGGAAAATTGCAAGCTGAGGCGCCGGAAGGGGGTGTGAGTGTGTGATTGCTGCATTTAAAATGCACAAGCTGAGCTAAAACTGGCTTCGCTGGCATTGTGATTGTGTCTGGGTAGTAGGTGAGGGATTCGTGACCAGATTGAGTTAAGTATTTGTTGTCTTTATACAAATCTGTTTTACAAAAACTGGAACTGCGTTTGCTATTTATTTAAATCAGTTGAACAGTAAGACATATGTCCTTCATAGTTACTTTAATCCGCGCTCTCTTATCTATCTCTAAGGGGAAAGGCTCTATATACGCCCTCTTAATATTGTGCGAAAACTTAAATCATTCTTTACTTAACTCTTATATAGCTGGTTATACTGCACAATATGTGTAGTCACATATAAAAATGTCCTCAAACTAATTCTCAGTAACAAAGTTTCCCATATTTCACTTACATTGCATTCATATTTCCCCGAGGACTCCTTGTGTTCTTAAATTAATAAACATGTTTAACTTCAAGGTAACTCTACTTGTGCAGTTGTGATTATCTTTGATATGTATCAGTTACTTCGTAATCTTTATCTTCAATTCAGTTATTAATTCATAATAATTGTTTAATTGGAGCGTTCGTTAGCTTCACTTTGTGCTGAGTGTTAAATTAACAATTATATTTGCGCATTAAACATATCATGTTGCACACATTGTTGAGCATTAATTTGATATGCTTGCCGTTTGCTTGGCTAATCAAATTTAATTGCCGTCGATTTAAGCAGTTTGCTTGGTTAAACATATTTAATTGATTTTAAGGTAAAATGAAGAAATCAGTTTCCACAAGTGAAATATTATCGCCACAAACTTGTATTTGTTGGACTTTGTGAAAGTCGGGCGGGGCCAAAAGTTCATTCACAACTGCACTTGGATTATCAGTGAACTTTGCTTTTAGCTTACATATGGCCCGCTGAACCCTCCATTGGCATTAAATATTTAAGCCGAATTTGAAGTGGTAAATCGCAGTAAGAGGATTTGCATTAAAGTCTGTTTTATCGCATGCATAATGCATGTCTGTTATTTGGGATTTTATTGTTATTTTCGACTCGACTGAATTTAATTCGGCTTTAATAGCTCTACAAATAATTGCATTTAATTAGAATTGAGTTGCATGTTCTGTAAGCGTTGAGCATAGTTTTCATATTTATTTTTAGTTGCGCAACTCGTTTAAGCCGCTTTTCTATTTGCCCCAGCAAGTGGAATCCCTTAGAGTGCACTTGACGCTCATCAGGCGGATTTAAGTCGTGTCCTCGCTGACTGTCGGTAACTGAGTAGGTAAATGCGGTGCCATCATTGCGTCATTCTGACCCAAATGTGTAGCAACTGAATGCGAGCCCCAAAAAGTATGCTACGTTTTGCATTATTTGCAGCTGTCTGTCAGGGGTTTCAGGTATTGCTCATTGACCGGACTTTTCTTTGGTCTATCTTTTTGTCCCGGCTTTTTCAAGCACCTAACTTTGCTTTGTTTACTTCTTTGCTGGCGAAGTCAGTTTTTTACTTCAAGTGCTTTGCCCAAGCATTTCGAGGCCGATAGCTGCTCGACTGTTAGATACTTTGTTTCCGGATAGAAAAGGGAATGGAAAGTGGATGCCAGTTAAAACATTAAATACTTTATTCTTGTTATAAGTAGAAAGAGCTTTAAGCAGCTGGAAAACGTGATAACATTGGTGTATAGATGATTGATAAAAATATAATTTTCTCTTTGGAGTATTATATTTATATAATCTTTATTTAGCTAGGTATGATCTTTCAAGGAATAATAATAAACAAATTTAAAAACTTAATATTGTCCGTTGTCTAATACAAATAATAATACAAATAAATAATACTACTTTTGATGACTTGAATCCTGAAAATCGCCCGTAGATCGAATTTTTAATTTCCGCTTTTCGAAACATTTTACTTTTGCTATCTTTAGTGCCACTTTTATGGTTTAAATATGCCCTCGTTCGCTTTAGCGAAGAGTGTATGCGAAAAAATAAAGAAATAAATGTCAAATTCGCTCTTGGCAGCCATTATGAACATTTCAAGTATCCTTCTGCTTGTGTATTAAGCTGCCATTTTTGTTCTGACTTAATTTTCAAGCTGACTTTTCACTGATTTTATGCATTGTCATGGCTTTCCCATTGATTGCGCTGTCGACCAAAGTTTTCTTTTTGTGTGTGCCTCGTTTCATTTGTTGGCTGTGGCTCGTTAGAACTACCCCCAGCAACAACAACTTTCAGCTTAGCTGAGATTCCTTCCGATCAAATCAAATACATTTTAGCTGCCTCGTTGACTCAAGTAGACAGCTGTGAAATTTTCTGCATACCCGTACTCCAAGTCCCGAAGTACTTAGGGTATGTTGAGCTCCTGGGTTAAAGTGAGCATCAAATATCTAACAACAAAATTTGACTACTTAGCTACAGGACTTTGCTTTTAACTTGTAGTAAATATGAGTTGGCTAATGAAGTAGGTTTAAGTCAGTTTAAGCATGGAATGTACGTCTAACTAAGTCGGAACTTGTTGCTGCCAAAAAAGGCAAATCCTTGCCAAGGCCAGCAAAAACTTGGTCTGTCTCGAAGTAAACTTAAATATGTGTTTACTTTTTAAAAACTTTCCAAGGCCACAATAAAAATGTAAAAAAATCGGAGCGTGTTTTTAGCTTTTTTAATGCCACATTTGGACGCCATCAGAACTTAACTTCTTTTTCTTCTACTTATAATACCTAAATGTGTTCTAATTGCAAACATTTTGCTGTGCGCCTTACCCTCCATCCCACTCTCTCTCCCTCTTTCTTCAAGTTTGTGAGTTTTATGTGGTTTAAAGCTCTTAAATAGCTGAGAAAAAAAAAACGGCATTTATATGTTATTATTTGGCCACTTTCGACAAATTTTGGACAGGTCTTGCGCTCAGATTTTGTAATTCAAAAGTATTTTCTTTTTGACATTTTCGTAGCTGCTTCTGTTTACTTTTAAAGTGGCATATCTTGTTCTCGTTGCTGCTGCATACCAATTTCCAGCTAATGCACTAGAAACTTTGCATATTTAGTTGATTTCCAAGTTTTAATTATCTTTGAGACCCAAAAAAAAAGATGGAGAGAAGAAAAAGTTGACAAGAGCTCGACCAACGGAAACGGAAGTTGCCATGGCATTCAAGTTGAGTCAAGTAACTTCACGTTGCTTCCGTTGTAGCTGTTGTTGTTGTTGTTGGCGCTTCAGCGCGCGACAAAGTAAACAAAATTTGAGCAGGCGGCGCAAAACTTTACCTAAAGCCAGCCAGGCAGGCATTGAATGAAGCAAAGAGAGAAGCTAACGAAAGCGAAAGCGCAGCGCAAATTGCAACATGAATTACAATTTTGCTTGACAACCGCACACAGATACACAAACACACGCACACCTACACACGCATACAAACAGTCACGTGGCATATAAAAGCGAAAAGCCTTATAAAGGAAAACAAAAGCGGTTATTGTGCCGCTTTTCTTAAAGGTACAACGCCGCGACATGTTCTCTCCTGTCTGTTCATCTGTCTGTGTGTATTATTTTTTTGCATACCCTGTTCTCTTACATGTTTAAGGCGTGTATGATATGGCTTAGTAGCTTACAAAATGTATATAAAGATAAATTTTAATTAGTGAAAGAATATTCATTGTTTTTCACAGCTTTGAAACGTTTTGTTTCCGAAGTAGTAAATGATTTTATAAATGCTCACTTTGGCCATATATTATAACTTAACTATCTTGGGTTTCGTTATTGTATCTTTTAAAAATGCTTAATAATTTCTACTATCTACTCTATTTAATATAGATTCGATGTGTGATGTCGAAAATTCTAATTCCAAACTTTCAACAAAATTTTCCGCTTAATAAACAATTGGTTTATATCTAGCTTGTTGCGCTGCTGCTGTTTATTGTAGGGTAAGCTGTAGTCGAGCTTCTCAAATTTCCTTGTAATTGTTATTGTGCGCTTTAAACGCCTTTTACTTAGCTTCTTGACAGCCTCGCGTATTTTTCTTTCTATTGAATTTATTGCAAGGCTGTTGCACGCTTAATGCTTAGATCGCAGGTTTTTTTTCAGCTCTTTCAGCAAATTGCAAACTGGGCCCATTTTGGAAAGGATGTCTCAACAGTTTCACGCTTATAATATTTCTACTTTTAATCATAAAATATATTTTTATGTACATAAGTTGCCAGCTTCAAGATTAAATGACAGCTCAAAGCTTCTTTTTAGTCAACCTGCCCGACCTTCTGGGCAGCCTGATAAGCTTGTTTATGTTTACATTTCGGCTTTTTGATGACAGCCCCTTTGATTTGATTTTTGTTCAACTATCCCTTTTATTCCGCTTGCTTGTCTTTGTTGAGTTGGGGCGGAAGTTATAATACGGCGAAGGCCGGAAATGCTAGCTAATAAATGGGCATGTGTCAAAATTTTTGGGAACTCAGCGTGTGTTTGGGTCTGCATATGTGTATGTGTGTGAGTGTGTACTCTAATGAGATTTACGCCCCAGTAAAAGTGGGCAACGTAATTGGAGCAAACTACGAGGGGTCAAAATTATATTAGAGCCAAAATGCCATTAGCTGCCATGAAAAGCTTATTACTGCATTTCGCTTGAAGCTGGAAATAACTTTTCAACTCAACTTTAAAACTCAACTCAACTTTTTTGTTTAGTTTACTTTTTGTAGGGTTTATAAAAAGTTAACATTAACATTTGCCCACTTCTAAATTGGCATACACGCAGAGTTCATAAGTCAATTCTGCTTTTTCAACTATACCATGACTTCCCACCATTTCACAATTATTTTAAATCATCTACTCACTCAATTTATTGTATTTATTTCAAGCTGTAGACAAATTCCAAGACTATACAGTTATCTCTACATACAGTTATTGTCAATAGCAACGTCATTTGTTAGTTCCGATATAGTTCCATATAAACATTCGCTGGCTTATTACAATATTAAAAATTTAATTAATATAAAGTACTTAAATATAAGAACATATTTATTATTCATGAAATTGTGGGCTTACATTGCAAACAAACCGTTTTGTGAATGCAGAAGACCGTAAGAAGTATCATCGCAATAATCGATGAATGCCTTATCGATAACACTGTATCTCGCTTAAAAATTGATATAGCTACCTTGTTTTTAGTCAAAAGTTTAAGCCAATATTTATAAATAAAACAAGTATTTCCATATGAATGTAGGTATGTTTATTCTAAGAAGCAAATCAATTATCATGTCGACCGATAACTTCACCTTCGATACCCATGATAGTGTCATCGATAAATTTATGCAGCGCTAACAATGCATCTCGTTTAACAATGTATCTCGTTACTTTTCAACTCTCTCTCTCTCTCTCTCTCTCTCTCTCTTTCCCGATGCGTCTCCATGCACAGGAATCACACATTCATCTTGTCAAATTGACGCGTTTGTTGCGCCTGGCCAGGCTATTGCAAAAAATTGATCGATATTCACAACACACGGCCATGATTCTGACGCTTCTGATGTTTTCATTTACGCTGGCGGCGCACTGGCTCGCCTGCATCTGGTATGTCATCGCCGTAAAGGAGTACGAGTGGTTTCCCGAGAGTAACATTGGTGAGTAGCGGACGCGCAGCATGGACCGACGCATGGACTGGCTAAAAGCCAAGGTCATCTTGCAGCCCATCAGCCCATTCACATATACATAAGTGTTGGGTGTGTGTTAACGTGTGTGTGTGTGTGTGTGTGTTAGTTGGACAGTAATTTGGTTAGTTTGCCGCCAGCGTTGATTGTGTTTGCCTGGCTCGTCAAACGCCAAATGAAATTGTTGCCTTTGCCCCGCACCACAAACTGACACACACACACGCACACACAGTCACGGAAACACACACACATGTTTTGTCTAATGTATTCTGCTGGCAACAGGCACGCTCAAAGTTTAAAATCAGCTCAGGTGTAAAGCTGTAAGGGGGAAATGACGGTTATTAACACATTCGAATGACAAAGTTTGCACAAAACTCGTGCGAAACAATATCAAATCAGCGTTTATTGTGATTTAGATCTATGTGTGTTTGTGCGAGCCTTAAAAAGTTTTTATTGTTACTCTGTATACCCTCTGCTGGCATTGGCCAGGAGGGTACAGTACAAAAGACTTCGTTCTTCAACCCCATAACTGCAAATTGTTACTTGGTGTACCCTGTAGTTTAGTTGAAGAGTATGTGTTACTTGTATATAAGAAATGGAATTTCCAAATATTTTCGATTTGCATTGGAAGTCAAAAAAGCTAAACAATACTATAATAATTAATGATTATAAAACTTTCATCTTAGATACAATAGCTGCCCCCTTTTTACTTTGCGCACTTTATTAGGGAATCGGAAGGGGTATATAAAACTTCAACTTAATACGTTTAGCAGTCCGGAAAAATCATCAAAAACTTTCTCCAATTCCAACGGACATCAACTTAATTTAACCTTTTAGTTCACAAACTTATCCTTTTACTTGTTACTTTATATACCCTGCAATGTGAGTAAACCGAACATGCTTCATTTCTGAGAAGTCTTTCCAAGCATAACCTGACTTCTGAGAGTAACAAAATTCCGTAATTGCAATCAAGTATCTCTAGGGTATATCCTCCATTCACGTCGCTGTTAATTTAACATTTTCGCAGATTAGCATTTATTTATGCATTATGCCATGTGTATTCCCCGGGTAAATTGTAATATTCCACTCTTGATAAACTGACAGCCAGGGAAAATCACATACGAAAGCAACAAATTGCCAGTTACTTTTCACATCAATATGCACTGTGAACATGATACACATTAAATACTCGTACCGCCCTGTTGGCTGTTGGAGCGAGATAGAAAAATTTGTTTGGCAAAAAGTTCAGCAACTGCCATTTGCCATTTGCTATTTGGCGTTTGCCGTTTGACGTTTCCGTTGCCATTTTGGCCTAAGCATTTAGCCGGATTTGACACGCTTCATGTCCGTGAGGCTCTGACAGCTTACTGACTGATACTTTGATGGACAGCGGCGGCAAAGTCGAAAACTTTTGGCCAAGTCATTGTCAGTTTAATAAGCGGCTGAATTACACAACAAAAAAAAAATAAAAATAATAATAATAATACATATGTGTCTGGTGCCATGGGCTTTGCTAATGACTGATTTACTAAACAAAGTTTATATGCTTTTTCTTTTCTTTTTTGCTTTTTTTCTCTTTTCCTATTAAAATCTTCAAGTCTTGTTCACAGGTTGGCTGCAGCTGCTGGCTGAGAGAAAAAATGCCTCTGTTGCTATACTAACAACGGCTGAGACTTACTCGACAGCGTTGTATTTCACATTCACCAGCCTCACCTCTGTGGGCTTTGGCAATGTGTCGGCGAATACAACGGCCGAGAAGGTTTTCACCATTATAATGATGCTGATTGGCGGTAGGTAATCATCCACGTGTGCTACCTCCTCCCTCCCCACTTTCACGAATTATGTTATATGAAATCATATTTTACTGGCTCTCAACGTTAAATTCTGAATTCTCTCCTTTGGCACACAGCTCTGATGCATGCTGTGGTCTTCGGTAATGTGACGGCCATCATACAACGCATGTACTCACGTCGCTCCCTTTATGAGAGCAAATGGCGGGACCTGAAGGATTTCGTGGCCTTGCATAATGTAAGTATTAATCAGTTAAATGTTAAAACCATATGTGCTCGGCATTCATGTGGCAATGCAATAAACGCGTTTACACTTTCCTGTCCACGTTGGGCGCCAATTAATTAGGCACATTGTGTAAATAACGTGCTATGCATAGTCATCGAAAACTGTTGCAGTTCATTGTTTGTGCAGCTTGTTTGATGTCCATTCGCGATATCAAAAGTGATTCATGGCTGGCTGGGCCCCACGTTATTCGCCAACCGCACAACTGTGCACATTTATTTTTCTATCGAGTGCACCAACGTGATACTTAAGCCTTATGGACCGGTCTCATTAATAGTTTATCGATGGCAAAACCAAAATGGCCTTGGGCATTGGAAATGAATTTTTGCCCCTGTGGCTGCCAACTGGTCGACACACACGCCTTTTGCATGCAGCCCATGTTCCGAGCGCCTACTTCCTTCAGTTTTATTGGAATGCAGCTCACATTCGCCATATGCCATGCAACATTAGGCAGCGTGGGGCGGTTGCCTAACTAGAGCCATAAGCGAACGATTGAGTTGGCTGCGGTTGCCAGCCGCCCATTGCTGTGAAGGGCCATGTTTAGCTGGGAGACGTGACCGTATCACACAACCTGTTGATGGTGCAATCTTGCACGCGCACATAATACGATGACTGCCAGTGGCTCCATTAGGCAGTTGCCACACGGCGTATACGCAATGCGCAGCATAATTAAGTGCGTTTGTGCTGCTCGCTTGCATCGAACGCATGCAAATGAGCTGCAGACACACGCAGATAAAAAGTGCAACTCATTAGCTAATGTCATTTGTGAAAAGAGAAAGAAGAGAAAAACCCATTATAATTATTATTTTGTCTATCTTCTTCATTTCAGATGCCCAAAGAGCTGAAGCAGCGCATTGAGGACTACTTTCAAACTTCATGGTCCCTCAGCCACGGCATCGATATCTATGAGGTAAAGTATGAGTAGATGACTGTATGCGTATGAATACGAGTGCGAGCATGAGTGCATAACAGATATCTGTGTGTGTGTACTGTGTATCCATTCGTAAATCATTTATGCAGGCACCCAGAAGTTGTCGACACAGCACAAAATCTTTGGGAATCTGGGCGAGCGGCGCGGCTCCATTGGCATTTTGATATGTCTGTGCCTTTAATTAAGCAAATGCCTGTTGGGTATCCCATTTATATATACATATAGACATATACTACGTTGAAAGTCAAATATCAGTTGTGTGCCTGGTCGCTTATGTGACTTATTGATTGGCATTGGGCAAAAATGGCAAAAGACTGAATCCCCTTTGATTGCATGTCAGCCAGCAGGTAGCTACATATATACAATAAGTTGGTATCCTGGGGGTTGGCACAAAAAGTATTTTCAATTGGATTTAACTGAATTCAATTATTTTTAATTGAAATTAACTCGCAAATAAGCAGACATATGTGTATAGCGTAACTTTGATGTATTTAACGTATACTTAAAGCTTTGGAGAAACCACAGTTCTATAAAATATGTGATAAACGATTTAAAGTTCTTAAATCTCATAGATTTTTTGCATTGCTTGCTTTTGCTTTTACTTCCCCATTCGTCTAACTATAAAATAAAAGCATTTACGCTTGATTCTTTATTCCAGCAACTTTATTCCCCACAGGTAATGCGATATTCGCAGCCATTTATAACTGCTGCTGGCAGTTGAAGCGTCCCACGTTGGGCGCCACATTTAATGGGTGTGCTATTTAAAGCTATTGAAAACTGCTGCTGCAACAGTTTTGGCGCCAGACCGCAATTTTACACATGATAAGTTGTTTTAATTAAAGAGTTTTATTTAACTTGGGTACTTAACAATTTCTGCAAGCTATTAAAAAGGTCTTTACGAATTTAATTTAATATTGGTTCGAATGTCCTTAAACAACCCTCGTACGTACAGTTAACGGCAGCTTGTCTGACTGTGGCTTGATATGATATCGCCTGCATATTTGAATGCTTAAATTAATTTCCATATTGCATAAATATGAATATGCACTGACCTCAATTTAGTTGAAGAATTGACCTTTATCCATCGCCCGAACTTAATTGATCTGTTTCCAAATGGAAGATTGTTTAAGTGCACACAAGTTGCAAAAGTTGTCCATTTGTTTTGTGCCTTTTGCGAAAATCGATTCACCACAGCGCCAAGCAATCATAATACCATTTGTAGCTTCATTAAATCTGACTCAGCAGGGGTGAATCTATTTAAGTTTGAGTTTCAACCTGATACCTGGCAAACTTTGCCCTAACTGCACAGCATACACAAAGTCTGGCAGCTATCCGAAAGCTCTCGCTCTCGTTTTTTCTCCCTGTCTCTGTTCCGCTTCATTCAACTGTGGAAGAGCCAAATTGGCACAAAGCGCCAACTTTGTTGCATGCAACGCATGCACACTTTATGCAGCACTAGCACGTGCATTTGGCATGCCATTCACTAATTGCCGTTATCATAACAAAAGTCAAATAAAAGTTCCCGCTGGGCTTTTTCCCCTCGGCCGCTGGTGTAAACAATTCGTGCTGCAATTTTGTTGCCAAGAGCTGCAAATTAATTAACGCATTTGTTGGGCTGCCTCGCTACGTTGTGCACGACATATGAAATTTGCCGCTGACTTTGAAGTTGCCAGAACTGAACTCCTCCTGACAGCGCCTGCCAGCGAGATCCTATTCAATGTCTGACAGGCACACGCTTCAATGGTTTTGGCCAGGAATTTTGCGTACTGCCTCACGGAGCTTAGACTTGTCTCGACCCAAAACTTGTCTAATTAATTTCAGCGCGCAACCATTTGAATACCAGTTGATAGAACCAAATTTGCTTCGTTAAGGCCCGAAATTAAAGCATAAAGTTAAGCTAAGCTAGCTAAGCACTATTTTTTAACTGACCTTTCATGAACACATGCTTCAGGTGAAATTCGTAAAAGTTGCTGTCAGTTAGAAATTGTGAAAATTTGCTGAAAAATCGCTTTAAATTGAAAAACTACTTACCCTGGTTACTTTTAGCTATTTTAAACAGTCTTTAAGCAATCTATTGGCATATAAATCTGACAACATTATTATTGTTAAAAATTCGTGTAAAAAAGGTAACAATTTCCCACCCCCATAACACGGTCAAATTTCATCCGATTGGCAATTGGATTGGTTAACGATTTACAAGCTTTACCATAATATAGTATTTCAATTGGAAAGAAATACGTTAAAATCAAATTTAATTTAATTATATTTGAGAAACATGAATGATATACCCATACACTCATAAGGGCGCAAAATAAATTGCATGCAAGATGGAGAGCCAGTTGCCAGGCAGTAAATTAAAATGTTAATTTATTGCGCATGAAAATTAACTGGCAAAATGTCAGAGCTGTTGGCCCCTTGAATACGGCCCCAAACGTTCCGCTGGCCCATCTGTTGCTCGACAATGCGAGTGTTTATTGTATCAGAAATTGTGTTGGCGTGTTTGCGCGTAATTTTCAAGCTAAATTTGGCCAGCATAATGAAACGCCCTGCGTTTAGTTAGGGCTGACACACGCCCTTTAATGTTGCGCACAGTTTTTGGGCCAACTTGTTGTTGGCCGCTGCTTGCAATTAGTGTAAAATATTTTACACTTCTTTGGATTTTGTGGTTGAGTAACACACATAAATAACAATTCCAAGTTGCCCCTCGGGGAAATGTTCCATTAAGTAAGTAAATATTCAAACTCAGACACACACAACACACACACACACCCGGCGCGGGGTAAGCTTTTAAAACTTTCTACATACTTTCATTGGTTAGTTTTTGTTGCTGTTTGTATTGGTTCTTCGTTAAATTTTTGCCCATGTCAACGTAAATAATACTCGAAGGCACAAGAGTAATTTTAGCCAAACATTCCGTATATTCATTTAACCAAAAAATTTCTGCCATTTCGTGATGGTTTTGTGGCTAACAGAAAATAAGTTTCTAATTTCGACTAAGTTGAAACTTATACACATAACTATCTCTCATTTTATTGATTTTATCACTATTGTGTGCTTTCTGCACAAATTTGCAATTTTCCATTGAAAATTATAGTTCTCTATAAATGCAAATTTCTAGCAAATATTGTTTACTGAATATTTCTTAGAACTTTAAATCGATTAATGTGCATTCAATTGAATTAAATGCCAGTTTAGTGGGATTATATATACTAAGTTGCGTTAAATATTTCATCTGTGACTGCTTTAAGTCAATATTTGTGCTTCATATACGACAATGTTAAACAGATTAATTTCTTTTTACAAACAATTGATAAAGTAAAAGCTTGAGATTGTAGAAAGCTTGTGGAGCCTTTGTCTTTAGTTATTAACTCTTACATGAACGAGCGAAACTTTTACCAGAAAATCTAACTTAAACTATATTAATGTAGAATAGAAATTAACTCTAGTTAGAGAAAATGAGAGGGGAATGGTAGCATATAGCCTTTTTTGCAAATATTTATTTCTTCACTCATTCGAAATTTACACCTTTTAAGCTTTATGCTTTAAAAATATACTTTATATATTTATATATATAAATAGTTCATAGAGTGAAAAGCCTTTGCATAAGCTTCAGCTTTAAGGTTATTCACTGCAATTTTAATGCGTGTTCTAAGCCCTTTTTACAAATATAGGTATCTTTTCCTATATTTGTATAAAATTAATTCGTTAATTTGCAAAAAGGAATTATTTTGAAATCTAGACTTTGCTCTGTTGTTTTAACCAGCTGCCGGAAAAGGTTAGAAAATCATTTACTGACAGAGATCTTAACTTTCCTGCTAACCTTCCTGTTTGTTTGCTTGTGAAGTCAAGTGCCATACACCAATGCACAATATTTGCTCACGCATTTTGTTTACGTCTTGTTGTCAAACAAATTACATCGAAGATACGCAAGCGTACAAATTTTGAGTAATATTCATTCATAAATTCAACAGATAGCCGCATATTCAAGGCATATATGTGTGAATATATGTATTTGTTTGTGTGTACTGCAAGCCCCTGGAGGTTATATACTTATGTATCTGAGGCAAAGAATCGAGGGCAACCACCAAACGAAAATGTAAACAAACAAAATGCAAAAGCTTTTCAATTTTCCTATTAATCCTCTCAACAATTTTATCCAATACACTTGCCCGCACCTTTGGGACTGAGACATAAACAAAATAATAAAAAAAAAAGAAGAAAAATGCGCAGGAGACAGAGATATTTATTTTACATATTACGTATGAAAAGTACGGCAGAGAATGACGGAAAAAACTGCAAGGACCAAAAAAAAAAGAAAAGAAAGTCCAATGCTTACAATTTCGTTCAATTCAATTTGCAACTATGTGTATGTGTGTTTGCGTGTGTGCTGCTTTAAAGGATATGTAAGTTTTGGGATCCGGCACTTGACACTCGTGTTTACCATAACCCTCTTTCATTCACTCTTACTTATTCTGCTTTTCTCTCTCGCTTCCTTTCTCTTTTTAACAGACGCTGCGCGAATTTCCGGAGGAACTGCGTGGCGATGTCTCCATGCATCTACATCGTGAAATATTACAGCTGCCGATATTCGAGGCTGCCTCACAGGTGAGTCGTATCTATATCTATGTGTGTGCGTGTGTGTGCGTGTGTGTTTGTTTCCCTGGTGCCTTTCATGTTATGGCTGGGGTCGACGCCGCTTTAAAAGCCATACAAGCTCTCAAACAAATGGTCTTATGATGCTGATGCTGATGGCAATGCCAAAATAATCGGCAGCTAACTTGGCCAGGGCAGTCAAAAGTCAACTGCTGGCTAAACAGACGCACAAACATACATACACTCACACCCAGACCCCCACACTCAAACACACGCCCATCCAATTGCACAGGTAAAAGTTTCGTTTATACATTGAATGATTTGCGCGTGTGTGCCTTTTGGCCAACAGCTCGACACGGGCAACGACTGAAGCATGAAAAGGGTTTTAGGCAAAACGTTTGGCCACAAATAAACAGAGACTGAGAAAGAGAAAGTGTGGGAGCTACACTGGGAAAGCTAGAGAGAGAGAGAGAGAGGGAGAGAGAGCGAGAGGGAGAGGGCTAGTCGCAGTAAAAGCGAATGCAACGGTGCGAGTTGTGATGTTTATCGTAGACGACAATGTCAATACCCTTGTCATTTGCCACACTAAGCTGTGGCACACACACACACACACGCAGACACTCACAAACTTACATTTGTGAGTGGTAAATGGTGCCAAAATCTGAAGCGTGCTTCGTGTGCGTCTAGAGTAATTGATTTTCCAATTAAGCTTCACTTGCATTATCGCCACAGCGTCGAGTCATTGCTTTACTGACAAACCCGGAAAGTTTTCCGTACTGGCGACTCTCGATTTTCCTGCCAAGTTTGTTGCACAAGAAAAGGTTAAAGAAAAGTTTACAGTTGCTCTCTGAGTTGAACTTCCAACTGGAGTAAAGCATTTATCCAATTGTAGCGAAGGACTCAACTTTGGCTGCATAAAAGATTTTTGAAGGAAAACTAGTCATCAAAAATTGCAACACGAAATTATTCATTCTGAATAAGTAGCATTTGGGACTTTATAGGTGCCTGGCTAGGGACAAAACATAAATGAGAATTCCGTAAAAGATTTTCTTAATTAAAAGAAAAGTCAGGGATTTTTTGTTTGTATTCAAGCATTTAATATCTATACTGGAGTACAATTTGTTAAAAGGGCAATAGTAATAAAAAATTTTGTCAATTTTCATTTTAAATAATTAACTTTCGTTTGTTAAATATTGGGCATAGAATTAATTTTATTTATTTGCATATGTATGTTTTTGTTATATTTGCACAAAAATAAATCTTGACTAATTATGTTTAAATTTAAGTATTAGAATATAAATATTTGACTAACTTCGACTTCTTGAGTATTTTGACCAATTAAATGTTTTTAAATATTAAAATATTATTTACACTTTGAGTCTGATTGGCCTTGCTTAAGTCTATTGCTTATTTAGTTAAGTCTATTTATTGCAAACCAATCTTTGACTTACCATGTTTGAGTTTTTGTTGCAAACTGTGCGAATCGATAAAGATTGCCTCCAGCTTAATATAGATGAAAAGAAAAAGCCAGATTAGCTTATTAACATTTTGTAAAAGAAATGTTGTTGTTTGTCCAGCAAAGTGCTGAGTACGGACAGCTTTATCAACTGGAAGCAGACTATTGCATGACCCTGAAATTTTCTTAGCCGATTAAATTTTCAACTTTCTCGCATAGCGAATCAACAAAACACGCCAAATGCAAGTTGAGCATAAAATAGTAAACTGAACTAGCGAACGACAATACGAAGTGCAAACATTAATAAAGCTTATGCAGAGATGGCAAACAGAAACCACTCAACGGCAATAAGCGCGCTTTAAGCCACTTTTCGTGGCAGCCACTGAACCACGCGCCAATACGCAGCTTGCCACACAGAAAGTTCACGCTATTTCTATACTGGAGCTCGCCTGTTGCTCCTTGACCCACTCAACTCAAAGGTGCCAGAGGAACAAACTTGAATCAAATCTTATTTACGTCCATTTCTCACTTCGGTATTTCATGTTCTTGTTATTGTTGTTGTTGCAGGGCTGCCTGAAATTGTTGTCACTGCACATAAAGACGAACTTTTGCGCACCCGGCGAATATCTGATACACAAAGGCGATGCACTCAACTATATATATTATCTGTGCAATGGCTCCATGGAAGTGATCAAGGACGACATGGTTGTTGCCATTTTGGGTAAGTTTTGAGTGCATTCATTAAACTGTTCGATTCGCTGTTGGTTTGAGCGTGTTTGAAGTACTTTGGGTTTTCAAGTCGCGTTCGCTTAAATGGCCATGTTTCCATTTTGTTTATCTTTATTGAAGGCGTTTATTGAACTCGAAAGTTCGTTCGCTTCTCACTGTTTGGCTCTACCATTTGGCCCAGGCAAGCAGCTGCTTGTTTATGCATTCACGACGTTGCCTAGACAAATGGTTGCTATTTTTATGATTATTGATTCTTACTTAGCGACTGACCTTTTGTTTTTTCTCTGTTTTAAACACATACAAACATTCACAAACACACACACATAAATACATATAGGCAAGGGCGATCTCGTGGGCTCGGACATAAATGTGCATCTGGTTGCCACCAGCAACGGACAAATGACCGCTACCACAAACAGCGCTGGCCAGGATGTTGTCGTACGCAGCAGCAGCGACATAAAGGTAAGCACAGCTCAAATGACACCAGCTGAAAGTGGGCAATAAAAAATGTAATACATTATATGTAGAAATACTCGCAGTTATGAAAGTAATCATATATTTTAGGCAGTTATTCAGCTGAGCTTCAATTGAAATCGGCAATTTGAACAATTTCTGCTGAGTCTATAATGTGCCTTTAAGCTCTTTATTTAAAAAGTGTTTTCACTTCTTAAAGTTACATAGTCAGCTTGGTATTAACTTAAGTTTCTTTAAAGCTAAGGCAATGTTTTATATTAATCTTCCTATTGTCCTAAATGTCCTAAAGCTAAGGCAAAGCTCTCTAATTGCACACACACATCATTTATGTGTTTAGCTGTTTAATTTTGATATTGCTATGTCAAAGCTTTTTAAGCAGGTTTTACACTTTATTCGTTGCCATGTTTAAAGCTTAAATTTTAATATGTCTTTAAATTACTTTCCACATTTTCAAAGTTCTCTTAGCACATGGAAGTCTACTGCATGCTAGAGCATTTTCTGAATTGTGATAATTTAAATTGTGATAATTTTAAGCCCAAGGCTTAATCCACAGTTTCAGCCAGTGTCATTTAGCTTAAAATATATTTCGCTTAGTATTCAAATGCTGACAAAACTTTATGTTCATGCTGCCTGGACATTTCGATGTCTTCTGCCTTCTAGTTGGGTTGCGTGGGCTTTTAATTAAATAGATTTTATGTTTATACGAATTTTGTTGTTTGTTTTTATTTTTTTCCTTTTCTATGTGCGTTAATTATGTTTTTATCGAGGCTGCCTTTTAAAGGCAAAGCTTAAGGTTCAAGCATTGTTTGTGCTCTTTTGCTCATTTGTTTATTTTCATTATTTCTTGTTGTTTGTTTGCGTCTCGTAAATTTTATCACGTTAAGTGCAGACAAACGACGCGCCAATCGAGCGTTTAGGCATCTACAGACGACTTTCCACTTGACTGCAACGTGGCATATAGTATATTCAATATTTTCTCTCGGTTTTTTTCCAAATTTAAAGTGCCCGTAAGCTGGCCGCAAAAGCCGCAACAGCCGCAGGCGAATTATGTGTGGCTTGCATAAATGTCAGTCAATGAATGCAACAATGTGTCGGGGCGAATTCGCCTGAAAAACGTGGCCGCATGATTTAAATTTAAATTAAGAGATCATCGCTTAATTAGTGGAAAGCATGGCAATTAATTCATAGTTGTGGGCGTGCGGAAAATGCTTTTGTGCTTCTGTTTATCCATTTTCCCAGTCATTTATTTTGTACGCTTTTCCTTAGATTTTACTTTCGCTGTTGTTGTTGCTTTTGCCCTTGTGGACAGTTTATTTGCATGTCTGCCTCCACGCCAAAATAAAGCGCAGACATTTGCCTTGTGCTGCACGCAGCGGGCGCTCTCTGAGGCGCCACTCCAGGTACGGCCCGAAGTGGCAGTCAGGCAACAAGAGCAACAACGGGGCGTATGAGTGATACTTAAGCGTAATGTGTGTGTACGCGTGCTCGTCCGTGTGTGTGTGTGTGCGTCAAGATGGTGCACTTCAGCATGTAAAGAAGACGCCAAGGCGCCAACATTATTGAGTGGAAAAAGTTGTAGACAGGCCGACTGAGTGTTGCTCTATAAAAGAGAATGTGAAGTGCGCGTGTAAGGAAATCGTTTATAGAAATCATGAAATGTATTGTTTGTTTTTATTAACATAATTAATTATTTCATATTGGCTTTGTGTGTCTTGACAAATTGTAATATTTTAGTTTATCAATACGCATATTATTTTGAAATTTTTTTTTTATGAAATGAAAGAAGTCAATGCAAGCTTAATATTATGTTATGAAAATTATTTGAGAATGGAGCTGATTAAATACTCAATTAAAATAATATATTAGTAATAAAATAATAATGAAAATAATTATTAAAATAGTTATATCCAAATCTGTGTATTGCTGTCTAAATTACGCGCTTACTTTTGAAGTTATAAAACTGAAATTTGTTACTGAGTAATAAGCTTTGTTTGAGAAGAAATTTTAGTTGTAGTCAACTTTCCCCATGGACCCTGGCATTGTGTCCTGAAAATGTGGTCGCCTGCTGTTGGGAATTCATTGAGAGGCCCCTGCAGGCAGGCAGGGCAGGCAACAGACTTGAGAGTAGTGCATAATCATTTAACATAAAACGTTTTCGTGTTTTCATTTTTGTAGGCGCTCACCTACTGCGATCTGAAGTGCATACACATGGGCGGTCTTGTGGAGGTGCTCCGCCTATATCCGGAGTACCAGCAGCAGTTTGCGAATGACATACAGCACGATCTGACATTCAATTTGCGGGAGGGCTACGAGAATCAAGAATCGGACATTGGACCCACATTTCCTCTGCCCAGCATCAGTGAGGATGATGAAAATCGTGAGGAGGCCGATTGCAATGGCGAACAGGATAAGGAGACTCCAGCAGCTGTTGGCGGCATTGCAGGCGGTCCTCTGGCAACATCAGCATCTCCCTCGCCGCATCACAGCATCACACGGTCGCCGCTGCTGGGAATGAATAGTCCACGTCATCAGCGATTGCATCAGCGCGGACGCTCCTTGATAACGCTGCGGGAGAGTAACAAACGACAGCGTCCACTGAACATGGCCAGCAGCTTGGACCGCAACTCCTTTGAGGAGGTGGAGCCCCCAATCGAGGAGGAGGCGGGCGGCAAACGTCCCTCGCTGGAGCGACTCGACTCACAGGTGTCCACACTGCATCAGGATGTCGCCCAGCTGAGCGCTGAGGTGCGCAATGCAATTAGCGCGCTGCAGGAAATGACTTATTCATCCGCTGCCATGAGCTCGCATGGTTCGCTCAAATTTCCACCGGCGCGTTCCATACCTAACATCAGCGGGGTTGCGGCAGCACGGGCTGGCCTGGGTTTGGCTGGCGGCGATGTGCCGCTTATGGGCGGCACTTTGGCCATGGGCTTGGTTAACGAGGCGGCAGTTTTGCAGCGCAGCTCCTCGCACCCGCCCGAGGTGTGGGGACGCGAAATGCAGCTGCCAGCCATGGGCACAGCGCCCAGCTCAAAGGCCGCTTCGCCGGCCAGCGTGGAGCCAGCCACACCGAAGACGAGTCGCAGCTGTCAAACGGATTTCTATCGCATCGATTTTCCCACCTTTGAACGCTTTGTGCTGGCCAATCCACGCCTGGTGCTGGGCCTGCTGGGCATTGAGCCGGCCATTAAGAATGAAATTGAGCTCTTGCAGCAGAAGCAAGTGCTGCAAATCTCGCCACTAAATACTATTGATGAGTGCGTCTCTCCGCTGGCAACGGAGCCCAGCTTGAGCAGCTCGAAGGAACGTTTGCCGCCGCCGCTGGCTACCGGACGCATCTATCCGCCGCTGGATGATGAGAACTCCAATGATTTTCGCTGGACCATGAAGCATTCCGCCAGTCATCAAAGCTGTTGCAAGAGCACCGATGCATTGTTATCGCCTGAGGAGCAGCCAGCTGGCCAGGAGCTCCTCCAGGAGCAACAACAACTGCAACCACAACAACAACAACAGCCGCAGCTGCAGCAGCAGCAACAGCAGCAGCAGCAGCTGCACCGCAGCAAACGGGGCATGCGGCGCAGCGGTAGCGGTGGCAGCAACTCCAGCCTATCCAGTAGCAGCTCCGGCTCCAACTGTCTCGTGTCGCAGAGCACAGGCAATCTGACCACCACCAACGCCTCGGTGCACTGCAGCAACAGCAGTCACAGTGTGGCAAATACGCGACGAGCTTCCTGGAAGCTGCAGCATTCGCGCAGCGGTGAATACAGACGCCTGTCCGAGGCAAATGCCGAGTACTCGCCGCCGGCAAAGGTACCTGTGCCCGTGCCAGCTGCAAGCGTGGCCAGCTATGGCCTGGACGAAGAGGAGAGCATTGAGCTCCTAGGGCCCAGGCGTGGCTCGCGCAGCGCCATGGTTGATGTGGGCAGCGGCAGCGGCGAGGCAGCCAACGGCATTCTCGCCGGCAAGCAGCGCAGTCGGTTTTTGTTAGGCGTCAGCCAGAGCCAGGCACAGGGCCAAAGCCTGGGACACACCATGAATTTCCGCTTTTCCGCCGGCGATGCGGATAAATTGGAGAAGGGCTTGCGTGGTTTGCCATCCACACGTTCATTGCGCGATCCCAACGCAAAGTAAGCGGGAAGTGAGGGCTGCGCGGCTGCATTGTTTATGCTGGGCGTTTTGTTTTGGCAGCTGGCAATTGGGCTGAAAGGTGGGGAGGGAAGGGGGGCTTTTGGTTTTCATGAGGGTGGGTTGTGGCTTCAAGGTTGCCAAACGTGGGCAGACGTGTGTGGATTCATTTACATGCATGCCGACGTGCGTGATTTATTTGCTAATTAATACTGAAATACGAAGACGCTTGTACTTTTAATATCTATAAGATATCAACAAATACATTTACAGTTATACACACACACGAACACACCAACACACACATTGATTATAAATTTATTGCCCTTCAGTTTTGCTTAATTGGGTTTTATTTGTGCGTTGAGCGCCTAATCAAGTTTCACTGATAAAAGCCAAAAAATAAAAAGATGATTGTGTCGATTAAGCTTTCATGAGCTTATGTGTGGTTTTCATAGCAATGATTGATTGCATACATATCCGAAAGCACATTAAAGCTTCCGCGTGCATTCCTAGTTTCATGCACAGATTAAATATATAACAGACAGTAGAGCTATGCTCCCATAAGCGATTGGTTTTAAAAGCACATTAAAGCTCAAATGAACGTATATTTCAGTTTTAACGGGTTTTCAACTTGTTTTTTCTGCAGTTCACATGTTGGCAAAATCAATATATATTGCAGCAAGTCGAGTTTTACTCAATTTAGTTAAAATATAAAAGCTTATAAGGGTATGCAGTCATATTGAACATTATTATTTAGATTTCAAGCAGAATTGGGAATTAACTTAAAAGTCGATAACGATTTCATGAGCTTTCGTTTGAGTTATGAATGAATAAATGCAAGCTTGAGTTTGGCCAATACAATAAAAGCTCGTCAAATTGTTCGCTTTCCTTTTGTTTTTTGAAGATTAATCCAACGATTAAGGGGTTTTATATTTTAAGTTTATGAAAATCAAAAATCAAGCATAATTATAAAGTAAACAAAGCATATTTATTCCTAGCATATCAGATCTATAGCCACTACGAAAACTCTATTTTTTTAAGACTTAAGCAAAACAATTAACTCAAAACTGTGCAAATACTGCGCTCTTATCATGTGAATGTGAGGCTGTCAATGGGAAGTGCAAACAAATTAAAACAAAGCTAAAATAATAATATTCTTCTAAAAATGAGGTATATATTTAAATATGGAGCAGACAAGGATTCAGGCAATGCATTTATGCAACAGACTCACACACACACACATACATTTAGATAAAGAAGAAATACCTATATACATGTTAAAATATTTACTATTCATTGCAAATCAAATATTATATATATCTGAATGTTAAATGTCAACTACAGGAACTTGATGTATCTATGTGTATGATAATATATATTTATTGTACAATATGCAAATATCCCAGAAATTTGTCAGGTTATCCAACTGTGAGGTCTGTAGTACAAATTTCAAACATATATCAGAGACAGCAAATGATAAAAACTTACGCTCAATAAAAGAATTAATATAATAATATATTCACATGATCGTGAAGTGTTTAATGCTCAATACAAATTGGAAGGATATGTTTGAATATACGTATTTAAAAAGTTTAAAATGAAAAAAACTATTAAAAGATGTAAAGCAAGCAGAAGAGAATAATAGTTAGGCAACGTTTAAGAGGAAAATTTATAGAATGTGGGTATGAACAAATATTTAAGGCAGAAATGAAAAACAAAACTTGTTTACAAAAAATAATTTACATCAATAAATCAAAAAGAATGAAAGTTAAAATATGTGTAAAAAAATAAAATTAAATTTAAATATTTGACAATCGTTTGCGCAAAGAAAAAATATAAAGAAAACATGAAAAATTACAATTTTTACTTATAAAGTGAAAATAATTAGAATGTGTGATTTCATGTAGTTGTCGGGCATGTGAGTTGATATGCAGGACATCTAATATCAAAAGAATACAGCTATTTTTATAGAGTGGGCAATGCAAAGGATCCACCTAAGCATAGAACGTGAGTTACTAAGGACTAGGACATATATAAGCTAAATTATTTGTAGTCTTAAGTATTAGATGGTATCTGTTGAAAGCTGGTATAAATACCAATAAAATATAACTCTGTATATTTCTAACTATCTGGTAGTTGCAAAAGCTAGTGTATATATGTATTTATATGTAAATGTTCCCAACAACTATAAAGACTTGTGCTTCATTCTATTCTCGATGTAAGCATTCTACGATAATACTTAACTGTGTAAGTTTGTGCATATGACTTTTATATGTATATGGTATTCGTATATTTTAACCGGGCAGAGTTCATGTGTTTTATATATATTTAAGCAGAATTTATTGTATTGTATGTACCGTAGAGATTATATTATATGTATATTTACTAAATATGACAGAAATTTTGGTCGATAGGTTCAAGCGAAATTCTTAAACGTTTTTAAATGTTTTAATTAATGTTATTCAAGAAAATCCAGAAAGAAATATTCAATATTTAAATGAAATACACAATAAACTTGATGTCAAATTCAACAAAACCAAAAGCTCATAAAATGCGTTCTTGGTTTGAGTTTTTTTAATACTTTAATTATTAGCAGTTTTCGCTCTGATTATGAGATAGAGTTCGTTTTTGTCCTTTTAGCCCTGTTTTTCATGTGAATACTTTATGCATGTGAGCTTTTGCTTTAATGCGATTAACTCAATTGTGCTCAACTGAGACTGAGCGCCCCTTGGTAGTGTATTTCGACCATAATCCGATAAACTTATTACCAAGTTTATTTGTTGTCGTTGTCAAGTCCATATGTCAATCAAGGTATTAAAGTCACAGGGAATTCCCTAAAGTCTGTCATCGATTGCGATTTAAGTCCACTCATATTTTCAAAATAAATATCTTTATACTTATATGTATTTCTAAGCATTATGTAAGGATTGTTCCTATAATCCTTCATATATGTACAATGTTCATCGGTTTACATGGGATTCTTGGTTTTAGATCAGACGGTGCTAAAAACAACTACGCTTATCCTATACACGCATCCAAACTGGAAATCCCTTTGCAGCATAAAAGCTTCTTTCTTAAAAGCGTAGCTTAGCTTAGGTGCAAACCAATGCTGGAAGTCCTTTAAAAGCTTTAAAGCTGTTCTCTTCAGTTAGAAGCTGGAAACTGGAAATAATTACTCTACTTCTTTAAGCTTTGTTTGAAGCTTTAATTGAATTCAAGGTCAAATTTGAAAGCTTTCCATTGTATAAGAGCTTTAAACTTTCTAAGGTTCACAACTCAGCAAAAGTTTGTTGTGCTTTAGAAACTATGCTAATACGTACCGAAATGGGGACATTTATAAAGCTCTGCTAAGGACGTTTACTTTCTAACCAAGCTTTAAAGTTCTTGAGTTTATTCTTTCAAACTTTGTGAAAATGTAACCGCTCAATATTTAAATAGTTATTTATTTTAAACTGTGCGCGTATTTGTCTAATATAATAAGAACTTTTAATTCCACAAAAATTATCTGGTAATTAGCTCAAAGTCGTTAGCGAGTGCTCGCGGGCAGCTGAAACTCGAGCTTGATACGCTAAAAATGGGAAAAAAAACTTTATCTGATGCAGTTTGCAGCGAAATCACCTTGCCCCATGAGAGAACGTACGGCAAGAAAATATAATTATGTTAATAACTAGCAACTATTATGAAACTTATTGCATTGTTTTAATGGCAATAGTTGAAGTTAATTTTTTATTTTTGCAGCGTATCAGAGGAAAGAGAAACCAGGGCAACATAGAGAAGCAAGAAATTCTGTTTAAAAATTGTTGTCTTATACACTTTTTCCACTTGAAAATTATAGAATTAATTTTGCCGAAGAGTCTGTATATTAACAGAGAAAAATGTAGAGAAACGAATTTACTCGCTTACGCCCTTACGTTTTAAGTGGTCTTTAGCCAGGCGGGTTGAAACATTTTAAAGACTGTCGATTGAATAGTTTTAATTAGATGGCTTGGCACAGCTGGACTCCTAGCCAGACCGTTGGCAATTAGAGTAAGGCAATGAAATGCGGCTTTGCTCTTAATTACGCCAAACACACAAATTGGTATATGGCATGCACTCTGATTTTGTATTCGCAATTTGAGCTGGCCATCTAGACGAAGAGATAGAGCCTTTGCCAAAGCCACAAGGCAGACATTCATGATGCCGCCGTTGCCACAACCATAACAATCGGTATTGATTACATGCACCGACCAAAATGTGACTCGCACTTAGAGGCAATGATATAGCCAGACGTTCGTATGTGCCTATGTGGGATACCCTGTACTCAATGTGATGAGAGATGGGCATATAGAATGGAATATTTATATTATTATTCTTATGGTTATAATATTATATAATATTTATCATTGTATGTGTTATTATTATTAATTTATTTATGAATGGTCGACTAAATAAATGTCAACGTATTAGATAAAAATATCAAAATTAAATGCTAAAAGTCTAATTAGAATACAAATATTTCTAATAGCATCACCTACATTAATAATGTTAATATATATATTATTATTATTGTTATTTTTTATAACATGACATATAACATAACAATATTAATAAGATTGACCCACTTTTTTTTTTTTTAATAGCTCCAATAATTTTGGTGATTTTACCACAAATAAATTTTAAGATTTTTCTTCTCATATTCTGAGAAACTAAATGGGCTTTTAAAATATATTTATTTTGTTGATTGATTTAGCAGCGCGTGGTTCTCGCATAACAATATTCTGCTCATAAAAAATGTATTTATAGGGTATTAAAAATGGTTGCAATAGTCAGACGTCGTAGTCAGACGAACAGCCGTGCTTTGGTCACAGTCATAAGCGTAATTTCTGCTCTAATTCTGTTGCAGTTTCCATTACACAGCCAACACGCTGATAATATGTGTGTCCTGCGTAGCGAGTGTGTGCCTGTGTTTGTGCTTGTGTGTATGGGGGTGCGTTTAATTGTGCCTCATTTCACATTAAAAGGCGCGCCTGCAGCTCAGCTTTCAGTTGTCTCAGCTGCTGGAGGCAGTTGCTGTTGTTGTTGTTGTTCTGGTTGTTGTTGTTCTTGTTAATGGCCATCGACTTTCAATTGAATTGAAGTTGTGGATGTACTTCAACTTTTATTTGATGCCTGTTCCCATTTATGTTTATTACACAATTTTGCTGCCACTTGAAATCAATTGGCCGGCCGCTTGCTGGCTGTGGCCAAAGGGGCGAGAATCCAACCCCGAAAAACTGCTGATGCTCCAATAATTTCTAATTTATATTTCTGGTGAAAAGCCAAAGCCAAAGCAAATGCACATAAACCAAATTACCAGCCCACTAATCGATGAAGGCGTACAAGTGGGCGTGAACGGAACTTGTCGAGCCGCAAAAAACTTTTCAGCCCCACAATAAAAGCAAGAAGAATGCTAGGCAGCTGGAGGGAGGGCAGGCTTTCGTTGGGCAACTGCAAAAACTTTTACACTGAAATTCAATTGAACTGCAACCAGGCAGGGAGTCATTCAGTCAGTCAGTGGGTCAGTCAGCCAGTGGAGCTGGCAACACTTTGTGTGGAATCATTGAATGAGAGGAGACCCGTTTGCAGCACATCGTAATTTCTGGTGCGCGTTAAATGCGTTTGAGCAAGAAATGCCAATAAGTCAGCGTCCTGGTGGCATATCCTGGCCAGCCTGAACGCTGTCGCCTGCACTAATGTGCGGTTCATTAGACAAAGTTGACCACACACACAGACACACATGGCGACAGCCCTCGCCCGGCTGCCTGCCTGTCTGTCTATGGGTCAGCTGCTCAATCGCATCGCGTAATCGTATTAAATGGATTCAAGGGACTAATTAGCAAAGCGCCGATGCACTGGTTCGCTCATGCGTTCATCTCCTGCCCAAGTGACCAGTTGCCAGTTGCCAGTTGCCACTCGGCTGTCGCCTGATGCCAGTTGCAGCCTCAGCTCCATCATTTGATTAGCGTAATGCAGTTCTGCTCTAATTGCTAGCCATCAAACACCACTCCCACACGCCCCCGCCGCCCATGCCTAGCCGCAAAAAACTTAGCTCATATGAAGGGGCAAAAAAAAAAACTCGTAAAAAACTGTCTCAATTGCCTGATGCGGCAAGCAGGTAACAAAGAGACTGCACTTTTTGCAACTTTTGGCGGCAGCTCTTGCAACTTTGCCATTTGTGGGAACTTTCAGTCAAGCAGCTCTTACTTTTCGATACCCTGTAAGCCCAGAAAAGCTTAAGAATAGGGATATAAGGCAACTGTGTAGCTATCTAGTTGAATTAAATTACATAGATAGAAATGTAACCAAATCAAATGAATTTTATGCAAAATAAAATAAAATGATATTTGTAGTTTCTTTTACTATACGAGATCTTTACCAAGTCTAACATGGTCATGATTTTTCTGCATTTATCTAAATGCCCTTTTAATTTAAATCCTCCTCAGAAAATTTCATAAAATTCCAAACTTTATTCCAGAACACAAGGAATGTGTTCACATTGTGCTTAATTGCAGGGTATATCCCATTCGATCACACTTGCTTCTTATTTATGCTTCATATATTTTTTTCCTTCCTATGACTGAACAATTTTTATAAAAGCTGGAAAAGTTGCGATTTACAAAGGGGTATGAGTTTTGCCCGCGGCACCTACCCCTTACCACAAGCACCCAACCCCCCCCCTACGCTTTACCATTCTCTTAGCCAACTCTTGAGCCACTTTGCGCTCAAAGTCTGCTGCGTGGAGTTTGCGAAGCGTATGGCATTCACAAAGCATTCAGTTAATACGTACTTAATAGTCAAGTCATAAATTTTAAATACTGCTAAATGGCTGCCTCAAGATATGTTCGAGTGTGCTTATATGTCAGATATGCGCATGTAAAGCAGTGCTTACACACATACACATGCAGACATGTGTATCTATATATACAAATATATCATTCGCAGACCCGATCGAGCGGTTACAGCCCCGCGAAAATCTTAGTTACATTTGGCATCAGTGAAAGTTAAGCCAAAGAAATTTATGAATGCTTGAGGTCTGGTGGTTTAGTGTGCCTTGCGCCAGGCATGGAAACCATAATGGTTGGCGCAGCTTTCATTTTAGTTAATATAACTTTTAACTAAGGATAGACACCACTTTGCTGGAGCTGTTGATATTTACAACCTAATGATAATGAAAGTTAGCTTTTACTTGCAAGTTGGATTTCAAAGATATTTAAACGACTTTTAGTTTGAATCTAGGCAAGCGAAAAGTGGATTAATTTTCTTTGTTTTAATTACAATAAAATTTGTTTTTTTTTTTCATTTTCAGTTAATGGTCGAATTGCATTATACTTTTTTAATACATTTCAAAAAATGGCTTAAAAATGATTTCTTTTTGGAAAGCTGGAACTAATTTTCATAGGTGGGTTGCAAGTTTCGATTGATTGTCTTATGTAAATATTGATTGTGTCTTGGGATCTGAGCAAAAAATAATATTAAAAATGTATCTGATACTCTTATGATTAAAATGGAATTTTTTAAATATTTTTCCAATATATTGAATTATTTATTGAATTTTACAATGCCTTGGCTTGCATGCCTTAGACACCTAAAAAAATTATGAGATTTCAATTTGACTTCGGGTAGAAGTTAAAAGTTGTTTCCATTAAAAAGTTTCTTATAGAAGACAACAAATATTCTTCTACTTCTTGAAAAATTCTATTTAGTTCCAAGTGTCTGCATAATCTCCACGCTTATCATTATCAATTGAATGTCGGCTTAGGCTTAAGCACAATCATTCCATTTAAGTTTTATGCACTGCGTACATATATAATCCCCAATCTAGGCTTTCAATTTTAGAAACATTTTGTTTTAGGCAAGTTCTCAGGCGTTTTCTTCAACTTTTCCAGCTGCCATTTTACGACTTTGTCTAGGAAAGTCAGTTTCCTTTCTTTTTTTTTCGCACGAGTGTATTTATGTGCTATGTGTCACACACAATGCATGCCACACACACGCGCGCACACACACAGTTGAGGAACTTCGACGAGCGCATAAAAATGATGAGTTATTTGTTTTTTAGTGCATAATTTATGAGTTAAATGAGTTTTTCATATGCGAGTGCGTGTATGCTCGACTTCGTTATGGCGCTGGGCGTTGCTTTACAGATTTGTCAGACACACACACACACACACACACACACACACATGCGTTGCTTGGTTGGCATTTTATTTATGACTTTTACGCGTGAAACTTCATTCGAAAGCGTTTAAGTGGAAGCGCACACAAAAAGATTTCCCAGCGCGCTTTTCCCCCAGCCAGACAAAACTTTTGTCGCTCCCGCTAAACGTTCCTCACACACATATGGGACACTTAAACATGCTCTTTGTGGCTTGCTTTGATGGCTGCACACACACACACACAAACACACACACACGCACGTTTATCATGCAAATTGCGCCTAATTGTCTGGAATGGGATTTACTTGTGGCTCTTAACTGGCACTACGCATATTTTTGGCCCCACAAAACTTTCTTCCAGCCATTGCCAAAAAAAAAAAAGAAAAAGAAAGTAAAATCTGTGAAGGCATTCGAAGTGCGCATTAAATTTAAGCCCCAACCCTTGACCCCCCACCCTCTCGCCTAGGCCCGACGCCGTCTTGGCGCACATTTTCAACGCTGCTTAGCAGACATTCTGATTTAATTGTTTTGCCCAGCGATTCAAATAAAAAATTACCACGATATTTTCTTCTGTTTTCTCCTTTTTTCAAGTTTTTTTTAACTGCATTGTGTCCTGCTGGCCCCCAGGCTCAAGGTTCACAATTTCAGCCCCAAAACGCAGCCTCAACCCGCTTTGTGTCTGCGTTATTTACCGAATTGAGTTGCCAACTCTCCCCCCTCCACGCCTCGACGCTCTCTTGGCCAAGTGGGGGCATTAATTTTTAACGGTAAATGCGCGAAAAGCGGCGCAGCCTTAAATGAATTGTTTGGGGCAGCCATTGGAGCGACCCACCGACAACAGTGGCATGTAAATTAGAAACGGCTCCCTTTTGTCTTTGCCCAATGCCTGTATTTTGTTTTTTGTTTTTCATTCTTTTTGTTTTAGTTTAGTTTGTTGTTACTGTTGTTGTTGTAGTTACATGAGGACTTCTTGCCCTTTAAATACGCTTTCTCTATTCGTAGCTCTATTTGGATTGCGAATAGCTTTGATTATAATCTAAAATTTGGCTAAGAAATTAAGGCTTGTGCACTGAGATATAATTTAAATTAATTTAATATTACTTTCACATTAGAGGATTTATTAGCGGATTTTAAAACAAAACGACAAAGGCAATTTTGCTTAGCAAAACTGCTGGGAAAACTTATTTTTTCTAACAATACAAACACGTTGCAAAATTTACTTTGAAATAATTTGTTCAAATAATCTTAAATAAATAAATGGGGTATTGAATATTCTTTAAATATATATAGAATATTTTAGCTTTTTAAAATAATTTTTTTTTTAACCACTTTATAAGTAATTTATTTCATAATTAAGTCAACTCGAAAGCAAAAACTCATTCAGCTTGATAAAACTGTCTATTCCTTTAGGGGCACCTGACGGAATCAACAGGACGTTAATCTATGTTCTGTTAGGGTATTTGGGCTGCGGTTTGCCAATGGTAATTTTAGGAGATGCTTTTATTTATTCTTTGGGTGTTGCTGCTGTTTTGTCGATTGCTTTGGCCTTTGGCGTTCATTTGGCAACACTCGGTTGGCCGTATCTGTGCTTTGTGTTCGTTTTTTTTTTTTTTTGTGTTTTGTGTGTGGGGTATTTTTTGCGTGAAGGGTGCCACAGAAAATATTTCCGGCTGTTGGTTGGCTGGTGTTGGAGCATGCCATCAATCTGACCTGTGCCCCGGGCAGCGCAGTGCCAGGCGATGGCGATGGCGGCACCAGCAGCAGCAGCAGCAGCAGCAGTACTTGCAGCCTCTGGCCTTTAATTTAAAAACTCTTTTACGCCGTCTCGCCTCAAAATGCGGCAAAGCAGCGCCCAATAATGTGAATTTTATGTAATTGAAGTGCCCAACAGACAAGAAAATGTCTAAGCAAAAAAAAAAAAAAACAAAAAAATAAAACATTCAAAGAGGGAGAAAAAACACGAAAGAGCGCAAGAGAAATGTAATAGCATAACTCTTTTGCGGCTTAGGTTGATTTTCGGTGGCCCTGAAGGCGTTTAAGACAAAGCGACAAACTGCGACAGCGATTTCAACTTGACTAAGTTCAACGAGCGCAACTTGTTATGCTCCAATGAAGAAGAAGTTAGCCTAACTTGCCCCTTATTTTCAGAATAATCTTGTAAAAAAATCAGCAGAAAGCTTCCACTTGTACTGTTCTATACGAATATAGTATGTATAGCACGCTTTGAAAGCACTAAAAGGCTTTCAGAAATATCATTAATGGCCGCTCCGAGTCGTCACCAATTTCCATTTGGCATACCCAATTATGTTTATTACGAGCAATAAAACAGTTACAATGTAGAAGCATCTATTTAATGAGCTTTCAAAGCACATTAAAGCTTTTAGCCTGATTTGATAAATCAAATGAAGCTGACTTAAATCTATTATGTTTTTCTGTTAAAATAAAAGAACATTTCTTCAATGCTCTTTGAAAGCACATTTAGCTTTTGGAAAGATTTGATAGAGTAAACCACTAATTAATAGATTGCTTGTCTTTGGAGCAAATAAAGCTCATAATAATCTTAATCAGCTTTACTTCATCTTTCTGTATAAGCATCAATGCAAAGAGCTGTAAAAAACATTAAAGCTTTAAGCCAGAATTATTGAAGCAAATTAAGTTCACCGCATTCGCAAAACTGTAACCTGTTTTTCTCTGCTTTCAAAGCACATTAAAGATAAAAGCAATATGTGATAAATAGTGCAAATTTAAGCTTACTTAAAACTATGCTGGCTAGCCTTAACTTGACTGTCAAATAAAGAGCCCTAAATTCTAGCTGCATTTGAATGTCATATTCTTCCACAACATTAATCCAAAGTTGTTGCTGCTTTTTCAGCTCGTGTCACTAGGCTCTAATCCATTTACAAATGTAAAACAGTTGGCTTTATAAAATGTGCTCGTTTTTCATTAGTTTGCAATTAAACAGCTTGTACTAGCTGGCCTGTTGGCCATAATGTTGCGCTGCCTGCGAGTGGCCAACACATTTGGTTAATCTTGCAGTTCACATAGCCTGCCAATTGCCAGCACAAAGTGAATTTCATTATTTCGCAATTAGACGGCTTTTGTTACATGCTCGACCCCACGTTGCTGCCAACGCAAATATTGGTTTATATTTTAATTTTTGAGCCGCACTGCCAACATTTTTGGCATTCGACCAGGCCAAATCTACAAGGCAAACAAGACACAGTAAATTGCCGGCTCAAACCCTTTGCCAAATGCCGCCCAGCAGCAGTCGTCGCAGCTGCATGCAAACACAAACCTCCGCATAGTACATAAAAGTGGGCGTGGGGTGAAAAAAAAAAATGCGAAGCGGGCAATATGCTTCTTTAATTAAGGTCAAAATAAATATACCAAGCGTTCTTTTTGCATCAGCCTGTCTTTGAGATAAATGGCTGCGAAAAAGGGCTATATGCAGCGGGTGGCTCTGGAGTTATGGCTGGGGCAAGGGCTGGCGAGGGCAGCTTGGGGGCTGGCCGATTTGATAAATAAGTGGGCAAATGCGCCCACAATTGCTTTGGGCAACTGGCGGCTCTTTTGCATTTTGGCTTTTGTTTTGATTTTTTTTTCTATTGCTTCCTTTTTTAAATACACTTTCTGTAATGGTTATTTCAGCTTTGCCTTTGGGTGAGTAACATGAAAACTTCTACTGCATAAATGGGAGCTGGGAAATGAAATAAGAGAGCCTCGGGAGTATATATAAATATTTAGCTGACTATAAATTTATGGTCTAACAATTTATTTGTTTTACGATAAACTTTAGTGTTTTTTTGATGCATTCTTACCAAGGGTTACCTTGGCTTTGGTCAAACTAATTAGAATCTGACCTCTAAATCAAATTGGTTAATTTGCTTGAAAATTAATTTGCTTAACAACATTTTTTGAGGCTTTTATAATGAGACCATTTAAGAGCGAAATATGGCTTAACCTCATATATATATTCGTATTTATGCATATTTTACTTACGTGCTTGCGTCGAGTCCATCAGCTCATTTAATTGAATCAAAGAAGTTGCCGGCAACTTAAAAAAGTTGTAATTTTAATTATATATTTTTTAAGAACTCTTCATTTTAATTTATGCCTTTGGTAGTGCATTTAATCTACAGCAACTCGCTGTTAAATGCTTGATTTTCTTGTTACTTTTTTTTGTACTTTTTTTTGTACTTTTTTTTGCTGGCAATTTTAAGCTTTTGCTGATTTTTTGTTTGCAACGGGTTTTGGTTAATTGCCGAAGGACGAGCGTGTAATTGTGCCAATCCTGCCTGCTTATTTCACTCTCCCATTTATTTATTTATTTATTTTTTTTTTTTTGTTCTCTCTTTTTATTTATTTGCACTGGCATTAAAAGGAAAGTACACAAAATAAATAAATAAAATTTTGCAAGCTGCAAAGGTCGCCGATGCGAATTCTGAACGCTCAATGCGCGCATTGCCTTACACATTTGCCACAAGCCGAAGGACAAGCTCATTTTTATTTCAGCCCGAAATGGAAAACTGAGCTCCCCCGCCCATACCCTAACCCTATATGCTGGCCACAACGAACCGCTGCCCGGTTGAGCCGAAGTTCGCGTTCGAGCCGATTTTCACATTTGTGGCAATGAATTTTTACGCATTCTACGTGCTTTCGCTTTATTTGTAACCCTTTTTTTCATTTGCTTCCTTTTTTTTTTGTTGCTCTTTATTTTTCTTGTTGTTTGCCGCTCGTTTTTGTGGCACATTAAAAAATTACAGCGCATTACGCAAATTAACCTCAGACTTAGCAGCGTCTTTTATTATTATGTATGAACGCTTAAAAATCGGCGACAACATGCAAATTGCGCATACGCCGCGTGCAACAGCCGCGTGATTTTTCGTTTTTTCACTCCTTTTTATATTTATTTTATGTTTTTTTTTTTCTGTTGCCATAACCCAATTTTGATGTGCGATCTTTTTTTTTTTTCAATTTAAAATTTCACCAAAGCCCTTTGTGCGTTCGCAGCTTAAGACTTGATTGTAATTGAAATTATTTATGCGCACATTTTTATTTGCCACGGCAGACAGAGGAGAAAAAGCAAATGTAAATAAATGTGTTGTTCTTTGTATTGTCAACAATTGTTTAATTTGCGCGGGCTCTTGTCAGCGGCATTTAATTATTGCAAGCGCTTTGTTATAATTCATTTTAATTACAATGTGCCGGGCATTGATTTAACACAATTAAGCCGAATGCCAAAAAAAAAAAAACTAAATAAATAAAGCCCGATTTTAACATTTGCATTTAAATAAATTTGCATTCACTCTTCGAGTGCTTTCTAAATTTGCAGCAGGGATGTGAAATTGTTTGCATTAAATAAAACAATCGTTATCTTTATTTAATTGGTTTAACATTTTATTTAAATTTAATCACCACCAAGTATATAGTTAAGTGCGTGTTTTAACTAAGTGCTCTAAAATAAATGTTTAACATTATAATTAATTTTAATTATAATTCTGACAGCAAATTTATAACGCATGGATAAAGCACAGCTCCTACCCCATTAGGCAAAGGCATAATGAATATTTAGGCTCAAATCAATTTAGCTACGTCTGACTGTTATTTGTATTTTGTAGAGGGTATTATAATTATATCCGACTCCCTAAGGTATATGTATTCTTGATCAGCATCAACAGCCGACTCTACATAGTCATGTCCGTCTCTCTGTCCGCTTGTCTGTTTCTTTGCAAGCTTTTCTCTATCGCCATGAAACTAATCATCATCAAAAAATTGTTTTTGGTCTTAAGCTATCTTAGCCAAACTTGACATCTATGAGCTCCAACCTGCTCCACATATATAAGGAAAATATTATCAAAGTCTTACTACAAATCATACACCTATCTCGATTAATTAATCGAAATGTAAGTTTTTATTTTAGCCTCAGTAAAACGTCGATAAGTAAATCAAGAGACCTCCACAGATATAGTTCTCCTTCACATATCTGCAAACTGTAAGCCAAATGTCTTTCGTGTTATTGTTCTTTTTGTCCTTAATATTATTTACTTGCTCTTATGTGGCACAAACTATTAGCATTGGCATTTGGTTAGACCAAAGCATTCAGGCCAACCAAAACTTGAAGCTAGCCCTTGGGCTATTCCATTACCGAGCTCTGTAAGCTATTTGCGTCTGTAAACTTATTAAATACTTGCAGGTAACCTTTGGCAAAGGCTGCCTAGAGATAGCTTTCTTACGCAGAATTTAAAATTAAATATAGAATACAAGCAGATAACCAAAAAAATGTGTGCCAGGATGAGATTTAAGATAAAAAATTAAGAACTTGTGTCTGTTTCTGGCGGGAGCCCTAAATCTTTCTTTGCCGGCTTTTCGCAAATACAGGACCCAAAGAATTCAAATTCTCAAAAGTAAGATGCGCATCAATTGGTCAAAATTAAATAAAACTTGTTTAAATCTTTGCTCTGTTTAAGTAAAGGTAAGCGTTCCTTTTATTTATATTGTTTATTTTGTTAGTCAACTAATTTTCGTGTTTATTTCCCAAAATATAACCAAAAATATAATACCGAAGTCAACTTGTCAAATCCACAAGCTGGAAAACCCCCAAAATAATCAAATAGCAAAAATAAAGCAATTAGAAACACAAATCAGGCTAACCGGCATGTAAACAAACCTTGCTCAAAGTTGCAACAGAAAGGGGCAAGAACAAAAAAATAAAGAAAAGAAAAAAATAAGATAGGCAAGTTTCTGGTCTGTGTCTGGCAGCTGAAGGTTAAGCAGGCGTGCCATAGCCTGACCCACAAGGAGCAACAACTACAACAGACATTTAAGAAAAAGAAACAATTACAAAACTGATTAGAAAATCTGAACGGAGGGCGGCAGGCGGCAGGCGAAAGCAAACACGTGCGATACATTGTTTTGCTTACGCCCACAGCTAGCATTCTAGTCAGGGGCAGGGCAGGGGCAAGGGCAAGGACAGGGGCCGGCAGCTCGACTATCTTTGGCAGGAAAAACAACAAAACCGCACAATTTGCAAAAACAACAATGACCATGATTCTGGGGTCGCACACAAAAACCAACAAAAAGCGTAAAGTCAAAAAAAGTCCAGAGGAAGCCAAAGACACAGCCAAAAGGAGCTGTGTGCGTGCGTGTGTGTGTGTGTGTGTGTGTGTGTGTGTGGGCGTGTCTCGAAATTGACACGCTTCGTAATGCGTTGGGTTTGTGGCAACAACGATTTAGATTTAGATTCAGCTACAGCAACAGAGAGAAACATGGAAAACTAATCGACTTAGTCAGCGACACCTTAAATATGGCCAAGAAAGGAGTCGCATGCGAGTTCAGGTTCGAAAAAGGGCCAACAAAGCTCCGTTATGCGGCCTATACACATCCTTTTGTCTCTGCCCGGCCGCAGCTTCAATACAATTTTTGTTAGCCAGGGCTTTGTGCGGCAAGTTGCTTCGCCTTTTCCCCAAAACCAAAAAAAAAAAAAAAAACATTGCAACAAAATGAGTTTTAGAACGTTTCGAGGCGTGTTTTTGTTTTCGTTTGCTTCGGTCCAGCTAGGAGTAGAGGGTGGGGTGGGGTGGGAAATGGGACATGCGACATGGACATGGTCATCGATTTGGACATCGTCTCGGTATTGCACTCAAACTGAAATAAATTTCAGTCAATCTCAAGCTCGATGCCAATAACGATAACAATAATTGCCGTCCAGGGACAAATATGTTCGCCATTTTCCAATAGCGTCACACCGAATGGTTCGCTCTAATAAAAAATGGACGCAGCAGCTGTACAGCAGTAAAAGCATTCGGGTGTCCTTACGCTCGCCCTGTACGCGTCCTCTGTGTGTGTGTGCATGTCCAGTCTCTCTCTTTGTGTGTGTGTGTGTGTGTGTGAATGTTTTGGTTGATTCCACATTTGTTTGTTCTATGGATTTGCCTTTGCCTGCTTTTCGATTTTCTGTTTGTGTGACCTTTTTTTGTTGTTGCTGTGTGTTTTGTTTTTCTTTGTTATATTTTTTTTTGGATATTTTAAAGACCCCTCGAAATCGATTTGATTTAAACGTTACCCTTGCACAATTATTTGTTGTTGTTATTGTTGTGCAGTTTATTTGTTTGTTTTGGCCATTTCACGAAGCATAGCGCAAAACGTTCCATTTTTGGCATGAGTGATTTTTACAATATTTATATAGGTACACACTAGTGTGTGTGCTTGTGTGTCCTGAGTGATTGCCTCGGATTTGTGTGTGTGTGTGCAAGGACAGCTTACAAATTTGCGCAACTTTTCACTTGTGTTTGCTCGTGACCAAAGTGTTATTAATGAAAGTCTCAGCACTGTAAATAAACAAATCGCCTCTTGTGTTTTTTTTACACCCAAACTGATTGACAATTAAAATATTTACTTAGGTGTGTAATTAAATAGGTCAGTGACAGTTCAACTGATGTTCTGAAAAAAATGCCAAAATGAAGGAATGTCTATCCTCGGCACGCTGAAGGTTAAATACCCTTGCATGCTGGCGGCTTTATGGCGGCCTTATGACCGATTGCTTTTTCTTATAGAAGCCTTATAATATAGTAGTTCCCATAATATGAGAAAAGTTGAGAAAACTGAAGCTCGTAATTGCTGAGCTTGTTAATTTTGAAAAAGTTGAATACAGAAACTCAGACTTTTTCTCTGTTAAGAGCTATGTAATATAAATCAAGTGTTGATATGATATAATTCTTATTTAAACACAAGGAAGTTGTACGCATAATTACATTATTTTCGACCGACCATGGTACAGTTTTTCGATTCGGCAATTAGAAAGACCTAACTATGTTTTCTTCAAAACTGAGTTTGCATAGAAACATAGAACAGAAACAGACAGACGCACATAGCTACATCTTCTGTTAATACCGAACAAGAATTTATATACTCAATGGGTACTCAGATGTCTCTTCTTTCATATGTTTCACATTTCGTTATAAAACTATAATACCCTATACAAAGGCATAGAAATAAAATACTGCCATATAAGTTGGCATTCAATTTGTTTTGTATTGAAAGAAATCGATTTTGAAAGAATTCAGTTTGAAAGGTGTAAAAGGCGCCTGTCAAATGCTAATTTCAACTTCATTGAGGTAGCGCCTAGACTGTAGCTTCTGCTGCGTCGAGCTGGAGATAATGTGACTGTAATGAAAAGAGCCGTTTGTAAGTCGAATGCAAATTAAGTGGAATGGCATCGATGCCAGCCAGTCGAAAGTCATTTGGCCGCCGAAGGAAGCTGGCGTCATATGCACATGCTTGCATTGAAAGTGCGCTCCAAAAGGGCCGAAGGAACGATAACAAGGACTCGAAGCGGCAATCTTGCAAACCCAATGCTTTCATAGCCGGCATAAATAGCTTGCCGCCCAGCTGGGCTGCCAGGCGGCAGTAGCTATTCGCACGAGCTGGCTAAAACTTATGGCCCCATAGCCGGAGCATGCTGGTGCCTGGCGCATCGGCTATGGGCAAAGTTTTCTAATTAAGTTACTCATACGCACCGGGTGCCCGAGTGGTGCATATGACTGACGTAAAAGTAATTTTCATAGCAGGGCACAAAAAAAAAAAAAAAGAAACGAGTGAAAGCCAAAACCAGCTACAACTTTAAGCCGGCAACAACACAAAAGCCAAACTGCAAACTCAGCTCAGCTTTACAGCCAGTGGGCGTGCTCTGTGTATGTGTGTGTGCTGTGTGTGTGTGTGTAAGGGTCTCGAGTGCACTGCCTGGGGCGGCATCAGTCGCTTGGCCTATTAAACGGACTGAAGGCATGCAGCGATTTTGATGTGTCTGCGCGGCCGTCAAGACAACCAAGTTGCAAGAATAAATATGATGGCCGTGGCAGGACTAAGCTGGCGTTGCAGTTGCAGCTGCAACATGCCTAACATAATTATAAAGTTGAATGCAGCAGGCAGCCCCGCGCCGCCTGCTGACTTTGTCGTCCTTGTTAATTTAGACACTTTGAACGTAAAATGTATGAAAAATCTGTGGCTGGCCGCCCAACGTCTTGGCAAGTTTGTTTCATATCCTTTTTAGCCCCCTGTTTGCTGTCTTGTTGCAAGCTGCTCTTGTTGCTCTTGTTGTTGTTGTTGTTGTCGTTGTTGTTGCTTGTTTTACTTTTAATTGGAAATCTCAAAAGATTAGTTATGCTTCGGTGCCAAGCAGCAGCAACCAGCTGAGGCTTGTAATTGGTGCGTTGCAATTGAAGTGTTTGCCATGCACGAATGCCTGTGTCTTGAGGCCGCTTCACTCAAGTTGCCTGTCCGTGTATGTGTGTGTGTGTTGGTGTGTGTGTGAAATTGTATGCAAGCAGGTCAAATAATGGTAACGAAATTTATAGACAAAACTTTTCACAGCTTACCCAGTTGCAACTAGGTTAGCCACGCTACGTATACGCAACATTACGTATACGTACTGCTGGCCGTAATATATTTTTGGCATTTTAGCTGTTGGCTACCCAATCGAGCTGGCAACATTTGCCTGGCATAGATAATTTCCCATTCGCCATTAGGTTTGCCAGGGCTTAACCGAAATTGATGAAGCTGCCAAGTGCAAGTGACAAGTTCGTAACTGTTGTTGTTGTTACCCAGTTTCCAGGCACAAGATGTTTCAGATACGCAAGACATGGCAAGCCACGGCAAGTGGCAAGGTGTGAGAAAGGTGTGGCAGGGCAAGTCAGATTTCGCTGAAATCGTCGACAGTCGTTGCTTTGTTTTGCTTATCACACAGCTTAGCACGGGAGCCGTGCACAAAGCTGAGAAATCTCAAACTAATTGCTTTTATACACAAAGTTCCACCTAAAAGCGGCTAAGCACGCAGTCTCTTTAAAAATAAACTGGCTTAGACAGGCTGGCTGCGGGCGGTGGGTCGGCGTCAAGAGTAGAATATGAAAATGGCCAAATTGCATTTGAGAAGTGCTTGGAATGGCGCGAAAAATAGTATAAAAAAAAAACGGCCAAATTGCAATTGCCCGGCTGCCCCGCGGCCAAAGTTGTCAGCAGCACAAAACTTCAGCGACAAAGTGCAATCAATGGTAAATTATCACCCATTTCAATGAGTCGCGGTCGCTGCAGGCGTCAATAGGGCCACTGGCCCTAGAAGAACTCTTGAAGTTCTGCCAACATGAAAGAAAAAGAAAACGAACCAACAAAAAAAAAAAAGAAGATTTTATATAAAAAAAAACTACGCAAAGAAATGGAATAAAATCTAAAGGCTTTGTGCAAAAGTTCGAATTGAAACGGTGTCAGTGACACCGCCAAAAAGAATTTCTAAAGAAAACTTTCTTTTGCTCAGCTCAGCTCAGCTCCAATTGAAAGTATTAATCTTATTTGCAATTGCTGAAATCTGGGCAAAAAAAAAAAAAAAATTAAAAAAACCGACAAAAGTAAAAAATTGTTTGCGAAATTGTCGTAAATTTTGTTAGTTTTCTATGTAAATCGATTTAGCTATTTTTCCGCCAAGATAATGATATTCGTATCAGTAAAATTTGGCTTAAAGTGGCTCAAATTCGATTTCGAATCTATCGAACGAATTCGAAGCAAGTTTAGATTTATTGCTTAATATGGAGATTAGCCATAGATTTACTACAAATACGTACAGGATTATATTTATTTTTCTATTGGGTACAAGTATTAAGTTTAAGGCAAAGCCCTTAACCTGAGCAGAATTTTCACGAGAATTTAGAGTAAATGTGTATGTTGCTATAGCACACGTGTGCGACCACAAAATGAAGGTGAAAGGACTTAAAAGAACACTTCGTAAAGCTTTAATATGCTGCCTCTTTTAAGCTCCAGCACGTATTTAACACTTTAAATAAAGCCGCTTTTGCTGTTTCAATATTTGTATTTTCAATGCGTAGTTTCAGTTGAGTTTCGGGTTGCTCATTTTTAAGGATTTGAGAGGCTGTCACACAGCTAGCAGCTAGGGACAGGGGGGGGCGTAACAGGACAGCAGCCGCAAGGAGACAAAACACTTTGTCACTTCTCTCCCTGCGGGTGTGTGTGTGTGTGTCTGTGTGTGTGTATTTTTGGTGGCAAGGGAAAATATGGAAATTTTATTGCTCGCTTATGTTTGAGTTAATTTGGCAACAATTTTGTTGAATTTTAATGAGTGTGCGAAAGCATAAGTCCCACGTCCATTCGGAAAATGCCAGCGTGCCAGTGGATGCCTAACAAAGGCACCATTCCCGCCCTTTGCCCACTCTCAGCCCCCTTTCGGCAGCATTTGAATTAAGCCGTTGACAGAGCAAGTGCCAGGACATTGGCAAGGATGAGACGCCTGTCTGCTGTCCTGTCCTGTCGCCTGTCTCCTGTCTCGCTGTTTGCAGCTGATGAGTTGCGGGTTTCCAGCGACGAGTTTCTAATTAAGCCAAAGCCTTGACAGCCACTGTCAATCCGCATGCCAAGCGGCCTTCAAATTATGCGAAATCTTAAGTAATTTACAAAATATTTATGAATGGCATTAGTAAAATCAACAGCAGCAGACAAATAAAAATCTTTAATGAACTTAATGTTGATTTTTAGCCTGTTAGCCCGTTTCTCTTAATTGTTGCGTGGCAAATTAATTTTTAAATATACCCTGTAAAAATCATGCGCATCATTCCTAGCAGACGGCATACACTTCGTTGAACGCTTCAGCTGCCGAATTAATTAAAATCGCCTCATTTGGCCGGCGCAATCATGTGTGTCTAATATGCTCGGCCTGTGGAGACAGGGTGTCGTCTGTATGGGCCTGGGCGGGTGGGCCAGTTACTGGGAGGAAGGGGGTCGGGGCTTTTGGGTGCTGGGCTAAAAGTTAAAATTATGCGCCACTTTTTGGCATTTTCATAATTTTGCGTATGAAACGTGACTTTTGCTGTGGGTAGCTACTCGTTATCGTTCCGGCTTGTGTCAAGTTTTTTGCTCTTTGCGTTTTTGTTTTCATGCTCTGTTTTCAAAAAGGAAGAAGGCCATATTAGGCTGTCCTTAGAAGGGACAAAACTGAAAGCATATTCCTGACCGCATCTGGTTTCCTGAATTAATAATATTCTTCTCTAGAATTGAAGAATGTTTCCATTTCTAAGGCACAAATTTAAGAATTGACGATTAATTTGTTTTCCTCTGATCCTGCTCGGATCTATTGTTGCCCTCTGTTAACAGAGTATAGCGCAGTCTGAAGGCTTTGTCGGCGTTTTTCGCACTTGTTTGGTTTATTCATGCGAAATTTTAATTTTAACCTGATTTTATTTTATTTATTTTTTTTTTCTTCCTGTCGGTTCGCTCGACGCATTGTTTGTCAACTTTTTTTCTGCCCAGGCTCAACCTGATGCGAGGCCGGGCGAAACCTGTTTTGGCCACAAGTGCGTGCCATAAATTTTGCGCAAATATTTGTCGGCCCGTTTGCACAAACTTTTGGGCTACGGGGCGGCTACTTGATAATGCGCAGCATGGCCAACGTTTGCATTGCATTAAACTTGAAACTTATTTTTATACATTTATGTGTATTTTGCTGTTGGTTCTATCAGCCCTGATTTGATGACACACAAATTTGTAATTTGGCGCAAGGTAATTAAGCAGCCCTGGCTGAAATTCAATTAAGCGTATTCGCATCTCTAATTGAAATCAGTCGGTTATCTGGCGCCCATTTGCACATCATTGTTGAAAATCATTATAAAATGGCGCGTAAAATTTTAATGGCCTATGAAACAAAGTGAGTGACTGTTGTTTATGGCCAAGGACCATAAAAGTTTTAGTTGTACGTCCTTCGCGCTCGGAATATAAAGCACTTAAATACAAGCATACATCAGCACATACATACATACACACATACATATGGACTATGCATGCTTACATAATTACAGCACTCGAATGCTAAATGTTTCTGTGCTGCGCTCTGTGAAAAATACTGCAAATTGCATAAAAATTCATGTTTCTGGCAGCTCTGCATTTGATGTGCCTTTAAGTCATGCAACTGAACACAGTGAAAATATTTATCAACTAGTTTCATTTAAATGAGAATTGTCACAATAAAAAGCGGACAAGCATCGCTGTCGGCGAAAGAGGTTGGCATTTCAATTAGGTTAAAAGGTCGAAAAAAAGTGGTGGAAAAATATAAAAACTCTTTGGGTAATTTATGCTTTTTAATAATTAATTGACAGGTGTGTTGCCGAAAAGGAATAAAAAATGGCAATTAATCTGTACAAAATATACAACTGGCTAGAATGAGTGTAGCAGGTACTTTTGACTATAAGTGTGCTTTATGACACACAATTGACGCTGGCAGCTTTGATGTGCTTAGCAAGTGCTTCTTGACAATAATGATAAAAATGTTTGGATTTAAATTAATTTTAAGAAAAAGCGCGAATGAATTGCTTGAAAATTATTCAAAGCAAATGAAATTATGACGTTTAAATCGAAGGTCTTTGTTTATAATATTAATTGTATTTTATCTATTTCAATTTATTATATTGTGCAATGCTCCACACCTGCGCTAAACTGCATCAGTTTGAGCCCTGATTTGCAATTTATTGTTAAGCATGTGCCGTACCTTAAGGCGGAGTAGTTATATTAAGAACAGCGGTCCTAAGGTGAATACTTTTCCTGCCAAACCTTGCCAAGCCATGAGGATAACATTTAAATTAGAATCAGCGTATTGAGATCTTATATACTATTTTTTTTACTAATTTCCGCCGAGTCTTTGGAGCTGTTTAAGATAGTTCTATATTATATTGTACTATATGAAGAATCCGTCGAAAAATGAGATATTTTCATCAAGCTCAGCATTTACGATATCACATATCTGCAATACCATAAGGCAAAGGTCTTCATTTCTCGTTTTAGTTATAATTTATTGCTATCTTTGGTGACTATGTGCTTATGTTTGGAGTGCTGTGTTTTTGTAGAGTTTTGTACTTAATTTAGCTTATATATTTTAGCCACCAAGCATCATTTATTCAATATGCCCCCTTATTGCCAATGTAATTGTTGTTGCAGCAGTGAATTTATCAATGTGCACTCAATTACGCCTCGTAAACGCTTTCGCATTCGAATTGAATGCAAAGCGATGGCTATTGAACAAATAAAAAAAAAAGAAGAAGATATGTATAATCGAAAACAAAAGGAAGAGGGTCAACAGTTCTGCAAGCGTTGCGCTTTTCATAATGGGGAAAATATGCGTCAGTGGGACGGCGGAAAGGGAGGGGCTTGGCTGTGCAGATGGGAATTTATGTTTGGAATGAAACTGAAGCGCATAAATTGTTAACGCATGATTAGCTTTTGATTTCACTAATTAGATTTATAGCGAATTAAAATATGAAGCTGCCCCCAAAAACGAAATTAAAAACTTCAGCTTGAGTGCGCACAAAGTTATTCTTTTTTTTTTGATATCTGACTGGCAGCGACAATTGAGCAGGCGAGAAGGAGAGCATGTAAAGCACTTTGATGGCTACCGTTTGTGCAGAGATTTGCAAACATTTGTTAGAAGCACACGAAGCTGAAAGGGGCTAGGAGGGTTGGGCTGATAGACAAAAGAGAGACAGACATTGAGGCCATTGGTGTCAAGTCAAACCGAAACAAAATCCGTCATTGGGCCGTGTGATGAACTGGCAATGTGTCAGACACGCTGTGTACGTTCAACTTGTTGGCCCTCACTATACCAGGGCCAGGCTAATGGCGCCCAAACGACCAGCAATCAGTTGTTTATCCCAGTGCCAGTGACAGGGCCCAAACAACTGCAGCGCAGCTCCAGCTATAAGGTTACGGCAACAGCTACAGCTGCAGATACAGATACATCTGCAGCTTTGGCTTTAGCCTTTTGGCCTGGCGTTGCGCCAGCTGTGGCCGCATGCATCAAAGTGACGCTTCAAAACTCAAACTGAAATTGAAGCTGTTGCCATGGCTGAAATAGATGGAGCTTCTGCTTAGCTGGAGGGGGGGGTGCGAGGTTTAGTTGCTGGTTCTGGCCAAGTGTGCGATAAACTCATTTATTATTGCATAAAGAATGACTTTCAATTACTTGCAAGTGAACAAACTTGCTTCCAGCACATTGACAACGCCAATAAACTTGCAACGTGCGGCAGTGTTGGGGGGCGTGGGTGGATAAGAGCCATTTGAATAGTCAACAGCTGCTGCAGGCCCTGCACGGCTAATAGCCGCATTAATTATGCCAATTTAAATGACGCTCGGGCTCGAGCCGGCCAAGCGCAAGGGCAACCAATTCAATTCTTATGCGTATTCAAATTCGAATTTGGCTTACAGCGACATAGACAAATGAAGTGTTAACTGACATTTACTTATTATACAATGCAGCTAGCTGCAGCATGGGCCACGCCCACAATGCAGAGACCCCCCCACACCAGCCACACCTCTTGGCACATAAATCACGCGAGTGTTAAGCGTGCAAGTCCCGTTCGTGCGATAAAAGTGCAAATTGCTCGATTTGCATCGTAAAAAGTGCCGTGCAGCAGGCACCCAATCCCAATACCAGCCTCAACTGGCAACCCATCATCATCAACAGCAGCAGCAGCAGCAGCAGCAGGCGGCGCCGGCGGCGGCGGCGGCGACGGCAAACGCAATCGGCTAAAATCGAAATTGTGTCAACGGTAAAACTACAAAAAGGAGTGGCCAACATTTGCTGCCAAGGCTCAGACAGTGAGCACCCTGATGCGCCTGCTACTCCTTCTACTCCTGCTCCAGCTCCTGCTGCTCCTCCAGCTGTTGCCACACAGATAAAACAAGCACCATAAATAAAGCTGTCGATTTTTTATTATTTTTATTGCCAGTTATAAAAAGTGGTTCGTCGCATTGAGTTTTAGATGCGACACGGCTTGTCCCAGTTGCTACTCACAAAAATCAAGATTCCTGTTTTGAATAAGTGACAAAGCGCGTATTATTCACAGCTAGTTTACGCTTATTTAACAATTGTAAGTTTTACTGCTCTAACGAATTATTCAATAAGAGTCAACGCAAAGTGCTTTGATCTTTGTTGTTTTTATTAAATGATTTTTATTTCATTTTTGTTTACCTTGACACATTTTAGAATAAAATGTTTCATTTAATTATAAGGTAATCATAAGGAAATCCTCGAGGCTTTCAGCTGTCTTTTTATTTATTAATCAAATCAAACATATATCATAGAAATGAGAGCACAATGTATGAAGTAATTAATGCAGTGTACTGTAAAAGCCAGTGTTGTAAAGCAACTGCATTAAAATGGAATTGATCTTTTATTTGTTAGCTGAGTCCTCTCTTTATTCAAATCAAATCAAATGAAATAATTTCTGAAAGTATTAAGTAATGAACGCAGTGAGCTGGTGCTGCAAAATATCTGAAAAAAGGGATGTAAACATTAATTTATCAATTATTTAATATACATTTTCATTTGTTTATAATCATAATTAATAATTTATTGAATATAAAGTAAAGTAAAAAACTAAAATATTGTTGCCAGATTTAGATGCCAAACGAATGTAGAGGCCAAACCAGGAATAATGAGTAAAATCTCGTGAAAATCGGATGACAAGGAGTTACACTGTGCCCTGCGATTAGCTGCAATAATTAGAACCTTTCACCGGAAAAACAAACACTTACGCCGTATCATTGATTCGATGTTCTCGTGCTGTAGCTGAATACACATGCACAGATCTTAATTAATTTTCATTGAATTTAGGAAATCAACAACAATGACATCAGCTCAAATGAGCTAGCAAGTGTTGGAAAATGACTAAATGATGGGCGCCCAACTAACTTATCAAGGCCAAAACTGAATGGGATTGTAAAGAAATGCAAGGATAAATTTGTGTATTTCCTACAGGTGGATAAGTTGATTGAAATAAATGTGAAAAGAGGCAACTGCCAAAAGGAAAAACATTTGGAAATGCAGAAAAATAAGCTGCTAGGCGAATGCGAGTAAATAAATTTTGTAAATTGCATAAAACAGAAAAATGATAGGCGGAGTATGGAAAATATTGAATGGCAGAATACGCTTTGAATAATGCATATTTCTGCAGCTAAATATATTACAAGATGAAATCCAATAAACAAATATTTATGAAATGCCAAGTCTTGATATAGGCTATTGCTTATTTAGTATATAAAATAATCTTATATCTTGATATTTGACGCCATTTACAAATTGAACAAAATTTATAGAAATGTTCAAGTGAATGTCTGTGTAAGTGGAGTCTATGCATTGTTCGCGCCGTTTCCCTAGCTCAACTCACATATGATTTTACATGTATGTACATAGATTTTATTCGCCAATTTTGCTTTTCAATTTACATTGCTAAGCCACATTAATGCAGGCCTTACAATATTTAATTTAATGCATATTTAATTTTGCATAAATAATCCACAATTTAATTTATGTAATGAGCAGATTTTTTATTCATTTTAATGGCAAGTGGATTAACGCCAAAAGCCACACAATAAAAATTGGCAATATTATGAAATTGGCAAACAGGTAAATAAGTGGGCAGAGTGGGCGTGTACCTTGTGCAATTATAAGGCACTTGCAGGCCATATTTTTTACTGTTGTTTGCATGCGATTGCCACATGAAAGTTGTATACACAATATACACATATTTATACATTCATGTCATGTTCATTTAAAGCAAATAAAAACAGCGCTCAGCTCCATTAATATCCTTAAAACAATAGCAACAAAAACAAGTAAGAGTCCTCCAGTCGGGAGTGCTCGACTAGGGGATACCCTGAGCAACATGCCTAGCTTGGTGACTCCAGCTCATCAAACCTAACAGGCTGACATACATGGCCAGATCGTCCGGATATTGCTGCTGATCAAGAATATATTTATGGGATCGGAGATGCTCCCTGCAGCCTGTTACACACACTTGCACATAAACAATGTTCCCCTTCTACCCATTTTCAATGAGTTTAGGGTATAAAAAGGATGAGGTGAGTAAAAAAAAAAGGCCATTTTAATTTTACAGTGATAAAGTAATAAGCCGGCCGTGCTATATACCTGATAAGAATGGATTTAAGAATTAAGCGCCATTAAATTGCATTTCGCCTCACATCCAATCAGCGATCAGGAGGCACGCAAAAAGGTCCATAAAATAAAAAAGTACATGTATACATATACATACATATTTATATAAATGTAAAGCGAAGAGCAAAGCAGAAATCATAAATAAACTGACGGCAATGCAAGCCCGGCCAGCTTATCAGCGACGGCCAATGGACGCAAAACTGGGGACAAAATATAAAAAAAAAGGAAAAATCCCAAAAGAAAAACACGAAAAAGTCGCACAAAATTGTAACAAATTTGGCCCGAAAAAGCCAAAAGGCGAGTTTATTATTTATTTTGGCGCGAACTTTACGAGCCCACGGAACTGAGCCTCGACTCCTGGCGCCCTGGCATCCTGGCATCCTGGCGGCCAGGCGTCCCTGAAATGGCAGTCCGGCAGCCAATACATTTTATGACAGACCGGCTTAGGCAAGGTTTGGCCTAAACAATATCCATATATAAAACAAGCGAAACAAAAAATTAAATTTATTTTTTCACGCGCCAATAATCACAAAGCGCCGCGTAATCAAATTTATTGAAAAATGAGAGCAATAAAAATATACGTGCCGTAGACATTTTCACGGCAGCAGCCGAATTCATCACGAAAAAGTATTTATTAAATGTACATTTTTTACGCCATTTTCCCGCCAGACTTTTGGGATTGCTGAACCCAATGTTTTCGGTCTATATACCTCAGACTCTATAAATATGATATACATTGCACTATTTTCGTAGCGCTGTTTGCATTTCAAATTGCAAAAGCGCAAAATTTATTGAATACTCGTATTTTCTCGCTGCAATAAATTGGCTAGCTTTCGAATTGCCGCTCTCTGTTTCTCCCTCTCACTTTCTCTCGTTATCTGATATTATTCCAGGGAGTTACCAATTCACACACTTGAATATTCTGTTAACGGATGAGCGCATCAACGGCCTGTAATCAGACTGATTTTCCCTTTTAATTGAATTTTAGAAATGATTTCATTAGGCAACAAAATTTATACAGCTCTCGAGCTCTTCACATATAAGCGTATTTTGAGAGTTCAGCAAATAGAAGGCAAATATCTAGAATTGAGTTGGGCTGTTAGGGTAATTGGAAAGTGTTACAATTTATGAATGTTGGTTGTGGCATCTAGCTGTGGAGGTGCACATATCGCCAACCAATTTTGTATTTACCTCAAAAAAGAATATGTATATTTTTCATAATCATAATTAAAGTGAAATAAGCCTAAATTGCAGTTGTGAAAAGCATGGTAGGTATGAAAATTTGTAATATATGATATAAATGAATTCCTTCAATATGTATGAATCCTATGAAAGTCTCTAGATGTACATATATGTAAATCTTCCTTCCTTAGCTTTATTTCATTAGGGTGTTTACAACTTCTTGTTGGGTATTATCTATTACAAATTATATATACTTAATTCGAGCCAATTTAATGATTACTAGCTCAGAATCTGCCTGGCAGAAAACATCTAAGGCGAAAGAAATGAAATGTAGCTTTGTTATTCATATACATACAATGTAGATACTTGAACTATTGTATATAATTTTTGTGACTTGTGCATTTCATATTAGAATCTGTGAATTTTTCTTGATCTCTGCACTGAGACTGTCTTCCATTCATGTGTCCTCGTCGACTTGCTCTTGTTTTCCCCACTTTTTTTGATGAGATACCAAAAAGAGCATACATTTTCCAACATTTTCATTTGTTGTGTCTCGATTGTTGTTGTTGCCGGCTGCATTTTGTTTTAATTGCTTTCGCTTTGCTTTCGTTTCACCTTTCACCCTGTATTTTTTTGCTTTTAACATCCGGGATAGCTGCTCGGGGCTTAAGTTTAATGCTTCTCTTTTGTGGCTTTGTTAATATTTGCGGCAAATGCCACGCCCACAAGACAAAGCGCTTACAAAGTGAATATAGCCAAAGATTTAGCACTTTTATTATTACGCTCGAGTTAAGTAGCAAACTATGTTGAAAACTTTTCCACGCTGCACATTATCAACGCGGCAATGTCCAAGGGGGGAAATGGGGAGTGTGGGTTAGCAAAGGGAAAGGTCCAATGCTGCAGGTGGGGGGGCGTGTCACGGTGGCTGGTGTCCCGGCCAGCGTCTGTGGTTAAAGCATGCCGAAAGGAGCACAAAACACGCTCACGTCGTTGCTCTTATTGTTGTTGTCAGCGCTGTTGTTGCTGCTCGTCGTTGTTGTCGCTGTTGTCGTTGTTGTCGCTGTTGATGTTGCTCGTGTTTGTTACTTTACTCCCCGTTGTTGTCTTTGTTGCCATTGTTGTTGCTGCTGCAGTTTTGTTTAGTTTTGTTCAAAAGTTTTCAGCTGCGCTTCGTTGGCTTCATAAATTTTTAAATAATCAGCACACGCAAACACGTGCCGCGCCAGCAGAGCGGACAACAGAAAAAAGAATTTATATAAACCAAAATAAAAGTGATTTTCCAAGTGCCGAATATTAAATACCCATGCAGGCAGCTGCTAATGAAAACTAAAATATTTCGATGTTGGTTACAAAACGTTTTTCTCGTAAGCTCTAATGTATAAAGAAGCGTTCAAAAATTATTGATATAATCTTTGAAGCCTAAGGTATTTGTTTAGTCTAGAGATCCCATTGAAGAAAATGTTTTGTTTAAACTAACAGATTTATGAAAGACTTTCAGCCGCACGCCTTTAAGCCCAATCCTGACTGGTAAAAGGAAAATCTCTTTGGTTCGTGTCAGGGCTTTAACCAACGCTTCGCTTTTGGCTTCATTTCGTAAAACTGTTTATTCTATTTATGCTTAGCAACTAGCTCTCCCTGCCGTACATTTTGGACAAACGTTTATGAGCCTGACTCTTGATGCTGACCAAAATTTAAAGCTGTTTCGTGACACAATTTAAATAACCCACTGTCAGGGTAAGCCCCTAAAGGCTCGCTTTAAATTGCGCTTAAAGTCGCGTAACATCCCGCGTTTCTTTGCGCATCTTTATGCCATGCATGTTACATTACGATGTATAGCTCTTGATTAAAATAACAAGCCGCAGCAACAGTTGCAGCAGCAGCAGCAAAGGCATTGATGATTGGCATATTAATAAGCAAAAAAACAAACGTAATTTACGCAAAATGTTGTCAAAGGTATTTCAATTTCATTTGCAGTGCAATACACAAACGCACACGCACACTCACACAAAAGGCTTGGCAACAAGATAATCACGCATCACGTATACGCAGTGTTTTCCACGCTGTGGCAATGTCGCAGCTAAAACACAAATACGCACACTGATACACACAAAGACAGAGAGACAAAACAGTCAGTCAGTCAGTCTGTCGGAAGAGAAAGTAGAGTGTTGTTGTTGTTGTCTGTAAAAACACACGTAACAAAATGATAATAAAATCGTACGAACTCCTCTGCGTGACATAAGACAAAATCCTAGTGCTATCTACGGCAGGCCGAAAATGCAATACCCTTGCAGAATTGTCGCGTGGAGAATGATGAAGCTGAGTTTGGTTGAAGCTAAATAGAGAACGTTTTTGACTGATTAAGCTTTGCACATTTGTATGTAGCATAGTACAATGAGTAAATGCCGGATAACAAGATAAACTAATATATTAAAAAAGTGATATGATATAGTGCTCTGTTTAGGGTTAATCCGATATAAAGACTGTCTACAAGACCAAGAAGATTCTATGTAAGGCTCAGACTAATTTCCATAGAACCAGCAAGACGGACAGACCGCATTCCTGCTGATATCTCCTTCTCTGCGTTACGCAGTTCATGACAAAGTTACATTGTTCTTATTGCAAGGGTATAGAAAAACACAAAAACGCAAAACGCAATTGTAATATTTGTCATTTTGTCGGCGACAACATTTGCCATTCGTCGTCGTCGTCGTCGTCGTCGTCGTCGTCGTCGCCATTCGCCATATGCTCGTTCGGCTTGTTTGTTTATTTCGCTCTTGTTTGTCTGCCGGCCAGGTGACGCATACGCAACGTTGCCAACCGAATGGAAAGCACGAAAGTGGCTTCAATGGTGAGTTAAGTGCATGTGCGTGTGCTTATCTTATCCTTAGTCTGGCTGGTAAGCCTCTTGTCTCTGCAAACCAAACGAGACATAGATAAATCAAATAAATCTGAGCCACATTTGCGGTTTATATAAAAAACAGACAAATCTGTTCAGGCCACTGCAGCATTTTCTCTCTTCAATTTTTATTTTATTATACAAAATGTGACTGGAAGTTGCACGAGTATTAACAAAATATACACAGTTTAATATAAATATAACTAAATAACTAAATTGTGTAGATGAAAGATAATAATTAATGTTTGTAGATGTGTGACGCATAGATGGAGACATCTCCGAGCCCAAAAAGTAAAGATACTCTAGATCAGCATCAACAGCCGAGTTATTATTACCAGGTGCGCCTGTACGTATGTCCGTCTGTCCGTCTGCCCCTCTGTCCATCTGTCCGTCTGCCCTTCTGTTCCTAATGTCAGAACCGCGGATATCGGACTATTTTATATAGCTGCCATAGGAACGATCAAGCAGAAATTAGGTTCTTGTACGGCAAAGAATTCATTTTATTAAATGTGTTTTCCATTTTTTATAGAGTTTATTACTATTCTATTTTGAACGGGCTTAGAGAAAATTAAAATAGAAATAAATACCTTTTAATAAAGAAATAGTCCTGAAACCTTCACACGATATAAATTTAGTTTACAAATTTAAGCAGGAACAATGCTAATTTGTTGTTGCATAGTATTTTCTCTGGTATTTCCCATCGGAGTAGCACGACAGCTAGTTGATATTAAAAGCTTGTAAGCTCAGACCTAGACGTATGTACAAGTCAGAAAAAAACAACAAAATAAAACATATGCTAGCACACCTGAAGTCCCTTAATAATATATGCGGCCAGTTCGCTTGTAATTCCCAATTGGTGCTGGTCCTGGCAGGGCGAGTAATTAAAAGCAACAACAACAAACACGCTTGCGACTCTCAAACAATTGTTGTTAAACATTTAATTAACATTAACAAAAGCGGCAAATGAAATAACTGTTGAATTAATTGTTGTCACCATATAAAACATCAGGTAAATGTCACATCAAGAGAAAAACACATGCATGTAATAGTGTTTGAGTCGTTTATGCAAATTTAATGCAACAAACAGCTTGACAGCTGCCACTTGATGCATAAATGTGTCAGCACATGCAACAACAACAACAACAACAACAACAACAAAAGCAAGTGACAATTGTGAGTGCATTAACCGTTATAGTATTCTGTTTATGGATAGGTGCAACAATCTTTAATTAAATGCCGACAGTAGAGAGTTCCAAACAAACCAACTTGGAGGGGACTAAGTCGAGTGCGCTCGGCGAAATTGCACGACTAGAAGATAGCCTGTAATTATGAGTCCTTTTTATGTATAACAAAACAGTTTGTTAAAACGTATTAATAGTTAACATTCTTATTATAATTATTTAATTATTTCTATTTGACTATTATGGTTATAAATTTTAATATTATTATTTTTATTATGATGTCTTCCATTTACACGAATAAACTTTTATTGTTTGATGCTTATTGATAATTATTTTAAACATTAATATAAATATTATTAAATATTAGTTTTCTATTATAGTTATTATTATTGTATTTGATAATTTATTTATTTATTTTGTTACTTAAATATTTAATACCTAATGCTTAATTACTATTAATCATATGAATTTTAATTTTATTATTAATTCGTTGCCTCTCCAAAGGTTTTAATTATTTGAAACTTTTACTCGAGTTAGACTCAAATAATAGAAACTTATTACCATAATATTTTTATTATTGCCACATTATTCCATATTATTCTAAATATTGTTTTTATATTTATATATTTACTTTTTTCTTTTATTTTGCTCAAAGCTCTACCATTAACATAAGTACTCTCAGATATCCTGTTCTCTCAGCTATGAGTTGCAATAACAAACCCTTTTATTATTCTTGTAAAACAAACAGGCAGACAGCTCGATGAAATCAGCTTGTCAAGCTCAGACTAAAACATGTAAATTCTTTAAGGATAAGCAGCAGCTGTCTCCAGCTTTTTAACTTAGCCTGGCTACTAAACTGGGCTTGGCATGCCCTCTCTACTCGATTTTAATGGGCATCAGAAACCAAACATGAAAAACTTTTGCCGGGTTTGTAAAAGAAAATTGCCACAGAGCTAGAAGCAAGTAACAACCTTAAGAAAATGCTCACGTTCTGCTCATTAGCGTGTCAAAGAGGGTCCAGATGCGATAGATGTGCGACTCTGTTGGGGCCCGAAGGGGCGTGGCAAAATATAAAATAATGAACTGTGTCAGAAAGCTGCTGAGTTAAAGCCCAGACATTGTGCTAGAGACATTTGCTAATTAGCGCTAAAGCAACAGCTCAAGTGCCCTCGACTTTAGTTACAGCTGCAACAACAAATTTAAGTACTCGAATTCAACATGAAAATGAGCTGAGGTGTGGTGGGAGAAGGGATGTGAGGGTTGAGGGGGTAGGTTGGTTTGTGGCAAGCAACAGCAGCAAATGTTGGTTAATTGAATTGAACTTTCCTCAAGAAGCAACTGCAGGTCAGCAGCCATAAGTCATCATCATGTAACAGCAAATTGAGTGTGTGTGTGAAGATTGTGGGTGTGTGTAGATTGTGTATGCGTGTGTTTGATTTGGCCATGAACTGTTGGTCAAGTCTTGATTGTCTGCTTGCCAAATGTAGACCACGCTACAGAGTTTGTTAAGCGTTAAAATTACAATTAAGCAATTTCTCACCTGTTAACACACACACGCGCGCACACACACACACACACACACACACACACACAAAGCTAAATGCAGCCAACTGACCGAAAATAACAGCAACATGACAGGCAGGCGGGCAGGCAACAGTCAGGAGCCAACAGCCAGCAGCCATAACAATGCCTAATGACTTAATGAAACCAGGTAGAGGCTGCCCTGTCGGTGGCATGGCAAGTGTCAAGGATTTGTCAGGCATGCGGGCACAGCGCATTAACTTAATGCCCAACCAAAGACATGACAAGCGGCCAGGCAACAGACACCCTAAAGCCAAAGCCAATGCCAGAGCGAAGCCAATGCCTAAAGCCTAGACCCAAAGGCTGGCGAAAGGGGCAATGCCGGCGATCTTGTGGCAGACAATGGGCAAACTACTAAAAGCACTTCAGCGGCGAACACGAATAGCTATGCATGGGAGCCACAGGACTCAGGACTCACGACAAACTAAGCCAACAGCAACAATAAGGTAGACTGCTTCAGTTGAGAGTGTCCGTCTGGTTGATACCCTGTAAAACAAATGTTCTTCGCATCAGCATAAGGTTCACTTTGTGAGCACTTTATGGAAATTTTTTTATTTTGTTATTTGTTGTCTATACTACATTTGAACGGATATTATAAAAATGGTAAACGAGAGCTTATGTAAAAATATTATGTCCTTAGCTATTGTAAGTCCCGAGATCAGCTAGGGAAGTTTCGGTATAGAAAAAAACTGCTCGGATCTCGGAATTGACTCATTCAGATAGTCCAAAAGATGGGCATGGTTCGATCGACTCAGATCGTTTTTCTTTTTCGGCCTGTGACTAAGATTTGTACGCATTCATAATGCTCATAATTTAAAGATAAATGAAACAGGGTATCACAACAACAGCAAAAATAATAGGTTTTAGTGCATAGCACACGCACACACAGGGCATAAGTTGGTCATAAAGCAAAAACCAAGCTGAAGCTGCGAAAAATGCTAATGCGAGCTGTTGCTTTTATTGTTGCTGTTGTTGTTGTGGTCGCCAGTTGCCCCGTCGTCCTTTGGCTGCTGATTATGGTAAGGTAACCACAACAGGTTCGCGTTGCGTGTAATGAGCATGTCCTTGAAACACAATATGCCTGCATAAATTACACCCAGCCGTGCGGTGTCAAAGGTGAGTCCAGGTGTCGGGCCAACAACAGGTGTTGAAGTATCCTTCGCCCTTATTGAGATCCTTATTCATAATACAGACGGCGAAAACTGAAGCATATCAATTTGATTTGCTAGTCAGCGTAGATTAAAACAGCCAACAAATAAAAACGGATCGAATTACTTGCACGTACTTGCTTGCCTTGCGGCCATAACAATTATATGTTCTAATATATATATATTTGCTTTTTTATATATTTATATTTATTATATATTTTATTAAACTCACGGTTCAAATTAACTGCCTGTTTGAAGGCACGGTTCGGTTAAATAATTTTACAATTTAAATATGTAATATAACTAGACTTCATAGTTGTTTGCCATTTGAATATTAAATAAGCTAGATGTTTCTATACCCTAGTAGAGGGTATTGTAATTTTGTCATGAAATATGTAACGCATAAATGTGTCACGCAGCCATGTCCGTCTGTCCGTTCGTTCGTCTGTCTGTTTCTAGGCGAACTAGTCTCTCAGTTTTTAAGCTATCATCATGAACCATTGGATATGTCCGACTTTCTGTTGCAGGCAGTATATCTTTACCCAACTCTGCATTTATAAGTTCCAGCGTGCTACCGAAATAAATCTTATTAACATCGCAATACAAAGGAACGATCTAGCGGCAAGTAGTAGTATGGGAAAATATTCCGTGTTGCAAGATATCATGAAACTCAGCATTAAGAAGCTTCACTTTTCTCACATATCTACTAAGCCTTTAGGCAAGTCTACAAATGCATTAAATTTTCGGCGTTCCCATGATATCCATACGTTTTTCATTTTTGCCAATTTGCTTATGAATGTTTGATAAGCTTAAGAAATTTAGTAATCATTTAGATGACAGACAGACATACAACACCTTATCGATCAAAGGCAAGCTAATACACCTCGGCTCGTCGGCAGTCTTGAGCTGTTCACTCAAGTAAATAATCTTTTTCAAATACAATACTTACAGGAGGACTCAGACAAATTGTGCACACAGAGAGAAACAATTTAATCAACGCACAATGCGACAAAGCAACCAACAAACATATGAAAGGTATCCATTTAAAAATGCTTAACAAGGACCAGTACACACGCACAACCACAGAAATACACACACATACACACACACACACACACACAGTCAATGTCATTCGATATTATTCAGCAAGTAAGTATTAGGGATTTTCTTTCTTTTCTTACTCTGCTCGTTTTTCAATAACATGAAAGTTTGCTGCTTGTTTGATGGCAAATTCTAACAACAAATTTATACTGAATTACACACACACATATATACCCTTATGTACACTTAGATGTGTGTGTGTATGCCTGTGTGTGGCGTTGATGTGCGAAACACCTGCGTGTTGTCGTAAGCACCTTACTTCTACGCAGTGTGAACTCCAACGACCGCAACAAAAAACAAGGTAAACTGCTTCAGCCAAGTATTTTCGACTATGAACTACCTTCTAAATATGTCCTTTACTTTAATAGTTATACAAAGTTATCAATGGCTTAATAAATAGAATGTATTAATTGAATTTTCAATGTTCTTTATTTATAGTTTCTAGGGCTTACAAATTTATGTAGATTTTCTAATATTAATACAAGAATCTTTGTTCCTAACCTCTTTTACCTACCTTTTACCTTCTTCTGGATAACATACAAATTTATATTTCTATGAGCTATCGATAGGTAAATATTGCTCGATATAATGTCTACAGGTAAGTTCTTTCAATGTTTTCTTATCGATCTATTCTATATCTCAATATATTTCTGTCTTAATTCAAGAACCTCAATTCCCAGTATTCATTCTTAACTATATTCTATACAAAATTATATTTCACTTATATAGTTTCTCCAAAGTTTCAGTAGTTTCTTGACTGCGACAATCCCATTAATCTTTTTTTTTCTTCTCGAATTTTCTAAAATCGAACGTTTGCAAGTTGCTTACGATAAAGAGCTATCGAAAGTGCATAAAAAGAATACAAAAATTGTCGAGCAACGATAATCATCAAAAATAATGGCATTAATATCGATAACTTTCATCTTGATTCAGTCAATGTCTGCTCATCATATTCGATCATTTATGGTTATAGGGTATTTAAAAAAAAAAACAAAAGACATTGACATCAAACGTAGTCGACCTGCTGGCGCGTTTTATTGATACGCACTGCACACATCAAGGGTTTATGTTGGCCACATATCCCTGGCATCCGGCGCATCCTTGTTGCCGCACCCACATTCACACGCGCACACAGACACATTTGATTTTCGTGTAGCAAATTGAAATGGCATCAAATGTGCCTCCAACTGATTATCCGACTGCCCGAGTAACTGAAATACCTGAGCACCACCGACTGGCTGGGCTGTAATTGCAGAAGCAGGTGCTGGGAAATTGGTTAAAGTTGCACAAATCTGTGTTGCAAGTTTAATGAACAACCACCTAATTTATCACTTGTGTGTGAGTGTGGCATGTCGGGTCCCTGCTGGCTGTCATATCACGTGCATAATTAGAATGATGCGGCACACAAATTGCAAAAGCCGTGCAACTGGCCTAAACACTTTCAATCATTTGCAGCGGCGAGAAAACTGAATAAGCCGTGGATCGAATTTATATTAACTGGCCAGCATGCGGCATGCGGCAAGCGGCAGGCAACATGCAATATCCGTCAAATATCTCATATTGCAACATCGAGACGCGCACAGTTTGTCGCTTTATTTAATAAACGAACGCCGCATGTGGCAGTCATTCATGATGATTGGCCATTGAACCCCGTTCCTCGTCTGCCAGTTGCAAGTAGCTAAATTTACGATTCGTCGTCTGTCTGCCATGCTGCGCGGGGCAGGCAGTCGTGGTAGTCGTTGCCAAAGGGCGCCACATGGTAATTACTTAAAGCGACGGCTTTCAATGGGCGACAGGAAGCTCTACAAAATGCAAAGCTCATGAGGATTGTCAACAGCACAAAACGCTGAAGATGACAGTGTGGAGACAGAGGCTGGGGCAGGGGCTGGGGCAGGGCTGGGCCGTCGTGTGGAAGAGGGGCTTATGCAGTCAACTGCACAGCTTGACTGCATTGAGGGACTACAATTACGCGCCGACTTGAGATGCGCAGATTATCCTGTGTAGGCACTTAACAAGGCCCGGACTGTGCCAGGACATGCGGCCGAGTTGGACGCAGAGCGAGAAGTCAAACGAAAAAAAGGCATTAGGGCAAAAGTAACAGCAACAAATGCAACTGCTGCTGCGACCGGCACATGTGGCCGTCGTCTTAGTTGGCTGGGATAATATAGCGTCAAGTGCAACTTGAGCCGGAGCCAGTGCAATTCTGCGCCGGTCCCTGTTGCCACGCTCCTGGCAGGCATGCTCTGCGGCTGTTTGGTGTGCGCCACATGGTGGCGGAAAACATAATAAATAAGCAAGTGTGCAAGCGGAAATATTAAGCAGCGACTGGAGATGCCGCCAGCTGGCAGCGTGCAACAACAACAGCAACAATTGCAGCGGCTGCAGCAACATCAACAACAAAAACAACAACATTGGCTTTGCAACTCATTTCATATGTCATGAGCTGTGCCCTGACATTTATGCGCCAAATGCACTCCCCTTGTTGTTGCTTTTTTTGTTGTTCTATAGCATACTTTTGTGCGCGCTCGAGTTGATTGCAAAACTGCCAGCGGCAGAGCAGCAGCTGTGTGTGTAAGGGGGGGAGGGTAGTTAGGTAAAGAAGTGACAGCCTGACAAACGGAAGTGCTCATTGTTATACTGCCAATGGCCTAAGTCTCAAAAAAACCACTCATAATTCACCAGCCACATGACGTTGTGTCAACGTTTTGCATCCTTCCGATGAGCGATAAAAGAAAACAAATATGCAAAGTAAATGGCCAGCAGAAGCAGAGCACTTCAAATACCCTACAGCAAATTAGAGCGTCCAGCAAGAAATTAGAAACAACATAAATGTTGTTTGAAGCCAACGCAGGGTTACCACAAAAAGATGCAGTGCTGCCCATTTGCTGTTAGTTTCTTAACCTCAAAGCAATTTGGCCCTGATTGGCGGCCAATACAAGAAGGGTGAAAATAGAAGAATGAAGAGCCAACTAATAAATCAATGTAAAATATGTTTTGAGAAAAGCTGACAAAGGAATCTGCAAAAATCTAGTTCATTTAAATAAAAATGTTTGTGTTTTTTGTATATTTTTAAGGAAATTAATTTTGCCTCGGCACCATAGCAAAAATAGTCTGAATTTTTATATTAAATGGTTTGCAAAAAAAAATTGTATTTTAGCTTGTGATTAATGCTATATACTATCTCTCTACTCAGGGTCATTCGTTAAATGCAGTGCTGCCCATTTTGCCAATAGTTTCTTAACCTCAATACAATTTGGCCATGCTTGGTAAAGCAAGTATATAAATAATAAATGCATATTGATAATAGCTTTCAATTATTAAATAAATCTATGTAAGATAAGTTTTGCATAGAAAAATGAAAAAAAAAAAAAGCAGAGGAAGGAAGCTGCATGAAACCCGACTATGTTTCGTTTATTTTTACGTTTTGATTAATGCAATGCTATCATGAAGAGCTCACTTAGAAAAATATGATTGTATTTTTTTTGCTTTTGACTAACTATTAAATCTCTACCAAACTATGGTTTATATACTTTGGCATGGTCGACTCCCTTTAAATAAATTTCCTGGAAATTGCCAAACAGCTTGAAAAGTCTTTGAAAGCCCATTGCAAGTGTAGTTTGTAGAGTATGGAGAGAAACTCATTGCTCTTTACTGAATTTAGTTTATGCTCCAATTAGTTGCTTCCGTCGACATCTCCGATTCTCTGTTTCTTCATCTACTTCTGCTCGGCACTCGTTGCATTCTTTTGTGGAACGGAAATCAAAATAATGTTTTCATGCTGATTTATGAATCTATTTACAGTGACCGCTGCCCGGCGCCTGCTGCCCGTTGTCCGATTTGCATGTGATTCATGCTCTGAAAACCATGAATGATTCGCTTTGTTGTGCGCCGCCTTCGAAGCATGCAAAACTATTTTCAGGCCAGGCACAAATAAATGACTTTCGGTTTTCAAGTTATGCTGAGTTTATAAGCAATGCCGGATTATAAGTGAGCTCCTCGGCCTGAATGGGCAAATCCTTTACGGTTTTCAATATTTATTCGAATTTGTGGCTAGCCCTCAGCTGTCCAGCCTTGGGGGCCCAAAACAAATTGTTTTCAAGCTCTGCCACATTAAGTTGTCAAGTCTCCCCAAGATGTGCGGCTTATGAAGTGTGCCCCAAGGCTGCTGCCCTGCTTCTTCTTCTTCAGCTGCGCATGCAACCTTCGGTATTCATTGATTTCTTGGCTCGTATATTAAATGCACTGGGCGCATAATAAAACTTCAAACAAGCACAAGTTGCACAATGAAAAGTGAAATGAGATGTTGCAAGAAATAAAAATAATAAAAAATGTGTACATTTATATATATATATACATGTTATATATTCAGCAAGAGCGAGTAACTGTCAGTATTTGTGATTGCCTTTTCCATTCAAACGCTTCACGCAACAGCAGCAACAATATATTCAGGGCCTCGCACGTGCTGGGACTTAGGATCCCGGCAGTGACAGGAGTTCCGTTTCCGTTTACGTTGCCGAGCGGTGTCCGTTGCATGTAACCCGTCAACTCTCTCTCTCTCTCTCTCTCTCTTTCTCTCTCGGACTCCCTCTGTCTCTTCCTAAATCTGAATGCTGCCTCTCGCCTTTCTTCGAAGTCGTCGTTTTGTTAACGTTGCCATATTCACGGGTATTTATGAGTATTTTATTTTGATTCCATCTGCTTTTTGTTTGCGTACTCACAATCACGCACACACCCACACACACACACACTTACACAAGCACACACACAGAGAGGTTGAGAGAGTGAGAGCATTAGCCGATTACGACTTAAAGTAGACAAAGTACCTAAAAGAACACTTTATGTAGTGAAAAGGGTTAAGCGAAATTTTAGAAACTTATTTCGAGTTTTTTTAAAGCTCTCATTTCTGAGTAGCAAACATGAATTAAAATATCAGATTATTAGCCATGTGTAGTGCATTTAAAAGAACTTCAGAACTTGAGTTTAATTTAAGAAAAAAGTGACAAATTTCTCTAATTATAACTTATTACTTGAGAAGGGTGCAAGAGCAAGAGAGACCGAAAGATAGAGGGAAAGAGAGCGCGACAGCCAGTGAATGGCCGAGTGCCAGACACCAATTGAGTCCGAAAGCCTCTTATCAAGAACTTACAAGGCTTTGTAAATATTTGCTATATTTAAAAAGCTGGGAAACGGACAGAAAGCAAGTAAGGAGTAAATTAATAATATAATTTAATAATAATACACTACGCAACACATTCATTAAAGACTTCCCATCATTTTAAAGCCTGACCTGAAAATCGCATAGAAAGGCGATAATTATTCTAGACAAACGCAAAGAAAAATAGAGCATATGTAGAATGAAGGCAAAATTTGTTCTATATATTTAGAAACTGAGAGCACAAAAATTCGTAAAAATTGGATATTAGATAAATAGAAATAAAAAATTGCTCAGCACATTTATTTAAGAAATTTCATCATCAGCAAGCTTGATTTAATTTCATGAAAATCGCATAGAAAGGCGTAACTTATTTTGGAGTTACGCAAAGAGAAAGAGAGTAAGCATCATTTTTTTTTTTTATGAGCATAAAAATTGCTGAAAAGTAAGAATTAAAAAAACGTAAACAGAATTGAATTCAGTTTAAAAACCATGAATATAAATAATTTAAGGTAAGAAAATAAAAACGCTTCTAACAGTCAAAAACTTTTCAAAGGACATATTATAATAAGTATGGTTTTTGTTGCTCTCTATGCTTAACTCTTTTTTCCAAAATTTTCCTTTACAAACATTGTTGGGTTTTTATTATTTCTTGGTATGGCTACATTTATAAAGATAAATGTTGTTAGATGCAGGCTGGGGGCCCAACGATAAATACTAATAGCCAAAACGGCCAAAAAGTCACATAAACAATAGCCGTGAAGAAAAGTTGGCGTTACTAAGAGAAGTAATAATAATGAAATTGCCGGGGTTCTTCAGCCATGGAGCGACGACCGAACTCAAGTTCATTTATTTTTATTGTTTTTGCAGCTTTGGGCGGCAATTTATGGCCCAGCGGAATATATACGAATATATATATATATATATATATATTATATATATTTATATATTAGATGTATATGTATTTGTAAGTCGGGTCAGTTTTTATTCTATTTCATTTTATTTCATTTTACTTTTGAATGAAAAAGTAAAGTGAAAGTGCACAAAGTAAAAGATATGTACATATATACATATAAATATATATATATGTATGTATCTGTGCAGCAGAAATAATTTACTTTGCCTTTCTTATATTTTTGCTTTTGCTTTCTTTGGCACAAGGCACCAGAGCCAGCATTCTATCTTATTTTGCACTAAATTTTAACAGGATTTAGCCTCGATGCTCCTTGCTGTCATTGCTAACAAGCTGCAGCCTCTAAGGCGCCTCCACCCCAGCCCCCGCCCATCCGGCCCTTTTGCTCCCGCGCCAACTGTGCTCAGCCGACCGCACCGAGCCAGTGTCCAGCTGGTCCTGCGTCTGGGCGGGCGCCCTGGTGTGGGCGTGGTTCGAGTCGAATGAGTTTTGTCGCAAATCCGCTTACGACGATGCCGCAGCAACGAAAAATTGTGATGGCAGCCGCTTCAAGTTGCCGCGTTCAGTTGATGGGAATGTGATGTTAGCCTGGCCCAAATACATGCCTGCCCCACTCGCAGCACTCACACCTCATACCTCCATGCTCCACAGCAAACACGCCCATGTCCCCGCCTTCTGTAGCGCCCAGCACTTGCCGTTGGCATTTTTACAGGCACATAAATAAATTTCATAAATCTTTTGCACTTTAACGCTTCTGCTTTAACTTGACCACTGGAGAGGGACAGGGCGTGTGTGCGAGTGTGTGTCTGGGTGTGTGTGTGTGTGTGTGTGTGTGTCTGTGTGGTTGTGTGTATGGTGTGTATGTGTGATTAGAGCTGGGCACGTGTCTAGTTTATTTATTACAAACACGCGCGGCTTTTGCCGATATATAAGAGAAATTGATGGAATATATGAGCTATGCCTTATATACGACCGACTTTTTCTATAGGTGCCAAATTACATTGTAGTGTTTCGAGTTGATAAGGCTTTGCAGATACCCTATTACAAGTCAAGCAACTAGCTGCTGAGGTCATGATATATGGAAGAAGTGAAAAGATATTCATACTCTCTATAAGGTTATAAAAAAAATATTTATTTATTTACAAATAATATGGGACTAAACGTGCAGCTACTCGTGTATTAATCGTGAATGGTTTCGTAGTGCGTCTCGTGTTCGTGTTCGTGTCGTGTTGCTCATCTCTAGTACTAATATGTTGTGTGTGTGTGTGTGTTAACCTTTGGTTATGGTGGGCATTACAGGACCTTGGGCGCAACTGAATTGTCAATTATGTGTAAGCCTTTTTGTGAGTGTGCGTGTGTAGGTGTTAGTAGGCGTGTGTTGGCTTGTGTGTATATGTTAAAGGTTTATAAACTAAAAACCGTCTCATAGTTCAATAGGCAACAACAAAATACCACAGTTAAATATAGAAGTTTGAGAATTTTAAAAAATTGTCACCTGTTTAGTTTTGTTTTGCCTGCAAATGACGCTAAGTGCGGGGGATATCGATGGCATCATTGCGCAATTGTCCAATCTGAAGGGCGGCTATTCCCAGCTGTGCCCTGAGATGATCAGCGCGTTGTGCGACCAGGCACGCGTCGAGTTTACGAAGCGGCCGATGCTGCTGAAGCTGGAGGCGCCGGTGAATGTGGTCGGAGATCTGCACGGCCAGTTTGAGGATCTGTTGCGCATATTCGAGTCATGCGGCTATCCGCCGAAGTCGAGCTACCTCTTTCTGGGCGATTATGTGGATCGCGGCAAGCAATCGCTGGAGACGATCAGCCTGCTGTTTGCCTACAAGGTGCGCTATCCGGAGCAGATGCATTTGCTGCGCGGCAATCACGAGTGCGCGAGCATCAACAAGATCTACGGTGAGCCCAAGAATTACGCAGATATATGTCTATATGTATATTGGCAACTCCCTTAGGCTTCTATGATGAGATGAAGCGACGTCATAATGTCAAGCTCTGGCGCTGCTTTGTGGATTGCTTCAACAATATGCCGGTGGCCGCCGTTGTTGCCGAACGCATCTTCTGCTGCCACGGCGGATTGTCGCCACATTTGGATAGTGTGCAGCAGATACGCGATTTGCCGAGACCCACAGATGTGCCGGACTCGGGCCTGCTCTGCGATCTGCTCTGGGCCGATCTCAATCACAGCAGCCAAGGCTGGGGCACGAATGAGCGCGGCGTCAGCATCACCTACTCGGACGATATTGTGCGCGAGTTTCTCAATCGACACGATTTCGATTTGATTTGTCGCGCCCACGAGGTGGTCGAGGACGGCTACGAGTTCTTTGGCCATCGGCGACTGGTCACCATATTCTCCGCCCCAAATTATTGTGGTCAAATGAACAATTCGGGTGCTGTTCTCAAGATTAGCAAGAATCTGAAATGTTCATTTACCATCATCAAGCCCACTGAACTTTTTGAGTATACCAAGCCGGCGCCCAAGGTGATCTACACCAACTGCTGAAGCAGCTGTCTCTATGATTTCCTCTCACCTCGCTTTGTTTAATTGTGCAACTGTCGCAAGTCAAGTTCTGAAATCAAAGTATTTGGAATCAGTCAACATGCCGACATATTTGACATGCATATGGGTTGGGGTGGGCATCGTTCGGCTGTCGTTCAGGTACAGTTCGCAACCTGTGCAGAGGTCAATAGCTGGGGCCTGTTGAACCCGGCTCTTGCGCCACATGTCAACGCCAGCTGACGGCCTCTCGAACTTTTGCAGGCATCTCTTGATGTTTCAACGTATTTCATTTGCAACTTATTTCATGTTGCTTTTAATGCTATTGCGGCAAGGTACGTTGATTTGGCCCATTAATATGTAACGCATTGGCAGGATGTATAGCCGGATTTATTATTGCCCTGTTTCTGGGCAAATTTATACTAGACGAGACTTGGCATAGATCCATATTTTTATTGTAGCTACCTTCGATATGTCGGATCTCACACAAAATAAATAGGTGTTGGGCATTTTTTAAGATTTATACCAAATTTATGTATAATAATGATCCTGATACTATATAGATATACTATTTTAACTAATAAATTATTTTATTAGTGCTATTTCATTTTAATATTTATTTTATTTCTATAAATATAATGCAAATAATTATCTCAATCATTCGCACTGAGTTAAATTAATTGATAATTATTAATATAATAACTTTATAAATATTAATTTTATAATTATTTTTGAGAATACAGTTTTTGCATGGCCAACAGTTTCTAACATGTTTTATTATTAATATTATTATTATTGTTATTATGGTTATTATTATTGATATTATTATCATTATTAATATAATTATTATCATTATTATAATTTAGCTAGAACAATATCATATTTGTATATCATATCGGATCATAAAAGTATACCTTATGTTTTACAAGGGTACTTCAAATTCGCCAACCCGTCGACACGTTCCTTTTTAGTATATTCATTTTTTCCACTTTGTTTTTCTTGGCCTGTCTTTTGGCGTTTTAGCCATGTGCTCAGTGGAATGAATTTTACATGGCGCTTAACATTGACTCTTGAAGTTGATTTGCTGCAAATGAGCGCTGATGTTGCTGCCACACTTTGTTGCAGTCTTCGAGCTGCTAAAAGTTGCCTGACAGTTGCCAGGCTCACAGATGTTCATGCCTGTAACTGCTTGCGTGGCAGTCAACAGGGGGCAGGCAGCAGGCTTCTAAGTTTGGATTTGGCTTCTGTGCGCAGTGTTGCATACAAAAGTATTTCGTGTGGAGTCTGTTGCTTGCCGCACGCTCGAATAATTTAATACTCTACATGCCAGTTCCGACTAGTTGCCATGCAAGGCCAAAGCCAAAAGCTACCATATTCATTGGCCAAAATGTCTATATATATAAACATATATATATATATTTATATATATGTATGTGTATGTGTATATGTGTCTGTGCACATTTGGCATGCACTGTGTGTGCCATTTGACTGCAATTTAATGCGCTCGCAAAAGCAGCTTCTTGAAATTTTGTTGCTGCTGCTGCTTTATGTTTGCAAAATGACAAATCACATTTATTTATTTTGTACCTAACACACACACACACACACACACACACACACACACTGCTGTGTGTATGTGTGTTATGCCAACTGTCTGGCTATAGTTGAGCCACCTTCCGTTCGGTCTCTGAGTCCTCGAAGCTAAAGGCTCTGCGAATGATTATTTTGACACGTGACTCAATGATTCGAGCATTAAGTGAGTTTCTTCTCGGTTGTGAAATCGATTTGTTATGCAACAGTTCCTAAGAAACCATTTGATATGCTTGAGCCACCGTTTGATAAAAGCATTCAAAATGTTTAGCTTTAACTTTTCGTAAAAACTGAGCAAAAATGTACTCTTCAGTCATTGAAAGCCGTGGGCTTTAAAAATAAAACAAATCAAAACATTTAGTTTTTAATTATTCTTTTATTTGAAGTAATCGTAAAGATAAAGTGCGGCTGGCCGTTCTAGCAGTAGATGGTTAAAAGATCCTTCGGATGATCAAAAAAATGATAGCTACAAATAGTATTAGAAGAGAATATTAAATCATTTTGTGGTCACATTTCCAGAAAAGATTGGTAAATATTCTATATAAATATATGTACATTTATTCATTGGAGGATGGATTCAATTTGTGGACCTTCTTCAGAATCTCCCTCGCAAACTCGAACTCTTAGGTTTCCGAGACGATTCTAATATAAGTCCTCTTTATTTCCATGTATTTCTCTAACAATTCGAATGTTCAAGCTTCTATTCAATTTTACGTATTTAAGTTTATTTTTCCAGAAATGTGTTCCTCTAAAAAATACAACACTCTTTAAACGACTTTATGAAAAATCCTATGAAAATGTAAATTTAGAATGTATTTTTGCATACACAAGCTGCTATAACTGTTGCGATGCCAAAAAAAGTTTTCAGGGTAATTTTTTCAAAGGTTACCCAGAACTTGTTTAGTAGCTTGTATGAGACTTTGCCAAGAGTTTTTTTTTTATTTTATTTGTTGTTATGTGCAAAAGGAGCTTAAAAACAACTTCCAGCAAAATGTGAAATTATTTTCCATCAGCTTAAAGCCCAGTTAACAGCAGTCCAAATTTCTAACGAGAGCTGACTTATTGATTTAGAAAACTATGGCGAATGCTCCGAGTGACAGCAACAGATGCAATTAGAGCGCTACACAACACTGAAATTGTGTCTTATCCCTTGCCTTGGGTGGGCTGGGGCTAGCAGCACCTGCTTGGCTAAAACTGGGTCAGCTTCAAGTGCTTGTCCATGAAGGGCAACAAAATGGATGCGTAAAGCAATGCATTTAATTAGGTGCGGCTGGGGGTGGGAAGCTCCCATGATAAATGTGGAACGAGATAAGTTTAATGACTGATTGGCGTAAGGGTATTTTTAGCAAAAGTTTAATTAAAGCGATGCGCCCTAATGACAACTAATGGCCAAGAGGCGCGCACCTTAGACGCCCAAAAACAAAAACAAAAGCAAAACAATCAAAATAAAACCAGGCAAAAAAGCTGAAAAGCTGAAATATTAGTTGTTGACATGGACGCTGGCAGTGTGCGGTAAAGGGGAAGGGAATGGGGAAGGGGGAGGGAGTGGGGTGCTGAGGTCAAACAGAAAAGACAAAGCACATGATCAATTTTCATTTATGTGCCGACTTCAACTTAAATGCCTCAAAAAAAAACATGAAAAAAAAAAAAAGAGAAGAACAACTGTGGCAACATCTCGTGGCAGCAGCAGCTCGACTCAATCAAGTTAATGGCGGCCAAATGGGTTTTTGATGCGCTGCGCGCGTCCCCTTCCCCTTCCCCCTCCCCTTCCCCTTCGCCGTGCTGAACCGCAATGCTGCGCCAACCAAGTGGCTTCATAAAAAATGATGGCCATGCCTGGCCGGAAAACAGTTTCAGTTTTAGCTTTCAGCTCTCGGTTCCGGCCTAATGAAGAAGCGCTGGACGTTTAATGTGTGCCGCTGAGGTATAAAAAGTAAATAACTTGGCTTAGTCGTAGGGGGCGTGCCAACTTTCTTATTGACAATTTGAGCATTTGTGCGTTAAATTCTTATGACGCATAATGCGCCCAAGCAACAACAATCCACTCCTGGCCCATAGCTAATAACGGCACTTCATAAAGCCACGCGCGCCTCAATTGTGAGGTGTGTCCAACATGCAGACTTAATATTGCCATATGCTCACTTCTTCTTTCTCCCCACTTACATTCCACCATGCTCACTTTTCGTGTTGCCTTTTGCATGCGATTCGCTGGCGTACGCTAACGGCAGTGGCTGTAGAGGGCTTAACCCACAAACGACTCGTCCTGACCGAAAGTCTAATCAAATTAATGGAATATTTTGAACGCTTATGTGGGCCCTCGGTTTTATATACATACATTTCTTTTTTCTTTCGTTAAATTCGCTGCCCTGATTTACTCTGCGATAAAGGGTATTATGAGCTTGCTTGGGCATTTGGAATGGGTTTCAATAGTTTCGTTTAAGACCAGACTAAACTGAATTTGTTTAAGTTGGTTGAATTTTAGTAAAATGAATTGAAATTGTTTTAAAAATTCGATTATGTATAAATTTGTATAGGTTTTTTCTACCTTTTACTTATTAAACATGCGTAAGAAAGGGTATATAACTAAGTGTACACTACTAAATTTGCAATCTTAAGCTTTCAGCTGATTCCTTGCTCTAATTAATCTGGTCCCTCTGTTCTCGTCTTCTCGCTTTTTTTATTTTGTTCTCGCTGTACGCCTCCTAGTTTTGCTCTCCTCATCTCGTTTTTCCTGGCATCATTCTGGACATCTCGCTGTCAAAGTCCTGCTTTCAACATTTCGCTCTTGATCTTGACACTATCTTTGTCTTGCTCTAGTCGCTTTGCTGTTGTCATCTGGCTCTCATCGCTTCGCTTTATTTGCCTCACTTTGTCAATTCGCCTTAACACCTCATTATTGCGCTGCCCTTATGGTTTTCGTTTTGTCGTCTCGTTCTGTTCGTTTCACTCCAGCAGCCTAGCTCTTCTATTCTCCCTCTCTTGACTTGTGCATGGTGTAAATAGATTCGGACTTATGTATGTATGTGTGGCTGTTGGCGATAAGATCGTGGCGAAATTACATATGTATACACACATACATTTCGCCGTTTTCTTATCGTTTTGTTGCTTTACTTTGTACATCTGCTTCTGCTCGCCTTGCACTTGCAGTCCAGCTCACGTCTTGCCTCCATCAAGCTTTATTTTCGCCATTTCGCCTTAGTCGCAGTCTCTCCCTGGCCGTCTCACAGTATTGAAGGGCATTAAGTTTTCGTTGTTTCAACTCGTGTGTACGCTGTGTTCTTGTAATATTTTTTTTTGCCTCTTTGCGGATGTGTATCAAATTGGCCGACATAGCAGCTATTGTTGTTTTTGCTGTTATTGTCTGTTGGCTTTTCTTGCTGCGTGCTTGATCGCGTCGCGCATTGTTTTTGCGTTATTCGCATTTCTTTTTTGCCGTCCTCTGTTGGGCGCGTGTGCGGAACCGCTTTTAATAAACTGACTGCCGCATAGGAAATGATTCCGTTAACTCTGTCGGTAGCAAAACGCGTTTTGATTGCAAATAACTGTTGTTTATTTTCGCTCTGGCTGTTGCCTTTTTCCCTGGCTGCGCTGCTCGTTCGCTCGCAATGTATTACGATTCAATTACAATCCGCACCCCTCGCTCCCGGCACACCCCGCATCAATCCGCTTAACATTTACCGTATCCAAAGAGATTCTAATTAATTGCATAATCACTCAAACAAAACCGCAGCCCCCCTCATCCGCCACGGTCGCACTTGTAAACGAGAAGCAAGGAAACAATCAAAATTCCAAAAGTCAGTGGGGAGTTCGCCCCGTCGCCGGCCCCGCCGACCGCACCGTCGCCGATGCCGACGACAATTGTACAAGTGTTTTTAATATTTAATTGCTTTTTAAATGAGTCCAAGCATTTTATTTTATTTGATGATGTAAACGTTACTTAGAACACGTTCAGCAGCTGGGGGCAGGCAGCACGAAGCCTCGATTTCAACTCGCTGCCAGCTCGGCAAATTATTCAAGGCGTCCTTGTCGACTGCCGACGCAGAGGCAGAGGCAGAGGCAGAGGCAGCGCCAGCGACTAAGGCACTGACAGAGGCAGAGGCAGAGGCAGCGCCAGCGACTAAGGCACTGACAGAGACAGAGACAGAGGCAGTGGCAGCGGCGCCGGCAGAGGCAGCGACTAAGGCACTGATAGAGGCAGTGGCAGAGGCGGGGGCAGAGGCAGCGCCACCAGAGCGACAAGTAATGGCCCAAGTGGCAATTTATCAATTAAAATTGTGCTTAACTACACGAACACCAAAGACAGTTAGCGAAAATACAAAAAAGAAAGAGAAAAATAAAAAGAACGAAATGAAATTTTTGGCAAGTCGAAGATGAAATGCCCTTACGAATTTATTGATTTTATTCATATTGATATTATATATTTATTTTTATTATATTTCTATATATTTATTTGTTATTTTAATTTATAATTTATAATATATCAATAGTCTATTGGCGTCTTTTGTTTTATCTGAAACCCGAAATACCCTTTGGCAAGTGCAACAGCAGCGGGTGGCAAGTGGCGGGTGGCAAGTGGCAGGTGGCAGGTGGCAGGTGGCAAGGTTCTGTCTGCCACCATTGGCATTGTCAGTTGACACAGTTGTTGCTCCTGTTCCCGTTGGCGCTTTGGCACAGTTAATATTTGCCGTTGCCTTCGCTTTGGAGTCGGGTTCCAACCTGTCCAAGCAAGTGGGCCAGACTACAGCCTCTTGCAACTGAAGCGGTAGCTGCCACTGCGACGGCCAATCGGCTGCAGCCAGTTCTTCTTGTATTCTGTTGCAGCTGTCAAAGCCAAGTGGCAATTTAATTAAAGCTCAATCGCACGCTGCATAAATCTTGCCACTCAATGAGATGCGAATCTTTTGTGGTGACACAAAATACCAAACAGCTTCAATCGAAAATTACGTTAAATGTGAAGAATGGTGCATTAAATACTTAAGCAATGAAGGAAGCTGCTGCGGATTCATTTTGGGATACTTTTTGGGTAGTTGTCCCTTAGGATTGTTTGATTGAAATTTTCGCGAATGAGCTAAATGCTGGCACAGCGAAAGTTATCAGCTAAATAAATATTATTATTAACTGTGGGCAATCATAACAACAACTAGGGTCCAAGTCCTTGCAACTAACTAGTAGCTGAACGAATAAGGGAGTTCCCGACCAGGGAACACACTGAACCCTCTTCTAACAACACCAGATGCTCTTGCTTGGAGCTTAAAATGAAGTTCCCTCAATTGAAAGTCCCTCAGTTGGACTAAGGCGAATGAGCCGGCCCTCAACTACAACAACAAACTCTCGCTCCGAAACAAAGTCCTCATCCACAAGTTAATCCTTGCCCCTGTGTGGCGTTATGGGCACCTAGTATTAAATTTAAACTCCAACTTTTTGGGAATAATAAGCGGAATGTTTTTAAGCTGGCAGCTCGCTTTAGTGGACGATTAAGCAGGGAACGACAGAGAGAGAAACAGATAGAGAGAACTGGCTAAAATTGGAGTTCTGCCCAATGTGAGTTAGCTTATCATAGCTCTAGTTAACTTCGTCCAACAACTGGTAATCGGATTTCGATATTTTGGATAGCGATTAAAGAGATGTTTAACTCTGAATTGTGTGTTCTAATTTAATATATATTTTTTTGAAATTCCATTGTAGCAAGTGTTTTTTTATACCCTGAACCCATTAAAAATGGGTAAAAGGGGTATAATGTTTTTGGGCAAAATGTAAATGTATCTAACAGGCAGAAGGAAGCATCTCCGACCCCATAAAGCATATATATTCTTGATCAGCATCAATAGCCAAGTCGATCTAGCCATGTCCGTCCGTCCGTCCGTCCGTCCGTCCGTCTGTCCGAATGTGTGAACGCAAGGATCTCAGAACCTATAAGAGCTAGAGACTAGAAATTTTAGCTGTAGGTTCTCCTAGTTCCTACGCAGATCGATTTGGTTTTCGATAATCGATAACTTACTCCGTTTCCAAGCAATCGATAAAAATCGATATCGACATCCTGTTTTTTGAGCATTTCTGATAAATAATAAGAGCTGGAGTCACCAAATATGATATGTTGCTTCTAGAATATTATACATATGTCAAGTATCTTTCATTTTATACCTATCGCCACCTCCCCGCTACCACCGCAAATAGGGTTTAGGGTATCCTCTAGTCGGGAGCTCCCGACTAGAACCTCTTACTTGTTTTATTGTATTTAAACGCACATCCTTGAGAAGCTTGAAAAGCAATTTACTTATGACTTTTATCCTTTGCTCTCCTCGTTCTGGGGCACTTTCGCCAGGCAAAGTGAGCTGCATTACGACGACTTTACACACATACTTTACATTTTTACACACACAAGCGCACGGCCACGCCGCGAGTGCGTCTCAATTGCATGAAAATTTGCATAAGTTGTCAGGCAACGTCTGGCGCGGCATCCTTGAGCATCCTGTGGCCACAAATTCATATGGTGCATGCATTTTGCCATTTAATGACATTGACTAACGCTTAAATCAAAGCACCATAAGAAAATCTGCATGAAAACGGCAAACTTTGAACTTGTTTTTCCGTTCTCACTTTTCAATTGATATTTTCTTTGTTTTCTCCTTGCGAAGTGCTTAAAGACTTGTCTAAAGAGACAACACAGAGTGTGAGGAGGAGGCAAGTGGGGCGTAGGGAGGCTAGACTAAATCAACAAAAAGTTGAGCAAAATGTTTGCATTGCCCAATAGCCCACAGCTGAGAGCTGGAGAATTGAGAGATGAGGAGCTGCAGCTGAGGAGAGGCAAAACATGCTCCACATGGAAATCTCGACGGCGCTTAACCTCAAAGGAGGCAATGCAATTGCACTTACAACAACAACAACAACAACAACAACAACAACAACAGCAACAATAGAAGCAACAACAAGGGCCACTAAACAGAATGCAATTTGCTTGTTTGACCCAAATTGTTGTGAGATTTGCTTTGCACACTTTTTTTTTGTGCCGTCCACGCCCCCAACCAACTCCCCGAGCAAGTTTATCTTTTAGCAATTGTGTGTTGGGCCAGAAGCAAGACAAGTAACAGGACGAGCTGCCGTCCAGGATAACAATGAAGCGTTACTTTCACTTTCACTTTCACTTGTACCACTCGCAGTTCGCAGCTCGCAGCTCGCAGCTCGTCTTTCGCCTTTGCCTGCCACCAGCTGCAGCAACCAGACGGAGCCTCAGCCCCGCCCACACTTGAAGGGCCCTCTCCTTTTGTCTATCCGCATCCGCATCTTCGTTTAGCCCATTTGCACACTTTGCCATTCACATATTCACGTTGCCTCCTCCTGTGGCACAAAGAGCCAATGCTTGTTGCAAGCTTGGCATAGGGGCAGTGTCAGTGACAGGGGCAGCGCAGGGGCAGGGGCGGGGCAGGGCAGGGCAGGGTCTGGGCGCTAAATGCAGCAACAGGCAGCCCAGCTGCACCTGCATCTTGAGCCAGGCACGTTTTGCATTTCGTTTGCATTTTCGGCTGCTGATTATTGCCACTTTCAGTGTGAATACCCCCCGCCCCTGCCCCTGCCCCAGCCCCTGCCCCGACCCTGCACCAACTTGCCAGCATTGCAGCACGCTGCCAAATTGCCACAATAGAAATAAAAGTGCATAAAAATGCCCTTCAACTAGCTCGAGTTGTGCTTCTCATTCTGCTTTCTGTTTCCGACTTTGTTTAGCTTAAACTACATTTTATGGTTTGTTTTGATCGTTAACGCTTGGATTTCCATTTGCTTTTGGCCAAGTAATTTTCTTAATTTTATTTCTGTTTGCCAAAAATACAAAAGTTTTGACAGCGCCAGAGGCGCAAAAGTGCGGCGCAACAACTTTTCATTTAGCAGCAATAGAAACAAACTGTAATGCAAGATAAAATTAACGCCAAGCAATTACAAGCAGCAATGTACGACTTGCGGATACCCTGCAAATAGCTGTAGAGAACCGAAAATAGATTAATAATATTAAAACTAGTCATAAAATACAAATTTTTGAAATTAAAAAAGAAAGTACTTTCTAAATATTCACAAAACAGGTTTTTTTTTCAATTTGTTAAGACAAGAAACTTCTTTAAAGTGAAACCATTTTTATGACATAATGCTGGCTTTTGGCGACCTTTCCACGTTTTAAATATTTAATCCGGTCCGGCGCTTAATTTATTGTTTCATATAAGTTTTGCTCAGATTTTGTGTTGTCCGGTTTTGTGTACGCTTCTCTGTTTACACCTGCCTGCTACTAACATTAAGATACCCACTCCCTAACTATTTATTCGTATTGGTACGGGGCATGCGGAAAACAAAAATAACAACGCCGAACAACGAAAAAGTATATATATTAAGAGTGCGAAACTTTGAACTTTGGTCGCTCTTGTAGGTTGTTTTAATTTCCTCAAGGAATAAGCTGGGCAACGGCTGCTGTTTCTCACATGGCTTTCTAATGTCTAAAGAGTCGCTGCGGCTAATATGGCTCACTTATGCGCTGAAATATTTTCATTTATTGAAAATCCCACGCAATGCGGCCACGTCTCTGTTCTGCTGCATGTTCATAATTTATTTAAATAAGCCCTTATGACGTTTTTAATTCACTGACAATGACGACAGCCCACGGCCAGGTGAGATGTTGGTGGCAGCCTGGCAGCCTGGCAGCGTGGCAGGGTGGCAGGGTGGAAGTTGGATGGTGTCGGGAGCAAGAGGAGGGAAAATGAATGAAATCTCGTGAATCTGCCGGTTGCCAGGCAGACGCTTACGACAGTTGCCGTAGAATAATTTGAATATTTTTAACATAAAAACAACAGAGCAACAAACAACAAAAACAATGCAAAAGACTTTTTCGGTGCTGACAATGTTAAAACATTTGCAACAAAATCCAAGCAAATTTCAAAATACCCTTCAGGGAACGGTAATTTTATTATGTAGGCTTTGATTAAAGCTACACAAAATTAGCTCAAAGTGGAAAGTGTATGACTAAAATATATTTAGATATATACAAATTTATTAAATACAAAGCAGCTTTTCTTAATACAAAAAACGATTTTTGTCGCTTTGAGCTTTCGAGGAGCTTTAATGTGCTTGCAAAATCGGTTGTCTCAGTTGGCGTAGGCTGCAGTTTAAAGTGAGTCTTTAACCTTGAAGTATGCGACTCGAGAGCTAAAGCCATGTTATCTGAAATGCGATTTTGTTGGTTATACAAAGTATTACTCTATTCTCTGTCTCTGGGATAAAAGAGCTACCCATCAGCATTATTCATCGGGCTTTATAGCTGTTGTCTTAGCTCAATTCAAATATTGTTGCATTGCGGCAAAGCCTATGCAAATTTAAGTAGGCTGAGAATTAGAAAACATATTTTTTCTACTCAGTTAAGCTATTTTTGTATTACCAAATGAAGTTGAAAAAGCTTCTGTAATTTGCTTTCAATGTTATTATTACCAGCTCAAATGCACTCTCGCATCAGAAAGAAAGCAAAGCTCAACAACTACATCTGAAATAAGAAATTTAACGAATTTATTAAATTTAACAAAAATTTGATATAAAATTTGATTTTGTTCTCAAGTTTAAGCTAAGCCTGAAATGCCTTAATGCACAGGCCAATTGCTCGACTCGCAAAATTCTGCATAATTTGTAGAGTAGCGACTATTTTTCTGCGTATCAGACTCCATGCCAAAATGATAATGTATATACCTACATATGTATATATATATATATATATTTATATCTGTATGCCAAAGGAAAAAAAAAAACAAAGAACAACAAATGAGCGTAAGCAAAAATCTTGTCATACCGAAAAAATGCTTTTATAATTTTTCTTCAAGCATTTGCAACGTAATTTTTCTCAATTCCAGCTTTGTTGTTGTTGTTGTTGTTGCTGTTGTTGTCGTTGTCGCGCTAAATGTCAACGGGCGGGCCGTGCAACATGACGGCCTAACACACGTACATGGGGCAAGATGTACTTAATATGCGCGCGGTTGCCTGCCTTGCAAATAATATGCCTGATGAGGATGCTGGCGGAGCGGAAGCGGGACGAGGAGGCGGAAGGCGGAAGGCAGCAGTCAGGTGGCATGTAGGGGCTTGCTCGGGCGGTGTCGCCTGCTGCCTTAAAATGTATTCACTGTAAAAATTAGCATATTTAATGCGAGCGGCACGTTAGGTTATTAGAGACACATTCTCACCCAGCGTGTGGCAGTGTGGCAGCGTCGCAATTTTGTTGCAGCATGTAGCAACAATCACGCCCACACAAAACGTTAAGTAAGCAGCCGCCGCAGCGGCAGCCCGGACAACAATTTTGCATAATGCTTCAGCTTCTTTCTGCTGTGGGGCCAAAGCAATGGGCTTGTAAGCTACTTAGTTTTTATTACACTTGCCGCATAGTTTTTCACGCCCCAATGCAGCAGCAGCAGCAGCAGCAGCAGCAGCAGCAGCAAAAACCAACTAAAAAACCTCTTGACTCTTTGCAATTTGTGTGCTTTTTGTTTTTCAAGCCTTAACATTCTCAACCATTTTTCACGCAGCTCTTGAGCGCCAAGTTGCCAGAAAAATTCTTTTGTGCAGCGACTTTTTGCACGCACTGTCTCGTGATTGCGCGCCGTGTGCTTCACTTGTGGCCTGTGTGAGCTTTAACGTTGCATTTATTTAACAACATGCAACAATAATCAGCTGACAGAATGCCCCACACACACACACACACACACGCACACACACACACACACGCACACACACACACACGCGTGCAGTTCAGTGGCCGTGATATGGCCAACAGTTACACGTGTTTCGCCCGAATGCGATAAGGCCAACAACCCAGCCAATGGCCAGTCAACCAGCCAACAACAAACGAGCCAACAGCCACGTTTCTCGGTCGCGTTAAAATGTGCACCGCACGTGTCCTGCAATGGCTTACCGTCTCTCTCTCTCTGTGTGTGTGTGCATATTTATGTTGAGATGTTATCAATCATGGCTTTTGGTGTGGATAGTTGCGGATAGCGCGGTCAGTTGTCGGTGCCAAAAACCGTGTGGCATATAGAGGTTGCAGCTGCCACCAGCTGACACAAGCCGCCTGCCACAGACTCCGTTCTTTTTTGTTGCTTGTGTGTGCTCGTGTTGTCCATAGCTCATTAACGCTGCAACGTGCCAACGTTTAATTCATTTATGAGCTGATTGCTGGAATATACTGTAAATGCTGTAAATATGCCTTTCATATATTCATCTTTTGTTATTTGAAAACTTTATGAAAAATTCATTTTCTGTTGTGCTTACTTGCATTTTGTTTGCAAAATCTACAAACACTTGTAAATTGCAAAACTTATGCCAAAGCAAGCAAACAACTCGGACTTGAATATAAAAAATGGCTTTATTGAGGCCGCGCGACTTTACGAATGCCCTTTAAAATAGTTAGTGGGAACTTTTGTGGCTACAAAATATATACATTTTTTTCGATAATTTCTGGAGTTGTATATTTAAAGCATTTCTGCTTAGAAGCTGATCTGACTTGGCAGAAACTTGTGGAACATATACTTGTACCCTATATACCACATTTCGTGAAATATTCTTTTCGATTATGTATAATATTGCCAAGAAATGGTTTGTACCGATCCCATGCTGATTAAAGGTATCAAAACACATCGAGGTGTCCGTTGTTCAAGCCCTTTTGTATAAAACCGTTTTTGAGCTGGTTTTGAAGAGGAATAGGTAGTAAATCGAATCTTAATATCCGCACTTACCACTTATTCAGGCTTGTACATAATTATTTCGGGCTTAGCTCTAAAAATTTGTTGCTTCCGACAGTTAAAAGTATTTTTTTAGCCACATTTAAACCTTGTCGTGTCCTTCGAACTCTCACAAATTAAGAAAAGTTAAAGTACTTGCAACTCTCAGTCAGTTAGGCCCTTATACTTAATATTTCCAGGGTATGTGCATTGTGAAAAATGTAAAGCAATGTGTGGCCAGCATTTGTGCAAGCATTTTTATGTGTACAAAAAACTGGGAACGAAAAAAAAAAAGAAAAAAAAACAAGAAATGTAGCATGGAAAAAACTTTGGTTTATTTTATGTATTTTGTTCAATTTGTTTGATATTTTTCATGTAACAATATTTTGTTCGCGTTGCTGTTGTGCAGCTGTTTTCGTTGTTAAGGTGCCAAAAAGAAATGCATTTGGCCATTTAGTAGTGCACACACACACACACACACACAGACACACACACAGACAATGACAGTCCCGCTTTTACTCCCACTTGCACTTCCATGCCAAGTCCAACTGCTGCGAGTGTCTCAATCTTTAAGTGGGTCTCTGTTACGCCTGCTTTATGCTTTCGCTCTGCTGGATTTCTTGCAACATGCTGCAAGTATCAACCAGTTTTAACTTCAGCTGCAGCTTCTTATGCGCATCCCCCGTTTGCCCCGCTTGGCCCTTTATATCCGTTTCCTGTGCTGCTGTCTCTAAAAATACTTGAGCTGCTATTTGGAGCACACTTTGCGTCTGGGCTGTGGCAAGGAGTCGTCATAGTTCGGTGTTGCCTCCGCCTTTGTTGCCTCCGCTTTTGTTTGCCGCTCGCACGCATTGCTTGTTAGTGCGCCCCAAAGTATGCACTGCAAAATTGCTGCTTTTTGTTTCGACTCGCACACACATAAACCGACATTTCCCAACTTGGAATTGTGGTCTATTTAAGTTTTGGTTTAAGCAGCGCGTCCTACAAGCTTTTTTGCGGCTTAAGAATTGTGTCTGTCTCCCTCTCTTAATGCCAATCACTTTGACTACTTTATTGCATAAATATTTTTGTAAAATTTATCAAACAATCTGATTTCGAATGAAGTGCGACGCATCTGTCGCATAACCCCAAATAACCTCGCATAACCTCAAACAATCTCAATGCAGCACTCAGCTGACTTTTGGCTGCACGAACTTCCGTTCGCATGCAATTTCGTTGGCAATTCAAGTGCATATGTGATAGCAGTCGGAAAACCAATCTGCACTGGTATTGCACATACACTTGAAAAAACAAGGTCCTCAATTATACTATTTAACATCGTATTCTCTCTTTAATATTTAATCTTATATTAAAGACATTTACAAACACATTTAAAATAAAACAAATAGCATAAAATCTTTATTAAATTAAGTTAAAAGTTTTCAAATAAATAAATGAAATAACGTATTAACTATAATATTAACACTTTTTTAAACTTATTTAAAAGTGATGAAATATAAAAACAATACAGTTTTTACATTAATTTGTATTTTCTTTTGTCTTTTGTTTATCGCTTAGAATAAATGGGGTTTCGGTTTAGTGTAAACTTTTGATTTCAAGTAATATGATATGCGAAATATGCAGGCTCTAATTATGTTTAATAAATAATTGTTTCTAAATTTTGCGCAGGCAAAAAATGCTAGACCTAATTATAAGTAATAAGTTATTATTTCTTACTCGTGCTTATTTTATAAAACAATATTGTCTGAATTCTTTTCCATAAAAAAAAAAAACAAATTAAGATGTGGCCAATACTGTCGGCCGATTCCTGGCATACGTAATAAAATAAAAAAAATAAAAAATAAAATTATTTCACTTGATTGATTAAGGTTAAAGTAAGATAGGTAAATCCGACAAGCTCAACATTTCTTAATACTTGAGAACTTAATCTATAAAAACATACGTTGAATGTAAGATCAATTATTCCCTATGTAAACAACATATCCCGAATTATTCTTTAAGGATTATTTTTCAAATTTTGTACTGAAATTTGGACTCTTCAATAAAAATAACGTAGCGTAGTTCATGAGATTTTCTTCGAGTGTTGACACCAGAAATATACGTATATACAAATATATTTGAAATTCGATTCTCTGCGTGTTACAGAGAAATTTCATTATTTACAATATGATATGATGTGGGTGGCGGGGTATTTGGTAAAACTGAATGCGACTTCTTGAAAATTTGGCAAGTGTATTTGCGCAATACTTCTGAAATTTGGTGCACAAATACCCAAAGTTCGAGTTGAGTTCGCAACAAGCTTAGGATTGTGTCAATAATATATTGTGGCAAGGCTGTAAATTACATTTCGATTGGCGCTGTGAAAATGAAAATTTGCTAAGTAAATTGATTTCCAGAGTTTTTGTTGTTGCTGTTGTTGTTGTTGTTGTTATTCGGCACGAGAACAATGCGCATAAGTAATTATCAAAGTGTGTGCAGCCTAAAATGTAGATAAATGAACAAGCATTTAGCAGGACACACAAATCATTTGATTTGGCCTGGCCAGACCGCTTCGAGGCGTTAATAATGCATGTTTCTAATGGGCCAGGGATTATGAGGGACAGCATGCCCAATGAGACGGACGGCCAAATGTCCGGCTGCCACGGACCAATACAACAAATGGAACACCTTCAGGCGATGGCAGCAGTAGCTGTTGCAGTAGCAGCTGCTGCTGCTTTAGCTGTGATTATGCCCCATAAGCCTTGTGTCTAGTGTTGTGGAAGGCAATGGCTACGGCAGCGGCAGCGGCAAAGGCAGCGGCAACGGCATGTTGCATGCAACAATGCTACATGCAATGTGATTTGCCTTGTAATTGCAATTTAACTAACACTCGCATAATAATGCACATGCAAACCGGGACGCATGCCACAAGGACATGCCGCATCGCAAATATGCAAACAGTAACAGCAACAACAACAACAACAACAACGACAACAACAACAACGAATGTTGATGACGACATGGAGAAACAAGCAGCATCAACGGCAGCAGCAGCAATAACAATAACAATAATAATGCTAACAACAACAATAACAGCTATGCACTCTGTGCATGACAAATAACCCAAATGCAAAATCTGTTGATGCCTAAAAACCATCAGTACACACGCACACGTACACAAATCCGCCCACTTACACTCACACACACACTGACAAACGAGACATGTGCCAAATCGATGCATTTTGTTGCGGTCAGCGAGTGTTGTGTAATATGGCAATAGCATCAGCTCGGCGTTTGCCACTTAAGCCCCTTTTTAGTTATTCAACACACACACACACACACGCGCCCACACACACACACACGTACACACAGAGAAGAGTGTTGAGCAATTAGCAATCATCTGACAGGCTTGACAGGCCTCAACATTGCAGCAGGACTCAGCTCATGCATTTGTCTTTGGCTCCCCAAATGGAATGCATTCTAATTGAGTTGCCCAGCATGCAGTAAATACATATTTATGACAGTAATTGTTACAACTTTACAAAAGTATTTCAACTGCAGCTGGTAGATTGTTTAATTGAGGGCATGTCAAGTATTTGCTTGAACGATTTTTCAATTTATATTATGCAAAGATTTGCTAAAAACAACATTATTATTACTTTTTTTTGGTGACAGATTGAATAGACAAATAGAAAATTGAAACTAACTGACGAATTTGAACCAGCGACCTACCGCTTGACAGCGCTACACACAGCCACGCACACAATCCATTTTAAATATACGTCGAAACCAGCACAAGGCTTAATCAATATTGCTTTTTCTTATTACATTATAATTAGCTAAAATAGCATTCGCTTTTACACAAATATATTTGCAAGGCAATTTCCTTTTCTAAACAAGTGACTCGTTAAAAATCTGTAAAATGTCGACTGCCAAAGCCATTATTGTCATCTGGAATGTTCAATTCTTAAATTCTTAAAGGTAAAAGAAACGGAATCTTCAGCATGAGTACTTAGCAAGAAGTAGTTCATTAGAAACTGAGTACTAACTTATTTTAAATAAAGCGTAAACGATTTTCAAGAGGAATACTTCGAATTTATTCGATTTATATGCATATATTATATATTTATTTAACAAGTTCTTCTTTTGTTTCATTCAAGAAACATTTATTTAAGTTGACTTAAATGCAAATATATTAAAGCCTTTAATGTTATACGCGGGCTTTATATATTTATATAATTTTTGGTGGGCTTCCTTTTCATTCATGTATCCTGCATTTAACGTGCTTTATTTATTTATGTTTTCGATTTCTTAGCTCTTATCATATAATTTTTTAATATGAAAAATGAAATTCTGCTCTTCTGGGAATCAATCTCAGAGTAATGTATTAGCTTGTGTATTAAATCAATTGTGCCTTCGAAATTGATGGATTGTTTTTGATTCGTTGCAAATTATCTAAAACAAAACATTATCAGCAGCAATTTCATGGCTCAAAGAATCGAATATTAGCGTGTTAGGGATTATAAATGTATTGGTTTATTGAAAATACAATTTGAATGCATGGCCAAATGCAAATGCAAATGTGCAGCAGCAGCTGCTGCATTTGCCCAACAATTTAACACAAAAATAGATTTGCGGACAGCAAATTGAGGCAAGCCAGAAATATAATATATAGTATATGTAAATTGTACATATAGATAAATATGTTTGTGCTATTTTTTTGATGTCTCTTTAAAAGTTTTTGTGTGTTGATTTCCCACGCATTTGGTATGAATTTAGACAGTTTAATTCAACAATTGATTGAAAACCCGAACGCAATCTGTGATAGGCACACACTCGATTTGTTGGCCCTGATGAAAGAAATGTTTAATTTATACAATTTATAAATTGTTGCCCTTGTTTCTGTTCTTGTTGTTGTTGTTGTCAAAAAACTATTGAATAAAACAATTTTCATTTAAATTGTGTGAACTATGCAGCCCATAATGAAAACAAAGGGAGCAAAAGAGAGAGAGAGAGAGAGAGAGAGAGAGAGAGGAGATGAAAATCGCAGACAGGGAAATGGAAACTCTTTTTGGTTTTAAGGCTCTTATGATAAATAATATTTTAGTATATCTTAACTGGGCGCTCTATATTTATATACAATATATGTACGTAGTTTCAAGTTGCGCTTATGGTCTTTCTATGCAAATAGCCTACACTTGTCTATGCTTGTGTGTGTGAGTGTGTGTGTCCGTGTGTGTGTATGCACACATAAATAAGCATAATAAAATTGTGTGTTGTCTCCTTCCGCTGTGTGGCTAAAGCCCAAAAATCCTATCCGTATTGTTGGTAGCCAGACAAAACAAATATGGCGACAGCAGAGAGCAAACCAAAAATAAAATAAAAACAAAAGAAACAAAAAAATATATATATATATATATATAAATAAATATAAAAATAAACAGAAGGGGAAAAGAAAAGCGAAGAAATTGTAGCAACAAAATGGCGCAAGGCAGATTCAATGGGGCTTGGCTGAAACATTACGAAGGCCGCATATTTTACGTTACTTATCTTTATCATTGCCAACTAATTTCACAGCGGCAGGCGGGGAAGGGGGCAGCTGCTTCTAAGCGTGGAGGCATAAGCAAACACATACACACACACACACACACACACACATGCAGTGCACGCACACATATGCATATAGTGTATACAAAATATTTGTTTATTTCTAGTTCATATCTCTCATGTGCGCTACAATTGTGTGTGCTTGCGTGTGTGTGTGTGTGGTGTGTGTGTGTGTGTGTGTGGCATGTTTGCGCCATTTTGCGTTTTTGTTTATGTTTAGCTGGGTCATTTCAAGCACGGCGTGTGTGTGTGAGTGTAGCTGCTTTAAGTGTTTTTATTGTGCTCTGCTTAGGGTTAAGTTTTGTCATTGCCACGCTTTGTTTATTGTTCCACACTCCCCACGCCGCACCAGTGTGTGTGTGTGTGTGAGAGCTAATCCTTTTGTTTTATGGCATTTAATTTATTTTTAAAGCCCGTACTCGCCAACTTTCTTTATAGGCCGCAAACAAAGCGGCCGAAACAAACAAATATCTAGCATACTTTTGTGCGCGCAAGCAAATAGACACGTATTCTCTTTGGTCTTCGGTCCCACTGCTCCCCGCTGACTATGCTAGGTTCAATGTGTATGCTGCACGCTTCAGTTGCTGCTGCCACAGCATATGCAACAGGCCAAAGTCCAGGCAAGGGCCAGGCCAAGGAACGTCACAATAATTGGCCACAATTTTCGCCAGAGCGCAAATAAACGAGTCTTTTGTAGCAGACGCGGCAGCTTTCGACACACAGACAGACATAATGCGCAATTGGAGCACACACATGCACACACACACACACATACACACCCTGGCACTTAAACACACAAGTAATTGGCTACAAAATTGCAATAATAACAATAACAATTCAATATGCCCACAACAGATGTTCCCGTGCTAATGCCGCAAAAACCCTACCAAAAGAAAACTTAAAGAGGAAAAAAACCCCAGCTCATGTCCAGCTTCTGGCAGCTGCTAAGCTGGCCTAATTGGCGCTCATTATATCAAAGAGTTTTGCGTGGGGAATTCTAAGTACGTATAAAAATCATGTGTGCGACGACCTCCTGCGCACAGATTTTCCCACAATTCCCGCGCCCAATGGTCAAGCGTTTCAATCTGGCGACTTTCTTCACTTTGACCAGTCGGGAATTGGTTTGCCCTGCTCTGCTAATATTCTGTATTTAGCTAACAAGCATATCAACATATCTCACACGCACACAACCACCGATAAGCGGCTGCATATTCACGGCGGTTCACCTTTGTTGCGTATACGCAATATTCAAACGTTTAATCTGTTATTGAGATGCACGTGGGCGTGCTTAAATGTGTGTGAGTGCGTTGCTGTGTGCGTGTGAATAGCTGACCAGCTAATCGTTTTCAATTAGAACGGTTTTCAGTGGCCTCCATTTGAGCGCAGCTTCGATGGCCATTAATAAAGCGATATTTGTTTGCGCTGACATCGTCGAACAGGCTAGAGGCTAGGGTTCTACATAAAGGCGATTATGCACTATAATTAAGGCTTCTCAAGATAATCAAATGTCTTGTCGACCCTGAACCCCTTTTTGGTTTACTCTCTTGTCCATAGCCCGTGCGTAGACATAATGTGTATTATTCAACTGATTCTCTTTGTTGTTAACAAATTCTAATTCAATTAAAATGCATTTTTATCTCGTCTTGTGTTACGGCATTCGCCAATTGTAAATACGTTTACATTTCCATGGCAAAGGAACTGCACAAAAGCGAAATCAAACAGAAAATGAAAATGGAAATGCGAAATAAGTAACTGCATTTTGTGCTTACATTTTTAATGGCATCGAAAAATCGTACACAATTTGAGGCACGTAAAATAGTTTGTCCAATTCCAAACATTTTTTACCCGATATTCGCAGAATTGAGTTGCATAAATAATTCAACATGGTATGCATAATGCATAGATAGGTTCGAATCTCAGATTTCTGTTACACATTTCAGTGCTACTTAAATATAAAAGATGATTTGTTTACCTGCCCCAATTTAAAGCAGGGACCTAGTTGCCTTTGAGTATACGGGCTTGTCCAAAATGATAAAACTGTTAAGAGGAGTGGCAGCTTCTCGCGCCATTCAATATTTCTATCATTATAGCTTATTATACTTGTTCGATCAAATGCATTTTTCTGATCTTTAATAAGCTAGTGTGTTTATTAAGATATCTTAGATTTTTTTGGTTAAGATATCTTCTCCTTACATGAATGTAAAATCTTATCAACATAGGAAAGCTTTATCATATAGCTGCTATAGAAAAGATCGCTGGAATAGTAGAATCTTATATGGCCAAATATTCTGTTCTCAAAGATATTGCAACACACTCATCATTTTCGAGCTGCACTATTCTCACATCTCTACAAAAGGGAGACTTCTTCAATGGTATAAAATCTCGTTTATAATTAATATTTTATCACATCATCAGTAATCTAACAACTCGCGTGTATATTACTCAAGGTTCTGTAGACCTTAAGAAATTGTACTATTTGATCAGACTGCTTTTATTTTTGCTCCTTTCAATGAGTCTTGTTATGCAAATGATGTGCAAGCATTAGGGCTGGTTGGGTTCAAGGCTCGTATCAACTCTCTGCCTTGAAATTTGGTTCGTGAAACCTATTTTACGGAACCTTGAACCCTGCGTTTGGTTCAAACTTTAGCTTATTTATTCAAAATGCAAATGAAACAATTTACTTTTTAAATTACAAGTGGCGTATGTACTCAAAAAATTGCTATCCGTCAATATGTTTACATAGAAAATGCCGGATTAATTTGAACTCAACCCAAAATGGGCATCTCCCCAAATTGATTTTGCTTTGCGGCTGGAATCTCCCTCAAGACTTTTATTTTTATTAACAATTAATAAGATGTTTTGTCTCACTTCATTCTTGCATAGGCAGTCTTGCAGCACTTTAAGCACAATTAAGTCTCCTCAATTGTTGCATGCTTCAAGTCAAGTTCAAATGTCAGCTAATTGCCCGCTCGTATTTCAGAATTTAATGGGCCACTTGGGTAAATGCAGAGTAATAGTTAGGTGCTTCAAATTGGACTTCGAGGACTCTTCGTGCACGAGTTCCACTGTTCCACGAGTAACGGACCAAGGGCCAGGGGCGTGGGGGCGTCTTTAAATTCAGCGGAATAACAATCGACAAATCGACGAATCGACTATTGATTACATTTCGTTCGCGTGGCCATAATAAAACCATTGACAAAACGTTTTCAACAGGCCGTTTCCACTTGTACGTGTCTGTCATGTTGAATTAATTCCAACGGTGCAAATGTAAAATGTCCTGTAAAATGGCTGGCAAGGGATGGTAGCGAGTGAGGGGGAGGGGCGTATTGTACATGGCGTATGAGCAACGTCTTGTAAATTGCTTTGCTTTGCATTTGTATGGGCCGCGCCCAAACTGTCAGCTTGTAGCATAATTGTGCGTCGTTAACTTGATTATGAAGTGCCTTTCACACACACACATACACACATGCATACATGCACACGCAAACAAGGACGCGCACACACGCAGACAGTTTTAATGTGCAAATGGCGCACTTTAAGTCAAGCAATTGGAAACTAAATTGGAATTTTTACGACAGGCATCAAGCAGCCCAGCTCAGTTCAGGCATCAAGCAGCTCAGTTCACAATGGCTGCTCTTGGCCAAGGGGGCGTATGAGCATTGTGTGTGCGCATTTGACCGACAGCCCAGCAACAATACACACATACCCACACACACATCCACACCAATAGACACACCCGCACGCACGCTCGCACACACACAATTTGACTGCTGCTGCTGCATGTGAGCATTTGTAAAATTTCCCTTAGGCCCCGTTCATCTGAATTAAATTTTGACGTGGCTAAAATTCACGCCTGACTTGGCCCGCTGCCAAGTCGACCATGCTAAATTGTCAGCCCTCCGTCCGAAAAACGAAAAACTAGCTAAACAAAAATACTGTTTGACTTCAATGTGCCGCAAAATGTGTGTGGAAAAAATATGCTAATATTTTGAGCAATTTTTTTTGGAAATCAATTTTATTCATAAACACATAATTCCATTTAATGCAGACACAATTTGTTGCGCTCAAGTAAGTCAACAAGTGTGCTTGCCACAAAGGCTGCAGTCGAGAGGAAATTGCCTTTGATTATTGACTTGCGGCATTGCGACTGCTTGCAACTGTGGCAAGTTCTTGTTTGCCGCTTAGATCTAATAAATGAATGCGGCTGGCGCTCAATACATGAAATTTGCATAGCCCAAAGTCTGCTGCAAGGGGGGAGGGGGGAAGCAGGAGTGCTTGGCAAAAAAGGAAACGCTGCCGCATGGAAAGAGCTGCGCGCTGTGCCACATGCAACATATGTGTGTGTGGTGTGTGCATGTGTGGTGTGTGGCGTGTTGTGTGTGTGCGGTGTGTGCTTTGCTTTTGATAAATACTTATGCACATATTAGCAACATATTCATGTGAATGTATGCGTGTGTGTGTTAACAGTTGCCAGCTCGTGAGCTCTATGTGTGAGTGCGGTGTGTGTGTGTGTGTGTTTTTGCTGGCTGTTAACTATTTTTGCTGCCTGCAATTGCCTTTGGGCTATTGACACATTCACAAACACTTTGCCACAATCTGCTGCCGCTGCTGCTGCAGCTGCAGCTGGTTCTTCTGCACCTCAGCCCCGTTTTTTATTTTAGCCCCCAGCCACTTTTTGTGCATTTCATGCTGGGTTTTATTTTATTTTATTTTTTTTTCGGGTCGCTTTGGTTTGGTTTTGGGTTGGGTTTCTGCCGGGTTTCGCCTGCAAATGCAAAGCATTTTATGCGGTTCGTTTGTCAGTGCGCATTTTGTGTGCTCTGCGCAAATAACGCAATTCATTTGTGCTCAAGATTTCGCAAACAAAACGCATATCAATTCCATTATTGACTTTTCCCAACTGTATTCCAATTTTTTAATTGAGTTTCCACTCTAAGCAGCTCAATGCAAATTAAAGTATTTGTGCGTTTAGAAGACTTTGCCGGATATTGAGCTTTGCTTTTGGCTTGGGCTGTTTTGAATGAAAGGAATGTAGACTACAGGCTGAAGAGCTTGTGAGCTGTTGGTTTTACTTAAGCGGGTTTTTTGTTAATAAAAATAAAATATATATAAATACATTTATATATATATATATATCTATTCTATATCTATAGATATCTATATGCATCTATTTATGCATATATTTATACATTTACATAAGCATTTCATACAAATTGGTAACTATTCAACCCCATGAAGTGAATTATATTTTAAGTGCGTTCATTCTGAAATATTTTCTTTAATTATAATAAGCGAAATTTATATTCAAATATTTACAAAGGGGAGTGCTCTGGTCGGGAGTGCCCGACTAGCAGGACCTGCGATCAGAATTTCAGTTTTCTCTAGCTTGTATAGGCTTGGAGATCGACGCCTTCATACATGCAGACGGAAGGACGGACAGACAGGCGGACGGACAAGAATATGAATACTTTACAGATACTGTCTTCTGCCTTTTACATACATTTACTCTCGTTTTACCCATTTACAATGGATGCAGGGTTTGAAAAGGCCCAAATCCTGCAAAATTTGTGTTTTTGTGCCGTAAATTGGATTGTAGCAAGAGCTTAATAAAATATATTTGATTAGTCACACTTAAAATGACAGCTCCGATCCTGTAAACTATATGTATTCTTGATCAGTATTAACAAGCTAGTCAATATAGGCATGTCTGTCTGATCGTCTGTCTGGTTTATGCAATCTATTTTCTCAGGATTAGAGCTTTCGTCATGAAACTTTAAAGAGCTGCGTCTTTCTATTACAGGTAGCCGTCGAAATCGATCAGATTGGATCAGACTTTCCATTGAATAGTATTATCATTTATATATCATACGTGCAAATCATGTCAAAATCGGACTTCTGTGTGTTTCTGTGTATCATATAGCTAAATAAAGGGAACAAACCAAGCTTTAAACATAGAAAACTAGTTTCCTCTCCTCTCCTCGTAATTTGTCAAAGTAGCCGGGTAAAACGCCGTGTTAAGACGTGCTTATTTAATTGGCCCAATAATAAATCTGACCAGCCAATATCCAATGCTAGTGAGCAGACATTTAAGTTTGCAGCTCTTTAACTTGTTTTGTACCACAAAAGCAGCAACAGTTTGTCTTAAATCCACATTTAATTACGAAAGCGAATTAGGTTCAAGTCTATCGAATTAGTCAGAAATTTGCAACCGAAAGAAAACTATTTTGTGGTCTTTTCCGATTTTCGGCAACTAGTTTTAAGTTTTCTTGAGAAACTATTTAGCATATTGGCTTAATTTTTTTCCTTCTATCAAAATGTGAGCGTAGTCAAAGTTGAGACTTTGAAGTTGGAGTTAAAACTTAATTGGTAGGATTTTTGCCAACTCGTATTTACAAGCGTCCATAAATCTGGCTTCAATTGAGTGTATCCAGCGCGTTGCATGCCACAGGCAAGAGAAAGAGAGCGAGAGATGAAGAGAGAGAGAGAGAGAGAGAGAGAGAGAGAGAGAGGAGGCGGCGCAAAGGGACAGCCTGGTAGTCATCGTCATTGTGAGATGCTGCCGCTGTCCGGGCTGATTCTCATTGTCATCCTCGTTGTCTCCACGCTGTCATCATTCTCAGCACACAATTTAGTTTTATTAACCAAGCCAAGGGACGTAGAGGGAGAGGGAGAGGGAGAGGGAGAGTAAGAGAGAGAGAGCGGGTGGGGGACTGGCAGAGAGGAAGTCACAGGGCGGCGCAGAAAATGGCACCAAGAAAAATGAACTGCACTTCTTGTCGTTTGGCTGCCAGTTGATGCTGTTGCTGCTGTTGCTGCTGCTGTTGCTGCTGCTGCTGCGGCCGCTGCTGCTGATGTTGATGGCTGCCTGTTGACAGTAGCTTGGCGGTGCAAACAATGCCCGGCCCTGCCCCACAAGCCGCATGGACAACGGCCCACCGCCTATCATTCGCTTCCTCTTTGCGGCCATTCCGGCCAGGCATTGTTGGGGCATGCATAAGCCAATCTGTACACCCGACAGTCGCTCGGCTCTTTGTGTGTGCCAATGGGATCACTTGAGATTGCAAAACTAATCAAACCCTAAGCTTTAAGACTGACAACATGAAATCAATAGAAAATAGTTGCGAGGGATGGCGCGCGAGTTGGAGAAAGAACAAGTTTTGTTTATGTTTTGCATAATTTTATTATGTTTTTATTTGATTTTCTTCATCTTGTTGATTTTTGTAATTTTTGTTACATTTAACTACACATACTTAAGAGCTAATATTTTTTGTTTGTTTCAATGCATTTAATGTATTTTTATTTATTTGTTTTTTGTTCTTCTAAATTATGTTGAATGTTATTTTTATCATACACATCAATTATATTTATTATGTACACTGCAATTGTTGGGGGCGCACTTTTTAAAATGTTCATTTTTTGCTATTTGAATTGTTTAAGAGATTTGCCCGTTCTTTAAAAATACTAAATATTCCTTAAATATATATAATATAATAGTTTATTTTGATTAATCTGTTCCTTGCAGCTGCATTTGTTTATTCTTTTGTTTTTTTTTTTTTTTTTTGGTGTTTTTGTTTACCAACTTTTACACATGGCCAAAAGTCTTGTTTTTAGTTGTTGTCTGTGGCTACGCATCAACATTTTATTTGTTTTAGTCTGTAACCAACATTGAGATTTTCTTTACCCTTCTCTTCTCTTCTCTTCTCTTCGTTTTCTTTTTTTTCATATTTGCAAATAACTTATGCTTAAATATTTACTTGACTAATTCGAAAGTATAACAAAAAATATATTTACAGCATTTATGAAACTTATGAATCAACGTTTTGAGTGGAACATTGGCCTAAATTAAATTTAAATACAATATTTACGGTATGTACATTTAAATAAAACGTAGTTTAGTTAGTTGAATTTCAATATACCATATATTTGATTTATTATTATTTAATTTACCTCTTGTCAATATTACTGCTAGTGTTTAATGCCAATTTTATGCTTAAGTTGACTTAAAATCACTTACATAAAAGCTCTGACAGCTTTTAGGTTTGTTTTCAAATACATTTTGCAGTAATAAATGCACATGTTAATATTTTATTTGATTTAATGTGAGTTTCATAAATTGTTTATTCTTTGCTGCTTGAATGTGGAAAGCGCTCAATTCAGATGCCTTCAGAAACATGGAAGCTAGCAAATGAAAGGCTCAATAAAACAGCTGTACTTTACACATGCATTTATCAATTCACACGCACGCACGCACACACATGCATACATATATAAAAGTAATTACACACACATACACATGCAACGCTTAAATGGATTGAAATTTTAGTTGTATTTGAAACTTGTTTAATTTAGAGCTTCGCAGGGAGCTGTTTAAATGTTGTCTGCTTGAAGAATTCAATGGGCTTTACTTAATTATAGCTGCTACTGCTTTGATGAATTAGTTACAAATGTTGCGGGCAGTTGTTGGCAGACCCTCTAGACGATTCTCATATAGACACTTGTGTGGAATATCCGATAGCCGATGGCAATCATTACCATAAAATTGTGCAGCTGTCGTTGCGTCGTTTTAGTTGAGCCACCCACATGTCCGTGATACATGGCCGCAGGATTATCGCCTGTATGAAAGAGATGAGAGTACAATAAAAAAATGTGTGCGCACGAGAGTCAAGAGAAAATGTGTTCAAATTAATTAAGCCCCCCCCCCACACACACACACACAGGCGAACACACATAACATATCAGCTGCCATGCACCACCCACTCACCCACACACACAGTCACACACACACACCCAGGTAAAACAACAAATGCTAATGAGCATTTGCAGTGTCCCCAAAGCCGGCAACTTTTGCAATACAACCTATGCTGGCCTTATAAGTTATGAGCTCTGTCACGCCCCCTTGACTGTGTGTGTGTGTGTGGTTTAGTGTTTATGGCCTGGCTTTAATGGTCGCCTTGGTGGTGTGGGCATTTTTAATCCGCACGCCTGTGGCTCTGTAATTTTCATAAATTACTTTTATTGTTCTTTCGTTTTCATATGGTTGTTGCTTTTTGTCACTTGATATATGAACTGTAAAAGAGCTGCTACGCATAACTACACAAATACAATTGCAGATACAGATAAACATATACAGATACAGTAACAGATACAGATACAGATACATTTGTATTTATATATACATATAGGTGGGCGAATGTCGCACTTTTGGTTTTTGTCAGCTTAAATTTCAGTTTACAGCTTTTTCTACCATAATAAATGGCTTTTCAGCTTTGCTTTATTGAATATAATTATAGTATCTGTATGAATTTGTTTATACGCAGACATATGTATATATAGCTGAAAGGTGCAGATAAGTTAGGCTGCAAAAATTCTGCAACGTTTTCGCATTTTTTTAGCTCAACAATTAAAATGCATAGTACATACATATAATTAATTAATACATAACAATAAATATAAAATATATTCATCAATAATCAACTAATTCTAATAAAAACCAAATTAAAAACTTTCGTGCATTAATCAATTGCAAAGACCCAGGGTTCGATCCGCGTGGATTGTAGTTTTGCAGTTGCAATAAGTACACGCACAGTTGTAGCGCATAAAAAGTTTCAAATTGAAAAGGGGGCGGGTTCGACTCACCTTTGAAAATGTGTACCAAAACGCTGGCTGGCTGCGTGTTGCTGGCCACACAGGTAAAATTGCCCGAATGCTCGCGACGTGTGCGCTGAATTGTAAGCTCCGATGATTGAAAGTCTGCAATGAAGTGGACGCAATAATGCAATGGATGATAGTTTCAGTGCGCTACAAGTAGGGCGAGTTGTGGGTTAACGGGATAGGGGGGGTTGATTGCACTCACCTGGCTCGGTTGACACATTAATGCCCCGATCAATGTCATAATTAATCATGCGGTTGTCGTGATACCAGAATATATACTCGGATGCCTCCGTATTCTGTACAACGCGGCATTGCAGGCGCAGCCTTGAGCCCGGCGTCAGATAACGTATGGGCGGTCCTGATATTTCGGCGCGCGCTTCTAACCGAATTGAATGACATTTTGGAAATTGAATTGCCATTGCCACAATCGGATATTGCGCGTGTGTGCGTATGCGTGCGCGCGCGCGTGTGTGTGTGTGTGTGTGTGTGTGTGATAGATGGAAAGTGGAAGAGCAGTTGAGATGAAAGATTCAAAATTTAATCAAATGTAAATGCAAACGGCTGTCAAAGTTATAAGCTATAAACTGACTGCCGACATTTCACTATATCACAAGTGGCATTTGCTACAAGCTATCTAATTGAGAATTTAACTAAGGTTTATATTACACATACGTTGTTGCTGGCAACCCCTCTCTACATTATATTTTATAATATTTGTAGAATATAATATTTATGTACATCCAAAAGTGAACTTGAAACAATTTTCAATTATGTGCTTCAACATTTACTGAAGCTACCAAATATCGCTAGAATTGGTTTTAAAGCTTTTTATAATTATTGCAAACGAGGCTTAAGCTTATTTAGTAAGGAAATAAAAGCAGACATTTTTGATCCCTTTAAGTATATATATTGAAATTGGATAAATATACCAGCCCAGTCAATTGAGCAGCCAGTTTCTGAACTATTTCGAATAAATTAGTTTCCTGTTCTTGAAATTATAATAAAAAAATTCTTACACAATACATTTTTTGCTTCTTCAATTTGATATTTATCTAAATAATGTATAGTTTTTGAAAATATTTTTTTCTTGCAACTTAAAATTGTCCTTATTAATATATGTATTTCTTTATTTAGAATGTTTTTAAATAATAAGCAGCGGACAGTATTATATAGCTCCTTTGACACAATCGACGGGAAATTAGATTCTGGTAGGAAGTGTGCGATATATGTAAAGTGCTTTCCACTTTGAATGCGTTAAAAATGCAGACTTATCAGGTATACCATATAGTCGAAAGGAAAAGGCATAACATGTTTTAAGCCATAGATCAGATCATGGCCAAATTCAACTAGCATGTCAAGTATGTCTGCAAGGGCATTAAGTCTTTGGCAACCATTTTTCTTTGCTGATAATTTCACGCTTAGCTGGCTTAAGCCATTCAAACTATTTACTTGCTGAAGCAAAAATAAATTGCTCGGCCAAGCTTTTAAAAATCTCAACTTCACAATTTATTTTTTTTTGTTTTTGGCCAAAATCATGTCAACGCTGGCAACTCTGGCTCAGTGCACTGGGTCAACACAGCGCATCAACTGACTCGTACAGTTTGTTCAGCCAGCTTCTTTTTCTTCTTCTGCCATTTGTGTGTGTGTGTGTGTGTTTTTTTTTCTTTGCTCGATGCGCTCATGCTGAAATTAGAAATGTCCATATGCCAGTCGGCAGAGTTGGCAGGCGAAGCAGCTAAGGCAAAAAAAAAAAAAAAAACGACGAAAACAGGCACAAACTGAAAAGGTATAAAAAAGGGACACCTGCCCAAATGGCAGCGACTCAGCAAGTTGCCCGAAACATCGTTGTCGACGTGCCCGTTAAAGTTTGTTGTTGCTGTTCTCCACGTTGTCGTATTGTTGGCCTTGCCTAACGCTAACTGACACACATTATTCTGAATTTAACAAACAATTTACTTTGAATGTGCTGCGCCTAATGGCGTTTTCTGCACAAAAACAAAGCCCCAGCACACTCGCACACACACACACACACACACACACACTCGCTGACTAACTGAAACTGATGCGACAGCGCATTAAAAAAAAAAAAAATAGTCTGCTACACATTCGGGTAACGCCTCGCATGAATCAGGCAAAAAGGGCGACACACTTAATCAGATACAGGCATATTTAAGAGCTCAGCCATAAGTAGTTAAGAGGGTTTTTTCCCATTGCGTACATTTGCATATAACACACTGGTGTTTGCAAGTTACATGATTACATGATGTACACTACGGCCGGTTATACCTAACGACTAAAACGTACAAACAACGATGCAAAAAACCGTCTTCAGAAGGTTTTGAGTAATTAATAACCCTTGCAGAAATAATGCAGATACACAATATAAATTCTATATCCAGGTTTTTGTTCCATAATCGATATTTCGTCCAAGGAGCTACATGTTGTATTCTTCCGCTGCTAATAAGAATTCTATAAATAAAGCTCGTATATGCTAGCCTCTGCTTAGGATATTTTTAAAAATTAAAAAGTCTCACATTGTGATATAGTTGTTAGTTTTCGTTGAAATCTCTGTAATAGCTGACATTTGTAAGCAACGACAGGGCATAAAAACAATCTCTTTTTCTCTCTATATCCCTCCCATTTGATCGACTGACTTCTTTTTACTTACCGACTACGCTCAAGTGTAGAAATATGGATGTGGGCGGATGTGTGGACACTTGACACTCGTACACGCCGGCGTCACGTAGCTGCACAAATTTGATTTGCAATGTCCAATCCTGCACAAAAGAAAACAAGCAAAAGCCAACAAATGAGAAACAACAGCCAATTGTTTTGAGTGCACAGCTGCAGTTTTGGTTTATTTAAGGTTAGAGGCAGCCGTTCGTTTTGGCGCATTTCTGTCACGTATACGCAGTGTTGGCCATTTGGCATGCAACACAGCGCCGCGCGGCAGCTGGCGCAAATGCAAATTAGCTGCGAACCCACCTCGGAATGTTTCAAGTGCGTGGCACTGAAGCGCTCGTCGCTGCTGTAGGTTGTTAAGCCGACCGTAAGCAGATGATAATCCTTTTTGCGTATCCAGGATACCTGCAGAGAAGAAAAAAATGAAAAAAGAAGCAGTCAGTAAGGCGGCGCCATTAGGCAAACTCTATTGAGAGCTGCAAGGATCCAGCCTAGCCTAAAATGTATTAACATATGCCAGCATCTCATATTGGCTAGTCGTGCGTTCCGCTCGGCCCGCTTTCTCGGCCCAAACAAATGTTTGTCAATCCATCAAGCGGCGACGACAACGCGATGATGATGCAATTTTTCAAAAGAAAAAGATACAAACTTAAGACCCGAAATCGAATACATAAAAAAAGGGGGCACACGAAAATCAAAAAGCAATTACGTGTAGAAAGCAACAACAAGAAGACCAAGAAAAACAACAACAATAATAATAAACATAATAGCAGATTGATTGATCCCAGGTTCAAAGTTCAAATTGGCTGCTTAACTGTAAATAGACAAACAAACAAACATGCGAAGGGCCTCTTACCTAACTGAATGCCACGCCCACGTTCTGTGTGCGTGTCTGCGAGTGTATTTGTGTGTGTGCGTCGACTTTTAGCTAATCTCAAATGACCATTAATCATTTCGATTTCGACAGCGTCTACGTTTTAGCTAAGAGGTAGCACCCAGCTCGCACACACAAGCACACGCACACCTTATATATACACAGAGACACACGCACACATAAACAGCTATTAGCCCTGGAGGCTCAGCTGAAGCCTAAGGAGCCTGCAGCCTCGCTAGCCTGGTAAAGTTTGGCAGCAAAATGAAAGCCATCGTAAAATAAAAACACAGCCAAAAAAAAAAAATAAGAAGCAAAAAAGGGCAAGAACTGCTGACTGTTGAATACTCTATTTGCAGTGTATTAACAGCTTCAAGCAGATGGGCAAGAGTTTTTGTTGACCTTAAAAATGCAGGAGAAGGGATTGGGCCAAAATAAATGAGAGCCCAGTTAACGAGCGGAATAACTCAGTTAAGCCTACGCTGCCAATGTCTATAAGTTAGAGAGTTTTTATTAAATGCATAGATACATATATTGGAGGCGTATTTGTGGGCATGGCACACACATATTTTTTAATTATTATCTGCCAAACGTAAGTTGTATAAAATCATTTTTGCAATTTAAGTTTTGAATAGCTGCCCGATTCAAAGATACAAATTTATTTGCGGCTGTCGAAGCAGGCGTGGCAATAACTATATATTGTTTTGATCTTTTGGGGGACATTTTGGTAGTTAGATAAATCAATTTTGGTAATTAAGCATGCATATTATGAAAGATATTTTAAACTTTTGCGGTCCTTTTTATGGAATTCGGCTGCAGAAATGGGCGTGAGCTAAGATTTCATCTTAATTTAAGACTTATATCTTCAGCTGTCATTATCATTGGGGTAGTTAATAAAAAAGATTATCTTTATAATTGCTTGCAAGAGGTGCAGAGGGCGTGGATAGGAAATAATTTATTATAAATTATATGCCCGTATCATTTCCTTAAATGCATGAGCGTCCATGAACGTTAAACAAAGTTCACAAAGCTTTATCTAACATATAGAAAAATATATATAAAATCTATACAAAACACAATATACTCTGCTTTTGCTTGTGAAACAGAGTATTGGAATAAGGGTTGTATCTCAGTCTGAGAATGCTGCGCGCTGCTCTTTTTATTTATCTATTTATTTACTCTGTTTTTTTTGTGGCCTGTTGTATGCGCGTGTATCAATCAATTTTCAATTGATAGAAAATTGTATTTATTGGTCCAAAAAGAAACAAAAAGTAGAAGCAAAAACGCAAGTAAAAAGCTTTGTAACAAATATTGACAGACGCACATGAAGAAGAGCCAGAACAAATGTGGAAATTAAGTACAAAGTAAATTGGTAAATCGTCAGCAATTGGCCAAAAACACTCGCTTAAATTGCTATCGCAATGTACAATGCGGCGTATACGCAATGCGCCACAAAACAAAAAAAAAGGAGGAAGGGAGCGAGAGAAGCCAAACAGCAGCTGCTGTCCGAGAATTACGTCACGAAAAATTACTAGGCTTCGATACTTATGTATAAATATGTAGAAATATATTTTTCTATTGAAAACATGTGCCTGACTTCTAAGAAGCTTCGAGTTTTTCTTGCAAAATTGATTTCTGCTCATTTGAAAATATGATGCGCATCATTTTTGATGCCTGGGCATATTTGCAACTGAGGCTTTTAGCTGTAGTCATATTTTATAAGTACTCTACAATAGGTTATGTAATCAATATGTCTATTCAATAAAAGCTGCAGCAGTCGAGCACAAAGTGTAAGGCATAAATGACGCATAAATTGCGAGCGCAGAAAATTGAACCGAGCTGGAATTGAACTCTTGTACAGGAGGAGCAGCAGCATCTAACCATCTAGCTAGCTCTATCTCCAGCTGGCTAGCTGTCTCTGTCCCTTTTATCGCCCCGCTGCTCCTCTCTTTTTTTATGATATTTATGATGGCTGTAGTTCCCTTGCAGACTGCTGCGACGTGTCGGCAAATAAACCCTGAACCGTGCAGTGTTAAAGCAAAATGTTGCAAAAAAGCGTAAAGCGGAATGTGTAAGCGAAAGGGGCTTCTACATACAGCAGGTCAGGGCGAGAGGGTTGTGGCAGGGTGTGGCAGAAGTGAAGCCATCACTGGCAAAAATGTGTCTGGCCGATTCTGGCAAGTTGCAAGCCAAAAGAAAATACACACAGCATAAAAAAAGAGTAGGAAAAATGAAAAAAAAATATATAAAATGTTGCGGCAATTAATCAAAAGCATGTGAATTCCTTTGCCAAAGTGTCGCGCTCGGTGTGAGTGTGCGTATATGTGTGTGACTGTGTGTAACTGGGCATGTTTGCCACGTGTGTGTGTGTGTTTGCTGTGTGCGTGCGTGTGTTTGTGCCGCATAAATCTCAGCTGCCTGTCATGCGTATGTGTGTGTGTCTGCGTGTGTGGCGCCTGCTCTGCGGCTGCTGCGGTTGTGTGTTGACTTTGTATGTGTGTGTGTGTGTGTTGCTGGCGCTGCAGCTGCGAGCGCGCAGATAATTGTTTACATTTTACCTTTTTTACAAAATACACATAAAAAACAACAACTGAAAAAGGAAGAGCAAAAGCTGCAAAAATAAAAAAGCGCCGTTTAATTTATGGCCAAGCAGTGGCCGGGAGCTACGGCCGGGAGGAGGAGCTATGGGTTGGTCGTCGGGGGGCGGACGTGTGTGCCCCGCACGGCAACAAATCACTTGTTAGCAAATTTATGGCAAATTTATGCTAACTACATGTCCTGCCCAAGCTGCCAACAGCCGAAGGTAGGCAGCGCAAATCCTTTCCGCCTGTCTGACTGCCAATGCAAAAATTGTAGCATACTTATTTGCGCTGCGATTTGTTTAGCCATTTTTTTAACGGGCGGTGGTTGGAGTTGAGGTGGCACCATGTGGGTTTAGTAGAATGCGCTTATCGCTCGATCTTTCGACAGCTGCGCGCATATGCAAACTGTCTAAATGCAGGCGGGCAGACAGACAGACGCAGACAGGGGGCAGAGGAGCTTGTAATTGCGTGCCAGAGCAGGGCTAAATAAAAATGCTGGGAAAAACAAAGAGAAAATTCAATACAAAAGCCGATTGCGGCAGGTTTTTCTTGTTTTTGCATTTTATTTACTTATATTCTTATTTTTTTAGTTTTCTGTGCTTTATTTTTTTAGTTGCCGCACACAACAAACTTCTGATTGGCTTTCGTTGTTGTTTCGCGTTGTAGTTGTTGCATGTTATTGACGAGCATTTTGTATGCTTTATTGCGCGCTGTCCATCCAATTTCCGTTGCCACAAGCCCAAGGGTCAATACAACAAATGCATAGAGGGCGTACCTTGGCAGAGGGGGAGATGGAGAACCGAGTTGTGAATGGTAACAACTTTTTTTCAATGCACGAAAAACTTTTTAACAAGCGATTTTAATAAAATTCTATTTAGATGCTGCTTTTTGGCAGCCATTTGTGCAGCAAATAAAGGGAGACCCACACACACACACACAGACAGATACATGTATAAATACAATGGTAATTGTACAAGTATTTTTTTTTTGGCAATTGCGCGTAGCTTCAAAAAGGTAAAAAGAACAACTTTTGCACAAAAATACGCTCAATTTACTGTCGCTGAATGCTTGTGAGTGTGTGTGCATGTGTGTGTGAGTGTGTTGTTAACTATTTTGTAGCAGCCAGCTCGATGCGGCATTTTGGGGCGCTGCATAGAGTCATCAAAAATGCTATTGTTGCACAAACGGGCGAAAATATTTTGCAGTAACTGTACGTGTGCGTGTGTGTGTGTGTGTGTACATGGGCATCCAAGTGCGCGCGCCATATCCATAACAAACTGTAGACAAAAATGGGTCAACAACTCGTAAAATACATAAAAAACTAGCGCAAAAGACAACTTTAACAAACAAAAAATTGCGATAAAAGTTTGGTGTCGGTTTTTTTTTTATCATATTAAATTTTTGGGGCAAGTTTCAAGTTCAATTTGCGAGCTTGTTGTGTGGCACCATAAATAAATAACTCTAAATGTGGCAGGCATTAAAAAGGCTTTAAGTGGGGGCGTGACACACCTCGTGCTGGCACGAACTTTGCGCATTATTCATTATACTTGAAGCGGAAATGAGCATTAAATGCAATTAATGCATAATTAAACATTGAGCATTTGCTAATTGTGCCCACCCCAAATTAGCCTGTCAAATGAAAAGCGAAGGCCGCAGCCACCCGCGCAAAACCCATGCCAAACAATAGCCCATTTTATATACATATATATTTCTATAAGTGGCAAGACAGGCATAAATAATAATAATAATAATGAAAAGGAAAAGAAATTAAATCTCGGCCCAAATGAAAATTACCATAGCCTACTTTTCAGCTGTCAAGGAGACGCGAATCTGCAAGCGAATGTGAGCAATTTTGAGGGTTTCAGCGTAGCCTGCGAGTGCTTTTTGGCCGTGCTGCAGGCACACTAGTATTTAGTTCCCATCTCATTTGCCATTTCCCTTTTTTCATTTTTCATATTTCATAATTCATATTTCTTTTGGCTTTCATTAATGCCTCAAACAATTGTTGTCATCATAATTGCAACGCAATTAAAATAATTAAAATTAAAATGCAGCCCAGCGTAATATTCCTTTACTTTTATGTGCTTGCTTTGATTTAATACCCTGTGCAAATTGAGTTAAATGAGGGGGATTTTAGCTAAAGAATAGAGCATGCTGATATCTTTTAGTCTTTGTTATCATTATTTGTGAGACAACTACAATTATATCGCCATTTTAAATTCCTAGACGAAAGCACAGCAAAAAATCAAAGGCTCACATCATCGACATTCTTTCTGACATACCCTTTTTTTAGGGTCTAGGGTAATTCATAAATTATATCTCGGCATTGAACTTTCACCTTTGGCCCCAGCTCAATTGCAGCGCAAAAACTTGCGGCGTTCCTTAATTGTTTTTTGACCGCCTTTTGTCAAGAAGAACATGCAAAACTTTATGGAAATAATGAAGCTATTCGCACACACATACACAAAATCTGGGTCAAAAATTGTTGTCTTTTGTTATAGCATTTGTTTTAATAAACATTGTGACAGGCAACGACAGGCCCAAACAAAAGGACACAACTCATTCACTGCGGGCGGGCGGCCAGCTGCTGTCTGCTGTAAGCTTTTATCAAGTTGTCTTGGCCAGCAGCAGCTGCGGCAGCAGCGGCGCGGTTGAAGGAATGCCTTATTAGCTGGCAAACAGGACAAACAGCACAAACTGGCTGCAAGTCCTGCTTGAGGCCCTCATTCCACGGCCGTCACTTGTATAATTACGGTTAAGGCTGCCAGCGAACAAAGTGATAATGATTTGTATTCATTAAAAAGGTTTATGGCAATTTTGAGCAACATTTACTTTTCGGTCAGGCACTAGACACGCCCAACCGTCAACCGCCCCGCAACCCACAAAGAAAAAGGCTAAGTGGCTGACATTTAGTTAATGTAAAATAATCTCACAGCATACAAAGGATGTGGGCTCCTGACAGGATGTGGTTTTGTTGCTGTCATAAACTTTTCTCATTTAATTGCCAAGCTCAAAATAGACAAATTTCTCAAGTTGTGTGGTTTTACGGCAATTGCATTGCCAGTTGCAATGCAAGCGAAACGCAAAAGTAAGTAAAAACCTTAATCTATGCTAATTGGATGCTTAAAACTACAAGTTAAGTATGTGTACTTAATAATGTATAATGAAATATCTCACTTATGTTAAGTCAATTACATGCAATTAAGTGTTTAGAGAGTGTTTTTGCTTGACTCTTGCAACTATCATTGAATAACTTGAGCCTTAAATAAGAAAACTAACAGTCTCTGTCTACAATTACCACTTGGGGATTTTAATGAACTTGTGAAAACTTGTCTGGAAATGAGAAATCAAAGATTCTTTATTTAAATGTTTACATCAAGCATTCTTTTAACACGTTCTTAGTTAAATGTATGCAAACAACATTTATTAATTTTCTACAAACTTATCTACATTTGTCTATATCTTTATATTGTTTTGTTATCTTTAAAGATGTGCCTTTAAAAGTTGCTCTGCTGTAAGCATATTTCTGATATTGTCAAATGTGTTCAATAAATAAGGCGACAAATGGTTCGTTTTACGGAGGTTTATGTTGCTGTGCGCTAAAACCACTTGGGAATTGTAAGCAAACATTTGTAAATCAGAATTTTAGGCTGCGAAAGCTAAATTTGGCACCGAGATTAGGCTTTGGGGAATTGCATATCAATCACATTAAATTGAATCTAAGATGTATTTTAATAAAATACATAAATTGAGCAACAAGTGCAGCAACTCGTGCTCAAAGAGCACATGGGTATTATAACAGTCGAAAAAATATGATCTTTTGACTACACTGTACATGCTTTACTTGGCTGATTCTTTAAACAGTACAAAATATACTCTTTACCTACGTACCTACGAATAGCTCTTGGCCCACTCGAGAGCTATTGCAAACAATAACAACAATCGTACATACACTAGTGTGCATACATATAAGAGAGACTGTGACTCCGCCAGTCAACTACCAGGCACTACAAATATTTTATTATTTTATATATGCTATTTAAAGCAGCGTTGACGACGACGCCAAGAATCCCAGACTGCGAGCCTCAATGCCACATTGCAGTGAATTTCATGTGTGTGTGAGAGAGAGAGATGAATGCAAGTGCCTTAAAGCTAACACAATTCATACGAAACACAAATGCGAGCTATAAAAACGGGCCAAGGAGAAGAACAACAAAAATAATAAGAAAGCAGGCGCACACTACAATAAACAGAACTTCAAATAAAAATGGAGCAAAAAATATATAAGCCTACGAGTGCGACTATATAATATTACGTTCTCCGGGCCTTCACATTCATAAAAAGTAATTCATGTGCACAAAAAAAAAAAAAAAAAACAATAATTTATAGCAAACTAGGCAAAGGAAAACAATTGGAGGCTTCAAGCTAGAGTTGTGCCCCGCAAACGAGAAAATGTATTTTATTTGAAGCACAATAAATACAAATTATTAGACACGAATTATGTGTTTGTTTTGATTAAAAATGTGCCTGTTTTCTATGCTGGAAACACAATATATGTTTGTGAACATATGCCCAGCAGCGATTCTGGCAAATTTAGAGCAAACCCTCATCAATGTGAGCCAGTTACGTATACCCTATATTACATATACTGGATTTTTAAATGGGTAGTATAACAAAAAAAGTTCTTAACAATCAAGTAATAACATATAAGCTCTTCCTTTTTTGACGTTAAATATAATAACAACTCCAGACTTTAATAATATAATTGATTATTTATCTGAGTTAGAATATCAGGCTAGTATAGAAATTTATATTCTATATATTCTATAATCTCTATAGCTTTATAAATATATTTGCTTATTATTAAACAAACATGCAGGATATCTGCCAGTCGAGCACTTTAAGCAATATGCTGTTTTTGAAACTGTTTCGGTTTCTGCCTTGGACAATGGCAGTTACAGCATATCAGATCTTGAACTTTAAAAACTCTAACAAGTTATATACGAGCCATATATGTATGTGTATAGAGCTTGGTTTTCGTAAATATTTGCGTAACCTTTTTTATCTTAACGACTTATCTGACTGCGGGCTGCTGCTAACCAGAAAACCAATGTAAGCAGAGTGATCTAAAGGGGGGAGGGGGGCAGAAAGTAAGAACCCTTGAGCGTTAATTTTCATAAAATACCAATTTCGGCATTTTTATCTAGAGTTTTGTTGAGCATAATATTTGCAGTTGCAGGTGTATGCGAGTGTGTCTGGACGGGAATTTAGCTTATAATTATATTCCCTTTTGTAATCTAGCAAATTATATATAAATTAGCTGCTGTATCTAGAAAGCTATCTAAATGCCCCGAGTTAGCTCTCGCTCGTATTTAGCATTTGAGTTTTTTTTTTTTTTTTTTGCTGCAATTTAAGCATTTGGCATTCGCTTTAGATGCCTGCCTCTGCTTTGGCTACTATCCTGACGTGCTGTGAGCACATTTAATTACTGCCACTTTTCTCTATGAAAATATCTAAGAGTCTAGACATTAAAAACGACAATTTATCTAAAAAGTAATTAAGTGCTCAAGTCGAGGCAACGACGCACACGCGCGCAGCACCAGCAGCAGAAGCAAACAGGATGACATCCTGGCTACCTCCAGGCGGCAGCCTTTAGTTGCAGGCTCGCCTCTGGCTGCTGATTAAGTTCAATCTATATGTATATATATATAAGGCTGTGACTGTGTGTGTGTGTGTTTGTGTGGGTAGGGCGCTGCCTACAGCGGGGGGCAGCTGTAGCCTTAAGCGAGCATGCCTGATGCCTGACAGCGTGCGTTTCATACATTTGCCTTAGCTTAAATGTATTTGCCTTCGTTTATTTTTAATGTCATTTAAGCTGCTCACACACATACACACACACACACACACGCACACTCAGAACTGCAGCAATTCTCAAATGACATATTTCAATGTAGACTGTGTGTCTAAGCCCAAAATGTGTCGTAATATCTAATTTCCACTTGGGGTTTTCCCACTCTCGTTTCCCCTGTTGCTGCTGTTGTTGCTGCCATGGATGACATTTGGAACTTTTGGCTTTTGTTTTGTCGTTGCTGCTGCTGCAGTTGCTCGACTGCAATTTGATTTATGCGCTTTAAATTTGCTGTTTGTTGTCTTTGGCTATCAAAGATTTGCTTTATGTTGTGTGCTGAGCTGCATGAATTGTTGGTTGTCAAGCCAATTGCCATTGTCAAACGCATTTGCAAATTTTCCAGCACATAACTTAATTGGAATTTAGATTTAGTCTTGCATTCGAATCGAGAAAATCGACTTAAACAGTACTTTGAATATTTTCTCTATCTGAGAATTTCCGGTTGCATTTTGTTGTCTCAAAGCATGCTGTGTTCTTTTCTTCAAATTTAACACTTATTTTAACACAAACTTTTGATAAATATGGAATTATTACCCACTGTAAACATAACTAGATGATAAGTTAGAATTTATTATCTAAGCTCAAAAGAAAACAAAAATAACGTAAGTTAAAGTAGAAAACCACACTTCAAATCGAAGACGGGTTTCTTCATTAAATTTGAACAAGTTGGAAAAGTTTGGCAAAGTTCTTAGTCACAAATCTGCTTTGCGAACGTGACGTCACGAGCCTGCTTGGCTTAGGTTTCTGAGAGTCGGACTAACGTGCGGGGAGATCTTCGGTTCGAATTTATTCAAATTCAACAGAAGTTTTTAAATTTAAATTTGTTTATTTAACTTTTATTATATTATAATTATAATGAAAATTGTAAAGCAAACTAAAACAACGATATATTATAGAGTTCATATATATTCTACATTCATAAATTGAATAAGCTTAGTTCTTAGGACTTTATCTTATGGCTAAGTTTTCTCAGTTTCCTCTTCTCTCTACCTAAACACCCATAAATATATTTGTTTGGATGATTTATACATTTACTTGGCTAGCGGTTTGGTGTTGCCAGGAAAAGGCGACGACTGCGAAATCGCAGCGCGACAAAAATTAAAATTGCAGCAAAATGGTGAAACAAAGGCGCACACAGCACACAGCACAACGCATTTACGTAGCACTCTTCGCGGAAGCAATTCATTTATTTAATGTTTCCTGCATTTTATTGTCGTCTGAAGCTGAACAAAATTTACGACAATGGCAACATCAACGGCAAACGACTACGACAGGGGCTGGCAAAAAAGCGCGGAAATGTTTAGTATGCATATTTAGAGGGCAAACCCCCTCCCGTATTTTACCCCAAAGAAGCCTTCATTAAGGGTGCAACAGGCAAACAAATAAACCCCAAAGGACAAAAATAAAACAAGCAGCAAACCTTTGCCAGGCATAACACAAAGGCAAAAGAGTCTGCTGTATGTTCCATAGACAATGACAATAAGTCGAAGTTTTGAAGGCGAAACTCGATTAACTTATACCCTGTAGTTTAAAACGATGCACCAATCATCATAAGAATATATCTTTGAATAAGACATTTATAGCAAAATATTACCTTTCCATTAGTACATTTTTTTTTTTGATTTTCTAAGAGTAAGGGCTATAGCTTGAAAGTATTTCAAGTAAAGCACAACTAGAGACAGAGAAAGAAGTAGAGAGCAAGAGAGAGGTAGAGGCAGAAAGAAGCGGAATACTAAGATTAGAAAGCTTCGATTTTATTTTTTCTCAAATTCCGACCGGACTTCTATGCGATTTTCCTGAATTCATCTTCCTAACCTTTGGTTTATTTATATGTATATTTTAAACATATGAAACCTTTGTGTTACGTACACTGGAAACTTTTTCCTTCTCAAACTCTTATGTACTACCTAAATTAAATGTTCTATTCCTATACACACTCATATTTCCTATTCATTGAACTTGCTATTGCATATGTACATTTGCATGTTACACTCGTGTGTGCCCTTAATGCCGTTCATAAATTTCTGCAAATATTAATGTGCATTCGGCAAAGGCAGCTTTCCAGCAGGTGTGGGCTTAGGGTTGGGAACAACACACGCACACGCACACACACACATCAAGTAAGCGTTTATGAAAATGCATGAGAAATGATGTGAAAGGTAAATGCATTTATAACAACTAGAGACTGTCTTCGATGTGCAGGTGCGTACGAATGTGTGTATGTTGGTGGCGTATGTGTATCATAAAGAGCTTTAAATAGCAAAGGCGAAGCATAAAAGTCGATGTCAATGGCAAAGGGTAACGCCTTTAACAGACAAAACACAGTTCGGTGAAAGGCAGCTGTCAACGATGTGAGTGTGTGTGTGTGTGTGTGTGTGCCAAAGAGTCTTAGCATTGATAAAATTTGCTTTGCCTTTGCTTCTAATTTGTGTACAGCAATTACATGGCGTATGCTTAATGGGTATGCAATACGTATTTTCCCTAATGAACGGAAATCATGACAGATGCAATTGGCATGCCTCATTAATGCCACATATGTTGGTTACCAGGCTGCTGTCTATGGGCAAATATACCCGGTAGCAATATCATCAACTGAATTGCTCCATGGGAATTATTATGATTTTCAACTAACTGTCGAGCTATTAGGCAAGCCCTGGCATTTAGGAGACCAACTTTAGAAGCTGCCCAATGGCCACTTGAGCACGAGCTGGCACACACACGAGCACGGCCCGGCTCAAGTGCAAACCGGGCTAACCAGCTACACACGGGGAGTTAACACACTCCGGTCGAGAGTGTGTGGATGTGTGGGTGCCTGTGTGTGGACCAAAAGCCACGCAGCTGGCATGGAGTCGCTTAAGTGCTTATTAACTTCTGCACACTTGAAGGCGCAATTATGAAATCGTCAATTTAAACTAGACACGCACAGACACGCCCAGACAGAACCACACACACCTCTACAAATAGGCTGGCAGCACACGTTCCACATCGTGTCCAGCATTTCGGGGCGTAAACACATTGAGGCTTCTGAATTCCCTGAACAGCACAGGCGGGCTTAAACAAATAGACGAAGCGTGCGTGAGGCGTACGCTGCGTATGAGTAATAACGCTAGACAAGCGTAAAATTAATACCACTTGGGGCTGTGCAGCCTCAATAGCACTCTCTGTCCCGCTCTCTCTCGCTCTCTTTCACACCTCATCTTTGTCTGCGTTCTGCTTGATTATTTGTAGTTGATGTACATTAGCTATAGGTGCAATTTGTTAGCCCTAGACGCCATATGGCATGGATATGGGATATGAGATCTCTGCTCGGCCCTGTCTGTGTATATATGTGTGTGTGCCTGTGTGCGTGTGTGGTGTGTGTAATGACTTACGCTTGTTATGGATAATGCGTAAATGTATATATACATACCTACCTATACATATGTTGGTAACATAATATTAGTTGTGCTTCATTATTGTGACGCGTTACAATTTCGAAGTGCACTTGATAAGCAGGGGGAAAAAAATGTAATTAATTCTCTGAAATTGTCAGCTAAGCGGGTGGTCCGCATAAATATGTGCCACGGTTTCCAATTAGTAAATAAAATGGAATTTGCCATTAGAGGAATTTTTTTTGTTGCCATTAAAGCTTAATAAACTGCGATGTATTTGGGAAGTGTTTATAGGAAATTATTGCAATTTAACTTGAAGATAACCTTTAGGTCTAAAAGTATTTATTTTAAATATTTATATTTCTATCAATTTCTATTCTATTAATTTATACCACAAACCGCCAAATACTAATAATATAGGTATTTAAAAAATTAAAAGAAAATATATTAAAAATGGTAAACGAAATACTCAAAAAGTCTATTTAAGTAATACAAAATTTGCTATTTTAATACTTCAATTAATGATACCGTGTCTGTCTTAACAGTGTTGAATCTTAGAGCTATGTCGGCTAAAATACAAGCTCTATTTTGCAGATTTCTAGTCGTAAATGTATTATTCTATACAGCCCCGAGTGCAGTTTTCTTTGCTGTTCAACTCTTTCCCGCAGCAATATTCTTTCGCAATTTTATTTTAGTTTTTCTCATGAATAGGGACTTATACAACTTATTTTAAACTCAGTTTATAGATTTTCATTTTCAATTAAAACGTCAAGTGGAATTGTGCGCGATCTATTTGCCATTGTGAATGACACTTTGTTAATTTATGCGCCAGGAGGACGCGGGAAGCGCAGTAAACGCAAAGCGGGAGACCAAGTGAAGCTGGCCACAATTCAAACACAGAAGTTGATAAATTGATTTAAAATAAAATATTAAAACAATGGCAACGAGTGCGGCGAATGAATGTGAAATGCGGTGCACGAATGACTCATTTGTGGGCACAGGTACGAGATACGACAACGTGAACGCGCCATGAGACGGAGTAGAGGAGCATGACTATGCGAGAATACAATGGGTATATTTACTTACCACACCCTCGCCAATGTGGTGCACGGTGCAGGGTACGTGGGCGGTGGCGCCAATCTGTGTAGTCACCACCGTTGAGTTCTCGGTGCCGAAGTACATGGGCGTGCCGAACACATTATCGGCACCATCGATGCCGTGCGTCGCCTCCAGATGATTCTCGACGGGCTCCGGCCTGTGCACAGGTATTGGATATGGGCCGGCCGTATCTTTGGCCTGAATACGTGAGTGTTGCTGCTGCTGGTGCTGCAGCTGGAGCTGTTCGAGATGCTGTTGCTGCTGGTGTGGCGGCTGTGGCAGGCGCTTGTCATCGATCAAGTTGTTGGAGTCAAAGCTTGTTATGCTGCTGCCCGACGAGGATGAGGATGAGGATGAGGTGCCGAGCGAGGAGGCGACGGGGGGCTGTGAAGCTGTCAGTGCGGCCGCCGATGCGGCGGCAAAGCTCGAGCCGAGCGCTGGCGACATAATTAAATTTTGATTTATTTGCCGCTGTAATTCCTCACTTGGGCTGCTGCTGCTGCTGCTGCCTGACGTCGCGCTGTGCTCTGGCGCCATTGTTGTGGCCTCTTCCGCAGCTGCCATGTAGCCTGTTGAGAGTGGAAGAGAGGAAGGGTGAGAGAAGCATTTTAAAATGTGTTAATATATGCGCTGTCTGTTGTCTGTCGTTGGATAAACAATAACAGCGTGAAGTCAATTAATTTGAATGCGCATAAGCATTGCGTATACGTAATATCTTTCACTGGGATTTTCATTAGCAGCGGGCGGGCTTACCACGCCCCCACCTCACCACACTCACACTCTTATCATTTACATAAAATGACACAGCTAATTAAGGTGCCCATGCTAAGCAGGATATTATGATGCGTTTTGCCAACGCCCAACAGCCCATCAGTCCACCTCTCGCTCTCACTCTCCCCGCCAACGAGCTTTGCTTCTATTTGAACAAAAATCTGCGCATAATTTTATGAAAATTTGCTGTCCTCACAAGCAACAAAACGAAAACAATAACAAAAATGTCAGCCGCGGTCATATGCAAATAGCATCTTGTTTGTTACACGTATTTCCCCGACAATTGTTGGCACATGTGCTCGAAAAAAAAGAAGAGCAAATGTATACAAACAAGTAAATTAAGAAAGAATAATATTAATTTTAGAGCAGAGCGAAGTTCATTTGCACTTGCAATTTCATAATATGAAGCTCAATAAATAAAAATTTAATGAAACAAAAATCAATTAACCAATGGAACATTATTTATTTTTTTGAAAGTAAATCAAGCTTTCAATACAAAATATTTCCTACTTGTTTTCTTAGAATAGACTTGTGTCATTTAAATATAGGAAATCGCTTATTATAAATTAAATGAAGATTAATATTTCAAATAAAATATAATTGAGTTATATATAACCACAGAGTTACATATATATTACCGACAGGCTATAACATAATTCGCACTCAGGTGTTACGTCAAGAGTTTCTTTAAAGTCAGTTACGTATACGTCCTGTAATCCACTTAAGTGACAACAGTAGGAGAGCACGTAATAAATCAATATTTAGTAATTATATAATGCAATTATATTGTAGAAAATAAGGAATATTTGAACTTTAGATATTAGCAAACAGCACTTCTTCCAGCTGCACATGCCTGCCACGAATGTCCGCTTGTTAGGGTATATAAATTAAATAAGCGCGCACTTAGTATTTGATATTTGCACAAGAGTTGCGACTGGCAAAAATATGTTCATTCATATAAATACGTGGAAAAGAAGAGATATATCACACACACACACATACACATACGCACTTGATGGGTCTGTGGTCTGCTTTAGTTTATTTTCCATGTTGATTAAGCTTTTATTGTGGGTGGAGATGGGCTCATAGTTGGGGCTGGTGTTGCCATTAAAGCAACCACATAACACGTTTCGGCATCGATGCAACTCATTTGCCGTGCGTAATTTGCGTAAACCAAATAATATTTTACAATTAAACATAATTGCGTTGGGCAAACGGATGCGGATTTTGTGTGTGTGTTCGTCCTTGATTGGCATTTGCTCTATGTCAATTAAGCCAAAATGTTAAATTTCAAATCTCAATTGCTTTGCATTAATTTGGTCACGCATCTCTAAGCCGCAATATTATACAATGAGATTTGATAGTTTTCCTGCGAGAACTATCCCTAAATAAATATTTCCATACTTGCCTTTGTGTATTTAGTTAGGCGCGTTGCCAACTGTTGATTAAGTTTGGAATTTGTATTGCGACTAATGCAAAATTAATTAGTAGAAAGCAAGTTCAAGAAAATGTCAGCTTTTGTTAACGTCTCTTCTAAGTTATTTAATAAACACTTTGACAATTTCTCTGATTTTCTATAATTGAGTTGAGCGGCTTACATATATTGCTGGCAGAGATAATTTCGAATTGAATTTTACATTTTAAATGTTGGCATTTGATATGATTCTGGTTCATTTATTTATTATAAAATTTAACTAACACAATGCATGCAAATTCCTTTTGCTTGCGTTTAGTTAGCAAAATTGGTTTAATTAATTTCACAAATTCATGTTAAATTTAATTTAAAACTAGCTTTTATTATTATAAGAAGCTTGACATGGAAACTGAAAAAATATGCTTTAATTTTTAGAATGGTTTTGCCTTAAGGCAAATTCTATTTCGAAGACTACCAGAAACTAGACAATTTATTTTACATTCCTTTTACCTTTGGTCGCCCTAACAGAAACGGAGAAAAGAATATAAAAAGTAAAATATCCTTGATCTGTGTATGCTATAAGAGAATCTCTTGTATAAGCTTCGTGACGCTGCGAAAGCGGCTTCGTGAAAACGGAGTCAGCTTTTATTCTAAACTTTAGCTTTTACAGTCTCTGAGATCAATGCATTCATAAGACGGACGGACATCCTGATCTGGGTATGACAATGAAAATAATAAATATTTAGCTTTGCGTACAATTGGCTCGACTGAATGGAATGGAAGTCCCGATTAAATACCAAAAATATATAACATATGCTTGCCGTGCAAAAATACAAATTTACACTCATCTAATTTTTCATAGTGTATGCTCTTTTAATATACAGAACCCTAGATTTTGTCTGCAAGTGTAAAAGATAACATGAAAAATGTTCAATTAATTTGCCTGAAAATGTTTAGAAAAAAAAAAAATATATATATATATAGATATATGTGCAGAGCAATTAAAAGGACATTGTCATGTTGACAGTGTACACAAGCACATATGTACACAAGCACATATGTACACATATAGAATACAAATTGTCAACATATATACATATGTATAAATCTATAAAGCTGTATAAAATTGTTGTGCATTAAAAAATCAGCTGGTGCAGCTGCAGCTGCAGCTGATGTTGACACAATTGTCAGCACTGCATCAATTGACATCCTATTTGCACGCATAATTCACAGCAATTTGCAGGGCTAGCATTTGAATGCGAGAAGGCCCCGCTCCCTTCAGCCCACACCGAAACTATATCGTATTTGCGGTACTCTGTGCATTGTTGTGGCTCGACCTTTGCCATAAGCTCGGGCCAAAGAAAACAGTGTAATATGAAGTGCGGAACATACAGATGCACACAAGCACACACACGCACACACACAGCAATCAACCAACTGCTGTGTGTGAACAATGCGAGGCAAGCTTTGTGCCTTCGCCTCTGTCTCTGGTTATGGCCATTGGTTGTGGCCCAGTCGGCAACTTGGCCATAGAGCATGGCGCATCATCGTGGCATTTTTGTCACGTTCGCACGTGACTGCTTACAGAATTTGGCCAACGGTTTTCAGTCGCCAGTTGCCAGTTGCCGTTTGCCGCTTTCCAGTTCGCAGTTCGCAGTTCGCAGTTCACAATTCGCATAGTTCTGCTGGGGACAAACGACGACCGCATAACACACAGAGAAGCAACTGTCTGCCGCTGCTGAATTTGCATCTGCATCAAATCCCATAAAAAAAGTTTGCTTTACCCTAACACTTGGGCGTTTTCATTCTGTTACCAACTCTGTAATGCATTAAAACAGACCGACTTGTTATTCTTGGAGTTTTAGTTTTTTTTTTTTATCCTTGCGGCTTGTTTGGCACTAAGTTTTCAGCGCACGGAAGAGATTCTTTCTTTGCAGCCATATACTCTGCATCTGTATTAACCAGCGAGTCCATGCAGACTTTCTCGTCCCTCCATCTGTTTCTCTTAGATCGTGAACTATTTTCATACAAGATGACATGGTTACATTCTCTTTTCTTTTGTAGCAGGCAGCACATAATTTGAGGTTGTCGGATCAAATTATCAAATAGGTATCACAGAAACGTTTGTTTGAAAAGAAAGTTCTCTTATATAAAACACTTTCTCTAACATATTTTTAAACTATTCAATCTTTTCATTTAGGAACTAAATTATACTCTTTATATATGAAATAAATCTCATTAAATATCAGCTACTAAATCATATATAATATATTTCTCTCTTTTAGTACCAACAATTTTAATGCTTAAAACTCAGAAATTGAAATTAAACAGAGTTGAATTATTTCATGTCGAACTTCTTAAAGGAATTTTGGTAATATTTGCCAAAGAGCTTGAACGTACTCCCCGCTTAACAAAATTGGACTTTATTTGCATAATATAACTGGCAGGGTATTTAAACTTCGTCAAAACGTAGAAAACAATGATTTCTCCGTTTTTTGCATTCCTTGGCTGCAGTTGGGCGACTTTGTAATTGAATTTTTCACAACGAGTAGCTGATGCGGCGGCGACTGCTGCTGCTGCTGTGGCTCGTTGTGGTTCCTTGTTTTGGATTTACAAGCTCTGCGCATTGTCAACTCAGTGAGGTGCAAGAAAAAGCCAGCAGTTGCAGATGCAGCAGCAACTGAAGGCGCCGCAAACATTTTGCGCCAAAACAACAACAATTTGACTTTTCTGCACAACATTCAACATTCTGCGTGTGTGCGTGTGTGTCTAATGTGTGTGTGATTATTACCGCTGCGGCATACGCCAAACTTTGCATATGCAAGCAGCCAAGTCAGTATTTATTTCTGTGCGTGTGTGTGTGTATGTGAGTCTGTCGTGACATTTTAATCAAAAGTTGCGACGTGTTTGTTGTGCTCTCTGCTTACTACAATGATTTGTCATATGTGTGTGTGTGCGTGTGTGGGTGTGTGTGTGGGTGTGTTGCGTGTGCATTTGCTTATGGTCTGGCAATAATTAAGCTTTGCTGCCTGCGCGCAAGTTGCGTATGCGTAATGTGCACAGAAAATGCACAAATTATGTTTTTTACAATTTTTTGTTATTCGTTAAAAAAGCGTTTAAATTTTAGCTTTTGGTTTAATTTAAAATAAATTGTTATACATATTGCATTAATTATATTAAATGACGCAACGTTAGCTAATAATAATATAATTTAATATAACATAATTTATGCTGTTGTCAGTTATTTTAGTTCATTTGATATTTACATATTACATTGTGTAAATAAATATGTGTATAAACTATGCACACACATTTGTAGATAAATTTACTTGATTTGAATTTAATTGTATATTCGAATTCAAATAGGAAATATATAATATATTACATATAGTCCTTATATAAACATTAACTACGATAGGCTGCACTTGAATCTAGCAAAATAATATAACTCTGTGCAAACACCTTGCTAAACAAGTAGACTGCAAAAAACCCATTTTTTTTTACTACATTTTGTTTGTAAATTTGCATTTAATAATTTGTAATTATTTTAAATTAATTTAGAGTTTGGAAAATCATCTGAGCTAAACTAGATGCAAAATATAAATATGCTTCATACTATTGAAAATCATAAAAGCCTCTATATAATATAATTACTGCGTTTACTTATAGACATAGCATATATGTATGTATGTCTGATATATGTACGTGTGTATTCGTATTTGCCATTTTACATTTCCGCTTTGCTCTTGTTGCTTTGGCTGCCCGCTGCCGGCCGTACACGTAATTTATTTGTCGCCGCTAACTAAATTCGCGGTTTGGCTGTAATATAAAACAGAGCACAAAACAATTGACAGCAATAATTTTTGGTGCACTGCATTTGGCCACGCGAGTTACTTAGTTCGGCTGGGCAAATTGAAAAGTTTTAATTAAATGCTTAAAATTTATCAATCAGTTGTGTGTGCGTGTGTGTGAGTGCCACGCCCAGTGCTTGGACCCGCAGCATTTGGTTTAGAATTTAGCAACAATTTTAGCGAAAATTTTGGTTGCCAAGCGAAATGAACATTCGCTTTTGTGGCCCGGAAACACTTGACGCTTGCTGCCAAGTTTTTGAGTGCGCGCAACGAACGGAAAAGTTGCTGCAAAACAGCGTTGTTTTTGTTGTTGCTGTTGTTGTTGCTGTTGCTGTTTTTATTGCAAATATTGTTGAAACAAAATGTTTGCATTTGACACTTGGCGGTAATTTTGTGTAAATGCGTCAACTGGCCTCAGGCCATGAACTGGAGGCCAAATAGCATGGGCAATGTGGCAGCATTTAATTGAAGCACGCCCCCAACACACACCCAAACGCCCCACACGTACACAAAATGGCCGCCAGAGCGTTTAACTTTGCGACTGTCATAATTTTTATTGAACGTTAACATTAAGAGCCAGCACGGCCAACAGTCAAGCGCTGAACAATGACAACAGCTTTTGGCTCAGTGTAAAATCAGATAAGTGCGTGTGCCGGAAGCTGCAACTAGCGACTATTTGCCATTTATTTAACAATAAAGCGTCACCGAGTTGCGCTCTTAACAATCATTAATGGCTGGCTGTAGCTGGATGGGCGGTTGGTTGGGACAGCTTCACAAAAACTAACAGCTGCTGGGGCCGCCAACACTTGAGCAACGGGCCACTAACTGCGCCTCATAAAAAGGCATTAAGAGTAAAGTAAAGTGCCTATTTAAGTTGAGTCATAAAATTGGCTTTCTATCTGGCAAAATGGCTGCCAACTGAAGGCAGCAGCGGGCCGGGAAGCAGCATCCCAACATAGTAGAGAGGCGTCGCCTGCTCGCCAATAGGCCTTCAACGAGCCTCCAGCCGCCACGAACTGTTGTTGCTCTTAATTTTATTTATTTTGATTTCAATGCGTGTCTAAGTGCTCAACTTTGGGCATTGCACAATCTGGCAACGCTGCGCAAGCTGGCCAACTGGCGGGAGCTTTCGATGTTAAGCAACGTTTTCGCACTTTGTTATTTTTGGACAATTTTTGCATAGTTTAAATTGTTTTTGAAATGTCTGCAAAAACATTTACACAGTCCTGAGTGCGCGGAGGGGTTTGGTTTGGGGGAGGTGTGGGGGTCGATGTAAGTCAACAAACTTTGGCAAGCTTCAACTTTTGGCTAATGAGCAGCACTTTTCAGGCATCTGGAAATTTAATTAGTACCTTGAAAATGCAGTAAGCCATATATATGAAGATTTTTTACTTTCTTGTAGTTAAACAAAACTTTATTATGTATATTTTTATTATTTATTTTCTTTTCTTGTTTTCAGGCATTGCTGAGTTTAATTGGCTTGCAAATTATGTTAAGCAAAAAAATCGCAACCGGTGGGTGTATTATTTAATTTAATAACTTAAATTTAATTACGAAGCGTATTGTCGCCATATTTTTATATGCTGGGTGAGGGTATCAAAGGCAGATGTTAACAAGCCCATTGAAGTACATTTGTAATATATATATGAAGAATAGGTCTAAAGTATGTTTTGGTTTGGAAATTTGTTGTGTGTTTCAACTTATCCTGGCCAAACTGACCACAATTTTTCTTATATATCTGCAAGCCAGTAAAAAACTGGACCAATATATTAATATGGTATGGCTCAGAAGTCAGGCTTTCGTATGAAAGTATTTCTAGGCCACATATTTTATATATGTGAGAAACTTGTTTTCATTCGTTTTATTCTGACTTGTGTTTAATTTGCGGTTAGCTAAACTATTCCCCTATTTTCTTTACTATTTCTATTTGCTTGCGTTGCATTCGAAAAGGCAGTTTGTGAATTTCATAAAAATGTTTACTTTATATTAAATAAAATCTTGTAAATGTGCTTTATTTTGTTTTGTAAATGGTCGCTCAGCAAACTATTTTTAATAACTGGAATTTGCAAGTTATATTAAATACCCTTAGTTTAACTATACCTGTATACCCTGTAATTATGCACAGTTCTGTCGAATATCTTCTCCATATTTCGCCAATTTAAGTGAAGGCAACCTATTTATTTATTTATTTTGATTTATATACATACATTTATTTCTGCCATTCGCGATTCATCACTCAAATTCTATTTTTGTAACTTTCGGAGCTGTCGTCAGTAAGTATCAAATTCTGATTTTTATGCCACTTCATCAAATGAGGCATCAACATTCGCTTTTTTGTCAATAAATGACGCCTCAGCGATGGGGCTTACTTGTCGGGGCGACATTGTCAGCGTCTTCTTTTATATTTATCAAGAGTGAGAGATTGCGGGAAGCGAGGAGAGCTTCTGACTTATATTTGGAACTTGTATACACAAACAAAATAAGCAAATGGCAGACGAAACAGCTTGACTATGTAATGTGCTCGTAAGAGAGCAATTGACATTAGCTGGAAGTGGCACTTAGGCAATAGATTAATCTGCGAAATGGAAAATCAACAAAATTTTCCAAACAAAAATATCTTCAGCAGCTTCGAAAGCACAAGTAAGATTTGGAAATGTTAAATATATCTCTATTTTAGCTGCCTTTAAGCAAGTAAAGCTTTAAGCAATGTACTTTTCAGAGAGCTTTTAGTGGCTTTTTTGCAAGCAAACATTTACGTTCCTCTCACTTTACCCAATGAACTTGTCTAAAGAGCTTTTAGCTGCTTTTAAGCAAGTAAAACTTTGAGCAATGTAGTAAAGCTTTAAGCAATGTACTTTGTAGAGAGCAAATGTTTTCAATCAATGCGACATTTTTAATATTCCAAATTCAATTTTGATTGCAAACTTATTTAAGATGTTTTATGCACTGCCTTTACGTGTGCCTCATTCCCCTTCCATATTTTTTTGCGACTATGCAGTATGAAAAGCCAAGGCAGAGCAGGGCTCAGAAAAAAAATGAAAGTATGCGCAACATTAATAATACAAATATGCTACTACAAGTTTTTATATCTGTAAAGCCGTCGAGCTGTGCACACGCGTGCTTGTGTGTAGGTGTGTGTGTGAAATCAGACGGAAAAGTCAGCAAAATGTGCAAAATATAAAGAGCATAAGTTAAGTGCGTCATGTGGCAAGTGGCATGAGCGAATCTCTGCGTGTGACTGTGCCGGCGGTGGCATGTGAATACCGCCAGCCTGTGTCTGAGCTGTTTGGGCTTGAGCCGTGCGCCTAATGAAGATTTATACCTTCAATGGCTCAAACACACACACACACACACGTCGGGGGCATTTGGCAATGCGTTTGGATTTGGGCCAAATTGCAAGCACGTGCGAATTAGAATACGATTACGAATGGCAAGTGAATACAGCCAGTGTATGCTTGACTAAGCACTTTGAATAGTCGACCTCGGGGCCAAAAAGGGCACCAACGGCAACGACTTCAATAAATGTTTAGTATCTGTCCGTCAAAATGCGAACTGTGGCAACTGTGGGAGCGTAGTCTACGACCAAAGATCCGGCCAGTCAGTCCTTCAGTCCTTCAGTACATAAAATTAAATTGTCAACTTCCGTAAAGCGACGCATAAACACACACACCCACACACACACACAAGCTGAGACAACGCAGAGACGCAGGCGCACATGGACAGAAAGGCAAAGACGGAGAGGGAGACGTAGGCGGGAGACTGACCAAAGTGGCCCACAGCATCAAAGTGAAAATATTATTAAAAGCAAAATAAACCAAAAACAACAACAACAAAATAAAAATAATAAAGTTGACAACAAGCAGAGGAGCCGGGTGCCTTACAATTTGGCAAAGGAATTTTCTTCTTCTTCTTCTTCTTCTTCGTTTTTATTCGGGGCAGTCCACTTAATTTGAGCCCAGCTCCCAGACACACTTGACACAGAGGCGACGTCGCGTCGCAGTCGATATCAAATGCTGCGCAGGATGTGGCAAATTTGGTGGCTCTTCTTTGGGGATTCGAAACGTAATCAAAGTCAAACAGTTGTTGTCCAGGGAATAGTAAGCTGGCGTATACCCTAATCCAGCGATGGGAGTGGAGAAAATTCGCTTTTGAGATGTATTTGCAGACATACTTTTAGCGTGTAGGGTATTAGGAGTTCAATGTTAATTACATTTTTAATTAACGTATAGTCAAGTGTCAAGTGTTAAAGGTTATCCAGAGTAGGATATCACTTAAATCCATTCATGTAAAGTATCTTTTATTTAGCTACTCCTTTTATCACAGTTGCCATGAGAGTGCAGGCCCCAAGATGTAGGGTATCTGGAGTGTCTTTAATCGCAAGTATCTGACATTCAAAGTTATTTTCTAATCGCCTTTTCCGTTCGCAAGTATTTTCTGTTAAATAAATTTGCCTTGACTGAAATGGCCTGAGGGTGCAGACTTTAGAGAAGGCCCTTATTTTATTGCCGTGACCATTTCCTTCTAATAAATTTGCCATTGACAACAAAAGCGCGAAAGTGTAGCGCATTAAAAATAGCTACATCGTCGCTTTACAAGATGAAAAGTCCTGCTCAACAGTTATTCTTTTAAATTCCAATTTAAATTCAGAGCATGTAGGGTATTAAAGTAGATATATACTTATTATGAAGATTTTTCATCAAGAGCTGGCTTTTTTAATATCTTTTTTGTTTTTCAATGTGCTTCTTTGGTAAATAAATGTTGCCTGGATACCTCTGCTTGAGAGTAGGGTATTAAAACTTTGCTTTCTCAAAACATTGTTAAAACAAAGTAAAGCATCTGCAAGTGTTGGCGCAAAAGAAACTGTTGAAAAGTAGGGTATATGGACTTCGTTGTTATCTACCAAAACGCACAATGTATACCTTTGCCATGGCTGAATCCCATATTACGTTTAATGTCCTTGACGTCACCTATTTAAGTTCAATTTATTTGCGGCCGAAAGGACAGCTAAACGAGTGCCATTGATCGATTCCCATGCCCATTTTCCATTTGCCCCTGCCCCGCACTCTGCTGCTGCTTCGTCTGCTGCTTCCGTCGCTGACCATTTCCACTGGCCATTTCCATTCGCAGTTCGCATTTGAAATGCGCCGACGAGCGTTGAGATTGGGTAAATCTCGTCCTGGCTTTTATGTTCTTGCTTCTTAACAGTTTCATGCGGCAACGTGAACTGTCACATTTTGTATTAGGGCCTGGTCAGGGGGATGAGGGGGACAGACACAGGTCTGACAGTGTTGGCCTTTATCCGTTTTATGCCGTTGACATTTCCACACACTAAGCCCAAATAGCAATTGGCTTTGGCAGCAGTCGAAAGTGTACAAAACTCTGGTCATTTTTGGTTTCATTTTTTTTCTTTTTTAATTTTTTGTTGATTTGTGGACGATAAAACCAAACGCACAAAACAAATCAAATTGCGGTTTATATTTTGAGTGTTTTTTGGCAATTTTCCGAGCTTTTCTTGTTGTTGCTGCACATTCAATTAGGCAAGGGTCGAGCTTAAAAGGAGCGTGTTCACAGATTTGAATTTTCAACTTGGAATGCCGCTTGGCAACCGCAGTTGGACTTCAGTCGAGGTGTTGCCTGGCAGCGCAGCTTGAGCTGCAGCCCAGACCGCAATTGTTTGGTTTGATTCAAGAATTTTCGGCCACAAATTTGCAGTTGCAGCAGAAAATATGCAAGGCAACACTAGGCAGGGGTGCTCGACCGCGAGTTGCCCTGTAGTACAACATATATACGAGAATCCTCATAAAACTTATATACATTTTGTTTATTTTTCGATCAGTTTTAAATTTAGGAGATTAAGGAGAATGTGTGAAAGGTTTTTAATATTCCTGTCTCAAAAAAAATTATAAAACCTGGACCCAAAACGAATATTTATCGATTGAAAGTGAGCAAAAGTTTCGAGAAAAATAATTTTATGCGTAATATAATATATCCGAGAAGCTATATACCAATATACCCTTTTTTTACACACTTTTCAATGCTTACAACTGGGTATGAATATTAGCTAACAATGGCTGGAATGGAATAGTGGCAGACAGCTAGCAAATTGAATGCAAGTGTTTGCCTAAGCACGATTACATTTTGTGGCTAATAAAAATGGTAAATCGTATTTCGAGAGTTTTGTGCCAAAAATTGTATACAATTTTTGCTTGATTGGCAGTTCAATCTAAACAGGAAGCCCAGCTTCCTCAGCGCTCAGAGCTAACACCTGATGGCAAACAACCCGCAACAACTGGCAGCAGGAAACAGGCAAGAGTAGAGAATGTTACCAAAAAAAAAAATCCAATATTCAATACTTTTTGCACGCGCACATTGCGTATACGTAATTTAAGTTAGTCCTCGGTACCAAATTCAGTAGCAAAAGTTTTGCCACATGTAACAACTGCAGCGTGTCACGCTGGAAGCTCTATCTCTCTCTCTCTCTCTCGCTCTCTCTCTCTTTCTCTCTCAGTCTGCTGTGTTTGCTTTGTACTTATTATCTAAACAAATTGACATTAATTTTCAGCACAAACAGCAACTGGCGCCGCGCAACACTTTGCATGATTTCCGTCCATTAAGTTTTCTGGCCAACAAACTAATGTTACAATTGAGCTGCAGTTGCCAGTCCAGGCCCGTGGCTTTCGTGTTTGGGAAACATTTTGCTTAACAGCTGTGCACCCTTTGTAGACAAGTTAATTGCGTCAGTTTCCGTTGCACTAATCAATTTGGCATATGCGCAACTTCTTTACATGTACATTAAAAGTTGCCACTGTGAAAGAGTGTGTGCCCGTGTGTTCGCGTGTGTTCGCGTGTGCCTGTGTGTGTGCGCGTGTTTGTGTATTGTGTGTGTACTGCATATTTGGTTAGTCGCCTGTGGTCAGGTCAGAGTCACATGTTCAGCTCGCAGTCAATCTTTCAGAGAGAAACTCATCAGTCAGTGCGCCCGTGGTGTCTGATTCGACTGCCAAAGCAAACATTTCCATTGTGCAAATATTCGCAGTTCCCTGTTTGAATAGTGCAGCGACAGGAGTAGGGCTGTCGAGGGGAGGGAAGGGTTGACCAGCTGCTGATTTCATGGAAATTTGTTTGTTATGACATGTTGTAATTGGAGTCTGACCCACAATTAGATAAAACTCTTGGGTTTCCACATTCATTAAGTCCAGGTATTAGTACAAGCCTTGGAGTATGATATTAGATAGCTCCAAAGGCCAAATAGGTAAATTAAATGGGGTTTATTATCAACCATAACCATCTACAATATTCCTCTAATAAATCTGAAAGCTGTATCAAGTGGGCCTTGTATAAAAATATTTATAAGACTTATGTCTTTAAGAGTATTCAGTTTTAGGGATACTTCTTTTCGTTCTGGTATAAATTTAACTTGTTTTTTTTTACTGTGCCAGATTTTTTCCAGTTTAATAAAATTGAAATTTTAGTCTTAAGCCTCGACGCAAAACCATTCCAAATTAGTCACTACTATTTTGGCAAGTATTTATTGTTATTGGCAAAGTGGCCTGTCACAAATTTATTGATTTGCCGCATTCATTATGAATTATGATAATTAAGCCACAAAATGGCTAATGAAGGTCTGTCAGAAAATGCCAAAAAGTAATTTATACGCTTCAATGCACACACAAAACAATTTTCGATCAATAAATCTGGTTATACGACAGATCCCAAACATATCAGAGACAGAGGGAGAAAGAGAGAGAGACAGAGCTGGAATTTTCCATGTCTTGTCTGGCGGCCCCTAGCTTTTCCCTCGAGCATATGCCTTGGGGCAGCTTGGGGGTTGGCCATTAACTGAGTTAAGCAGCAAACTTTTCCACTTTTGAGTTTTTAACTCCAGCAAACACACAACCCAACCAAACAAACAAACACATACACACACACTCACACAGAAGGCTGCAGCATTGCGAGTTAAATTCTATTTGAAAATTTACTTGCTTGCAATTCTATTTGCGTCGCAAGTGCCACGCCCACGCTAGAGCCTACGCCTCCAGAAACGCACGGAGTGGTACGCACGAGGATATTTGTGTACGGCAGCGCACAAATTTATGAAAGGCATGCCAGGCTAGGCACAAAAAAAGAACACATCTAAGAATTATGTTTGCTATACCCTGTACTCAAAAATAAGCAAACCAGGGTATGGCAACCTAGAGGTAGAACATGTCACAGCCGATGAATTCATGAAAATTGTTATCTATTGGTCGCTTTTTTAACGAACTCAGAAGCTAGAGCTATCTCATGTAATATTCGGGCACTGATCAGCTTAAATTGCACGTAATTCACTCGCAACTTTATTTAGCTGACAGAAAATAATCTAAATTTGTTAAAATTAAAAAAAGAAAATGCACAAAAGGCAAGAAATAATATTTCCGTTGGTAAACGATTATCTAAGCACAACTCCAATATATATAATTATTTTTAGCGCTTGCTACAACAGCCTGCAGGGTATTTCATAGTTGTCGACACTCTATATGTACGTCCATAAACAATTTTTTTCGCGGTATGCGAACAAATCGGCGACCGAGGCAGGAAATATTCAATCTATGCGGCAAGCGCGTGTATGGAAAACAAAAATACAAACACACACACACACAGACAGAAACACACACACACACAGTCATATGGAAACACACACACAAACACACACATTCAGTTACCTCATTGTTAAAGCAAAGTCAAGTGAATAAATGCAAATGAATGAGGATTTTGCGAGAGTACTCGAAACTGAGGCACTGCCTTTTGCTGTGGGTTGCGGCTTGCGTGTTTGCCTTATGCGTTGTCTGCTGCCGTTGTTCCAACCCCCCCTCCCTTTGTAACTCCCCACCCGCTAACTATACATGCTCGCTTACAGTATCTAATGGCAAAATTTGTTGTCGCAATCGCAGTCGCAGTCTTTGCTGTCATCATCATATTCTTCTCTCTGGCGCTGTCCTCCTCTTGTCTTTTTGCTATGGCAAGTTATGTTTTTTTTTTTTTGTTTGCGACGAAACAGCCTCCCTTCCCCAAACCATCACCAGCCCCTCCCCCAACCGCCGCACACCACACGGACCCTTTTGGCCTTTGTTGACAGTATCATTAGGCATTGCTGTAGCTGTAGCTGTTGCCGTTGCTGTAGCTGCTGGCGCTGTGTTAACCGTTATCATTTGTTGTCCTTGAGTTGCGCTCAAATCTTTTGTGAGCGCAACTGAAATCGCGTAAATTTCTGGCCAACCCACCTACCCCCGCCCACAAAAGATTAAAGGCAACAAATAACAAGCCGGGCCAAAGAAATTCGCTTGCTCTTGTTCTACTTGTTATGGTTCTTTAATTTTTTGTTGACTGTTCGTTTTCTTTTTTATTATACCCTGTTCACATTAAAAATGCGTGGAAAGGGCATCATAAAGTGGTGCAAATCTATGGGACACAGAAGAGACATCTCTGAACCCATAAAGTAATCATATATATTCTTGATCTGCATGGCACGCGCATTCATATAGTCTTTCTTTGCGATTTTCAGTGTTTGAAAAAGCCTTTTGTTTTTGAATGCTGTGGAAAAGTTCTCTTCATATCGATTCCTTTTACTCATATAATTATTGGTTCTCTTATTGCTAGCTCTCTTAAAAGAAGATCCTGTTTTGAAGTTCATAAACTTTAAATATTCTGACCAATTTAGAGAGCATCTTCTGGTCGAGCACACTCAAATAGAGCACTCTATTTTGATTTCTTTTTGCTACGCTGGCAGCCGGTTAAATTTATCTGCATTGTATACATTATATATTGTATATTATGCATGTATATGTTTATAATTTGTGGTTTTTCTTTTTTATTTTCGCTGAAATTTAAGCAGCCAGCCATAAATTACACTTGTTGGGCACTTGCCACACTCGACTTTCCATTTTTCACTCCACATTTTCCTCTCGCCACTTTCCACTTGCCGCTTGCCACTTTCACTGGGCGCGCACACACTGAAAACATTTGCATACTTCGGGGCGCCACAAAGAGAGACTTTCAATATGTTTTTAGCTCATTATCACAGCCGCAGCCGCCGCCGATGCTTGAATTGCGTCACTCAGCTTCCCCGCTTTGCTTGTTAGTCGGTCAGTGAAAACCGACCACCCTTTCCAGCTAGCCAGCCGACGGCGGCTTTGCCAATAATTTCGAGAGCAATTTTCATAAATTAGCTTGTCACACGCTCCGCCCCCGACGCCACCCACTCACAAAGGCTCCAAACTGTCAACTACTTCAAGAGTAATCCAAATCGTTACGCAAGGTCTTGGTACGCATTTGCACACACACAAACTCCAACACACACACATACATATATATATTCAAATATTTCAAGCAGCCTCCCTCCCTCACTCGCCACGAACCGAATTTGCTTTTTAGTTACAATTTCTGTGTGTGGGCGTCGTATGGCAACTGCCATGTTTAGAGGAAAGACTAGGGAGGGGCAGGCTGGCAGGAAGAAAGGGCGAATGTGTACGGCGGCTAAATTTACTGCGCTTTAAACTTTAATTTATGTAGAGCGCACGAATGTGCAGGCAAATGGGCTAAAGTTAAAGCGCGCTGCCAGCGAAAGTGTAAATTATCAACGGTAATTAAGTAAAGCCCATGCATGTGTCTGCCTGTGTGTATGCGTGCGTGTTTTCGTGCGTGTATGCGTGCGTGTATGCGTATGTGTGTGCGTGTCAGCCATTAGCTAAAGGCTACCCGTTGCCAATAAATTTCAAATTTAATTCCAAAGACAAGCGCATAAACCGCAAAACCCAACACGCTTTTATACATCATAGACAAATTTGGGGGCGCTTAATTTGTGGAAAAGCGCGGAAAACCCAAGCATTCATCATAAACATACAATTTCAAACGTCAAAAGCTCAGTGGCCAGCAAAGGGCATTTATTAAATTAAACAATTAATTACAATTTATATCTATAACTTCTTTAACATAAGAAAATGAAATACGTAAAATTTATAGTTGAGGCCATCAAAAAAAATGGATTTTTGATTGAAATTTGTTATTTTTCCAAATTAAAAAAAAAAAGTTTGCTTAACTTTAAAACGATTTTGAACTTGAATAATATTATGTGGTGCTCAAATAATATTTTCTGGAATATCTTTTGAATATATATCGAATTTCATTTAATTTTTTTCGGCAGTAAAAACAATTTGACTATAGTTTTTCAAAAGTATTATCAAAAATGTGAGCAAAAGTGAAAGTCGAAACTTTGAGCTTGAATTTCATTTTCGCGAATCGCCGCAAAAAATCAAAAACAGATGGAAATAATTTGCACATAAAAAAAAAACACAAAAATATGCAAACAAGTGAGATACCCTTAAAAAACTTTGAATAGCAGTTTTTAATTTTTCTGTGCCGCCAGCTGCAATCACAATTGTCCGCCGAACCATGTTTGACCAACGCAACACACAGAGCCCAGTTTACATAGATGCTTACACTAGCGAACATAGTTTTGACGAGATGAGCTCATTGTTTGGATCAAGGGCATGAATCGCAGCAGCTTTTCTGCATTATTAACTGCCATTGTAGCCTTTATAACTAAACATGGCCGGAGCGCAATTTGAGCCCCGAGCCGCAGCTTCGAGCCGAGCTACCCAGAAATTAATTACCGCATCATGGTGCAAAAATGGGCGAAACGACGCGCTCGCTAATGCCTCAAAAGTCATGTCCTAACTTTTGTGCGCTGCCAACTAAAAAAGTTTCTAATTACGACCGTGAAACCGGCTGGCGGTTTTTTATTCACTTATCTGAAAGCTGGAGGCTGGAAGGTGCATGAAATGGGGGCAACTGCTGCTGTTGCCTGGTGTCGCTTATCGTTTGGTATTTAAGTTTTTAATATAACGAGGGGGGCCTGTGCCTATATGTGTGTATGTGTGTGTGTGTGTGTGTGTGTGTGTGTGTGCCTGTGTGTAGCTGTTGCCTTAGCACATAGCTGACAGAATGGAAGCCGTGTAAATTGTAATTACACTTAAAACCATAATCCAGCTTAATGCGCAAAGCGCGAGCTCCGTTTGATATGGGGCGTTGCCGTTTCGGCGCATTAAAGGACCTGCTTAGCAGGCAGCCCTTCCCCAGGCAGCCAAACAAGACAGCCGTGAGTAGCACGCGGACTTACACAGTTACTTAACGCCGAATCCCTCAAGGTGGAACAGCGCCTACAGCGAACAACACTTTCTGAATTAAGGCAAAGCAATAGGCATTTAAATAGAAATTTATTGCAATTTACTTAAGCTTAACACGCGGCACAAGTTCTGCAACAGCTAAAATACAAGACGACCTAAATTCATTTCAAATATAAAATACCTTTGATTGCATATTTCAACTGCTATGAAAAAGGAAAATATACTTCAAAATAAATTAGAAAGATGTTAAAAAATAATAATAATATTTGTTTTCTATTCTTTAATTAATTTTTCTATTCTTCAATCAATATTTAACTAAATATGTTTTATACAGCTGAACTAAGAAGTTGCTTAAGAAGGATATAAACGAGAGGTTTATGTCATGTATAAAATACACTAGCATGAAAATAACCATTTATTAAGATATTTTAAGTACAAATTATTTAGTTTCGAGGAATCTTTATATAATACTTATTCTAAGTCTCTGGGATACCCTAAAATATATTAAATAAATAAATTCATAACCTAAGAAAGATATCACTTTTAGTAAATGAGTATTTATTAAATTTAAATGATTTGATAAAAAATAATTATACATTGAAATACAGGCACAAGGTAGTTTTAAGATTTTAATAGTATATATTTATTCTTAATCCTTGAGTTTATTTAAAAATAGAAAAATCAGTTTGATGAACTGTAATTTCTGCAGCAAAAATAATCTTTAGTTTTAAGATTCATTACAAATCACTCTTTAATTTTTGGCAACGGAATTGCTTGCTTTAGTGGCTTACACACACACGCACATCTAAATCTAAATACTCTTTTAAAAGTGATAAAATAACTTAAAACTTTCCGGTAGCTAAGCTGTTGTTAAGTCTTTAATGCCGATAACCCCAGATAGCGAGTGCGCACCGTAGGAAAGTACGTGATGCATCGCAGCAATGAGGGCAAAAACGCATTCGCGCAGGCTGCAAGATAAAGTGTGGCGCATATGTCTTTGTCGGAGCTTCTGTGTATGTAGCATGCAACATAATTTCAATTTTGAGAATTGTAACAACATGCAATACTTTATTCTGATGACTTTTGCTGCTGGAGCTGGCTCGGCTACTGTTGCTAAAAGGATGCGACGCCATTTGGCATTTAGCTTTGCATTTTGGCGTCAATGTGCTCGTTGGCATTTAAAACGCAGACGGTTTGCTCCAGTTGCTTCAGCGCGCAATTACTTAGAACACACTCTCACACACAATAAACCCCAAAAATATAAAGCGTACGTGTGTGTGTGTGCACAAAAAAAGTTGGCCAAGAAAAAAGGCGAAAACCCGAAAGTTTTCACTTGAAATTCAAGCAATTGCTTTTGAAAAGTTTCAATTTCTGCGCGCTGCGAGTTGCGACTTTTCCAGCTCGAGTTGCGAGTTGCTGCCGAGACAAATGATAGGCAAATTCGGTTCTCCTATACTTATTTTTCTTTTTTTTTGCGCACTGACAAGTTCTGTAATGAAATTGTGTCAGCGGGATTTTGTTTCAGCATCTCGTTCCATTTCCCTTTCTTTTTTTTTTTGGCAACTTGTCTGTTTTTTAAGCCAACAGAACGTCAAGAGTGACATGAAACACAGAAATGAAATCAGGCGCGCAGTTCAGTCAAATTAATTGCGTAAATAAAGTGTGCCCAGAGTTTTGCCAGTGCCCAAAGTTAAGCTATTGCCAGCAGCCTAATAATTACAGAGCACAAAAAGGGGGACTTTTGGCTGGGCTGTGGACACAGCTGCAGCAGCCACTTGTCAAAGTTGTCCGCAAAGCAGCTCGTTAGCACCAAAAGGTTCCAGCGTCTAACTATGCACGTCATCAACAACATCATTATCATCATCATCGGCCACAGCATAATCATCACGATCATCATCAGCCCATAACGATGTTGTGGCTCAAAAGTTTAAGCCCCCAAAATGGAAGAAGCTCAAACAAAAAATTGGTAAAAGAAAAAAGTAGAAGTAGAAGTAGGTAAATCAGAAAATCATTTGCATATAAACGTTAAGCAGTCGAAAGTTGAAGTGCCTGTCAGACCAGGTAAGTTGACTCTTTGCTTGTCTTTAATGGATTTGCATGATTTGCAGGAAAAGCGACACGCCAAACCCCAAGCCCCAAGCCCCAATCCCAACTCCATCCAATCCATGTTGTGTGCTGGCCCAACTCCCAACTGAAGCCACATAAACGACTTTAACGCGCACAGATTGACATAAGTATTATAAATGCATAACCAAGTCGTAACTTGTATATTTACCACGCACCAGCGACACCGACAAAACAGTTGCGAATGTGCATGGACGACTAGGGCTATACCCTGCAGTAGTTTAATAAAGGCTGAGAAATGTCTGGAATTGTTTGAATGCCATAATTTAATGGAGAGATGAGGAAGTAACTAACATAAAGCTTACAACATTTATGAATTGCTTAGGAATTGTTCGTAAGTCTTACTTCAATAGTTTCTGGGCTTCTCTCACATATAGATAAGCTATGTGTCCGTCTCATATAGGAGCTATATCAAGAGATATGCACTTCTATAAAACTTAAGATTTCCTTATATATAAGCTCAGCTATCTACTACATTTAATAGCTCCAACTTAACTATGTGCCAAGTTCATTTGGTTAACATTGATGTTAACTTGCCGAGCGACAGCTGAAGAACGTGTGGAAGGAAGTGATTTGGTATTTGTTGCTATTCAGGCATCTATATATATATATACATATACATATATTTGCTCCAAACATTTAAAGAACTTTATATGATCGCGCGCCTTCATACCCTTTTATCGCAGCCGCAAATCTCAGCGCACACTCGCATCCGCCGCCGCTCGCTGTAACCGTATTGAGATTGCCAAAAGGTGGCGCCGCCTTTGAATTATGTAGAATTTACGTGTATTCAGCGAGCCAGGCAACGTACCTGCCCCTCGGCCCCTCCTCTGCACTCTCGCAATGCAGGCGTAAGTGCAGGCTCAGCGCCAAAGACTCACATGTGTGTACAGCACATGTAAGTCCGTGTTTGTGTGTGTGTGCGTGTGTGTGTGTATGCGTGAGCGTGAGCGACCATTAGTTTTTGTGCTGATTATTATGGCTGCCATGGCCGCAGCAACGCCCACGTGTCGTTGCATTTGTAACAGGTGAACTTTATGGCTCTGTTGCAGGGGCACAACTGCTTCTCGCTGTATGCTCGTGTGTGTGGATGTGTGTGTGTGTGCATGGGCACTATTAAATTATGCTTGCCAACGCGCATATGTATAAGTGTGTCTGTGTGTGTGTGTGTGTGCCTGCCTGTCAGGCCTTGACCCATGCGAAGGCTCTGCCCGTTTCACCGGGTCTGCTGACAGGCCGACTTGAGTTTATTTAAAATTATTACGCTTGGGATGAAGAAATATTGAAGTACGTGGAACGTGCAACGTGCAACGTGCAACAACCCTTGTTGTTGCAAGAACACATCAACGCGGGCAGCTGCCATTAAGCGAATACGCTTTTCCAATTACTTTTCGCTTGTTTCGCTTTCAATTAAAATCATCAATTCGAACGCAATTGAAATACGCAGCTCATATTACGTATACGCCCCCGCACGCAGCGCAAGACTCGGCGGGGAGCCAATATCCTGGCAATTAGGTAATCGAACGGGCTTCAGTTTTTTTCCCCCCTTTTTTTTGTTTTATTTGTGGTTGCCAATTAACTTTATGTGGCCAACTAATCACCGGGTATTGAAACAAGAAGGCCCTAAATATTTTTAGGCTGCGTTCTTTTTCAAAGGATTTCTTGACAATTTGCATACACACGCACGCAAACATGCTCACAGGCATGTCCTTTAGTTATCCGCAGTCAGACGGCACAGCTGGCAATATTTTGACTGCAATTGCTGCCAATATTTCAAGTGCCGTCACGTAGTTGGGCAACCCTTTTCGGGTGTTTTAGTTGTGTGTAGACGTTTGCGCCATTCATCATAAATGTGAATGCAATAATGTTTTATATGAATTGTAATATAAAACTGCAAATACATCTTTCGGCATATGCCTTTTCTTGAATTAATTGTGTTTAAATGGACTCAAGCCCAATAAAATGGCTTTACTGAATTTCTGGCAATTTCTTCTAATAAGTCTAATCTGACTTTGGAAATAAATACAGATAGTTTAATATATAATTGAATGTAATAAATAACAACAAAAGTTGGAAAGAAATTGGAAGGCACTCAATAAAATTATAATTTGTTTATTTTTATGCTACTCAGAGTCTCTTTGCCTAAAAATATTTATTTATTTGCCATCAAAAATCACTTGTTAAGCCAGGTCAACAGGCTGTTAGGCTCTTGGCTAAAAACAATTTTTATTTGGGGTCACGCAGGTGTCTAATTTTCTTAAAGGTCGACTTTTTTCTTTGCTTAAAATATCTAAACACTATTTCGACCCATTCAGATTTAGATCAACTGGCAAGTTATAAGTGGGCTTATAGACTGGACCCGCTGAGCATGGCATAATGGAAATATTTCAACAAATTTTGTTTGCTAAGCAGAAAATACGCATTTTACACAGCTGTAAATAAATCCCAAATGCTGCAGCTATTTTTCAATAAAAAATCAGTGCAATAGCCATACGCAAGGGTATTTTGGCTGTGTATTATCATATCTGATATCATATTTTCAATGTTTTTCTCCTTCTCTTCTTTTTTGTCTAAATTATGCAAATGTTTGCGTGCATTGAGCTGCAGATTTGAGCGGTATAAAATGCAGTTTCGTGCATGTGTGTGTGCGTGTGTGTGAAAATGTATGCGCGGCATTTCTAGCTGTCCTTCGAATCCCTGGGCTCCTGACATGCATAAATATTGATATACGAGCCTGTCGCTGGGCTAAATATTAATGTGCTCCGAATAATAAAAAAAAAAAAAGAACTAAAAAAACTGATGTACGAGAAAAGCGGCAAGCACAGCATTAAAATTGTTTTCATTTAAGAACTAAGCTTTTGTTTATTTTGTTGTTGTCGAGCTTCGTTTTTTTTTTATTACAACATTGACAGTGACAGCTGAAGAGTGTGTGTGTGCGAGTGTGTGTGTGTGTAACCCAAAAAGCTGGCTACATAAGTTGGCATAACACATGCAACAATGGATGTGTTCTAGTTGTGGCAGAAGTGCACAGCTCCAGGGCCAGCAACTGGGTCGCTTTATTTGACGATTTCACAGACCGTTTTGTGGCCCCAAAAGAGGCAGCCGGGCGAAACGAGGCGTGGCCAGGCGAGGCTGAGCGGGGCAGTGGCACGCACGCAACGCGCTATAGATGCGCTGCCACCAAGTGCTCCAGTTATTCTGAGGGCCAGCAGCCACACACACACACACACACACAACACAGCACAGCACACAACCAGCACACACAGTCTATACACACATGTGTGTTTGTGTGCTTGTGCTCTTTGATCGGTTTTTTCTTTTGCACTTTGCTTTTATTTGTTTCAATGATTTGGCAACAAACATTCGCATAGCTCAAGCGCCGAGCGCCAAACGGCAGCAGCACCTTGGGGCTATAGCCCAACAAAACCCCTTTCCCCGTTTGCCCACCAACCCCTTGGGCCATTCACAACGTTCACGACGAGCTGGGGGCAATTTCTGGCTTTGTTGATTGCTTGACAAATTGCCAACAGCAGCAAACGGCAGTGGGACATACAGTTTGCCCTGCAGACAAGTGTTCGCATTCGTGTTTTCGTTTTGCAGTTGTTGTCATTGTTGTTGTTGCTATTGTTGTTGTTGTTCTTGTTGCTCTGTCAGGCATTGACAAGTGATGCACGATTTCCGCGCTATCGCTGACCTGTCAGTAAGCGACATTGCCAATAAAATAAAACACATTTACCATCTGCTCGTAGTGCCATTCACTCAGCCGACGACAGCCGCTCAAGGGATTCGCCCTATCAAAATGTATGCAATAAGAAACAGGTGCAGCCACACATACATTGCCAAATTGATTTTTGATTCGTTTTACAAAGTGTTTATAAAGTTTGAATAGAACGGGAATTGCAAAGAAAATGGCTGACACTAGCAAGAATGGAAAAAAAAGCTTTGTAAGCACTTTTAAGTTCCGACTGCAACTAAATAATTTACTATTCTAGGTTTTCTTTAGTGAGCTGTTAATTGTGCTATTCATAAGTTACTGATCCTTGAAAGCAAATGAAAGCTTCACGTGCAACAAAACATCGAAGCTTTGTTTGGCATTACACTATTTTGTTTAAGCATGTGCCATGCATTAACTAAAGCTTTGACAGCACATAAATGTTTGCCGTTCGTTTGAACAAAACAGCCATGATATTCTAGGTTGACTTTAATTAGCTGGTAATTGTTTTTAATCATGTGCCATGTATCAGCAGCTTAAGCTTCGAAAGCACCTAAGAGCTTCGCGTGCAATGAAACAAAGAAGCTTTGATTGACATTACACTTTTTCATATTCTAGCTTTGCTTTAATCAACTGTCAATGTGTTTAAGCATTTTACTAAAGTTTTGAAAGCACCTGAAAACTTTCGGCTAGATTAGGCTTACTGTCTGATCTGTATAGTTAAAAGCATATTGAAGCTCTTAATAGGATCACGCTTGAGTTTGATTAAATATAAAGAAGTGAAAAGGAAAGTTTTAAGATTAGATAAAAAAGTTTTCAGTAATATTATATGCCCTATCTGCTAGAGCTGACTATCATGGGCTTAATTTAACGTATATACTAACAAAAATGCATTAATTTTAAAAGACATATTTGAAATGCGGATGGCAAAATTGTAAAATGATTTATTTGATTTCAATATTCAAAAAGTATTCAGCTGCAGCAATTCTCAGCTCGGTGTCAAACATGTTCGTTTTCTTTACGTTCGGCTCTTGATTGAAAATGTGCGACTTTTTGCAATATTAATTAGCCATTTATTATTGCCATGATGGGTCAATGTGTGTGTGCGTGCGTGCGAGTGTATGGCTTTTGACAATTTTTACGAATATATCGCATAAATTAAATTTTTCGTATACGTTCGGCACTCGAGATAAACGAGAAACCGCAATGAAAATTTGATATGTCATAATTGCCATGAATATGAAATGGATAAATTTTTTACTTTTGTTTTTCTTTTCCTTTTACAGTTTTATTGTTTTATTTTCTTTTTTCTCTGTATATTTTATTATTGAGCAATCAAATATACAACAGTTTTGCTGTGTGTGTGTGTGTGTGTGGGTGTGTGTGTTATATTTACCGCAAATGCTGCATGCCGCAATGTATGCTATAAAAATAAGTGCCGACGTTTTTTGCACGCTGCCAAGGACACGCCCGTGCTTGATTCGATATAATCCACTTGATGCCGGCATTTTCCTCTTCTTCTTGTTGTTGCTGCTGCTTTCCTTTTTTTCTCTTCTTTTTTTTTTATTTATTTGATGTTCTTTGCTTTCAATTGTTTTGCATACGTAAATCAATTTATCAATGTTTAATTTAATTTCTCTGTCACTGTCATTTCACTTCACACGGACACACACACACACACACATTTTCGTGCACACATTGCGTATGCTTTACTTTTAAACAATTTTTGTTTTTTGTGCACTCGTTTAAATTGTTTAATTTAAATAGATTTTTTTTTGGTTTGATTGATGCAAATTGATGAAGTCGTTTGTTGCGCAATTTGTCGCTTTTATTTAAATTTTTTATTTCTGACACGCCCCCTAAGAAGCACACACATTTAAGCAATTCACTTTTGCTTACTAATTTTGTCGGTTTTAGTTTGCACTTTTTGATATTTAGCCTCGCTCGAGGCACTTGCCACACGCCACTTGCAACATTTGCCTCGCTGCAGGCCTATATTTGACTTTGAACTAATGCACTAAACATTTTGGAGGGCGCAAAGTTTTCCGGCTGCTGTTTTGTTTTGGCCTTTAAAAAATTCACATTGCGTATACGCCGAGTTGGCTCAGTTCAGTTTGGGACTCGTGTCGAGACAACAACACAACACAACACAACGCAACGCAACAAAGCTGTGGCGGAAACGCGACTCGAAGCGCACGCAACGCGTTGCCGCTGTGGTCAGAAATTAACTGAATGCATGCGGCATCAAAGGATGTGGCAAGCAAGCGGCCAGGCAGAGGCAAGCAGCCTGCGTATAACCGATTTAAGGCGTCGCTGTTCGCGTCGCAGCCAGCAGCTGCGTCACTTTTACTGCTCGCTCGTGCGACTTGTCGTTGTTGCTGATGTTGTTGTTGCTGCTGTTGTCTGTTGTCTGTGGTTGTCGTTGGCGACGCTGGCAAACTTCGTCGCGCAGCTGCTTTGGCATGCTCGGACGACGCTTGTCTGTTTACTTTACGCTTTCGCAAGCGACTGGCAACGGCGACTGGTGTTGGCGAGGACACGGACACGGACACGAAACCGACGCGACAAGCCAGCCGGCAGCGTCAGCAGCAGCGGCAGCGACAGCAGCAGCAGCTGAAAGCAGCAACCAGCAGGCAGCAGGCAGCACTAAGGCCATGCAAAAGTCGGCGTCTGCAAAGGCAGCGACGTTAACAACAGCAGCACGTCGTGCTCGCTCTCGCTCTCTACAACTCCCTCTCTCTTTCTCTCTCTTAAATACTCCCGCTGCCACTCTCTGTGCCTCTCGATTTATGGCAGCTTCGTTGCGCGCAAAGTGCGTGAAATTGGTCCACGGAGGAAAAGTTTGACAAGCATCTGATAAAAAACGCGCTCATTTCGCGGGCATTTCACATATGGACCGACTCATCATTAAGCGTATATTATTTGTCACACATTTTTAATTAGTAAGTAATTAAATAAAACATAAAAATAATTGAGAGCTTTTTATAAGCATTTTACAGAAATTAAGTCTTATTATTACTTTACATTTATATATTTGCAATAAACTCAACTATTTTTTGTGACATATTTACAGAAATTTTTAAAATTCAGCATAGATTTATATCACAGATTTTTCCGAATGTTAGTTGATATAATCGTGTCCCAAAGTATTTATAGTAAGAAGGAAATATCCTAAAGCTTATATATTAATCAGTGGCAATAGCCGATATGATAAATCTTTCGCTGTCTACACAAAATTAGTCTCTCAGTTTTTAAACTACACCTAAAAAATGTGTAATTAATACGGATTTTTATTAAGACAGGGCTTACGTCAGTTTTGGTCTGTTAGGATCCGTAGGATCCATAGAAACTACGGCTAGCACAAACATGAGCAACTTAATAGTTTTTATCACCGAACATTTTATTTTATTCAAGTAATTAAACCCATTTCGCTTAATTTTCAAGTAACCTTGACCTATTATTAGTTTGTTAATTAAACTTTGCTGCTTGTACATGTATGCCAAATCTTATCAATATCTTATCAATATCGTATCTATAGTCGAAAAATGAGTTTTTGTATAGAAAAATATTTTGCTTTCCGCGATATTTTCATCAAACTCAGCATTTGACAGCTTCATTATTCTTGCATACCTGCAAGACCGTCAACAAGGACCGTTAAATCTTCGGGTTCCTCTACATATTTATTTAATCTTTTAATTTTAATTTCATATCACATATCTATATACAAATCAATGCATGTTCAAATTCATAGACTCTCATCAAATTAGTTATTATTTTCATTTTTGTTATTTATTAACTTATTCATCATCATAGTCCCTAGTGAACAACTTGTGGGATAGTTTGTTTCCTTTCTTGAGTGGACTTAATTGATGCTGCGTTCGAGGACAATAAAAACAGCTGTTACATTTTTATAGCAAACATTTCTCAAAACACACGACTCTCGCGCTTCGTCTCTCTTTCTCTCTCTGATGCACGCTTCTGCGCAATGCTATTGCTATAAATGAGTCTCATTTTGACTCTTATTTGAGAGAGTTCGCTCGCGCGCTCTCTCTCGTGTTTTCTCAGCACTTCGGTTGCTCGTCGTGTTACGACGTCTGCAAACAAAACTCAAAAACCGCTTTAATTTGGGTTATTGTGCTGAAATTAGTAAAGGGCCCAGTTTTTTTTCTTCGTAGCACCCGATTCCGCCCGCCTCGCTCAGCAGCGTGCAGCTGGGCTTGTATCCAGCTGTGGCCAACACGCACAGTCTGGAGCTTTAGGTAAATAGCCAAATGTTTAGCATAGTTTTTTGGTTTAGCTGGCAAGCATTTGGCTTGCAGCTGCATTGGCCAACAAAATTGACACAGTTTTCGACGTTTAGACGTGGCCTGCAATGTGTTAACTCAAATATTAAAAGCATTTCTGCGTCAGACTTTTAGGTGCGTCTGACAAGCCAAACCAGTTGGCAAAGTTTTCGGATAGGATTTTCTGCTCCATCTCTATATGTAAAATGCTGTCTTACGAATTCTTTGGCAAGACCCAGCCAGTTGTATGAGTAGCACACTGGGCTGAGCATGAAATCTTGGGATCAAATCTGCATGAAGAAAAAAGCAATTAATACTTCTTTGAATTAACATTAGGAAACATAATTATTTTGATTCTTTAACGGGCCAAATGCCAGAAGTTGTGTATGTATTTCAACCAAGCGACGCCGCTTTATTTCCTCTGGTATGGTATAGACTCCGCCCGGCTGCTGCTAATATATAATTTATAGGCGATTGGCCGAAAACCTTAAACCAAAAGTAGCTCAATTTCGACCAACGTTAATTTTTTTTCTGCTGGGCATCACGAAATAAATGGACCACAATTTCAAGCTGGAGGCACATAAAAAGCAACATTTTAGCCAACTCTTACTTTTAATGCCCACACAAAAATCGTATGTTTGTGTGTGTGTGTGTGTGAGCGTGTGTGTGTGCTTTCATTATCTAAAAACAAGAAAATCACAGACAATCAGTTAGCGACTGCGTGGGGAAATAAACTCGTCAAGAGTTTGTGTTTTAACGGCACACACACAAACACACACACACACATACACAAACACAGAAAGAGAAAGCCAAAGAGCAGCACAAAAGTAACATAGCAGCAGGGTGTGGACTGCGAGCGGGCTGTGGGGAGTGTAGGGGGGAGCAAAAACTTTGTCGGCTGAGCTCAGTTTGATGCCAGTTTTGCCGCATCCGTCGCTTTGCGAGTTTGCAGTCAATGGCTACGTCATTATTTTCATTTATTGGCGCAATCAGTCAACGTTTTATTTCCGGAATGTAATTAGGTAAACACACACACACACGCACTCACCGGAAATGCGCAGACAGTTTGTGCAAACACACACACACACACACACACACACACACACAGACAGGCGCTTACTCACGTTGCAGCTCGGGGCACACAGGACATATTCGCAAAGTATTTTTTTACGAGCACATGCTAATAACCCATGACATAGTATTTGGTACACAAACAAATACACATACACGCACACAAACGCACACACAGCAGAGGCACATGCAACAGAGGCACATACAGCTGCAGCTGGAGCTGTGGCACTTCTGCTCCGGCACTCAAGTCTGTTTACTTCGTCTGCCCGCCTGGCCCTTTCTCTGGCCGTCTACATTATATTATTTTATTTTTTTTGATACCCTTGCACTTCAGACATAACAACTTGGGCATACAGTTTGGCACACCCGCAAAATTATGTGGATCCGATTACAAAGCCGTCGCCTAATTTGAACGTTAACGAGCTGAAACTTTTTGTTTGTCATGGCTCGATTACCCTTACTTCAAGGAATTGCACGAAACAACCCACGTCGAAAAAACAGTATATAGGGTTGCGCTTAAAATAAGTTGCGGCTTTTTTCTTCTACTTCGTTATCTTGTGAAGGGGTTTCAAGGGATTTTATTACTCGCCAAGTGCAAAAGGATATTCAATTAGGAAGCGCAGCCAGCGCGAGCTTTGATTTGTTTATTAAATATGTCTGCATAAATATAGATATACAAATTTGTCTTTTTGTATAAAGTAATATCTTAAAATGCATGAAAGCGAAGCAGTTCGCAGCTTAATTTAGAAACAGCAGGCAGTGTTGGAAAATCAAAATACAAATTTGTAAAACTAAATAAAAATAAATTTCTGATCAGCTCGTCATACCAAACAAACGATTAGGGCCCTATAAAAAAGAATGTTTTTCCATATTCAAATTGTAATCATTAATTCGATATTTTTGTATACATTTTACACATAACACAAACTTCAACCCAGCTCCATTGTTGTCAAGCGTATTTGTGGTTCAGTGTTGGGCAACTAGTTTCTGTTTTTATTTGGTAATTTGTTTATTGTACCTAAGAAGCTGAATGTTAGTGCAGGTCAGGCTTTGACTTTCACCAAGTTGCTTTTGGCATAAAAAAAAAAAACAACAAAAAACAGAAAAAAGCTCAGAAAATCGATAGAATTATCATTAAGTGAAAACAAACCGGGAATTGTTATTTTATTTTGAGCAATTATTTGTAGAAAATGCTCTTTTTCTTCTATGATAAACTATATAATAAAAGAAAATAGCGCAGCTGCAATAACGAATTGCAAATTGTGAAATTGCCTGATTACTCATACGCCACGTGGCAATCGTTGTTAGCAAGGCCAAGAGCATGTGATGATAAAAACATTGGCATTTGAGTGAAGCACAAGCAGAAGCAGAAGCTGCTTAAATTGAAAACAAAAACACAATAACAAAGGCCAAGATGAAAACAAACAACAGAATGCTTAACAAGAACAACAGCAAGTGAAATATAACTGGTAAATGGAGGGCATAAAAGCAGGGGAGGTGGCAAGTAGAAATTGTTGGAAACAAGCTGCAGCCAACTGGGTAAATTGAGCAAATTTCATAGAGTGCCGCACCTTTAGCTGCATGCCAAAAATTGGCAAACGGAATAAAACGAATTCGTTGCGTGAGAAATTCGCCAGCGAGAAGATGAATTGTTGGCAGTCTTAACTTAGGCCAGGCCCCATTCAACAGGGCTCCAGCTACAGCCATCTCGTAGGGTGTTCGCTGGGTGTTCGCGGTGGCAAGGGGCAAAGGCTTGGCAGTCTGCAAGTGAATTGAAGCGCTTCAGATAGAATTTCGAGCGCACTAAATTTTTCAATCGACTCACTAATAAAGGCAATAAATATTCCATTCCACTCCATTCCATTCCGTTCGCTGCCAATACACAGTTCAAATTTGTGGACTACATTTTCAACTTTTGTGCAGCCAGTTTTGAAGCTATTTTTGCGTAACATGGCATCGATTTCATTTACGAAGTAATTTATTGATGTAACAGGAAGCTTTTTGAATAAACTTAGCGTATGGTACACATACAAATTGGAGAATGCGACGCAAAGAAAATATTAAATATTCAATAACATATTCAGTATCTATTTTAACTGAGAAGAATTGCCTGAATTTAGTCAAAATATGGGAAACCTTAATTGAGCCAGGAAAAAAACTAAATGATTGGAAACATATCTTTGTCTACTCAAATTGACTATTCAACGAGAAAGTAAGAGTATGCTTGGTAGAAGATTAAATACCCTTTTGCAGATAAAAGAAAATAGCTCGGAGATGTCTCCTATGCGTTACACATTTCATGACAAAATTGCAATACCCTCTACAAGGGTATACAAATACTGTTCCTGTAGAACCTTACTCATTTAAATATTGCTGAACTATCGCTTAGTAGGTAAATGTAGACCAAAAGATTCTAAAAATATTGAGAGTTTATTTCCAAGCACGATAATTAGGTTCAGAATAATATATATATAATATAAAATTCAAATATATTTCAATTTTTTCTTACTTATTCCACGATTCCTTACCGTGCACAATTACAAACGATTGCCATCTTGGCTGCGGAATAATTTTAGAAGTATTTATGCATTTGCCATTGGCTATTTATGCTCATAATTTGTTTGGGCTGCCTGCATTGGGCATATTTTGCCCCATTTTCTGCGCTTCTATTGGGCCCAGTTTTACAGGGCTTGTACATTCATTTGGAAGCGCTTGAGACGACTGACAGCGAAAATTTCATTACGTTTCATTGCATTTCACGTTAAATTCAATTTAACGTGCTGGTATTTTTCACTTTTTAGCCCCGCACCGAGCAAAAAATAGGAGAAAACAAAGAGAAAAAAAGTAGGGAAATAAAAAGGAAAACTTTGCACTATTTTCTGGTAAACATTTCTTGTGCTTTTCACTTTCGCCTCGCCTTTTGTTGTGAACCCGCAGTAAATAAAAGCAGCAGCAGCAAGTAAAAGCAAAGAATGAAGAAATTTTCTTCTGCAAAACGTTTTCCCCAACCAAAATGGAAATGTGTCACACAATGTCGTTGTCGTTCTCGTTCTCGTTGTCGTTGTCGTTGCTCTTGCTGTTGCTGTCGTATGGCCCGCTTACATTTCCCAGTTACAACTGCCAAAACCCCCGGCCCAGCCAACCCGCCCAGTCCCGCCAGTCAGAAAACCCACTGGAAAATGTGTTAAACGCATAAATGAGCTACAGTCAAGTGAATTGCATGGCTATGGCTTCTAAATTGCTGACGTTGACGAACTGGCCATAGTTTAACTTCATTTAGAGAGCCAGCACAAAAATCTGCGTATTATTTATAGGGAATCTCATCCAACTTCTCTCATGCCTCCCCTCCCCGCCGCACTACAAACTGAAGGGCAAAGCATCAAATGACCAGCTGGCAAATGGAGCTGAGCAGCATTTTTTCACCAACTCATTTTCATTTTACAGCCGTTGTCAAAGTTTTTCTATATGTATATCCATGCGTGTGTGTGTGTGTGTGTGTTGGTGTGTGTGCGCGCCACTTAACCAAATTGAATATGGAAATTGATTTTTATTGTAATTTTTGTCGATTATTTATATTGAAAGGCGGTCGTGGCTTGACTTAAAACATTGAAATTAGATTCTTCTGCGCTCAACATCGATTTGCCTTTTCGCTGCTGCTTCTCGTTTTTCTTGTATTTTCCGAATTTTGCCCCAGGAATTTGGCTAAGTAGATAGCCAAGTTTTTGAGAGCAAAAAGTTTATTGAAATATTTAGCCAGAAACTTAAGTAATAAGTTGCCAAATCAGAGCGCAAAAGATTAAACTCCAATAAAGCTGAAAAGCAACCCACGAAGTAAAGGGAACGGGCCAATAGAAAAGCAGCGCTAACTAAGGGCTACCGCAAATTGAATACCCTTGCATGCAGTTTAGTAACTCAAATTAAGAGCCACTAACGAAAAGTCCTATGGGGAAATAATTGCAGTATTTCCAAAGATTTGGTGTAAATATTGGGATTATGAAAAACTTGTCAGCAGGAATTGTTTGACCTACAAATTCCAAACAATATACTTTGGTTTATAGGTTAAGGGATTTCACATAAAATGTGCAATAACTTAAGAAAGTGTATTGAATAGAGGGCAATCGCTTGCGTTATCTTTATTCGGGCTCTTGTTGCCTTAAATTAGGGCTAAAAGTTGCAGTTACCACAAAGTAGGACACATAATGGGTTTCAATATTTAACGCAAATGAAACTCGTTTTGTTCGCATATAATTACACAATTGTAAAAGGCAGCTTTAGCCTGTGCCTGTCCAGCCTGCCCAGTCCGTGTTACAGGCTCTGCTTTTGCGGTGCACGTTGCGTATACGCAACAAAAGACGCAATGCACACAATGCGCCGCTTTTGCTTGAGTTATGTACTCGCCCCTACCCAAGTGTAAAACTGCATTGATTTCCCTTGCTTTTCTTTCCATTTCACTCAGCAGGTCGTTAATTATTTTTACACACAATATCGCTCACATGGATATGCCAGCCCGGTCGCCAGTCGCCTGTCGCCTGACGTCCAATTATCGGTCATAATGCTGTGATTTAATTTAAAATGGTGCCACCAACTTTGCCTGCCACAGAGTGCTGCCGCTCGAATATTGCCTTGGCATTATATCTTGTTAATTATAGCCGCGAGCCTGGTGGCTCAGCAGCTATGCAATTTTCGCTGGTTATGGTTATGGCCCACTTGCACACACTCAGAAAAATCAAAGCTATGTGTAAGATTATCCAAAAAAAGATATAAAAATACTTTGTTTAAACTAGCCAGGTTTTTTATGGTATCGGAAGCATAAGCGTTGTTTACTATTAACTTCTTATCAAGAATTTGTTTCAATTACCTGCAGTTCTCAAATTTAAAATACTTTCTAGCTTTATTCTTGTAACAAGTATTTCATTCATATTCTCAGCCTTTTCTTAATTAATTCCTCAACATAACTTCAAATTTGTTCAATCAGAATTGATATATTATTTATTATTTAGTTTATATATTATTGCATTATTGTCTTGCCCAGTTAGAGTCGCATATTTCTCTGAGTGCAGCACTCTGGCTCCAGTTGTCAGTCGGCAAATATGATGACAATGCTCTTCGCTGGGAGCACCTTCTGCATGTCCAAATATTGCAATTTACGACATAATCCACGCTTAACCGCTGCCTCAGACAATGGCTGCCTGCTTGGCCAAAAAGATGAGGCTGATGATTTCATGTGGCATGCAGCACCACAGGAATCGAAAGGCCCGAACGCCCGCTCGTTCGCTCGCTCGCTCGCTCGCTTCCTGCATTTGTCCTTTGGCAATTGCCTTTTGTTTGCTGATTGCATTACGTTCAGTCCTCGAACGTTCTGGTAGTCGACATTTTTGCTGTTGTTGTCGCCTGCCTTTTGGCAGAGTGCAAAACTTTTAAATTAAAAGTCTAAAGCTGGCTTATGGCTCAGTTTATATCCGCTTAAGCCGCTTCATTACGACCAACTCAAGCGGGTTGCGAGTGAGAGAAAGAGTAAGAGAACAAAGGAGAGAAAGAGAGAAGGGAAGCGAGGCAGATTGAGAGTCTTCTCATATTGCAACAGCGTTTAGTGACTTAGTTTCTTGAAACAATGCAATTAGCTGGCCAATATCGATGGCTTGTTAGGTAAACCGTAACCATCCCGCACCCCACCCTCCACTCCTCCATCGGCCTGTTCTGTTAAATACCACGTCTAAGCCAGTCGCTGCTGACGTCACAAATATTTCACAATACACAAATTGTTGGCCCTTTTTAAGACGAGTCAACTAATTTTGCGGCAACAGCCTTCAAGGCATTTATTAAAAAATAAATACACACAAGACGGCACGTGCGTGTGTGTGTGTGTGTGTTGTTTTTTGCAGCTAATTTGACATCTGTCGTTGTGTGTTTGTCTTACCGAAAATAAATTAAATTTCTTGTGTCAGTTGAAAGAACATTTAACATTTGAACCAGCGCCTCAAAAACAGCTGCAGACGCATCTGGGGACCCGCTGTGACACTTGTCAAAATCAGGGCCAAAGGTCTAAGTTCGTCTTCCAAAAGGGCAAGGAAATCAACTGGGTTTACGCACACACACACTCAACCCTCACACACGCACACACAAGACTTACACACTCAACACCCACACACGCATATTCTTTTGTATGCTTGTCTAATGCCTAGGCGGGCCACCTATGCATCAAAAACCGCTGATGACAGCAACTGTTGCAAGTTGCCGTACAACGTGGCGGCAACAGTTACTGCCATTGGACTGTTTATATTTGTGCATTTGCTAACCACGACTGAGCCCAGGCTAACAGTTCGCCCAAAAACAAGTTACGTGTGACTCGGCGACTGGCAACGACTAAGAGATACCCGGTACTAGATAAATTAAACAAAAATCATATGAGCTTTAAAGGTGCTGAAAGGCTGCGGGAAAGCTTAAACCCAAGCTAAAATTTTGGGTAATCTGAAGAAACTTTATAACATGCTTTCAAAGCTCCTTAAAGCTTTAAGTATGATTAAAGCACAACTGTCTGGTTGCAATTTGCTCTTATTTAACATACAATTTTAAAATAATATTGTAAAATTTTGGTTGAGACTGTCTTCATAGAAAAAAATCTTTAACTTAAAATACATCGAATATGCCTGATAGGCTGACTTATTATTATTTTAAATGTTAAAGCTGTCTGGAATGATAGCTTTACCATTAAAGCTCTCAGGTTACTGTCTTCTTGAGAAAACATTCAATTAAAACACATTAGCTTGAAAGCTTTAACCTTATGGCTTAATATTTAATTTTTAATTGCTGCTCGCTTTACCAATTCGTGCCCATCTGTTGCAGCTTTTAGTTACACTGCGCACAAAATAAATTAAAGCTTCAGGCGTGTGAGAATGTTAAATAAATGTTATTTTCTGCTGTTGTGCTGATTTAAATAATGAATTCTTTTCGCAAAAAAACGCTTTCAGCCCATGATTTATAATTTTGTATTTTCAATAAAGTCGCAACAACAACAGATTGCTTAAAATAAATTAGAAATGTTACAAAGGCTCGCAGAAAGTCAATTTCAGCGGACAATTTGATTATACCTAAATTTCTAGAGGTTATAGCTGCGGGGTATATTAAAATGCGAATATCAACAATCTGAAGCCGCTTGCAAATGCACACAAGTGCAACTGACGATGTGGCCACTGGAAAACGGCAGAGAGCTGATCCAACCAGACCAGACCAGAGCATCCAGACTCGACCCGACCAGACCAGAGCGGACCGGACCGGACCGGACTGGACCGGACCCAAACAGACCAGTCGAGCAGCCTAATTAGTTTTCATTGGGATGCACACGTGTCCGCTAACCTGACGCAATGGTCAGGCTAGCGACACAAAACATGGCAACAGGCAGGTGGGCTGGTGCTGGGGCTAAGGTCTGTGGGTGGGGGTGGGAGGTCATCATCAACTGGCCACTATCCGCCACGTGGCTTGGCGGCTGCCGGAAACGGATGCGGACGCGGAATCCGCGTGCACAGCTCCAGTTGCAGGTACAGTTTCAGCTTTCCACATGCGCTGATTGCACACAGGTGTGTGCCTCTGTTTGCGTGTGTGTGTGTGTGTATTTATGCGTTGGTTTTAAGTGCAAAACGCATCATGTGGTTAATGGACTTTAATTGCCGTGAGCACAGCACACGGAACGGTGGGTGGGGGCACAGACAGGTGCTGCATGCAAGTGGCCTCATGCGAACCATTTAACTTGATTAAAGTTCGTGCAGCGCAACTAACTAAGCTCTGAGCCAGCTGAGCTTTAAGTGCGCGCTCACAAACGGGAACCTAACAAAGGCAAAGCACTAAAATTTAATCGTGCCTCTTATCCCGACTGCAAAATCAGCTCTGCTCCGCCGATATACATACATATATATAAACTGTATAAAACCCTGTAACTGTAAATCTACGGCACACAAAAGGCCCGGTCGCTAGTTCTACTCCTAATATCTAGCATCATTTTCCATTTTCCAGTGCCCATTTCCCCAGCGTGCAATGAAAAGCTTTAATAAATTTTCCCGAACGCAGTTCGCATAAAAACGCTCGCGCTTTCAAATGCAAATCTCATTTACAATCCCCTCCCTCGTCGCACACTTCTAGGCTTTCAATTTAAATCACATTTTAGAATTTTACAATCGGATTAAATCTAAATTCAAATGCCGTTTGCCATTGGACCGCAAAATGTTGTGGACCAAATCAAAATCAAGGCGCAACTCTCTGACTTAGCCGTTGCCTTTAAAACGCGTTCGCTCTGGTTTTTGGCCAAGTTTTTTCTGTTTTTGCTGTTGTTGTTGTTGCTCGAATGTGGCACATGTGGCACATGGTTGTTACCATTTATACGAACATGCAACACAGTACGAAATTGTTAAATCGAATTAACATATAACAATTTCGGTTGCTGCTTTTGCACAAAAGTTGCGTTTGGACAACGATGCGAGCGAAAAAAATAACAATACAAGTTACACGTTACACATTTACAATACACAGTTTGTTTTGTATACCCTGCAAAAAAAAAAAACCAATGAAAATAAAACTAAAATACAACATTGCTGACTATGGAAGGACCTGTTAATCCTTATATTTATGGGAGTATATATTCCAGTTAAAAAGGTTCGAATCTAGTCTTGCAGACATTTCGTCCCACTATATAAACTCAGTTCTATAGTCAAAAAATGTTGTATGTGGGCGCTTATACCTCAGCTGTTCAAATTTTGTTTGGGTTTTTGGCGCAATTAAAACAACATTTTAAAAAGGAAAACTTATTAATACTAAGCATAAACTATATCGATTTTATTCAACTTAGATCGATTAATAGAGTATCTACACGTACATCACAATATAACCCGCCTTTAACACTTCACAAAAAACTCACCTAAGTAGCATACAAAATAATTTACAATGAAATAAAATGCGACAGTCAAAAGTTTAACACGCCAACGCGGCGCGCTCACAAAATTTGCATAAAAAACTCATTATGAATTTCAATTTAGTGGCCGGCAGGAACTTGCAAGGATGCAAGCGACAATGAAAATGATATTGTATTAAAAAAAGAATGCAGTCAAAGCGTGCAAAGTCAATGTTGCTGCATTAGCGGATGCAGCAAAATAAATAAATAAAAAAAAGAAAGTCTTCATAAAACTGTTAAAATATGTTTTATAAATGTTTGCTATTGTGTTGCTGGGATACAAAAAAAAGTTGTTATTTGAATTTTGATTTATTTGTTATAGTAAATTAAGTGAGTTTTACGTGGAATTTAAAAAGCGACAATTGAAAAAAATATTAATTTTCCATTTAAATAATACATTTTATCAATTAACTTTTTATGTTTGCTTTCTACAAATTTAATTTATTATAATAAATAAAGCGACATTTTTACGTCAAGGCTATGCAGGTTAAAGGGCTATAGGCTAAAGGCCATTGTTGCTATAAAAACAAGAGAGTGAGGTTAGTTCGACATACCGAAGATTGAATACCCTTTAATTTGCCCTACGGCTTTGCAGATATGTGAGAATAGTGAAGCTCGTAACTCATTTTTCGACAGATGCAATGCTGATAAGATATGGCTTACATGTAAGCAGCATAATTTAACTAATAAATGCCGCGTTAGGTGAAGATATCTCGATAAATAATAAAGTTATTTGTAGAGGAATCTGCTTTTCGAGCGAATGGAGCTACTATATATCAAATAGTAGTCCGACCCATCTACTTCCTGCAACAATAGCTTTAAAGCTGAGAGACTGAGACACAGAGGGACGACGGCCATATCAAGACGGTTGTTCATGCTGATCTACATATATATACCTTATGGGTTCGGAAACGTCTCCTTATATGTGTTAAGCATCTGATGACAAAATTATAATACTCTCTATTGTAGTACAACAGCTTCAAGCTAGTTCATTTAATATCTGCCAATGATAAAAGTGCTTTCTGCGATGAATACACTTTATTTGGCTCGATTTAAATGCTGTTTTTGAAGCATGAGCCCCAAGCAATATAAAACTAAAAATGATTATATATATAGCGATATAAGAAATAAGTGATGAGTAAGTACAAGTATCCGAAATACTTTCCTCCGTTTGTCAGTTCTTTGCGTACCTTTGCGTACTCTTAGAGCTGCCCTCGCCACAGTTCCCAGAATATGAAATTATCATTTCGAAACTCAGGCGATTGATTTTTGCTATATCTTATCAAACGAATGATTCTCATTGGTCACTGCTTTCGCAGTTGTTTCGTGTTACTAATCTCTTTTCACCAAAAATTCACATACTTTTTGCCAATCAACAGATTCTTCATGGTCTTCGAAGTCCAGATGTCCTCGTGGTTCACATGAAACGTGCGCATGTTCGTTTTTCGCCTATAAATAAACAACTAAATATTTTGTCATTGGTTTTAATGAACTTTTCAGCATGAATGCAATTTAAATGTTATTTAACCGCAAAACTCTGCTTTTCAAATTTAACAAAAGACTCGGATATTTCTTATGTCAGTTTCTGCAATATTTCAACACTTTTACCAAAAACCAAAGCAACTAAACTAAAGTTGTTTATATTATATATAAATATATATATATCTTTCAACTAGTTTAAATTTCTGGTCTGGCCGCAAATGTCAACACGACACGCGTATTCACATGGGGTGTTTGCGGTTCTTGCAGAATGATAAAAATAAAAAAAAAGTGGTTTGCACTTTTCTCTATATGGGGTGGTGGTTGTTGTTGTTGTTGTTGTTGTTGCAGCCACTTTTCAAATTAAAACTGCCATTGTGCGTGCCCGTCTAGACCGCCCATTTATTTGCATACAAAGCTGCAGCAAACAAAAGCGAAAACCCACTGACGGCAGCAGCAACAACCACAAACAGCAAGCAGAAACAGTGTGCAACAATGTGCAATGTCAGTGTTGTTGCCTGGTCTTGAAAATGCGCAACACTCATATATCTGAGTATTGTATACTTTGTATGAGGCATGCGGCATGCGGCATGAAATGTCATTTTTTTCATTTGCTTCTTGCTTTTCTTTTTTTTAATGATAAACTGCCAGCAAAATGGAACGCACAAAGGGCGGGCTTCAGTTATAGGTAGAGTATGAGTATTTAATCCGTTGACAGCAGAACGAACACGTGATAACGGTGCCCGGTTCTTGGCATAAATCATTGTGCATTTTGGCGTGTGTAATGAAAATGCTTAACAGCTACTTAAAACGCAAACAGAGCCCAGCGAAGTGCCAGCCAAACAGGCAGCTGCTGCCAGTACAATACAATGCGCGTGTAAATGACACTTCAAGCCGCATTACATGACGCCCACTCAACGTGGCGAGCAGCAAATGAGCAAGGAGCTGGGCTGGGGTTAGCAGGAAGAGCTTTTGGGGTTGGCCAAGGTGACAATGGTGTCATTAAAAGTGCCAGGCCATTGAGAAAGAACAACAAGAACAACATACAAAGAACAGCTGTCGCAATTCAAGCGCTGACAGCTCAGCGTAAAGGACTCACACTTGACTTTGCAACACTGCCAAAAAATAAACAAAATGGCAGGCCACATTCAAATTAGCCAACATTGGCAAACGTAAAGCAAGTGCAAACATTGCAATCGGTTCCAGGCAACTGCAAGATACTCTATACACAGTTGAATAAAAGGCGACAAAAATATTATATTCAAGTAAATATTCGTAGTTTGCAATCTCCAGCCTTAATATCTGGCACAAAGTGCAGTTGATCGTAGCGGACAGATATTTTACAAAAGTCAGCATACCCGGCTTCACCCTTCGAACAGCGCATAATAAGCATGTGAGCTGGGCTGGCGGTTTTTGTCACTGCCTCTCAAGGCAAGCTGACTGCGTTGTGGCAGGCCGCAGTGCTTGCCACAGCACTTGTGCCATTAGCAGCGGCCACACCCCAACGCTCCTCTGCACACCTCAGTAAAAGTTGCAGCCAGCGGCTGCAGTTTACACTTTTGATTAATCGTTCGAGTTGTGCCCCAAAAAAAAAAAAAAAAAAAGAAAAACATTTTCTTTTGAGGCCCCGCTTTTGACGTTATTTCTCTAGAGTTGCCCAAAGCATGTTTTAACTTATAAATCTTGTTTGCCCTGTCGCATGATATATGAGAGTGTCGCACATCTACATACGCTAAAATGTGTGTGTGTGTGCTGCCATGTTGTGATAAATTTGTTGGCAACTGTGAATTTAGCCACTTTTCAAAATTGTTTTGCCAGCTTTCACTTGGCAATCTTGGCACTGATTTTTTTCGCCAGCCTACACCCATTTATGAAAAATGAATTGAATTTCCACCTTATTGTTTGCAAATTGACTGAAAGTCAGGTGAAGTCAGCTGACTTTACTTTTCTAATAAGCTAACAAATTGATGGGCTAGCATGGAGAAAGGTCATAGCTGCCTTTACCCTTCTGCCACAAGGGGTAACCATTTATCAGGCATTTCCTAGAATTTTAAATGACTACGAATCGTTTTTAAGGAATGAATAAGTTTTAGCTTAATGAATGAGTGAATGAATAAATTGATTTGAGAGTCAAAATAAAACGAGCTCCAAACCTGGTTACAAAAAATATTGAAAAGTCTTTGAAAAAAATTGATTGGTAAAAAAGTAGAAAATAATACTTAAAGAAATATTTATATTCCATGTTATTTTCAGTAATATTTAAAAGACAAAGCGCAATTTTTATGTATATCTAGAGAAAAAATTTAAAAGAAAAAAAAAAACCAAATCGAAATGGTTTCTAATTACTTGATAACTTTTTTCTGATAACTAACCATTTTTTTTTTCTTTCATGACAATAACACAAAATATAAATTGATCTGATTTCATGAAGACAATATATCATATTTATTTGGACAAACAGAAATATTTTTTGGGCAACATTTTAATTTTTCTTATTTTTGCAAATAAATATTTGAGAGTAAAAATTATTTAATTATAATTTCTATAAAGCCCGCCGGGAAAAACGCTTTTATTGAAACTCTTTTGTTTGCTCCAAACAAATTTTTAAAGGCATTAATGAATATTCATTTGAGACGTGTTTCACAATTTGCACAAAATAATATCTAAGATAGTTAACACAAATCTTGTCAAGGGCAAGGCCTGGCAATTGCCAGTAGTATAATATAAACATATTTATTTGCATTATATAAGAGAACAGAGAACTAGACAAACATTGCAGAATATTTAGAAATAAAATAATTAAATGAAAACAAAGAAAAACAATTAAAATCTTTATCTAAAGGGCTTCAATAATAGTCTGGCCAGAATAGATATGCGTAGATAAGAGATATATCTAAAAATAAATAAATTGAGTATCAAATGTCACTTAAGTGATTAATAAACTAAAAACCCAGCGTAATGTGTTTTTCCATTCATGGTTCGATCAGTTGCTGAAGTGAATAAAAATCACAATAATTTAAAAAAAAAGAAAAAACCCTAAATAAATGATAAGAAAATTCATGGAAATGCTATGCGCATTATCAGGAACTGATTAAAGTTTTATAGCCTATGGGTCTTGGTGATTTCCTATCAGTTCTGGGAAAGCGTCTCGATACACCTCCATATCTGAAGTTTGAATGTGGGCTGTTACTGAATTTATTGGCGAATCATGTAAAATCATTTTCAACTTGTCAATTGCCACTCTAACAATCGAACTGTAGGCATTAATTAAGAGGCGTGTAAATTATATATCTTGAATTGAGCAAATGCGAATGCATGGCTCGGGTGATTCAGTCAGTATATAAATGCCTTATAAATAAGTTCTTATATCATATTGTTAGATAAGAATGCAGACATCAAGACACCGTTTCGAAGCTGTCTGATAAGCGCAACTAATGGGACATGAGCACTGATTAGTGTGTCTGCGTCTCTTTTTGGGGGCCATTTTATCATGCCCGGCTGCCTTATACTATAACCTCAGCTAAGATATCATTGCAAAGGGTTGTCGCTACGTGTCTTAAAACTGGAGAAAAGCCAATTAAATGTGCCAATTGCCGTGTTCAATTGCCATATCTAATCGAAGGCTGCTAAAAGAACCAAAAAAAAGTCAAAAATCTGCACTCTCTCAGAGCAAACCGAGAAAAAGCGAGCATTCGCCCAGCTATAAAAGGAACTGAACTTTAGGATGAGCAATTAGTAAGCACTTCAAGAAGCAACTGATACAAGATGCAATTGTTTACACGCGTTTTACTACTCGCAGTTACAGTGCTGGGCGTAAGTAAACTCTACTTGTAGAAACCACTCAAATTACAAATTACATTTTCATTACAGGCCAGCGCCTGGCCTCGCATGGCAGATGAGTCAAGCCTGCTTCGCATGGTCATGGCTCAGCTGAGCTCCCCGCTGGCCATTTCACGCGCCGTATCGCCCGCTGAGACCGCCTGCGTCAACAGGTACACCAATGCGACCATCAAGATCAGCGAGGAGCTGGCCAATGCCACCAGCAAATGCGAGGAGGCGGCCAATCGCACCGTGGTAGCCAATACACAGAACGCCAATGCCACCGTTGCCCAGATACGCGCCCAGCATCTGTCGCTGGAGAAGAATCTGCAGCAATGCAACAATGAGACCGATAGCCAGCGTCTCATCAACTGCACCGTGTCCACTGTAAGTAATTGCATTTGATTTTCAATTTAGCAATTTGATGTAGACAATTTAATACTTGGGGTCCTTTAGTTCGACAAGAACCTGCAGCTGCTCGACAGCTCCAACACTCTGGCATATCAGACCCAATCTCAGTTCGCCACCAACTCTACCATTGTGGCCACGCAGCGCGCCAGCTGCATCAGCGTTGCTGTTGACGAATCCAAGGTAAAGTCCATTGAGGCGGCCAATGATTTCAATAGCTGCATGGCCAAGGTGCCCAACCAGCGTGAATTGCCTGCTGAGCAGGAGCCCGAGCGCAGAGAACTCGCCCAGACTCAGCCGGAGCAGAAACCTGAGATGCAGCCAGAGCAGAAACCTGAGCAGAAACCTGAACAGAAGCCCGAACAGAAACCCGCTCAGCCCCTGGCCGCAGAGCAGTCTGCCAACTAATTGTGAGCTGTGGAATTTATGGCCAATCTTAAGTTTTATTGGCGCAGAATAAAGAGCTTTAATATTCTATTAACTTGACCTTCTCAATATGGCAAAAACAATATCTTCATTTAATTGGTTCCAAACTCAACAACATCTAAAAATATTTATTGAGTTTGATAACGTTTGCCTGCCGATCGATGGTTAATGTCAAAGCATATCTCAAGTGTCGAAAAGCAATCAGTGTTCCCAGAAAAATTTCGTCTATGAATTACTCACAATTATCGTATCTAACTATATTTTCAATACATATGTGAACACACTATATAGAAAAGAAGAAAAAAATAACCATATGCAGAAAATTGTAATCATCAATCAGGCTGCTTGGTCTTTGTCTTATCACCGAGCGGAAGCCCCACCAAGAAAAAGTAAAAACACTTCGTTAAGTGTGACTTCAGGCAGTTATTGATAAAATATAAATAAAAAAGGCAAATAATTCAAGTCGTCATCGATTGTGGGCAAAAATTTGATTTAAAATGCCCGGTGATACATTGTCCAACTCAGAAACGAAAGGAGCCGCCACCATGGAGGTTCTCTACAAACTGGTGGTGCTCTGCGCACTGCTATTCACCGCAACGGTGAGTACTAATTGAACTTTATCGTAACTACTTCAGTGGCATGACTATTTATATCGCTGACGATTTTATTAAAAGTGTTAAATTATATTACAATATCTGTATACCAATTGCCTAGCTGCATTAAGTATTCGTGTGCTTAGATAATATAATATCATATGATATGATAAGAAATTGTATATGCGTACTTGATGTGATAAAATAAAATATATATTTATATATAAGTTGCATAGCTGACGAACTAGTCATGTGCATAAATGAATAAACAGTGTGGAATGTAACAAAAATTATAATAATATTAGCAAATAATGATAATGTTATGATATTTTATTATTTTTATTATGTTATTTTTATTTTATTATCATTAGATTACCTTATTATAAAAAAAGTCATAAATATCCTAACCTTGAATCATTTTAATTTATTTCCACGCAATATTTTGGAAGCTATCTCCAATATTTTATGTTTAATCATTTTATATGTAAAGCTAATTAATATAATTAATATAATTATCTTTATAGTTATATTCTCATAGCTTAAATTTCATATTTTCATTTCATTCTCTAGCTATTTATATTTATATATTTTCATTTATATTTATTTATTATGTATTAATTTGAATTTTCTATGCCATAAAGCAACTTTATATCTGATATAAAAATGGTATATATATGCATTTAATAAAATTGTATGCATTCATTTAATTTGTTCACTTTTTTCTACAAAATTTGTATATGTATGCATAAGGCTCCGATAACAATTTTATATCTATGCATACCATAAAAATTAAGTAGCTCTCCGAAACACTAAATAGCATTATTTTAATATAACTTTAACATAACATTAAATCTCTTTACTCAATATCTCTCAATTTTTAGACCCATGCGACAGCTGAATCTGTTCAATCGAATGATATCAGCAATAGACTGAGTATACAAAATTTGCTTTTCGATGCCATTGTTGGAGACCTGCAAACACCCGAATTGGGTGCCATTAACAGCTTGGATCAATGTGCTGCCATCTACACGGTCAAAAATGTGCAGATATTGATGAATGCGGGCAGCAAACTGCGTCAATGCAGCAATGTGGATCAAGCCGACCTGCAGAGCTATTTGCAACAGGAGAGCTCAGCAGGAGTGAAGGCTGCCTTCCAGCAGCAGATGCTCGGCTGTAGCACGCGCAACTGCTATGCGGATTCGGTAAGGCGGAAACAGCCACCCATTTGCCAAGGGGCTTACTAATCGAAGGCTCCTTAATTTAGGTCATGAAACTTTTCGCTGATGTGCGTCCCATGCATAAAAATTTCTGGCAGACCCAACGTTGTGTTACCCACGAAATTAACCGAACTCTGCGTGAACTGGAAAAGTCATCTGTAGGCCTGGAAAATTGCATTTCTCAGGCTTTTGGACCCACTGAAAATCCAAGCCCACCAAGCTGGAACTGGACCACAACAGCTCCACCAAGCTGGAACTGGACAACCCCGGGTACCCCAAGCTGGAACTGGACAACCCCAGGCACCCCAAGTTGGAACTGGACAACCCAGGGCACCCCGGGTTGGAACTGGACAACCCCAGGCACCCCAAGCTGGAACTGGACAACCCAGGGCACCCCAAGTTGGAATTGGACAACCCCAGGCACCCCAAGCTGGAACTGGACAACCCCAGGCACCCCAAGTTGGAACTGGACTACCCAGGGCACCCCAAGTTGGAATTGGACAACCCCAGGCACCCCAAGCTGGAACTGGACCACCCCGGGCACCCCAAGCTGGAACTGGACAACCCCGGGCACCCCAAGCTGGAACTGGACAACACCGGGCACCCCAAGCTGGAACTGGACTACCCAGGGCACCCCAAGTTGGAATTGGACAACCCCAGGCACCCCAAGCTGGAACTGGACAACCCCGGGCACCCCAAGCTGGAACTGGACAACCCCGGGCACCCCAAGCTGGAACTGGACCACCACAGCACCACCAAACTGGAACTGGACAACCACGGGCAACCCAAACTGGAACTGGACCACTACAGCCCCACCAAGCTGGAACTGGACCACTACAGAGACACCTAGCTGGAACTGGACCACCACAGCCCCACCAAACTGGAACTGGACCACCACAGCACCACCAAGCTGGAACTGGACCACTACAGAGCCACCAAGCTGGAACTGGACCACCACAGCACCACCAAACTGGAACTGGACTACCACGGGTAACCCAAACTGGAACTGGACTACCACGGGCAACCCAAGCTGGAACTGGACCACCACAGGCACCCCAAGCTGGAACTGGACAACGCCAGGCACCCCAAGCTGGAACTGGACAACCACGGGCAACCCAAGCTGGAACTGGACCACCACGGGCACCCCAAGCTGGAACTGGACAACGCCGGGTACCCCGAGCTGGAACTGGACAACCACGGGCAACCCAAGCTGGAACTGGACCACCACGGGCACCCCAAGCTGGAACTGGACAACGCCGGGCACCCCAAGCTGGAACTGGACAACCACGGGCAACCCAAGCTGGAACTGGACCACCACAGCCCCACCAAACTTGAACTGGACAACCACGGGCAACCCAAGCTGGAACTGGACCACCACGGGCACCCCAAGCTGGAACTGGACAACCACGGGCAACCCAAGCTGGAACCAAACGACTTTGGGCCCCAGTTGGAATAGGACGAGTCCCGCACCCGAATGGAATAACACTACGCCCAGCTGGAATGTGACCACTGAGGAACCGGCTGCTACCACAACCCTAGGTTGGTGGGACAAGCTTTTGCATGATCTTGGACTCTAAATGGTGCCATTTGGTGCCGTTGATGTCACGGCTACACTTTTAACTTAAATATTCAGCAAACTAAATAATAAATTGATCAGCATTGAAATGTGTTTACTCGATAAGACTTGCAGACTCGTAATTTAGCCCGCGCAGGCCAATGCATGTCCAGTAATATGATAAGCTGGTAGCCAGAAAAACAAAAAAAAAAAGGAGAAAAGATGGCAGCAAGAAAAAAGTGTTTATGGCAGTAAAAGCCGCAAATAGGCAACGCCCACATAACTGTGGCTTGACTGGGACAGCGCCTGATTAAGATTTATTAGCCAACTGAGGGCCACGTGTCGCAGATGGCTGCACAAAATGATGGATCCGAGTGAAGCGTCAGCGAAATATTGCACAAGGCAGAGGCAGAAGGCGAGAAAGAGGCACAGGCAAAAGAAGAGGCAGTCGCAGAGTCTGTCAATAAGTGCGGCAAAAACGAAAAGCGAGCCGACAATAATTAGTTACACTTGGCGAGGCTAAATAATGAGCTGGCTGTCAGCATCTTGTGGTGCAGGCCTTTGGCATCAGATATCTGGCTAAACGGCTTAGCCGACGTTAAAACGGATCAAATAATCATGGTTAAAGCCAAAAGTTGGAAGCCAAAATTATGCCAAAAGTTTAATAATTGCGTACCTAGCATTCAATGTTGAAGCTAGCATATTATTCAACGCACTCTGACAGCTCTGACATGGCGGGAATTTGCATGACCATTCAGCTCTATGCAGTGTCTATAGCACGTGTGGTTTAAGGTGTGTGTGTCTGTGGGTGTGTGGAGGGGGAGTGTGTGCTGTGCTGTGCTGTGCATACAAAGGGAATCCTGACCTAAACAATGAGAGTATGCGCAAAACTTTTAACCTCAGCGCCAGTAGATAAATCACGTTGGATCATCACCCTCAGCATTCATTGTCCACACCGCAGCTCCATTATGTGAGTGTGCGAATGTGTGCGTGTGTGTAGGTGTATATATATCCACACACACACTGCAGGTACTGCTGCACATTCAACGGCGATTTGCGGGCCTGGTCTGGTGTTAAACTTGCTGCCAGTGCCACTGACCAGAGTCCAGAATCCATAGCCCCGAGCATTGTGTGCAGCTGCCTTTGCCTTTGCCAGGACTATAAATTACCGCAGGAGCTGTGTAAATATTTCTCTTCTTCTCTGTTCTGTTCGGTTTTTTTCCTTTTTTTATTTTAAGGAATGCCTCATTCGTGGCAAATGATGTTGACCCAACTGGGGCGCGACTTTGAAAAGTTTTAATGAAAATGCACAAATTCAAGTGATCAATTAACATTAATTGCAAAAGGCAAAGTTCATAAAAATTTCATGCGCCAATCACGAGAAAAGAGCATTCGATAAATGAGGCAAACAAAAAGAAAAAGTGATTAGATTACGTACGGAGAGGGTTTACTTAGCATTTTAGGTATAACAATCAAAAGATAAAAGAACTAGCAAGGGCATATGAACTGAGAGATGCCCTGCAAAGTCAATTTAAGTGGCATCAAGAGGCCAAGGTTATAAATGGAAAGCTAGTTAGCTTATTTAGAATAAAGATCATTAGATAAAGACTATTGTGGGGTAGTCTAAGCTAAGGAATATCCTGCAAGAGCCACTTGGTTAGGCTGGAATGATTGCTTTGCATATATATCTTATTCTCTCTGCAAGACAAGAAACAGAACTATATTTGTAAGTTAATATAAATAGATATAAATGGGTTAAAATATGGATCTTAAAGTTATACACAACAGAATACAAATGTTTCCTAGACTAAAGAGCTGCATTTGATTTGATGTTAGAAAATTCTTGGTTAAAAAGTGTTAATTACAATTTCACATAACTTTTCTTGGTTAAAATTTAATCAATTAAATTCCTTCCTTACCATAAAATTCCCCCTCTAACACTTTGATACACCAAGAAGAACTGCCTAACTGAAGGACTTGCTTTATGGACTGACTTCATGAAGACGCAGTTGCAAGAGGCAACCCTTTTTTGTTTACAAAAATGTTCGGGCATGTAATTTTTAAAATCAAAAAGTTTGGTACATATCAAAACATAAACGTTAACTTTAATGTTATGAACGGCCAGCGGCCATCGCTCCTAAATAGACAATTAAGAATTTTGAAATGTCTGAAGCGAACAGCACGACGTCACTCGCAGCCAGCCCTGAAAATTAGTAACTCATTAAAACGCAACGCCCCACTCGCCCGCGCCCCTTAAGAGGCCAATAAGTGCACACGAAAAGGTGTCCAGAATGAGAGGCGGCAACCAGTTAGCAGCAAACAGGCGGCTGCCGTTGACTCTAAGAGACGCAGCAGCTGACAGACTGACGTTTAGGTAACTAATAGGCCTTATTTGCATGTTAATTGCTCTTGACTAAGTCAACAGCAGCAGCAGCGGCAACAACAACAGCAACAAGAACAGCGTTAACGACAGCAGAGAAAAGTATAATAATGGCAACAAGAATAATGAGAAACGGGGCAACGCTCAAGTGGCAACAACAGCGACAACCGACAACCGACAACAGACAGCAGCAACAAAAACATAGAAGAATATAAATGCTACAGTCGGTTCTAACCGACCACGCAATACCCCCTTACAGTCCAATCACAGCATAAAACAGGCTTTTTAACAAATTTATTATGGGACATATCGATCTTTATAAGTAATTTAGACGTAAAGCTGTAGAAGATATAGAGACCCCAGCGGTCAATTTAGGACGATCTTCAAATAAGGACCACAACCTAAGGTGAAAATTAACTCTCTGCTTACCTAAGTGTACATACCATGTTTTAAGTCTCTTACTTTAATAACACCGAAAATATTTGAGTAGATAGTGTAAATGATACAGATCTTATATGCCGTGCAACCAGTAAGTGTTTTGATATACCAATTTCAAAGTCTAATTGAAATATATAAATAAGAATATAAATAGACAACTCAATATATAACAAGAATTTTGCATCAACTCATCAGCTTCTGCTCGAGCTGAGAACGCAACGCTGAAAAGTAGGCAACGCTATTTAAAGCAACGCCATTAAATTTGCAGGCGCTGCGAAGTATGCAACACGTTTTCCTCATTTCAAATGTCTGCCGCCCTGTGTCTAAACTTGTACGTAATTATACGCTGCTGTCATAAAATGTTTGATGCATCGAGTAGCATAAGATTTTGTCGAGCTATGCAACATTTGTTGCTTAACATTGGAGCGCGAAGGCTCGAAGAGAGCCGGAGGATAGTATGGCGATTTGGCATACATATACATTAATATTAAATTACTATTAAGCTAAAGTTTCTAATCGAGCACTTGACTTGATTTTTTTACATAGAAAGGTTATAAGTTTATAAAGCAACATTTTTTCTATTCTTTCAGGCGACAGTCTATGTTATTTTTCTTGGAAAAGCCTCGCAAAGGTGAGCAACAGCAGGTGAGAAACCAATGGCAATTAGCATTATAATTTTATGTAATCTTTTTAGAGAAAACACTTAATTTTTTATGAAAAATTGTCTTTTAAGCAAGCTCTTTGATACAAGGAGAAATGTCCTACTTTCCTCTTTTGCTCTCAAACAAGAGGAGAGACTTACTCCTACTCTCTTGTAGCTGTCAGACAAAACATTTTGATCTACTTCCCCAATACCTATTGAGTATTTTAGGTATTTTTCAAATAAGAAAGTCTTAAGCCGCGATAGCGATAACTTGTATAAATATGTACTCCTTACGTATCCCTACTTACTTATTTCAAACATTTAAGTAACTTTCATAGGGCATCCGGCCGTCTAGCACTGCCAGCTCTTGCTCGTTTTATTGTTTTTAGCTCAAAATATCGTGTCATTGCCATTAACTCGAAATGTGCATAGCGCAAAGCAAATAAATTGTGTTTATGTAGGTATTTCGGTTCGGTTCTGTGATTGCGCCCTAATTGTCTCGTTTGGCGTTTGCACATATACGAATATTTATGCATTTGCGGCGCATTCAGCGAAGCGTTAAATATAGGACGACGGGCAGGGATAAACCCTACACCCCAGACCGGCGATGTGCAAATTTTGCATTTGCAGCCATTTTTATGAATATTATCATTTATTTGCTAAAGTTTGCAATGCATCTGCCAAAGTACACACAACTCTCGGCTGTCTAAAATATAATAAATGAAAAATGTCGCATATTATTCTAATTATTTGCGATATGCAAGCGGCCCGGCCATAGGAATTTAATTTGATTAGACCACAAACATAAATCAGACTAAGGCTGACATTCTAATTAAATGAAATTCAAAATTCTCATACTGTACACTTGTGTCTGTTGGAAGTCTGATAAGATCTTCGGCATCGGGCTGGGGTGTCGCTCAGTCGCAATCAATTTGCCGCCGGTTGCATGTGGCAACCGCAGTGGTAACCACATTAATTGCTCATAAAATGCTGTCGCCCATTTTGTTGAATCGATCAAAGTTAATTGGCATGAGACCGCCGTTTGCATGTCATGCATATTTAATGAACAAAAAACCAGCATAAAACTGCAAACAGCAGTCAAATTAACATAACCAAACGACAAACGACAAACGACACGCAATCATACAAAAAACAATTTTAACAAATATATCTATAAAAAAAATTTAATAAAAAAAAAACAAAACAATTATAAAAAAATAAGCAAGCGCTGCGTGTTTTTATGCAATTTGCGCATAGCTCGCAAAATTGTAACTGTGAAAAAAGCAACAAAACTAAATAATGCCGCATCAAGCTAAATGCTCAACATTAAGCACATAAATCTACCTCAATTCGTGCGCACGCAATCCACGAAAATCAACTAAAAACCAACTTTCAATCCAGCGACGACAGGGGAAATCAAAAACAAATAAGTAGCAGGATACTGCGCTTGTATTCAATTTTGGCACATCATAAATAAAACATTAATACACAAAACAAAAATAAGGACAATAACAAGGAATGCGATTTGAGACATGAATATGCCGCAGCTTCAATACACTTGTGTAAAAAATAAAACAATGTTTTAACTTTGATAAAATGGCAGCAATATGAATTAACTGACGATGGTTCTTTGAGTCCAAAAGCAACAATGAAATTTTTGAACTAAATAAGAAAATCTTCAACGAAACTATCTTTTCGGCATAAACACATCGATTTAACCTCACATTAAAAAATTATTTAAAAAGACATACGTTTATTTCGTACAAAATATTTCAGGGAACTTCCATATCTTTTTCAGCTATTGTACACAAATGGACTCAAGTTGATTGCAGGTCAGTTGCATTTTTAAATAATTTGTTTATCAGCAGGCTTTACTTGTTCCAACTAAAGGGTTACAATTAAGATGATATGGGAGTTTCTTAGATTAGTATATACTCAAGAAACACCCAAATCATCTTAAATCGAACCTTATTGTTGATCCCAAAGTCTTTTTTTTTTTAAATCCATCTCCATTAATATTTGCTGTTGATTAATTGTTACCCAAATACCAAATCCATAACTAATTTATCAACCCATAATTATATTCAAGTAAATACAAATAAAAAATGTTTTGTAAAAGTCAATTCAATATTTAAAAAAACGATTTAACTATATGAGGAAATCTTTGCTAATAAGTTGAAAACAATGAAGTTTGTAAACAAAACTTTTATAGATAAATATTTGTTCATGAAAACTGACCACTACCAACATATGCCCACGCATTAACATAACTAAGTTGAGTGTAGATTTCTTACAGACAGGCAGCTTATAGTCCCCGACCAACAATATAAATACTTTATGAGCACTAAATGCACATATCGTGTCGAAGTTATGATACCTTCCGCAAGTGTATAAAAAAATAAACCCTTTTCGAAGACAAACGCTGTTGCAGTTCAGTCTTCGTTTTTGCCACGTGCCGTGACTGCTTTTATGTGCCGTATACATTTTTAAAAATCGCATGCTATAAAAATTGTAATTTGTATAGTGCGGCAAGGTGTGAAGCAGGGCGAAACCCATAAAACGGGAGCCAAACATGGCAAATGTATTCCACACGCACTGCCAATACAATCACAACAATATGAGTTTGTACTCGCATCGCATCCACATAAATAACTACTTATTTGAGAGGGTTGATTGAATATATATCTAAAGCTCTCAATTTTACAATCTGGCCAAAGCCTGAAGCTTATTTAGGAGTATTTGAGCTAATTTATTCAAATTTTAAGCAATTAGTCGAGCTTTAAGTGCTCTCTGAGATTTTTTGCAATGAACTAATATAAAAATATTGGCCTTAAGCTTTTGTTCTCTTAAATATGTATTTTGAGAAGAGTATTTTAAGGATGTATAAAAGCTCATATATTACATTTTGGTGTTTATTAAGATTAAATCAGCTTGAACAAATACTTTAAGTAACATACCAAGAAATTCAAGACTATTAGAAGGATCGGATAAATTCTTAGGGCTACCCTCGCAAAGCTGAGACAAACTTTCTTCAACTATCGCACAACTTTGAACGTTGCTGTGCTTTTAAAGACTTTGTTAGGCTGTGGCATTAATGGACGCACTTGTGAATTTATGGGCATGGCCAGCGGCCGTTTAGCCAAATGCATAAACAACGGATGAGCCCAGACTATTTTGCCTTAAAGAGATCGCCTTTTATCAGCAAAATTGTGCATTTAAGCAGATAGCCCAGAGGCCATGCTTTGAAAATGATGACTGGGGCGAGCTCATTGATTAATTAACTATTTAAAGAGCCATCTGGTTTATCAGCTGATTGTGCATTTATCCAGAACACCGCAGGCCATGTCCATAAATTCACAAGTGCTTGGCTAAGACCGCCGCTTACGCGAGTCTCTTAAAGCATAGAAGAAGTGGCAGACGAAGAAGCATTTGCTGCCGCCGCATTGCCATAAATTTTTGCGCTTAATACAATGTCGCCGGCTCGGGAGGAGTCGGGCCCATATAATGGCCTAAGTAAGCGGTTAGCGGTAGTCAACACTTGCGGACGCGGGCCTTAGCCGCAAATGCGCGAGGATCTCAACTCCATTAAATTTCCCACTGTATGACGTTGCAGGGGAGCGGGAGGGGGAAGGCAAAGTGTAAGAATATTTTATGCCATTGGATTTAAATGCGCAACAGTCACCAGACGCAAATGGCATCGGAATTGAATAAAAAATAAAAACAGAATTAAATTGGCGAACGTATATGACGGGCAGATATCCTATTCCATAGTAAAATTGCTTTAAAATTAAATCACTTTTGAGTTTTACAAATTCGGGATATTTGAAGAGCCAGTTTGCAAGGATATAGCTTTAAAGGCAGAGAGTACATAACTCGCATTTTCCTGTCCCGTATTGAAATATAATTTTCATCGCAAAAAAATGGATATTTGTAGAGTTAACTATTTTGCAAAGCTAAATCTTTTTATTTGTATTCCCTAATTAATTTGAACTAACTAAAAAATATCAATAATTATTAGAGACAAACTCTGTTTCATGTTTTCTATGCAACTCCCTTTTAAATCATATGCATGGTATTTTGCTGATCATAAGCTAAGCCTTCTCGGCTTTTCAAGCTGCTGAAGAATATAAGTTGAATAGAGTGAAAGGGAAGCAAATTATAGCAGCCGTATAAACTTTATGCAGACTTTTATGATTGCAGGGTATAGCAAGGCAACGGAGATTGTAGAATACTTTTTATACATATGTATATATAAACATATGTATATATAAACGAATATATGCATATCGAGGGCGTAATTTAACTTTACAACTGTTTAATTTACTGCAATTTTATGGCGTCCACGCGCGACGGCGCAAATGGCCGCACGCTGATTGAAATAAATCGAAACTTAATGCTGCTGGCATTGAAAAAGTTCTTCGCGTATTGAAATCGCGCATACGCCGTGTGGCACATTGTGGCCTGCTGAGCGCGCATTGTTTTCAATTAAAATCATAAAATATGTGTTATCAATTATGTGTGTATGCGTGTATGTGTATACAGGCTTATTTATTAGTTAAATATTAATAAAAATGTTCGTGATTATATTTATACATCGGCATAATTGGGATGCAAGGGATTCAATCAATTGGAAAGCAAAACCCAAACCTAAATGTAAGCCCCAACTAGTTAAGGATTCCCGTGCATTTCACATAAATTAGCGCGTTATAACTGCATCGCGGTAATCGCTTTTTGGTAATGTGGTTATGGTTTTTTTCTTCTACTTGTTTCGGTGTTTTTGTTTTATGTAAACTATACGCTGGTGTGGCAGACTTTTTGCGGACAGTGTGGCCGCCTATTTTGTATGTGCATGCGGTCGACTGCATTTGTTTATATTGCGGCATTCAACCATTGCGGCCGCCGCGACGCAAACTCAGCGGAAGCCATAAATGGCCATTTAATGTGCCCGCCATAATCGTAATGCAAAACACAAACTACATATCTGTCTATATATAGTTATTTACCTACAGTGCATTACCGTTCATATTTCATTGAAGTATTAACAAAATTTATTAGTCGAATTATGCACTGCGGTATTTAAAATTATTCACCTTTTTTATTTGACTATATTTTTTGAATACATAATATAAAAACGATGTATTATGTTCAATAATTCATATTTATTTCGAAAATTAATCCTCGAAATGGAAATTTAATTAGGATTTTGTGCTAATATGTATGCGAGAGGCCAAAAGAGAGAGCCCAACTTGGAGATACCCTGCATGCAGTGCCAAGCTGTCTGCTTGAATAACTTTGGTGTTAGTTGTCCAAACACCACACACAATTGGGGGAAAAAGGGAATTAAAAAATTAAATTGTTTCTGCGGTCTAAATGACTGGGTCACTTAGACTGTGATTTAGGCATCAAAATTCTCTTTGGAACTAGTTGAAATCAAGAAACGACCGAGTTATGTGATTTAAAAGTCTCAAGTACAATTTATGATAGCCATCAAGTGAAAATTGTGAGGGCCTTTTGTGAGAACTTTGACTGCTCATTTGTAGTTTGTTTGCAGCAAGCAAATGGAAGCAAAAGGATTTCTCGGTGTGCACGTTTAACCTTTTTTGTTATTTTAATTAAAAAATTTCCCTTTCTCTGCTGTTGCACTGAAAAGGACAAGCGAAAGGCACTGGCAGCCGGGTGGGCGTGGTGCGGTGTGTTGGGGGTGGGGGAGGGTCGTAGGCTGTGCAGCTATTGCTGAGATTAAAATCAATGTCCTGCCTGCTACGCCTCGCTCACTGCAGCCAGTTTGTCAGGGCCAGGCGGAAGGCTGCCACCAGGCTGAAGGATGCTGCAAGGCACCGAGTGACAGCAACGGGCAGGGGGCATCCAGGGAGGTGGGGGGAGGTACGCGTACAATAAATTTCATATTGCCATAGGACATAAAAGGGCGTGTATAATATGCAAACACAATCAACGCATCAGGACAGTTGTGTTAGCTGCACACGCACTGCAGAGCGTTGCCGGGGAAGGGGTGTTGGCAAAAGGACTCGCAATGAAAGAAAGACGCCGGCAGACACACACTCGCACACGCACACACACGCACAATTTGAAGCAGCGTACCATGTGTGGAAGTATGTGTGTGCACACACTTACAACTTACTGTAAAGCTAAACTTTGAAGTACCACGCAGGCACATATTGTGCATGTGTGCGTGTCTGTATGTGTGTGTGTGTGTGTGTGTGTGTATGTGAGTGTGTGTATGTGCGCATAAAGCAAAACAATATAAAAGGAAATAAACCGGCGACAGCGCTGCCAGGCAGCCAGCCTGAATATGAGCAGAAACTAAACGAAAGCATATATAAAATATATATAAAAAAAACTAAGAAGCAAGGAAATATATATATATATAAAAATACAGAGAGAAAAAAGTTTTTTATGTGGAGACGTGCAGAAATTTTTAATTTGCGGTTGCCACTGCTGCTGCTGCTGCAAAAAAAAATATACATATATATATATAGAAGCAGAGGCTGAGGAAGCACGCGGCCTTTATTGCGTGCGCAGAAGTCAGAGCCCGAAATGTAAAGCCAGTGCCAGGGACTTGACTAGGGAGCAAGGCAGCAGTCCTTACTATGCCGCTTATTATGATTTACATATTTTCTATGGCCAGCGGCTGACTTCGAGTGCTGCAGCTCAGACACACACACACAGAGCGAATGTGCTGCGTTAGATTGTAATTAAAGTTCACGAGGTCAACGAAAGCTGACTGCCAACATCGATGGACCAGTTGCTGCTGCAGCTGCTTTTGCTGGCAAGTTGCATTGTTGCAGCTGCGGGCTTTGGCATATTCATAGCATACACTCAGGCGCGCTAGGGCACAATATCCTTAGCAGCAAACGAGTTAAGTGCACTCTAAAATATGTGGCGTTGAGTTCTGCAGACGCAGTTGCGAGTCGCACTACTCAAGCCGTGGCACGCAACTCCAAGCATAACTATGTCTCGGCTAAGGGGGCGGGGCATGTGGCATGTGGCAGCAGCAGCAGCAGCAACTGCAGGCAGCTTCCGCATCTTGTCTGTCATTTGCATATTTAAATTGCAGCCGGCAGATTGTCATCAGCGCCATTTTAAATGTTGATAAATGCGCGCCATAATTTTATGTACCTCTCTCTCTCTCTCTCTCTTTGGCTACCCATCGCAGTCGCTCTCTCTTTTGCTCTCGCGCTCTTCTTTTGTCTTTGCATTGCACATTTTGAATGGCCCACACGGCGTATGCGTAACATGCGGCAGCTGACAACGCCAATGTCTCGTGCCATGATTAATAAACTTTTTCCATTTAATTTTTTAGCCGCAAAACAATTTAAAGCAGCTTCGCTTATGTGTCTTAAATACCAATAAATTTCATCGAGGACAACGCGCTGACATTCCGTTTGATTAAAGCCAAATATTTGCTAAATATTATTCAATATCAGTATGACAGACTTTCTGCGAATGCCGACCATTAAATACCCTTGCTTCAATGTTGCTTAGCAAGCTTAATTGAAATTCGTATTGAACTGCTTGTACTATTTAACATAAATAGGATGCGGGTTCAAGTTTCGAACGAATGTATGAAGTATGTTGAACAAAAAATCGGGTATATAAGTCTGAGCCATCTTTCTTATAGTACTGAAGATAATAGACTTTTGGCTAAAATATATACATACATAGATATGCTTATTGACTATCATCTTCTTTCGTAAGCTCATGTCAATTTGAGCCCTAAGTAATTTATGTTCACATTTAAAGTTTTAAACAGGACAGCAAAGAATTCATACTGACAATGTTAGCATAAGCCCATTATGTTAATATAACATTTGTTAAAGAGAGCATTTTTCGTAAAATCACAAGTTTGGATAACATGTTTTTTTGGTGAATCTCAGATGATTTAAATTAAATGATGAAAAAACTAAAGTAAAACTTTATTGCTGGATTTTGACCTTTGTGGCATGTTGTTTGTGTATGTACAGGATTTGTAGAAAATGACCACAGCAAAGGCAGCTATGCGGTTAAAGATGTTTATATAGCATATTTTATGGAGTGCATAAAACACAAATAACATTTTTACTCCGAATTTTGGTTGTCCTGAAAAGTATGTTATTTAAAAGGCTGCAGAATGAAGCTTGAAAATTTTTTTATTTTCTTGACCTTAATTATTTGAATTTGAATCGAAATTTAAGACAGGCATTAATTATGATGTCTTAAATGATGATGATTAATGATGTTTGACTAATTTTTCCTATTGCAATCTTGTTTAGTTAGCCACTTCTCCCAGTTTCAACTCACAAACTATTCCAGGCTAGCAGCTCGCATAAACAAGGTATCATTAGAGGCATTCCCAAGCGGACAACAACTCTCAGTTCGATTATTCCCCACCATTAGGTGAGGGTATAAATATATCATTAGCCATTGCAGATCAGTGAATGCAAAACAATCGACTGTCAACTGCCGCGCTTGACAGAGCACCTCCTCCAACAACTGCGGCCCGCCCATTGCCTGCCTTGGCTGCTGGCAAAATGTGCTTGAAAAATTATGCAGTTATTTTGCTTGGTCCTTGGGCTCTTATTTAACACTTGGCTGGAATACCAAGCAAAAAAAGTAAATAATAAAAAAAAATAGTGGGAGAAAAAAAGTGTCGTCACGTCACAAAAAGCATTTCAAGCAGCAAAAATTCAACACTTTGTTAAAATGTCAAATGAAACATGTCATTTATCATGCCGGCACTGGCACTTACTGTTGCCATGCCCCACACGCCCCCCCCCTTGCTCGAGTGCATATATCCTGTACGCTCTTATCTGTTTTAACAAGCGTTACACTTTCAGCAAATACGTTTATGCCCCTCGCGCTCGCGCGTTGCGGGAACGACAAACAACCGCACGCCGTTCCGGCTGTTCCGGTTGGTATGTCTTTTGCCACCCAGCCCGAAGAGTCTGCTTCAGCTAGGAGCAGCCAGTCAGTCCCAGGAGCAGCAGCTAGTTCTAGGAGCACCCAGTCGCTGTCGCCGTTGCCGTTGCCGTTCCGTTGACATTGCTTAAGTGCGGGTCCAACCTTTTCGCACTCGAACGCAGCGTCGAAACATTTTCAGTGGTAATTTTAGAATACCCTTTGGGCGAGTACTATGATTTTGATATAAAGTGTGGCACCTTTCCAGAAAGACATCTATCAGCTCATGAGTGTTATATGTCCAGGAATGAATCCATATATTGACGGTCTCTTATCATGCAAACTGTATTCATAGCTTAAGAACTATCTTAAGAAAACTCGACATGGATCTCTCTTGATGTTGCAAGGCAGGAGGTATGGTAAGTCAGCCAAATTGGATCCTTATATCATTCATTTAGCTTTTATAGAAACTCGACACGAGCGCTGACTTAATATTTGGGTTTCAATCGGTTAGAAATTGGATTTTTGTATTTAAGACATGTTTGCTTATGAAGATATTTTAATCATACTTTTATTAGTCTTTAATGCACACAAGCTTATTAATATCTCTCTGCTCTGTCGCATTGCAAGGGTATCTCAGCTTCGGCTACTCTAAGTTAAAGGATTTTTTTGTTGTTTTTTTTTGTGAGTGTACAAGAGCAGCGAAATGCCAGCACCAAGCAGCCAAGCAAAGGCACAAAGGCACGCCCACACACACACACCACCACACACTCACAAAAACACATACATACACACAGTGCGCGTTAAAACTACACGTACCGCAGTCAACATTCAAGCAGTTGCTGTTTCAACACACTTGTGTGTATGTGTATTTGTGTGTGTGCACGCCCGCGACAAGGCATTTAAAATTGAAACAAATTGTGAATGATGCCGTGTGGGAAGCGGGAGAACTGGAGCAACAGCAGCAGCGGCGGCGGCAGCCTTGGTGCCGCCTGAAAGGATGTACCTTGTACGAGTGCGAGTATCCTTTGGTTGTCGCTGTGGCTGTTACTTCTCGTGCTGCTCTGTTTGTTTCTGTAACTCTCTTGACGATTTGCTTTATTGCTGTTTGCTTTGTGCACCCCGTACACGTGTGGCAAACACTATAAATATGTATGTACATGCCACATGCCGCATGCCACATGCAACTTCAAGAACTTTGTTACCCAGCTCGGACTTGCATAATTGGCGAATTTAGATTACACAATTTGAAATCAAGAACCTACAGAAAAATTTTTGAACTAACCGCAAATTCGTGAATATTCATAAGCCACGCGAAACTGCGAAACATTTCTGATCAGGCAAAGCATAACAAATTGGGAAGCACCAAGAGCGAGAGATACATTTGCGAGTGAGTGTGTGTGTGTGTGTGAGTGTCTGCGTGTCTGACTGTGTGTGTGTTAAAGTGCAAATGTTGACTTGGCACATTTGATATACAAATACAATATATACACATGTGCAATATATATTTGCTTACCTTGCTTGTTTCCATTTACCTTCCATGTTGCAATGACAGCCGCTAAAAGGATATAAGTAAAATGTTTACGAAGGCTCTTTGGCGCTTCTTATAATAAATAATAATTCATCGTTGTACCTAGGTTTATATACAGTTATCTTAAAGAAGATACCAAACGTAAGCCACGATATGGGTAAAGCATAGAAGAAGACATCGTTCACACCATAATATAAAAATATATGTATTCTTGAGTCGAGTCGATATAGACATCAGATATATCAGACATATTCACATCAGATCTATGAGAGGAATCGCGCAAAATCGTACTTTCATATAAAAATATTTGCAGATTTTTAATGTATCATAAACAAACTCAGCAATTACGAGCTTAACTATTCTTCTTAAAGGCATGCTAGGCTTTATCAAAACGGACGACTAAAAAAACGACTACAAAAATATTCAGTTCCAAGCCAAGCATTGATTTTTGACTTTTATCTAAATTTTAAAATATTTTAAATCTCTGAAATTTCGCGCAATCGCAAAGCCGCAGCACAGCTTTACAAAACAAAATAAAAATATATATAAATGAACCCTCCCCACACCCAAAAATAAAAAAATGGGAGTATGCACTATCGCACATTTAATGCACTTCAAATTGACAAGTAAAACCGCAAACATTTGCTGACCCCAAAAAAAAAGATGCAAATCGCTTGTGAAAAACGCTGGACCAATAAAGCAAAAATTGCTCACTAAAAAAATAAAAGCAGGAAAACCCCAGCTCGGCAGTTAAACTGTTGGAGAAAAGGAAAAAAAAAAAATAGGAAACGAGGCTGGATGGCGGCACTACAGTCACATGTATTTTCATTTTGTTTTTTTTTTTAATGGACAACACAAATGTGTAAGCATTTAAGTGGCAGGAGGCCAACTCGCTAAAAATGTTGAATGCAGCAAATAAAGCGCAGTGGCACGCATCGTGCGGCTGCATTGAAACAAAGCCAAGCCATAAAAATAAATATAAATTTAACAATTTCTTTTGCTGCCACTCTCTTCACTCTGCTTTCTTTTTTGTGCAAAGTTGGGGCAACACGTATACGCAATGTAAACGCTGCCGGAAGCAGCCAGGGTCCAAACTGTCGCAGCAGCAGTGACACCATGTGGCAGTCGGTCAGCCGAAAAACAACAAAAAAAAAAAAAAAACAGGTCGCTGCCCACCTGAAGCGACTGCGACTGCGACAGCAACCGCGGTGGCGGTGGCAGCTCCTGAATATGGTGCGAAATGGCCGCATGCGTTTTTATGAATTATTTCATAATAAATTTTCGAGAGAGCGTTTTTTCTTCGTCATTTTTTGGTTTGTCGTTTATGCCAGAGACAACACGTTGCGGCCTGCGACTGACCAGTTGACAGCGACACCTGCCGCTGCACCGCCCAACAAGAAGAGCGGCAACAGCAGCGACAAAAGGGGCATTGGACAATACCCAAATTTAACGCCGCATTGACTCGGCTGTTACGAAACAGATAAGAAAGCTGCAGTGACCCTGAGGTTACCCTGTAAACGGGCTTAAGTCGGAATTCCGTTGAGTGGGAGATCAGAACTGGTTGACATTTTGGCAAAATAAAAGAGATTACAAAGCAATCTGCAGAGTAAGACAAAGACTTCTCTTAAAGGATTCCCAAATGAAAATAACTTTTACCCCATGGACGATACAACACTATAGATCGCACCTGCTGGAATAATGGCATTTCTGCAGTAAACAGAAAAAATATATGCCCAGTTCTGCTCAGCACACATTTGCGTTACTTTATAATATCCTTTTGGCTCGTTCTCAGTTGCAGGGTATATAAAAAACCTGACAGCAGGCGTTTCAGCGTGGTTAACGCTGCGGCTTTATTCATCCCATTGTGCGCTTAAAAGCCAAGCGGCACACACACAACACGGCTGCCAAAATGTATGCCAAATAAATGTGGGTGTATGTATGTATATATGCCAAACAGGAGCAACGCACAATGCAAATATTTAAATTTAATTAACTATATTTGCAAACAGCGTGGCGCAGGCTATTAAATTGCCCGCACGCACATGCGAAATGTTTATTCTAAAACTTTGCGTCAATCAAATCGAAGTGGAAGCGCACAACAAATGGCCAGTCGAGTGGATTTTTATGCTCACGCAAGCAAAGCTGAATAAAGTGAGAGTTTGCAATGACAATACATACCCTGGACGAGGTGCAGCTCGATTGAAAGGTAGAATAAATAAGGCAGCAAGGGATATGCCTGTGGCATCCTTTGGGGACAACAAGGGGACAATTTAGATAGCAACAATTTGTCAGTCTAATTGTCGTACATATAGATACATTTAATATAGAATATATTTATGGTATACCCACATTAATCTTTTCTCGACTCTTGTAATTCTCAGAAAGTTAAAGCTACGACAAGGGGGCATAGCATTTTCATCGATCAGAAAGTCTGCTGATGTTCAAAAATCTCATTTAAGCCAATTGTCCTTTATGTATTGCACGAGCAGGACTCACATAATACCTCCTATCATAGAGGAAACTACAATAGCTGTAGGGTATACAAATCTCAACTACTGCATCCCGCCGCAAAGCTCTAGATTCCCAGTTTTTTTACGACTTCCTATCTGTCCATTTATGTTCCATCACTAATTTAGTGGCACAAAAGCAGTCTCTAAAAGTGGCAGGCAGTTTGAATTTGGATTGGAAGTTGAGTGTAGTGCCACATGCACAAAGGATCTACAGAATTAGCATTAAAATCAAATGCAGGATATATGGGTTATATGGGCGGGCAGTCGGTTCTGTGCTTAACAAATAACAGGCGGGGCTGATGGCAGCCTCAGCTGCTGCTACTAACCTATCCCTTTGGCATAAATGTGTGAGTTTTTGGACATTTCGAAATTGTAATACATCCGTTCGGTCACACACATACAAACACACACACACACACACACATACGGACATACCCTGCGCATTTGTTTAACTCAAAACTGTAACGGAAACGGAAATAAATGCTGTCAGCATTTTATTTGTTTGTGAGTGCGTGATTTTTATATGCCTCTACACCCAGGCAAACAACATAGAAAAAAAAAAGTATCATATATATAGAAAAAATAAAGCAGAAAAAAGAAAGTAATAATAAACGACTGAAAGACATAACGGAAAACGCAAAGCGACTTAGCCAAAGCCAAAACGGTGCGGGAAACTGTGGAACGTTTGTGGGATTTGCCGGGTTGGGAGCGGCAGAAGAACTGGAACTGGAACTAGTTCCATGTCCATTGTGTACACACGGCCCGAGGCGTCACTTTTAGCCGTCATTTGCGGAAATGGTTTTTGTAGTTTGCAGTGTTCGTTGTTTTTTCTTTTTCTGCCTCAGACTCAAAGCTTGACATAGTTTTATATGATTTCATTTTAAAAACTTCAATTTACAGCGCTGCCATTTGCAAGCATACGCCCCCCAACTCCTTAGCCCAATTGCCTCTGCTGCTGAACTGCAATCGGTTTCGAAATTAAAGCTAGTTAGAAATGCCATAAAAAACAATTTACAAAGTGTAAATACAAACAAAGCCAAACAAAATGCATGCGGAATGACTTTAGGTGTCAGAACTGAACCATGAAATATCCTGTACGCTAGTCTGAAATGGTCTAAAGGGAACTTGGTTTCTTAGATAAATCTATCATTTATTTGCCGGGCCATTTAGGCATTTTTGTACAAATAATTTGTCGAACTAATTTCAACAAAACTGATGCTCAAAATCAAGAGAACATTTAGATATTTCAACCTTTGGCTCCCCTAAAATTCACAATTGCAATCATAACCTAAATAGTTTTAGTTTAATTATAGCATGCAAAATATAAGTCTTATCTTGTATCTGTGCTCTTTACCGCACCTCTTTAGATATCTAGGGTCCACAAGGGTACGTTACAGAACCCACCCAAGAAATATGGTGTAGAGCTCTAAAAGTTTGTTTCATAGAGATAGACACGCGTGTAAACAAACGCATGGCAATATCGAGCATGCCCATATTTGGAATGGTGTACAGGGTATAAGAAACGCTCCATACAAACAGTGGGTCTAAAACCTGTGCCACTTTGTAGCCATAATAATACTTTTCTATTGTTTATCAGGTCGTTGTAGCCAAGCCAGCCAGCGAGGCGACGATGACGTTGCATTGCCCAAGCGCATAAATAACTGTAACTGTGTGTATGTGTGTGTGTGTGTGCTTTTGTGGTGTGCTCTGACTACGTGTGTGTGTGTGTGCAGATACAGGGATAATGGTCTGGAGCGCACTGCCTTTGGCCACTCAATAGACGCGCACACACACACTCGCGCACTCGCACAACAAGCAGCCAGCAAACATAGCAAAAATATTGCTTCCGGTTTTTGTTTTCATAAATTACGCCGCATAAATTCCGCATTCAATCGTGTGTGTAAAAGGCAGCCGAGAGCTAAGCACTGCCACAGGATATATCTATATGTATATATGTATGTATTCATGTATGTACTGGGAGTCCTCCGCTGGAGTCCTTTTTAACTTTACGATGTTTTTATTTACTTGGACGCTGGGCGCGTGTTTGCGCTTATGTTTAACCCGGCATCTACAATTCAATTGATTTTTAGCCATTATTTGTTCAGTACACCACGGCCCAACACTTGGCCAATTATTATGGTCAAGCCGTGTATGTGTGCGCGTGTGTTTGTGCGTGTGTGTGTGCTATTGCTAAATGTGCGTCAGGTGGCAAAGTTTAATAATGAAACACATAAATTGACAAAGGTTAGCACCAAGCCGAGCCAGAGCCAGAGCCAGAGCCAAGAAGACAACCAGCAACTGTTGTTCGCCCCACAAAAGGGGCGCACTGCCATGCCCTGTTTTGTCTATGCCCACCCTCTCCTTCTTGCCGCCATTGTGTGTTGCCCGGACTTTGATTTGGACAGCAGTTAAGCCAGCAGCTAAGTAAAGTAAAGTAAAGTGGAGTCAAAGCCCTAAATAACTGCAGGTGCCTCGCCACAACATTGTCCGTGTGTGTGTGTGTGTGTGTGTGTGTGCGCGCGCCGAGTGTATGTGTGTGTGTTGTTCTACCTGGCCGTCTGTTTGGCTTTTCAATTTTATGTTCGGCACACAGTCAAAGTAAATTAGCAGCTAGTTTATTATAAATGTTTGTGTTAAATGTTGAGCCCTGTCCCAGACTTTTGCGGCATAAAAACTTTTTTCCAATACCCTGTAGCCAATGGAAATGGGGTAGAAAAAAGCGTATATAGTACCTGTGAAAGGGAAATAGCTGATGGACGGAAGTCGGAAGTTCTACAGACTTTTAGCTTGAAATATAGATTAATTTGTGAATCTCCTTTTTTGACCGAAATCGATATATATTGATATTCACTTCTTGGACCATATCTTTGAATTTATATGCATACAGTTGCTGTGTAAAGGATATCTGATAGTCGCGCATACGCAAGCTAAATCGCTCTACTTTTTTCATAGCAAATCCAATTAAAATACTTTGGCAATGGCCGCAAAGTTGCGCCTTGAACAGCGCCTGAAACTGACGCCCAGCCCATAGTTGACCTCATTCTCTGTTGACATTGGCCATATTGTGGCGCTTATAGCCATATGGTGACTGTTCACTGGAGCATGCTGCCCCTCTCCTCCTCCTCCGATGACCAAGAGGCAGGCATGCCATACTGCCTGAGCCCCTGCCCCTTGGCCGCCTTGACAAATTTGCCACTAATCTCAGCATTTTGAATCGACTCAAACAAAGTGAACTTCGGGACACTCTCGCACTATACATTGTGCTCATGCAGTCAAGCAGGGTGCAAAGGGCACGGCAAAGTGAACTCTGACCGAATGAAATATAACTGCGAGGTGCGTTCCATAAATGTTTGCAAGTAAAAATATATTTTCGAAAAAGATTACCGAATTTCCCTGCGCATATTTAAAAGACAATAAAAATGCTTTAAACTAAATACCATAATGAGTGCTCTGTTCGTCAACTCAATTGTCCCAACTGCGGCGCTGGCAGAACTCACAGTCAAAATGTGCAGCCATATAAATATTTGATGTATGATGTATAGGTGTATGTATTCATATCATCCCATCCTTTCATATGAGAACATCCCAATAGCAATTGCTAAGCCTTGCATAGTATGCTTCATTTCAAAATGTTTTCCCTCAAAAATTGGCTAATTTTTAAAATTATTTCTTCTGATCAAATTGTCATATAAAAATATTTGCTCTTTGGACTTCATTTGCATATATGTTTTTCGGAAGGAGCAGCAAGACATGAAGCTGTCGCTGCTTTAATCAGATATTTTTCATGTGTGAGTGCAAGAGTCAATATATGACAGAATCAAAAAGAATGAAGCAATAAACAACGCGTATCAGTTTCTTCGCATTACCTCCGCCAGGACTCTCGTGCATAAAATAATTGACATAAATTGTTCACATTTATAAGTAAAAAATGGATGATATGCAAGTGTTCACATATTTTAATGTTGTGTGGATTTGGTTCTTGGCCCAACATGTCATTGTTGGTTCTAAGTAACAAACATTGTTAATTGAATTTTATCATTATGCTTAATATGCCTGCTTAACATTAACAGCGCATGTTATTTAACGGCGGCATACACTTTTAATTGCATGCGTAACATAACATTAGTATTACATCTAACATTTTTGTAGTTTTAATGCATTTTTTTTTCAATTTTTATTAAAATTAAATTTAACTTGCACTTGGCCCTGCAGAATTAATATTAAATTTTCAACAAGCAAACATTTGCATACATTAAACATATATAAGCGAAAAATTCATTATTATATCAGAGTTTGGCAGAAATCACAATAAAATTTAAGCACACGCCATAAAAATACAAAATTTCTGGACATTCAGCCATAAAAAGGAATATTTATTTTTATTAAGCTATTCTTTAGACCGTTTGCCAGTTCTTTTAAATCGCCCTCGGTATAAACTTGAATATGTAGATATGCATTTATTCATTAATTCGAGCCTCTTTTCTACTGTCTCCAGACAAAGGAATTAAAAACAAATTGTTTTAGCTTTAACTCGCCCGAAATGGTCTAGACCAAATAAATCAAGATGCAGTTGGGTTCATTAAACGTTGGAAAACCTATCGAATATCCCAACTTGACCTGTGTGGGTGAAGCTGACCAAAGGCAACGGTAATATTTACACATTATCAATCAACATCAAAATCGAATTCAAGTGCCTCTCAACTAGACCAAAGCAGCTGCTTCAAATATTCATGCAGGACATGAAGCATCGCCACAGGATGTGCTGCGATATGAAGCGATGCACGCTCTGTCTCTCTCCCTCTCTCTCTCCCCTGTGTGTGTGTGTGTGTGTGTGTGTAGTGCTTGAAGTGGTCATCAGGCCACAATTACCACACTTTATAACACTCGTAATACTTATCTATGGGACTTACAATTGCCCATTGTACTTCCAGCAATTGTCGCATGCAATTTTTATGGCTGCTTCGCACTCGAAGGATATCCTGTGTGGCTGTCCTCCTTGTTGTTGTCCTGTGCACGCTGTAATACTTCCGCTGGCATATTTGCATTTCCGTTTATATGTGTTTTTGTTTGTTTAATGAGCTTCGTTTGCTTTTATGCTCCCAACCAAATGGCTTAGATATGAGTATTTACAATTGGCCAATACTCATCCGACTCTACACCAGTTGACCATTATTGCGGCCAACCAATATTGGCCAGGTGGCATTCCATTAAAATTATAATTGAAAGAAAGCAAGCCGCAAGCACACTGTTGCTGCCATTTTATTACACTGGCAGAAAAGTTCGCTACTTGAAGCTCGACTTCACACGTCATTGAGGTAGAGGGTATTATTCAAATTAAATCACGAGTTCAATATATTCCACAACTATCTGAAATATTTATTTATTTATTCATGTTTATCAAAAATCTATATCGCTTTAAAGAATTTCTATAATTGATTTGCTTTTAATTTCAATTTAAATTCACAATTAATTCTAGTCGACTTTTCGATTTTGTATTGGTATTGGTTTTTAAGTAAAACCTATTGATTTTGTTTTGCTCAAAGTGCATTAGCCGTTTCTTAGAAAAGCTGCTGCGCACATTAGCGAACATAATTTTTAGGCCCTAAGTCGACTATCTATATAAATTTGTACAATATTTATGGGGCCATATTTATCAGTTGGCCCAAAGGGCTAACCGAACTTAATAGTTGATTTTGTGGTCGAGTTGCTGCTAAGCATTTATTGCTTTATTACTTGGAAACAGGGGCGGGGCAATCCAGTGTCTAGCACTAGCCCGGAGGGGGCCTGGGGCATGTGTTGATTTCCATTAGAAGCGTTTACATTAATGTATGGAGCTGCGGCAATTTCTTGGCCTGGCTAATAGGATAACAAATGACAATTGTTGTTGATCGTCGTCATTTATTTTGATTTTCGGCCAAGCAAAAGTTGTAAGCCACAACAACACACTCACACGCGCACACAGCCCATTGGCCATAATAATAATAATGGCCATATTTGGTTAAAGTAACTAAGCAGCTGACAGCGACAACAGCTTTTACGAAGAACTTGCCTCCCCATACATAGCGCTATAGGCTGCTTGTAAACATGTGCGTTTGTATGCGTGTGTGCGTCTTTTGGCTAACATGAAATCCGCTTGTTGTCATGCGATTTGGCATTTTATTGACATCCACTGATTCTCAATGTGAAATTATGTGCCTAATGCCGCACACACAAAACCATATATTATGATGTCCACAACAGCCAGCACAAGAGTGAGAGATGGAGCTAGAAAGAGAGCGAGAGGTAGAGACAGCTAGAGACAGAATGTGGCCTAGAGTGAGAGGGCGTTTCACAAATTTGGCGCTGTCAATGAAAACTAATTGCCGCAAGCTTGAGCCAGCTGCTAAGTTTCACAATTTACAACTGAGTTTGGCTAATGCCCGAGTATATCAGATTAGGTATTACAAATTGTAGACGATATGTGGGAAAATCAAGGCGAATTCCATTGGGTATATAGAAAATATATTAATGAATACATATTTAATCGATCAAGATCAGCAGATGAAAAGCTTTGCACATGTTTATCTGTTTCTTGATTAAATACTTTGCATAGCTATATTATCTGATTTAGCTTGTAAAGTAAGTAAAGCAAGATTCAAATTTGGCTGAACCAGCTTAAGGTTCAGTTTTGCAGCCTTCTGTCATGCTATAAAAAATCACAGTCTGATTAGGAACAGCTTATTATAGCTCATATAAGCCACATACATATGTGCAAGGGTATTAAATCTTCCTTAAAGGCCAAACAACTGTTTCATCTTGTTGTTGCTCAGCTCGTCATTGTTGTTGTTGTTGATCCTGATGCATGTTCCATTAGCAGCAACAAATTTAATTATGTGCAATGTGAATTTCTGCAATATTAACGAGATTTTGTTGCCTTGCGCTGAGTACCACCAAGTGGATCGATTCAAGCGAAGGAATATGAGCGAGCACCCAAGGAGGGGGCAGGGGGGACTGAATTTAATTTCAAATAACGCTCGCATGTATTTACGTTCTTTTAAGACAGCCAAATCGATAATAGCAACAGCTTTCAATACCACGCCCCCAGCTGGCTCCCTCTGGCTGGCGTTTGTGATGATTATGGGCGCCACATGTTTCATCAGCCACGCCCAACGGCGCATATGCCGCCCTACAGCGGCCACCCCAAATACACGAAATTACATGTCAGGGCAGCTGCTCTAAGCACTTGAACACGGGTTTACTCAAGAAATTAATTTCCTCGGCCCACTAAAATCTAACGATAATGTGTGCAATTCGATAAGGTTAGCTAAGCGTGGGCTGTGCATGTGTGTGTGCGTTTGTGTGCGTGTGTGCTGGGTGGGTGTGCGTGCGTATGAGTGTGGGCGTGGGAAATCCGCTTTGAAGCAAGCGATAAAGCCAGCCATTCCCCGTTTTTGGACTGCGCCGTACTGATTTTGCTGTTTATTTAATTCAAGCGCGTCAAGGCTCACCACACACACACGCACGCACAGCTATGCACACACACACACAAGCACACACATACAAGCATGTGCTAAGCCTTGTGCCGTTAGCCGCGAGCAACAGGAAACGCTGGCAGCGCTCGCTGCGTTTCCTTGACAGCGTCCTGGCTACAGCATTTGGCCGCTGACAGCGCTGAAATTGCCGCTGCGGTTAGCCCGAGCCTCCCCTTACCACAAGGACCCCACTCACCCCCCGTCTACCCTTGCGCAATTCTGCAACCGTTCAAAGCTCATTCGATATGGTCAACTTTGGACTGCCTCCTGCTGTCTAAATACCAACCAGACGCACGGCGTTGCTGGCATTGTGTGAGCACAGGAGCGGGTTGTAGACTTGGGCGCGGGTCGTGTTCTCTTTCGTGACACGAACGCGCACGATTCAACAAGATTGTCGTGTTTAAATCTGGCACGATTTAGCTAAGAAGTATAAGAAATATAACAAAAATTTGTGGGTCTTTTGCTATTTAAAAATATGTATATATGATTTATTAAAACTGCGATTCAAATACCCCAAATCTAGAAAATGAGATTCAGAATAATAGGCGAGGCATAAGTTCGAACTGTAAGCTAAGCCCCCAAACTATTTTGTTGTTGCGTGCTGCGTGCGGGCTTCCAAATAGTATTTTGTTGTGGTAAGAATCTGACACGCGCCCATTTCTAGTTGGAAGTTAAAAACTAGTAGGCGTCATTTGACAGCTGTATGCTGCCACATTCCTTTGCCACATTCCACTGCCATAGCCACAGCTGCCGCGGCTGCTGCTGCTGCTTGGAAATATTAAATGGTGATTCATTTGGCACGCGAGGCGGGATCATCAGCTGGCACGTGGCTTTGCATATGACATGCTGCTTGCGTTTTCATCGTGTTAAATGCCAGCGACAGCTAACACTGCGTATACGTAATGCCTTTGCATTTCTACAGCTGCCATTTCTCGCTCGTAGGGGCAAAGTTCAGGGCATCGATTTAGCCGCTTGCCGACTGCACTCAGCTGCGGCAACCTCCAGGCGCTGCACATGTTGAAACGTGTTAAATTTATGGTTTGATTTCGTTTTGGCAGCGCCAATATGCCAAGCAACCAGGCAGGTACCCCTTACCTCTCACCAACTTCCCTCTGCTCTGCCACATCCCGATGTGTCTCATATATTTATGGCTAATACGTGCGCACATGTGCCAGCACACACACACACACACACACACGTATACAAAGTTGAATCTCTTGGCCCTAAGCAGGTTGTTGGCTTTCAACTCTGCAGCTGCAGCTGAATCTCCCTCTCGCTCACTCGCTCTCTCTCTCTCTCTCCCGCACTCTCTTTTGCTCACTATGCGTATTGCAAAATGATTTGACCAGCATATTTGCTATATACGTGAGCATATATCATGTTTGCTGTCTTTTCTTTTTTATGCCCTGTAAATATTTAATTTGAGTAATAAGAGTTGAATGTGTCAGCCGGAAAAATCTTATTTGACGTATATATGTATGTATATATATTTATGTTCTTTAACTGCTGACATTCTCTTTCCTTACTGTATGTTTATCTAAGGTACAAAAGGTGTTGAAGATATTAGAATTTATTTCTAGTTTAAAAAAAATTTTCACAAATGCACAAAAACAAATTTCAAAAGCAGGTTTTAATGATAAAGTCCATAGACTCTGCTTATTCGCATTCTGAAATTTGCACTTCTTTCGTTCATAAATAAGTCAAATATATTCTATTCTTTAAAGTGGAAAGTACAAAATAGGATACTGTGCTATGGCACATTGCATTCAAAAGTACAGCGTATGTTTCGTAACACCCTATAGAGCTAATTACAGTGTATCTTTGAGCTAACCTAACTATTTCTTCTTCTCTGCCTCTCTCCCACTCTCTTCACAAATGTCTGTTACAGAGCATCTTCCAGTCAACCCGGCCCACTTGTTGGTACAGTGTTCTCTCTGCCAGTTGGCTCCATTACTGCAATTACTGCAGCTGCACGTAAAAATCACGTAAGTTTAAATTCACCTTAACATCATTAAGACAAAGTGCGCTGCTTGCGGTTTTTCCTGCAGCTTCCCACACCCATCTAACCAAGCCAAGTCGTGGGGCGGGGTAGCCGACGCAGTCATAGTCAAAGAAAGCAGTCTAATGAAAATTTAAGTGGTGCATGCTTGATTTAGCAAATGAGTTGAGTGCTGAGCCTGAAGCAGCGCCAACAGCCAACCGACCCACTCAACCCACTCCACCCACTCCATCCAGGAGGCAAGCGCCTAAAACTTAGTACGGCACTAAGCATCCACACATGTGAAACGTAATTTTCAATTTAATTAAATGCGCGTTGCCTGTGCGATTTTAATTGCATGTTGCATGCAATTTGACATTACATTTCAAGCACCTACTCCCCGATGAATTGAGTAATGCCACAAAATTCATAACGTGCCACTCGAGTTTCTCACAAGTTGCGACAAGTTATGCGCGGGCTCTTTGCTTAATTGTGCCCAACGACTTTATTTTCAATTTTTTTCTGCCCTTATCGAGACCGATTCATAAGCCCATTTATAAGAAGGCCTAATCTCGGCAAGGACTCGCACTGGGAGCGTCCTGCCTGGGACCCACCGTTGTGCACACTTGGTTGCTGGCGCTTTTAATGGGCGTGCGGCCATTTTGAATGCAGATGATATAACTGTAACTGTAGCTGTAACAGAAACTGTCTAGCTGTAACTGTAAATGTAACTGAAGCTGACCGTTAGCTCAGCGGGCGACGCGTCGGAAGCGCTCGCTGTCTCCTCAGGCCTGTGCGTAACCTTTGAACCATTAAGATAAGCGCAACAGCAAAAAAAAAAAAGAAGAGAGAAGAGCAACCGAAAAAACGAGAAGAAAAGGAATAAGCACAAAACGTGGCTGACAAACAAAAGCGCAGAAATGAATTATTTGACTCGCTCATGCTTTGTATACCCTGTAAATGAAACTAGAATCGGGCATGGCGGGCAGTTTTGCATTTTTGCACTGCAACTGAAAACATTTTTCAGGGATCTATTGAGTGGTGCAGAAGAACGTGGGTCACATCAGTCAAAGCCCAGATCAGCAAAAGGTAGAGGATGGAACCCAACGTAGGTCGCATTTACAAATGAAATTTATTAAAAATGCAATTTTTTGAATGCTACAGATATCCAGATATCCCTATTTATTAAAAAGTCCAGCCACATGCAGAACAAGGGGTATCTGGCAATCGGTTTGTGCTAACTTCTCTGGATATTTTTTATTTGTGGCGTGCGCATGGCGGCGTCTCATTAGCGCCCGCTTTAAAAAACTTTTGGCTCGGCCACAGTCGGCGGCGCCAAAGTTTTGCCATTTTTTATGCGGCCAACGACTTGAGCCCATATATATCTTTCAATGCTGCTGGGAACGGCCAGGGAGATGAAGCAAAGAAATAGCAGAGCCGCAGCTAAAACCAAATCGCACATCGAAATCGGAAAACTGAAAATGCAAAATGCAAATCATTATTTTGGCCAGGGCTGCTGCAGCAACAGCAGAGGCAGGAGCAGTAGCATCTGCTGCAGGCGAACGTGCTTGCTGCTGACTGGTATTTGCCCTCTCCTCTCTCCAGCTCCGTACTCCAGCTGAGCTCCTTGTGCTGGTCGTGCTGCTTGTCCACGTCTCATTGCGGCACATTTCGCCTAAGTATCGCACTCGGGCAACTTATTGATGCGCATAAATCAGTGAAACGAGTCCAGAGTCCGCAAACACGAAATCGAGTCAGAGTCCCAGTCAGAGAGACTCTGAAGAGACAGAAGTCGCAGTCTCGCAGAACCACTCTGCATGCCAAATCACTGCAGTAGAAAATTAGAAAATTTTTACCAACTGACAACTCAACAGAGACAGACAGTGAGAGAGAGAGAGAGAGAATTACATTTTTCCACATACATAGCATTCCCCTTTATCTCAATCCAACACGTAGCCGCGTATCGCGCGACCAAAACTTCTGCTGGGCAGCTGATGCTGTCAATGAAGTCGTCTGTAGTTAAAAACGTGACATGCCAAAGTAACTGTCGCGGCAAGTGCCTCAAATTGCAATTAACTTTAGACGCTCTAATTAGAAGGCATGCTGAAAAAGAGAACAACCTGAGAGGAAAAACTTTAAAAAAATACAAGTAAAACGCGCGTCGAAATCCGCTTTAAGCGCTCAATTAGCCCAGGCAGCAAAAAAACAAAAAGAGGCGACAAAAAACTCTGCTGTAAATACAATACGCCAGAAATAAACGAAAAAAAAAATAAGACAAAACAACTAGAATGAGGCGAAAGCATGCTTTACATTTTTAAGCAGCCCAAACCCCGCCAGCATGACCCACCCCCAACCCGCCCCTTAGCGACTGTGGCGCCAATTAGCGTAGCCACCGCCCAGCACTCACGCGCGCGCCACCCGCTTGGCTGGTCTCACATTATCAATTGCTCACATCATCAATCAACGGCTTTGCAGGTGTAAAGCACCCACAATTGCTGGTTAGTATGTTTGTGTGTGTGCGAGTGTGTGCGAGTGTGTGGGTGTGGGTATGTGTGTGTGTGTGCCTGTCTGCTTTGCCAGCACAGATAATTTGTTAAAAATATAAAGAGATCTAACTAATGACAAATGAAATTCAACAAGCGTGGCGAGCACGCACCCTAAACGTATTGAACAAACACATAATGACCAGCCATTGAATACCCTGCAATTAAATGAATTGATATTAAAACAATGCAATTACCTGGAAGCAATACAAATAATTAAACAATCAAGCAAAGGCTCTTGAATTCTTGTATATTTAGTTAATTATATCAAATTTTCTTTGGTTCAAAAGAGCGACTCAACAGCTTAATGCTCGCAATACTCTGCAAAAGGATTGAATAAAAGCTCCATAAAATTAAAGAAAATATGTACATAAATATATACAAGATATAGATATAGATCTATTTCTTTTCATTGATATCAATCTCAATGCTCAATACGCTTGTTATTGAAGCTTTACAGTGTATTTTAGCTTTAAATGGAGCACATTTTGAAGAAACAAACTCTTTTAAGGCTTTAAGCCTTTTGTTTGCATTTTTTTTTATTATGTGACCTTTTGCTTTAAGATTTATGTCTAGAGTTTATTGAACTATTTTGATTTTTGTATGGCATTCTTTCATTTAATATTGTGCCAGCGAGACAGCATAACAACTATGTGAGAGCACAGCTGTTGCATCATTTAAGAGCTTCAAGCGTTATTTATTATTTTAAGTGAATAAAGTGGTTTACTGGCAGCTAAAAGCTTAACTCACTCAATTCAACACAGCAAACAGCTTGATTTTTAAAGTGGCCTTCATAGCTCTAGAGTTTGCCAAGAACAATTTCATGTCTGTGTTCACTGCAAAAGGGCTTTGTTTACAGGCTTGCAGAGGGCATTCAGTTGAAAAGGGTGGAGTGCCCGAAACTAGACACTCCCATTCCCATAAAAATAAAAAAACATTCATATTTAATTGAGATGACTAATTGAGTCAATAGAGGCATTTATGAGACTTGCTGAGGCTCTTTCAATTTGAAAAATTGGAAATCTTCTCTCAGTGTATCGAGTTCTTTTGTCTCGTTTTAATTTTACAATTGTTTGACAATTTTACAATATGATAAGCTAGGAAATCCTCTAACTTTTTTATTGGTTTTGCCTTGGACACATAAAATAAAACAATAGAATTGCAGATTTCCTATTTTTCCAATTCAAATTCTCAATACTTTGATTAGCGGCATTTTAATCAATTTAGTTTTAGTTTATCGATAAGTTTCGAGTAGGGGTCTTTCCAATTCTAGTATCAATGTGATACATACATGTATATGCCTTATCGTGCAAAGATCTTCCCAATTTAGGAATCAATTTAATTTATAAATAGTTTATCGATTTGACAGTTGTTCTAGTATCCATTACATTTTATTTTTAATATATCGATATTTTGACAGCAAGGGTATTGCCTATTCAGTACGACCACAAATAGCTAGATTTATCAGCTAAGTAGTTCGTTTACGTTACGATATCTTATCGTAATATTCAAAAACAACGCAAAAAAAATAGAAAAAAAAGCGTGCGTAAATGATATCTCGTGATGTGCTCGTAGAATGTTTTTCTATATAAATCATATTGTGATGTCACAGACAGCACATTGCGCGTTTATAGGGCCGCAATAAAAAGTCACGCTGTTCATAAGTATTTCTATTAATTTACAATTCATTTGTCAAGTCTTGGCTCGGAAACAAAAGCGCGCGACCGCAAGAAAATGTGGTTTTAATTAGCTCGACCAGGCAAAAGGCAAATACAAGAGAAGTGGGGCAATAATATGCAGATATATTTATGGGAATTCAGATAGATAAAGGGTCGAGGCGCAATGTTTGCGGTGCACTTGCATATTATTCGCACTTCATTTAAAAATAACTTTTAACTTGATTAAAAAATGGCGACGGAAACAGCCAATCCGCCCTTGCCCCCCAGGCGAGCGGCAAGTGCAAAGTGAAATCTTATGCAATTAACTTAAAGCCAACTTGACTTGAGCCAAACGGAGCGGTGCGGCGCAGTGTGGTGGGTGGCAGCCAGGCAGGTCGTCCCGTTCGAAAAACTAATTGACATCGTTGCTCTGGCAGCGCCGACAGCTGGAGCTGCGGACTCCTTTAAAACGAAAAAAATAACACGGCCAGCGGAGCAGCGGGCGCAAATATTTTCGCAGCTTCAACTTCTTCTGGCTTCTGGTGCTTCTTGTGTTTTTTCTCGCCCATTTTGCACGACAGTTTTAATTTAATTTTAGCCCGAATTCAGCGCCATGTCGTTCATTGCAGGCGCCAATTTTCGCGCGTCCCTTTGCGGCCTGTCTACCTCAGCGAACACGCCGGGCCACGGTACCAGGCGCAACTATTGTCAGTGCCATTAAAAAAGTTTAGTCCGATTTGAGCGCGCGCGCGCGCTTAATGGCCAAGATTTTAATCAGAAAATGAGTTAAGAGCCAGCTGGCTTCGACACGACACGGCTGGCTGCTAACTGGAGCTAGTTCCGGAACTGGAACTGCCACCACCCACCCACTTCTAACCTTCTCTCTCGCTCTCCCTCTCTAAAACCGAGCCATGTCTGACTTTGATTATTGTAGCGCTTATGCACAATTATTTGCACACGCTGACATGGCACATCAGCGGATGCAGTTACCCGAAATCTGTTCATGTCGAGCAGACGGCGCAGCTCCTTGGCCAAAAGTTGGGGGGCATTAAAAAGTTTTATATGCGCAGCAGCGAAAAATTGCATTAGCCGCAGGCGCAACTTGCTGCAAAACCTAATGCAACACTTTCCACCACTGCGCTGCATGAAGTTCTGGAAGAGTTCTCAGCGGAGGCAGGGCAGGAGAAAGCGGGGCAGCTTCTGTTATGCAAACAATGGCAATTGGACAGCTGCAGTAGAAGTCGTAGACAACAGCTTGTCATATTTTAAGCAGCGCATAAAACAGAGTATTATTATTTTATATCAAGAGCTTTAAGGCAAAGAGATGGTTCGGATAGTTTCTAATAAAACCAAACTAAGAATAGCTGACCTGAACGGTACAAAATATGCTTATAAATATGACATTCAAATGCGTCTATATACGAAATCACAATGTTCTAGCTTTTGGCCCTACGCAAGGGTCTAGCTTTTAGCATTATTTGAAAGCTTAAAATCGACATGAGAGCTTGAAAGTCAGTTTGTTGTGCTGACTTACAAGTAAAAAGAAGTGAGTGCGTTCCGACTAGGTCGAGTCCAAGACTCCTTCAGCACATGTCCACCTCCTCCCCATCACTTTCCATGCCCATATATCTGCTCCTTAAAATCTTTGACTGCGAAACCCTTATCACAAATTCAACCAACCATTACGGAAGGCTATTTTCAGCCTTTCCTTATTAAATTAAGTTTCCAACACCTTTAAGCAATATTGAATATAATAAATTTAAGTTTTTAACAAGCAATTGTCGCCTCGGGATCAAAAATGGCTTCAAAATGTATTGCTTTAAGGAAGCTTTATGTAAGCCTATAAAAATTAAGTGTGCATAAAGCTCAACTAATTGTTGACTATTTTTCATGGCAACTAATAAGTAAAATACATTTGTTTGAATCTGCATACCAGTTGTCAAAAAAAAAGTTGAATTAAACTATTTGACAAAGTGCTTCAAGGCTTGACAGCCTTAAACTAGATTTATTTTATTAATTGAATACAATGATATCTGCTGACAGCTTAAGGCTCAACTTATGACAGCTTGAAGCGAGCTAAATAATTGTTGGTAATTATCTCTATGATAGCCAGATTTTATAATCATTCATAAAGCTCGTCTCAAGGTCGATTAAAATAAGTCGGGAATTGAATCATTTATCATGTATATAAAGTATAAAGTCGGAAATTTAGACAGAATTAATGCATGCAAAACTCTCTATCTAATTCCACGGCTGCATTGGTGCAAAAGTGTTCCATTCGAGTGGTTTCATGATGTTCCATTCGAGTGGCTTCAGGGTGAAGAGGGGCGGCAGTGGTGCACAGTCGGAACCGCTGCACTGTGTTTGGGTCTGGGTGCCATTGCCTGTTTGATTCTGGCTCTGGCTCTGCTGTCCATCTCCCGAGACTTGTGTTTGGCAGCCGGGTCCAGTTTGTGTCTGCGTCTGTTGGCCATCTGCCGAGGTCTGGGTGTGAGTTCCATTGCTGCCATCATTGCACTGCACTTGGACTGGTAGCGCCTGTTCAATGGTAAAGTTAAACATAGCTGCGATAGCTTTTGGCTAGTCAATTCTCATTACATTCACGCTGGCTAGCAGAAAGATGGCCATGGCCAGCAGGCAGACACTTCCAATGAATCTCATGTCGAACGTTTCGCGGACACAACTTGAACTGAGTGAATTGCCTACGGAGTCCGCGCTTTTTATAGCCAAAAAAAGTAGTCAATAGCAACAGTGACAAGATCCTACGATAATTAAAATTTCAACGGTCAGTTGGTATTTTGGTTCTTTTTTTGGGGGGCTCTGATAAGGTTTTTTTTTTGGCAGGTGTACATTGAAATAGCTGTAAAAAGCAGTTAAGTAGTGGGATTATTTGATTTTGAAAGCGTACGTTAGGTCAGCGCGTGTGAGTGTGTTCCGGAAAACATCTTAATTTCAATTTAATTAGCTGCGATAAGTTCAATTTAAAGTTAATATCAATGCTATGTTAAATTATACTTTGATAAATATTATAATTAATGCTCAGTTGAACTCAATTTAAATAGCAAGCAGTCTGTACAGGATGAACTAAATCAATACACCATTTTTGACAGCTGTCAAAGTTAACAACCAGTTTGACATGCGATTCAATCAAACTCAAATGTTATATGCTAACAATATACTTTTGTGAGTGCCTGTCAAAGCTAAACAGATAATTTCTGTAGCTTTATGAAAGGACAGAGTTGCCACCCTGCAATGACAGGTTTGAGCAACATTTTTACAACAAAAGGAACTATTAAATGACAGCTCATTGACAGTTTTAACTGAATTCAAAAACTCCTCTGCACGCTTGTCAGCTAAAGTTGCCAATTTATGTGCTGCAGAGTTGCCAATTTATGCGCATGGCGTTGCCACATGTGCACACAATTGTAACAAGCTGCTGATTTGGAAACTTCTCAGAGAAAGAAGCGCTTGACGGCAGTGTGAGAAATATAAAACGCTATCGAGCCACTTGTCAAATGCAATGTCCTGTCAACTAACAATAACCTTGACATAAACATAGCAAAACGAAGTGCAGACCAAAGTAAACTGCTTTTTTTCATCTTTTTCTTTTTGATAAATGCTCATATATTTGTTGATTGGCTGCCGAACAGAACGCAGTCCGAATTTAGACAGTGGCTGCCGTCGAGGCAATCACAACTGGAGCCGCTGAGCTAGCAGCAGGCGAGCTGGCAACAACGTTAGCAACAGTTGTAGCAGGACTTTGTGTAGTACTCTGGACACCCTGGGTGCTCAAGGGCGCCACGGTGGTCGAGGGAGCAGCCGACGATGTGGTGGGCACACCGTTCTTCAGGCAACTGTCGAGCAGATCGTATGTGGCAGCCGTGTCGCGCACATAGTTGCTCTCGGTGGTATTGGTGCACTGGTATTCCGTGTCCTGGTTGGCCTTCATGGCCTCGGCGAGAGTGTTGGCTGTGTTGGCCGCGTTGGTGGCAATGTCATAGATCACCGAGACATCGCCTTGAGCCTGCACATTGGTGATTCGAATATTTGTTGTTTAATGGGCAAACAATGTGCTTTCAAGAGTTTGCACTTACCGCAGTCGCGTAACAGTTGAAGAAGCTGGCGGTGTCATTGCCGGTGGTATTGTCGCAGTTGGTGAAGGCGCTGCACAAGCCGCTCACATCCTGCTGATAGACGACCTGATCCTTTTGGGCTTCTGCTGTCAAGTTGGCCAGCTGCTCGTTGAATGTGGTAATGCAGTTCTGATACGAGCTGGAGAACGTGGCAGCCACCTCATTCAGCATGGGCAGATACAGGGAAAAGCACTGAGAGGTCACGTCTGCGGAGACCATATCCAAGTTGTTCGCTTGCACCAGATATTTATCCAGGGCGCCCTGCAGCTGCGTTTGCACTGAGCTCGGCTTGGCCTACAATTCGTTAAAACAAAACAAATGCTGCTTTAACTGATAATTTTATTTGGCCCAATGGCCCAGCTCAATTACTTGGATGTGGAGGGCCACGCTGGCCAGGATTAGCACACTGCACAGTAGTTTCATGTTGAGGCTCTCTCTGGTTCGTCAAGTACTGGACATGGCCCACAGTTGGCGCTAATGCTTTATATACAGTCCGAAGCGTGCTCGTTCGTTCGGGAATGATTGATGCATTCGCAAGTGAATTTGTTGTCAAATTGCGTCTAGCAACCAAAATAGCTGCCTCATCAGGTGAAAGGTGTGAAGCCCGTTACGGCCGCCGATCAATTAGGTGGCATTAAGTCGACCCAAACGGCAACGCAAAACGACTTATGCCAGAGCCCTCAAATTGCTTTGCATGTGCATTTGTGATGCCCACGTAACGCCCACATAAAGCTATGACCCTGTACACCAAAAATAGATACCCACCCCACTCGCTCGACTGATAGCCCCCTCGCACAGGTTCGGTCTTATTACAGCCGAGCTGTACGGCTGTATGGCTTTTCGGTTAGCTTGGCTAATGAAATATTAAGCCAATATATGCGCCAATTTGTCTACAACTCGATTGTCCGGCTTATCGGCTTAGGCGTTTCGTGTGTTATCGCAATCATAAATAATCGAAACTATGCCAAAAATGTGACGTTACACGTCAGCAACTGTAGTCAAAATTGGATATTGAATATGAATATTCGTGCACCGATAATTAACGTGTACATTAATAACAAATAAGCTCCATAACACATTCTCGATAATTGGCCAGTCTAGAGATGTACACAGCTGGAGCGTCTGATATTTAATGGTATATATATACATATATACATATAAGCTAGGAAGGCAGGAAAAGTCATTGCACCCTTGCATATGAATGGACTAGGAAAACAACTTTAAGTATAATTATTGATTGAATGAAAGACTTTTAATGAACTGCCTAGAGTTAGAATAATATTCTCTACTATACTAAGTAGACATAACCAACTTTTAACGAGCCGTAAATCCAAAAAATTATTCCGTATGGCCGGTATTTCTGGTTTTATCATCAGCAGACTTTTCTATCTTCTGGGATTCGCCGTAGCAAAGCTTTAACTTATTGAGTCCAGAGTTTATTTAAAGCGATTCGCTTTTATCAAATAAATAAAAACTATATATACAATAGAAGGGATTTTTATTTGTTGCTTATAGTTAAAATATATATATATTTACAAAAATAGGTATACGAACAAATTGGTATCTTTCTTTATTGATTGTTTTTGTGGATTAAACATTACTTGGATTTTATGTTATTGTGTACATTCAACTATTTTGTCATATTATTCAAGCAGCTACAGGCGCATAGAAAAGTATGCCTCACATTTTCCGGTATTACAGTTTAAGCAGCACTGAGCTTCTTCTTTTTTTTGCAAACGTCGCGATAAGAGCAAACGCGGCGACTAAACGTAAACAAACAAACCATGAATCAATGTCATATTAACCAATAAGCCCTATGCCTTGAACCTTAACAGCATTCTGCAGTACTACGTTGCCCACTAACCAAAACAGACATGAAAATCGTATTCATAACTTTGCTGCTGTCGCAGTTGCTGGTAAAAAAAATAGCTAAAAATTTAAGGGATTGGAAAATTGACTTTAAAGAAAAGACTTTGCAGCACGCGAAAACACCGCGCAGCCTGAACAGCTTGACAGCCTATTTGGAGAGCCACGATCTGGCCGGAGCGGGCAATACGAAGAAGTGTTTTGCCAGCTATCTGCCGCAGCTGGAGCAAGTGGGCGCCAACTGGTCAACGGCGTACAGTGGCTGCCAGCAGCAAGCGGACACAGTGCGTGTCACTGTGCTGAGCAAGCTGGGTGGCGAGCAACAGCTGATGCGGGAGGCAGCATTGCGCATAGACGGCTACATAGATAGCTGCCTGAACATAACGAATGTCCTGGACTATTTCAACTGTTTTGCCAAGTTGGTAGGTCGACAAATGGCCAAATTTTATTTATAGATAATTATCATCAAGTTAACACATCATTTGCCAGTCGAAGCAGCAGCTGGCCACGATGTATGCCATTTCGTTCAATGCCTCGGAAAATGCGCTCAGTCTCGAACAGCAGCTGAATGGCATCGATGCGGAGCGCTATCGCTGCACGAATCGCACCGAGGAGAGCTATGTCCTGGGCACAGCGCGCATATTCGATGCTCTGGACAAATGCCTGCAGCTGGCGGCGAATTCGGCTAAAACCACAGATTAAAGTCTTTCAAATGCTTTACTAAATATCTAAATACTATCTAATGCTTGTATATATTGATCAGTCCGCATTGTTGTCGGCTTCGCTGCGACATTCATGCAGCTCCTCGTACGCCCGACGCATGCTGTTTATATACATCACCTTTGCATCGAGGGTGCACAACATCAGCGTCTGGTAAACTGTATCGTAGTCCTGGCGCAGGCGTGTATGTGCGCTTGTGCTATTGTAATTAATAGCTGTGATCAAGTCCAGATTACGGCTGCCCTGTAAAAGCATTAGAAATTTTTTAGTTATGCTTGTAATGACACTAGCTGAAAGTCAAGCTTGAGATTTAGAGTAAGCTTGCCGTTGGTAAGGAATCGCAGAGTGCATTCAAAGTCATTTGGCTTAATAAGTTTTAGGTTTGAAAAGAACTGCTTTGCAACTTTTAACCCATTGAGTTCACAAGCTTAAATCTAAAGTAATAATTAGGTATTGAAAATGTAAGCTTAAAGGGAAAGCTTTAAGCCTATGATAAAATACATTTTATGATAAGTTAAAGTTCTTTTCAAGCTGATTTGTTCTTTTAAAGCTCTTTTCAAAGGCCATAATTTTTTGATGCCATAGTAACAGATTATCTTTATCAATTTTGCAGATACTGCTCTTCAAATTTAATCTCATAATGTCTTTAGCCACTGTTAGTTAGAGTATTGCACTTACATTATTCCTGACACACTCAAAGTACTCGAGATCGTCGTCATGTGAACCACACTGCTCAAAACTTCCACACAACTCGCTGCGTCCCAGTTCGATTTGTTCGCGTTCCAGTTGCTCATTGATGGTCAGATCGAGCTGCCCGTTCGTGGCCTCCAGTTCGCACAGCTCGTACTCCTTGGCAAAAGTGCTCGAGGCATTTTCACTGGCCAGCATGTAATCATCGTGACAGTCATCGAGTGTGGTGTCTGGCCAGGGTGTGCCTATGCCCAGAGTCTTATCCGCACCCGTGCCACATGCCCCATGCAGGCAAATGGCCAGTAGCAGCTGCAGCAGCAGCCCGGAAAGCTGCCACCGGCGACGTCTGGTCTCGCAACCCAACTGGTTCTCGACTCGTACCGCACACATTTGGGTATAGATTTTGAATGGCGCCTCAAGCGGCCGGCCAACAGTCGAGTGTGTTATTGAAAAGGTATCTAATTGAAAGTTTCCTGCTAATTTCTCGCAATCAAGTGTAAATGTTCGACGGCAGCAGTCATATAAAGATTGGCATATCAATTGATAGGTGGACATTATCTGGTATGTGTCGAGTGTTATGAGAGCTGATCCGTTGTTACAGTGAAATAAATCGATTTCAAGGCAACTTTTTATGGCAACCTCATATAAGGTCTGTGTAAGTTTATCTAGCGAACTTATCGTGTCACATAAATACATATATACTTATATCTATATATACAAGTGTTTATAGACTTATTTTCTTCTAATCAAAATTCAATTGATAAGCTCAATGAATGAAAATAATTTGTTTGGCACCCTATAAGTATGCAACTATTCAAGTATATTAATGACTGAATAATTAATGAATTATCAATTGATAAAGTTTATTTATGTATGCCTTCCGCTTGATTAATAAAGATCATTTACGCTACAAAACATCGGAAATTTAGAAAAAACGCTTCAGCTTGTCCAAAGCGCTCCGGAAGGTCAGCGGCAGCAATTGAATATCTTCCTCTGGCATCTTTTCTGTTGTGGACACAGGCGGTATGGTTGGTTCTGTAGAAATGACTGGTCCATCGGTAGTAACAATGGGTCCCTGGGTAGTAACAATTGGTCCCTGGGTAGTAACAATGGGTCCCTGGGTAGTAACAATGGGTCCCGCGGTAGTAACAATGGGTCCCTGGGTAGTCACACTTGGTCCCTGGGTAGTAACAACGGGTCCCTGGGTAGTAACAATTGGTCCCTGGGTAGTAATAATGGGTCCCTGGGTAGTAACAATGGGTCCCGCGGTAGTAACAATGGGTCCCTGGGTAGTCACACTTGGTCCCTGGGTAGTAACAACGGGTCCCTGGGTAGTAACAATGGGTTCCTCGGTAGAGACAATGGGTCCCTGGGTAGTCACACTTGGTCCCTGGGTAGTAACAACGGGTCCCTGGGTAGTAACAATTGGTCCCTGGGTAGTAACAATGGGTCCCTGGGTAGTAACACTTGGTCCCTGGGTAGTAACAACGGGTCCCTGGGTCGTAACAATGGGTCCCTGGGTAGTATCAATGGGTCCCTGAGTAGTAACAACGGGTCCCTGGGTTGTAACAATGGGATTCTCGGTAGAGACAATGGGTCCCTGGGTAGTCACAATGGGTCCCGCGGTAGTAACAATGGGTGTAGAGTCAACTGGCTTATCAGTTGTTGGTTCAGATGTCACTTCGCCACCTGAAATACAGATATTGAAATCCGAATCGCATTTCTCCAGTTCGCGCGCATACTCCAGACGGGCCTCATCTACGCATTGGGTTAGATCTGAATCGATGATACCGTATTTGGTGCTAATCGTATTGAACTGGGTGTTCGCATCGCTGTTCAGAGTGAACATCACTTTGTAGCTGTCAGCGGACTGAAAATAGTATAATTTGAAATATTTAATGATAAAAGATTTTTGTTAGGATAAACTATAACATTACGAAAACGGCTTACAATATAAAGAAATAAAAATTTTTTTTGAAGCACCTGTTTTAATCTTTAACTGCATGTCGCTTTTCATATTTTAGATTAATATCTAAAAATCAAAATACTGTCCTCTTTCCATATGACATTAACTAATTTTTCTGCAAGTCCATAAAAAAATGTCGTTGATAAACATCTCGATCCAAGCTTCCTGACAAGACTTGGCTAAATTAGGGTGCTGGATCAAGCCCTTGTCAAATAATTTGTAATGATTAATTACTATTGAATTGCCTGTTCCACTGCAAACATTACAAGCCGTACATATTTTCATACACAAAATGTTCGGTTTTCGATTATTATAAAACAGAAATTTAAATTCCGACCCCGCCTGCAGCCTTGATACATACATATATCTACTTGCTTTAATACTTACCGCATTACGGTAGCAATCGAAGAACTCCAGACCATCGCTCAGCAAATCGCAGGAGCCGAGGCTGCTGCACATTCCATCGCTGCGGGACAGCAGGTCCTTGCGACTCTCTGCGCTCTGGGCGGTCAATTCGGTCTTCTCCCTTTGGGCTGTGGTCACGCAGCCCGTGTAGATTTTGTTGTAGTTGTCCAAAACATTCATCTGGTCCGAGATATACTGATTGAAGCAGTTGTTGATCAAGTTGGGATCATCGTTGCTGGCATGGGCCGAGATCAATGAGCGCATGGCCTTATGCTGCAGCTCCACGAATGGTTGAAAGTTAACATGCTTGTCAAGGAAAGCAGCATTGCAGGCAGCGGCCAACACCAGGCACACTCCAATCGTGTACTTCATAGTTTTCTCTATTCGCTTTCACTTTTTTTGCACTGTATGAGATCCTTGTCGGGAGTAACGAATTTGCTGAACTGATCGCAAGAACGTGCACACTATACTTTTATACCCACAGAAAAGACAATTGTGGCTATCGGAAATAAATTAGGAAAAGATTTTTGATTAAAAACTAATCAAAATGCCGCAGCACAATATGGTGATTACTTGGTTCTTGAATAAGTTTCTAACTCATCAAATGAAAATTATTAAAAAAAGCAAAATCAAAAAAAAAACGTGCATATCACCAATTCACGGAGCGTTGTCGTTATTATCACAGGGCCAAACACGTTTTAACCAGCAGGCATTAGATAAGGCTTACTCCGAATTATTGCCAAGTGCGCAACTGTTCGAGCTGTCGAGTTAACACTGTAGTCGCTATTTATGTTAAGTGTGAGCAATACACAAAATGCTGGCTATCAAGGTATTTTAGGTTGCTTTAAGCGAAATTCAACTAAGTATATAAATTAATGAATGTGATAACGAATGGAAATGGAACTGTATTTGGCACAAATCAACAGTCATAATGAAATTCAACAAAATGATTATACCCTATGCCCATTTAAAATAGGTATAAAAGAGTTAAATAGTCTAAGCAAATATATGTGGCATGCAGATAGAGGCTTATCCGACCCCACACAGTATATATATTCCTAATCAGGGCGCCGAGCTTAGTTAATTTATTAATGTCTGCCTGTCCACTTTTCCGTCTGTATAAATGCATGCATCTCAGACACAGAGCTGGATACTTGTAATTTAAAAGACATAGAGACTTGGCTAAGTAAACCAAATTTAAAATGAAGACTCTAGTATGATATATACAGATTCAGAATATATCACTTCTTGGAAATTATATATATATATATTCATGAGGAACAAACAGCAAACGTAGGAGTTATTAAACATTTAATTTTAAATAGCATGCCGCAAGCGGAAGAAACCGCTTTAATATATTAATTTTAGCATTAATATTGTGCTTTATTTTATGATTTGAAAAATATTATATGGAGTGAGGAGGACAGTATACTTGAATAAGTCAAATACCTTGTAGTTTTATAACGACTTGGGTTAAATAGAAAGAATGTAAATTAAGTAAAATTTTGAGCGTCATCTATAGACTAGACAATTCGAATCTGCAACATAATTATAAGTTGTTTTTACATTCATTAATATTTTATTATTATTTTATATTAATTCAAACAAAGAACTTTGAAAATAAGTTTGAGACCAATCGGCCAGTGGCAAAAAACGTTGAATTTAATTTTTCCACACTTGCGGATGGAACTTTATGAGGCAACTTCAGTAAAAATTAAGAACATGCCAGGTTGGGGCTGTGTTGGTCAAACTTTCGGCGTCAAACTTTCGGCATCAAACGTTTATAAATTCGACTCCCGCGAACCCTTTTGTTATAGCTAAAACATTTTTAGATTCATTTATAAGCTATGATTTATAATCACATCAAATAATTATCTACAATTAATATATCACATACTTTTTCCGTTTTAATTGTTGAAACTTTATTGAAGCCATATTAAAAATTGAACAATTAAAACCGGAATTTATAAGCTTTATAGTTAGGATGCTTTGGCCATAGAAAAAGTCAAGTTGTCTTTATAAATAATATATGTATTTAAGTTGTTAAGTACTGATATTTATACTGTTACGCACTTGACCTATTCTAAATGCTGGCTTAATGGCTTTTGAACCATTTTTTCATTTCCTCCATCATCTGCTTCAGCTTGTTCTGTTGCTCGGTCAGGATGGACAGATCCTCCTCGGGTAAGTCGGCAGCTGTGGTTGGTCCTGGAGTCGATTCAGCTGGAGCAGCTGTGGTTGGTCCTGGAGTCGATTCAACCGGAGCAGCTGTGGTTGGTCCTGGAGTCGATTCAACTGGAGCAGCTGTGGTTGGTCCTGGAGTCGATTCAGCTGGAACAGCTGTGGTTGGTCCTGGAGTCGATTCAGCTGGAGCAGCTGTGGTTGGTCCTGGAGTCGATTCAGCTGGAGCAGCTGTGGTTGGTCCTGGAGTCGATTCAACCGGAGCAGCTGTGGTTGGTCCTGGAGTCGATTCAACTGGAGCAGCTGTGGTTGGTCCTGGAGTCGATTCAGCTGGAACAGCTGTGGTTGGTCCTGGAGTCGATTCAACTGGAGCAGTTGTGGGAGCAGTTGTGGGAGCTGGTGTGGTTGTCAATGGTTCAAGACCCGCCAGACACCTATCCAAATTTTCATAGGTGGCCGCCGTATTCTCAACATAGGCGCGCTCTGATTTGTTGGTGCATTCATACTGGACAATATCAATCAGACGGTACTCCTCGCGCACCTGAGCCAACAGCTCCGACGAGTTGGCCGAGATCGTGTACATGAGCTTGGTATTGTCGCTGCCCTGTAAATTGAAATGGGCCAAGTGAAGTAATCCGTTTGAACTGAAGAGTGCATTTAACTTACGGCTTCCGAGTAGCACTCAAAGTAGGGAATGGCTGCTGTGTTTTGACTGCACGTGGTCAGAGCCTCGCAGGCAGAGGTCGCTTGAGCATCGATCTGAGTGCGATCATCCTTGGTGTTGTCATCGATGCCCAGGCGAGATGCGTCAGCCGTCGCTAGGCACTGGGCATAAGCCTTCTGGAAATCCTGGGATATGTCGTTCAGCAAGGGCAGATAAGTGTCGAAGCAGGACAGCGAACGTGCGGGATTATCTTGGCTAAGATCGCGGGATTTCATCATAAACTGCATGAGGCCAACATCGGGCAACAGCGACTTGGGCAGCGCCTGGCTCAGGCCAATGGCCAAAAGCAATACACACACTTTGGCATACATTTTGTGAATTGTTAACACTTGGTTTTTTTTTTTTCTTTGCTTAACACTGTTTTCGATTCGTTTACTGCGAACGTCGGACTCGTTATTGTGGTAATGTGAAGGCGACTTCAATATTTATAGGCCCGCCGCTCAAGTGTTGCCGTACATAAAATCGGATGGTGTACTACACATATTGTATATATGTAGCTGTCATATTATGGCTGTGTTATTACTTTAGATTTGGCTCTATCACTTGAGCTATCACCTTATCAATGCTGGCGGCTGGCATTATCATTCTTATCATTTGACTGGCTTGGTGAAAAACATTTCCAATGAAACAATTAAACAGTTGCCGACTACTCCCCGATCGCGTCACAGCAATCTTGGGAATCTTTATAAACCTCTAAACAACATGCCACTGCAAATAAATAAATATTTATACAAACCCGAACAGTTTGTACAAATCTTAGAGTTTCTCAGTAAACGCTATCATATCTAGGTCTGCTAGACCATGAGAATTCAATATAATATTAGAACTGGCAAGTGCCACATCCTGAACCTCTTCTCTATATATAGTACTATATCTAGCGCCGTTTCGCCTATGATAGATCGAAGCTTTGCTATATTAAGCTTTTATCATAAATCTATCTATCAAGTGTTTATTCAATATACATATTTGTATTATTCATTTTTTATTTGAGAAATAAATAGCAATTAAAAAACTTTTAGTTGCCCACCTAATAATTGATGGCTTTGCTTGATTGCATATCTGTTGCAGTCTGCCATTGGTCAGCTCTCTTATCAGCTGGTCAGCCAACCACACTCCGAGATAAGCTCACTTTGGATTGCTGTGTGTATTGGTTAAATACAAATATTTATTATTATGCTGAAAATTCCTGGTTGATATTCCCATTACATGCCGACAAAAATGTCTACCAAAATACTTGAATATCTGTTTGTTTTATTTTATTTTATTTATTTTTCAACTTATGCTTAACATTATCGTGATAGTTGGTCGTTGCTCGTTGTACTTAACCCATTAAACCCTACACGAATCTAATCTCTGTGCGTGTCGTCTTCAGTCGCTTATCACGCCACGTGCAGTAACAAAACAATAATAATAAAAAATAATTTAAAATAAGTTATAAATCGATGGTCATCGCATTTGTGATTCATTTAACTTAATTGGTTTTCAACAAGGTCAATATAAATTGCAAATACGTATGAGGTAACTATTTTTATTTTTATATTTCCTTGATGCGCATGGCATTTATTTCTGGGTATACGATAAGTAGGTAGTTTTGACTTAATTCTTAAGTGCCCTGAAGGGTTTTGTACACAATGTGCAATCGCTGTTCAGACAGCGTACAAATTAGGTGAGGTTAGTTTATGCCCGTTTTGATAACCTATTGGCTTTCTTCCAAATCGTAGAAGCCACTTCAATCAGTTTTGGGCTGCATCGTGGAACTTCCATGCAGCAGGTCACAGGTTCAATTTACGCGGCAGGCTGTAAAAATATTGTAGAAGTAGTTTTTGGCTCTCTGCTTCTAAATACTCTTCCACACAATTATTCCGCCAATCGTATAGTAATACTCAGCGTGGCTGCAAAACCACAGAAGAATTGTAAATGCTTCGATTGACGCTTCGAACCAGCATCCTGCCCTAAAATTCTAGCTAGTTTTCCATAACAATGAACCCAAGATTTGTTTCAAGCTCTAGTTATTCACAAATTTTTAAAATTTAAATGAAGTTAAATTTTAATTTACACAGAAGTCGTTCAAATTGTCATGCTCAAGTTGAGGGCTCTATCCAAAGATCATATATCAAATAAATTTTGATAAATGCATCGGCTGTTTATACTTTGGCATCATTATAATTAAAGCTTTGTGGAAAATATTATAATATTCTTTGGCGTATCGATGATTGCGTTTCTCTTTCATTATATTTTTAATTTGGTTAACTTATGTGCAACTGGTTTCACGCTGTAACCGGTTCGAAGCTAGCTTGCAGCCTAATTATGCAGAAATCGCATTAATGCTAGATTTCATGATATCACGTTTATCATCGCCAAGGACTTGGCTGTTTCTCATTTATATATTTGTTGCAGAATTGATTTTTTAGCTCCTACAATCATTTCTGATCAGTTATACGGCTTGCAGAAGCAGCTGTAATAGGAAGCGAAGTTGTTCTATACGTAAAAGAAAATTGCAAGCTTTAGAATGCTATTTTAATTATTTTATTTGTCTTCAAGGTTTTGTTTGCATGAGCATATTTATCACAAGTGCTGCCAAATCTTCTCACCTGCAGCGGCAGCGGCTGCTGCTGCTTTTGCTGCTGCTGCGCACAAGCGAGGGGCGTGGCCGCTGCTAATTTGCATATCTTAATTGCGTTCTTTGTGCGCAACCATTTTCAACGAGCCAGGCAAACACAACTCGAACTGCATTAACATTTCACACACACACGCACGCTCTCCCCCACGCACACCTTGAAAGTTGCAACTAGGCAACGCTTTAAATCAGCTGCTGGCTGCATCCTGTGGCAAGGACACGCGGCTCTGGCGACAGCTATTGCCCGATTTTTAGGGTTAATGTTTGTGTGTGTGTGCCCAGGTGTGTGTGCGCGTGTGTGCCTACATTTCTAATTTGCTTTAATTGCAATGACAACAATGCCGCAGGCAACAACAATCAACAGCCAAAGCCAAAGTAAACGCAAACGCAATTAAATTTAAATGAAAAACACCGCTGGCCCAAAAGACAGCAACTGTTTATTTAACTGTTAAATGCTCGGACTTAAAGCCAGCCAATTGGAATTTCATTTATTTAGTCCAGGCCAAAGCTGATCCCAGCTCGGAACTGTGCTAAACTTTCAAAGGCAGCGGCAAGTGCGAAAACTTTGTCAAAGGATATGCAACATCTTAGCGTATATTTAATACCCTCTTCTACAAAGTAAGTTTAAAGCGCGGCCTAATCGACATTAGCCATCATTTTGGTATTCTTAAATCTTTGATTTTTATATTTTTTTACAGCAAATTTCTTAACAATACATCAGTATAATATTTATTTAATTATTTTAAATCAAATTAGGTCTATCAACTAAGACTGTGTACAGGGCATCTGCTAGTCAGTCAGTCATCGGCATACCAACTAGTTTACATCGACAAGCGTTAATTATGTAAGTTACACTTGCAGAGTTGCAATTGGTTTAGTTAAGTTTGCCATTGAAGTTGTCGGCTGGGCTTGGCCTATGCCAATATTTTGCCAACATTTCCATAAAATTGCTTTTTCTTTACTTTCCCTTTTGCTGTTTCTTTTCTGTGGGGTCCCCCGCCCAAACGAGATTACAAAAGTTGGCGGCCCCCTTTCAGACCCAATAATAGCCAATGTTTGTCAGTTTGTTACCTATTTTAATGCAGTTCTTGAGCGATGCTGCATAAACCATGCTGTCTACTGAAACAGAGAATGCAGCAGCTTTTTTAACTCAGAGCTCAGGCTCGGCTGGTAACCAGGAGCAGCAGAAGTTGTGGGCGTGGCCGCAGTTAAAGCCGACGTGGACGTAGCAGGAGCAGATGTGGTCTTAGGCCTTTTACCTGGAGCTTTTGTGGTCCTTCGTGGGAATCGTGTCGTTTTAATTGGAGCTGAGGAACTTGTAACTGGTTCTGTTGTGGTTGTAACTGGAACTGATGTAGTCGTTACTGGACTTGATGTAGTCTTAACTGGAACTGATGTTGTCTTAACTGGAACTGATGTAGTCGTTTCTGGAACTGGTTCCGGTGTAGTTGTATCTGGAACTGGAACAGATGCCGTAGTTACTGGAACTGACGTTGTCTTCACAGGAGCTGAGGTACGCGTAACTGGAACCGAAGTAGTCGTTTTTGGAACTGGTTCTGGTGTAGCTGTAACTGGCACTGATGTAGTCTCAGCTGGTGCTGAGGTACTTGTTACTGGAATCGGTGTAGTTGTTTTTCGAACTGGAACTGAACTTGTCGTATCAGTTGTGGTCGTTGTTGTTGTGGTTTTGACCGGCACTGGTTCATTGCCCATCAGGCAGCCTTGTAGATTGACATAAGCCTGATCCGTGCTGAGCTCATAGTTGCGCTTCGATTCATTCGTGCACTGTTCCTCTGTGAACTGAATCATTTGAATGCGCTGCTGCAGCTGGCCGTAATATTGGCTGGCTGTGTTCGATATGTTGTACATGATTTTGGCATCGCTGGTGCCCTATTAATTAAATATAAAAAAAAAACATAAAGTTAAATACAAACTTAATTATAAACGATTTTAATCCACTTACCACCCCTGAGTAACAGGCCAGACTTGTCAAGCTATCCAATTGATTATTACAATTGTCTATTAATTCGCAGGCGTTCGCCGCGTTGCTGTTCAAAGAGCTCAGGACAGGCTTGAAGCTTTCATCTGCCACCGAGATCTGGAGCTGCGATGTGTTCTGGCATCCCTGGAACTCCTGTTCGTATTGCTGCAGCAGCTGGTCGAAGATCTCGCTGTAATACTGGAAGCATTCCAGGGAACGTGCTGGATTGTCCTGCTGCAGATCGTTGGTGCTGCGAATGGCCTGCAAAAGCTTCGATTCACCCAATCTTTGACTGGGCGTGGCACAGGCAGCGAAAGCCAAACAGGCAAGCATGGTAAGGGAAAACATTTTAGAATTTTTTTGTATTTTTCTTAGCAGCTTTTTTTTGATGTGCCACACGTTTACGTCGCTGTCGTTCGCTGCAGACTTTGGTGGCAACTAAAGGCACCCACGTTTTTATAGGCGGCAAATGGGTTGAATGTCAAAAGCGAATGAAATATGCCAAAGGCTTTGGCCTTTAAGTAATGACAAGCTGATATGATATAAACATCAAATTACCCTACACCAATGATTGCTTAGATTTTTGGGCCCCATATGTATTGATTAGTTATACTATTTAAACGTAAGCATAATTAGAGATAAGATATATGTGTGAATGTAATGTTTATTTTTAGCTTTAAATACGATTTTAATATGTTAGTTTACAATTTAAATGTGCGAACAGAAGCTTTCAAAGCACATTTAAGCTTTGATTTAGAATTAAGTTACAAATTAACTTACCTAAAGCTCAAAATTTTGAAGTATAGCTTTTCACAGTTATCCCTTAAATTTTTCGAAGACTAAACTAATTAAAGCTTTTAATATATTAAAATGAAAGCTTTCATGTGCTTTCAAAGATGTTTTTATAATTATCCCTTTTTAATGTTTTAAAAGTTAACGAATTTTATATTTTCAATTTAACATACTTAAGGTTGAAGAGATCGATTTACCATCTGATTTTGAAAGCTCTAATGAGTTGTTTTTTAAGCTATCACTTCCATTTGTCTAAGAGTTAAGAAACATAATTTTTATGGAATCATTCATATGCTTTCAAAAGTATTTTTACAGTTATCCCTTTTCGTTTTTAGGGTCAAATTTATATTATTTTGTGACTTAAAATAATGAAAAAAGTGTATCTACCAGCGAAGCGCAGCGCATTACTTGGCCAGACCGTTGAACTTTCCATCAATTTCAATTGATTTAATTTAAATGCCATTTTATCTTTGAATGCCTTGTTTTTGTTATCGAACTAAGCCATTCGATACATTTATCAGGCATTAAGCATTGCGCAACAAATAACCGAAACGCCGTGGGTGAACCCTCTCGAGTGGCTGACTAAGCACTCGAAATGTTTCCGTTTCGATTCGCAAATGCCGAACATCTTATCTATACAGAAGTGTCAGAGAACTGTCTGGATAGGTGGCGAATATATTCGAATAACAATAGATTGTGCAATTCCCGACGATTTGCGGACGATTTCGTAGGAACAAGCAAAACGAACGCTAACTCCAGTTAATTGCAAAATCAAATTCGGGGAAATTAAACAATAAGTTAAGATAGACAACGAGGCACTTCACATAATGCGTCGCTCATAAAGAGCGACAGAAATGCGCATAAAAAATTCAATTCTCCCTTCCGACTGCTGAAATAAGCGTAATTCATTTCCATTTTCGCACGATGCCAGCAGTTTTTCAATCCCCCGCCACCCCATTTGTCCGCAGCTGCCGTCGCTTGCAATGCATTTTCAATTTTCCAATTTCAGCGCCCTCGTTGTTTGATGCATGTCGGAGCGTTTGCTAGCTCGTGGCACCACCGGGCGTATGATTAATATTATTTACTTAAAAGCAAATGCCACGCCTTCCGACTGCACTGCATACTAAACGCGCTGCAGTTGGCAGTTGCAGTTTCAGATGCAGCTGCAGCTGCATAACGAGTGGGGCAGCAACCGCAGCGGGCGCCCCAGGCAGCCATTTTCAAGAGCTGTCAGCGGAAATGAAGTCGTGGCAACTGCACCATCGCCTGCTCGACATTGAGTTACGTTGAGTTAGCTCCTGATGGATTGTCAGACATCAGAGCACTAAGCGGCCGACAACTGAGCGTCAGAGCGTGTCTTAACTACTGCTCGCAGTGTAATTGGTTGCTGAGTGGGCCAACAGAATTTGTGTTGTGTTTTTGGCCATAAGCGATTGTATTACGAGTCAATGTCTGTCATGAGTCAGCCTGTCATGGGTCACTGCCAAGTGAACCTCACCTTTGATAAGCCCTTTACTATTCATTTGCGACCATTTTTTATGATGGCCTATTTTAAGTACCACAATTAAAACAACAGCTGTGAGTAACATGCGATTTGTTCTAGCATTCGGTGATAGTATGTCCAACTTTGTGAGCGATAATTAATTTTCAGCAGGTAGTATTCCCCATAGTTACTTGTAGAAACACTTCAGTGGACAGTGGCATGTGGGGAATTACAAGCTCTTGGAAGATAAGATTTTATAGAAATTTACGGAATTTACTGCATGCTTAAATATAAATCTGTTATAATATATGGCATATATGGAAAAAGTGCCGAATAGCAGCGAGCCTTGGCTCTGCTTATTTTAAATGTATGACTCATACGAATGTCAGTCGCCCGATTCTATGCAATTCTCATGGCGTCCAGCTGAGCGGACAATTTGAGGACAATTTTTGTTTATATGATGGCAATTTAGCGATATAATTAATATAGTAAATTCATGTCATATTAAATATGTACAACTTCTGTATTTCCAAAACCATAGCACGGAATTCCCCATGACAATTCGTCCAAAACTTTCCAAGACAGTAAATTAGACAAATTTTGATAAACCGAAATTCTGACACTTATAACATGACCATTAAAATCAGAATATTTTATGTATTGATATTTTTTCGTCTTTATCAGCCCCAAAAGTTGAAAGCCAATATAATTTATTTTATGGTTTTCCTGATTTTTGTTTTTGCGAACCATATTTCCGTATTTGCAACAATAATTGGCACTGATTTGGGATTCACAAGCCCTTGAAGATTATAAATTTTAGAAACAAATTGTTGTAGCTTTATCGGCAGGTTATAGTATGTATTTGCTTCGTTCACAACATGATTTATAGCAAATATAAAAATTAAACAGCCATTGTGATTCACAAGTTCTTAAAGATAAGAGTTTAATTAAATATTGATAACTTGCAGTTCTACAGAAACTAATTTAGTTTATTGCAGTATAAATCAAGAATTTTCCAGCCTTAACAATCGAATGCCCGCATTGCAGTATTCATTTCTTTTATTATTTTCCTTGGCTTCTCATAGGCACTTTGATATGTTGCCGATGGCTATCGGCGTGTAATTAAAAATGCCTAATATAATTAGACAATTGCTGGGCAAGGGATGGAGGAGATAACAAACGTGAGTATTTGGTAATAATTCCTAATGAACTACGCGGTAATATAATTTCCGATAATTATTTTTACAACAAGCATTACGTATACGCCCTGATGTCACTGTTGTTATTATTATTTGTATATACTTGAATGCAACTGGGCGAGTCGATGGGTGGGTCGAGCACGAGTCCGGGTCCGGGTCCGGGCAAATTGTTGTGCGGCAATAACAAAAGATTTTACGATTGCAATAACAAGAAGTGCGCGCAATTAAACACGCTCTCAATCTGAATGGATGTGAATGGAAACGAATCGCTGTGGCTGTGGATGTGGATGGATGTGGCTGGGTTTTGTGGGCTGCTTTGACGCGGATGTTCGACTCTTGTCTCTGCAGCCATGTGAAACAGAAATAGAAATGGAGTTAGAAATAGAAATCGCAATTGTTGCTGGCTGGCTGAGCCATAAAACTAACCAGAGCTGGGGCACGCGTCGAGTTTATGAAAGCGCGTGAAATTCAATTAAAACGCGTATTCAATATTAGTTGCACTGCGTGTCTGCTGTCTAAGCCATAAACAAGCTTATTGAATACTGTTGAAGCGCAGCGGCAACGGCAAGGGCAACAACAGCAGCAACACCCTCAGCAGCAGCAGCAGCAGCAGCAACTACCACAGCAGCAGCCACTGGCAATGGCAATCATTTGGCTCCTGCTGGCGGTTTCACACAGTTTTTGATACCCTGCCCGCTAACTAGTTGTAGGGGTTGTCCAAATGCTTTTGTTTGTTATGTTACACACCCCAAATATTAAATATTCATACATTCGCCAAAGTGAACTCATAAGTCCTGAAAATAACTACTTCATGTGGATTCTCTTTAATCCTCTTTAAAAAAAATCAGAGCTTGATGCATAGGAAATTCCCTGCCTTTTGTGAAAAACGACAACCTCCCTTTGGGTTTTAGATCTTAAGAATTACAAAGTAAATTGAAAACAAATTACTGGGTATCTACCACGTCGTGCTCGCCATTCTCCCATTGCATTCCTTGTGAATTCCATTTTTGCGATAACTTTATATGTAAATGTCAATCGCAATAGTCAATAGTTTTCATGTGTTTTATGCTTTGTGGGCGTTTGATTGCATGTGCGTCAATTTTTGCCGATTAGCCGGTTCATTCTGCCGGTTCTGTCTATAAAGATTATACGCTGATTATGATCCAGTTATCATATCAAAATAGCGCACATACCAACGAGTCACAGTGGCGGCGACGACTGTTACGAAAATTAATTAAAGTACATGGCCATGAAGAATTTAATGAACTTGACGCCGGACCAACCGACTGAAGAGTGTCAGCCTGTGCGAATGCCACTGGCCACAAATTATAAATGTACTCAAAATTTTATTGGCCAAGTGCAGAAAGAACGTTAACCTGACTAACTACCATCAGCCAACTGGCAACTGGCATAAACTGCAGGCGGCAGTTGCAAGGAGTGCAGGCTGTTGCATATAATAATTGAAACTTTCGCCTTGTTGCACACACAACATGACCAGCTGGCAAGTGACTTGAGGCCCTTCGTCTTGGAGCCTGCCCCCGCCCAGCAGGCGGAGCTAGTGCACCAAATGGAATACCAACTAATTAAATTTTTACTTTGCTGTAATATTAGAAGAGCTGCATGCAGCAGACTGCAAAGTCTGACTTTGCGGCCTGTGTTGCATGTAATTGGTGCGGCATTTAGCATTTGTTGTTGTTCCTGCTGCTGTTTGAGGCAAGCAAAGGGGCTTTGCTTTGAAGTCTACTTCGAGAATTTTATAACTCATAGCTCTAATTAATATTATTTCTTACTTACATTGGCTGCCTGGTCATGTTCATGAGTACACTCACTTATTGCTCAACTAATTAGCTGTACCTGTAACTAGCTCAGCTCAGAAAAACTATGCTCCACCACGGATTGAATCTCGTTCCCCAAATATATACAATTTCAAAGCGTCTTTATCCCTATTGTCCAGTCAACGCTGGGAGTTATATTTTAACTATATGTATGTTATAGCTATAAAAGTTCGCCTTGACTGACTAGCTAAGGGCTTGAAAGCTGAAACGTTACAGAAGTATTCATTTGGTGCATCAAAGACAACTCAGTCATAAAGTCATGAGCTAGTACCGAATTCGCTGAATTCCCTTTAATTTTTATTTTAGGCGTTTTGGTTTTGCTGTGCCACCAAATCACAGAAATGTGAACAGAAAAATGCCAAAAAATACACGCACAACAAGAAGGAAGCTAACTAAAAGACAGAAGAATGAGAAAACCCGAGAATTCGGAACCACAAAAGAATAAAGCTCACAAAGTTGTCCCTTTACCCTGGTTGGGCAATTATTTGAAGAACTTTAAGACGGCAACTGCAGGCCACACGGAAGAAGAATACCAGTTACAGAATAACAGAACAAGAAAACTACTGAGGAGCAATGTCTAAAATGAAAATGAGTGATGCGAAAGAGTCAAAAAGTTACTGCCCGGCTGCAGTAAGCCTGGCAACAACAAAGGCCACAAACCAAAAGTGAACTCAACTAAAAATAACTAAAAATGTTGGCGGCAGGAAGCGGGCAAGGAAGTTGCAGCCAAAAAAGAAACAGCTCCAAAGTCTGCTCACAATAGTTGCAGATAGCTTAATAAGTAAATAGACAATTCATATATTTTTTGAGCACTTAAAGTATGTGAGCGATATGGGACAACATTTAAGGCCCAACTGCAAGTGCATGTCAAAATGTTAATTAGCTTGAAATTGAGTCTGGACCAATATTAGCAGCAGCAGTTGTGATTGCCGTTAGCCCGGAGTGCTAGGGAAAGACTAAAGGCAGCCAAAGCAAATATGTGAACTGAAACATCAACGGACTAGAAATTAATGCTATATATGAGCTTGTGCATTGCCCCTGATGTGCTGAGCTGCAATTCATATGCATTAGCTATTTGCAAGCTGCCCAAACAGCATACACACAACCGCAATCCCCCCACCATATTCCAGTTTCAGTGCCAGAGCCGACCTGTTGTAACCTGCCAGCTTTCAAATATATCCGGCTTGGCATTGGGCACTATTACAGGTACAGGTAATGCTGTTCCAAAGGTGCAAAACTATTTGCTCTATGGAATTCTGTTTAACATTCTCGGGCAACAAATATTTTACCCCGAATTGTCAATCGCATTCCATGCTGTCAAGCATGCCACAATTTTCAGCCAGAAACTGCGGCGAAATACATTTGTGTTGCATACTTTTCAGCGCTTCCGCAACTGTGCCAAAAGCGCATTTTCGTTTTATTTTGAAACTTTTTGCATTGCGAGTCATGTTTTAACAGGGCTTAAGCACACTTTAATTGCTTTTATAATTATTTATATCATCTCTATATATAAAACTCTTTTCCTGACTGAATGATTGACTGACTGATTGGTGATCAAGGCAGATTTTCGAGCAAGATGATTTGGCGTAGGCCATTTCAAAAACTTGTACGTTTTAAAAACTTAACTGCTTCTTAAATCTGATAAAAATTATCTCTTCTTTTCTGTTCCCCCAGTGATTTGTTTTAATATAAAGGCTCGTCTCCCGCCTACTGATAGATGGCGATAAAATAATGGGAGTGTATTCCCAAATGAGTACGTATATACAAATATATATTTATCTCTTTATAACACAGTGTGTTAATGTATAGAATGGCATTGCAGGATATAGGGCTCATCTAAGGATCAAAACATTTTTTAATTGCGAAAAAATGTTTTTTTTCATTTGTAATAACAATATTTTTTACTAAAGAGCATTAAGAAATTTGAGTGAATAACACATTTGCATATAAATTAATCATATAAGTTTCTTGAGTTCAATTGATCTGCCCCATGCCCGCAGCTAGACTTATGTCCAAATCCGATTCCACTTGTATATAATACAGCAAAAGACGTTTCACAAAATTGAGTTCTTTAAGGCTTTGCTTGACCTGAAACACACTTGCAAATATTATAAGCCAGGGCTTAGCATAACTCCTGAGCACATTGAATGTATGCACAAAATCGTCAAATCTCACACACATTGAGATAAGGAAATTCGATTTGGAATAATTGATATGAAAATTAAGTGCGCATTGACCCAAATCAGAATTCAGCATAATTTTAATGTTAAATTTCGCTATGCTATGCGTACGCATAAGTTTGTGGTTCAATGCTTGAATTAAATGTGATAGAATTGCAGGAGGAAGGAGGATGGATTTGAAGTATTAGCATGAAAGTTGTTGTGGCCGTTGTTGTTCTTGTTTCTGTTGTTTTATGATAAGCCTGCCACGGTGTTTCATGCAATGCCTCATAAATCAAACCAAAATTCAAATGTTATCAGCCTTCGGAATATTCCCAAACTACGTAATAGAGGCAACATTGTGTATATGTGTGTGTGTGTGTGTGTGTGTGTGTGTGTGTGTGTGTGTATGCTAGATAAGCATTCTGGCTGCTGTCCAGTAAGCTGCTGCCACTGCCACTGCAGCAGGCGCTATATACAGCACGCTTATAAGGTTTGCCTCTGTGTGTGTGTGTGTGTGTGTGTGTGTGTGCGTGTTGTTGTCTAATGAAATGACTATGGTTTCTTCTGCGCCTGCTCTATGGATCAGCCTGCAGTTGATTTGCTATGGAAACTATGCAGATTCCTTTCATGTACATACAAATATTGCCAGCCATTTACGCAGAGACCTGGCCAGATAAGAACGAACGGCTTTTCGTGTATTGCATTAAATAATTGCGTGTTGGCAGCAACAAATTTGCACTTGGCTAAGGGCTTTTCCCACTGTCAAAGTGACGGGTTACCAGTGACAACTGCCCACACACACACACACACCCGCACACACCCGCATATACAGACAACAGGTGGCATATCTAACAATAGACGGCAGCACTTTTATTTATATATAAATAAAAACTGTGCTGCCTACTTTGAGGCGCTGCTCCGCGTCAGCCAGCGCAGCATTATAAATGGCCCGTTTCACGGCAATTGGCCACTCATTCTCGTCACGCCAAGCACATCGCTTAAAACATTCGTGCGCGATCCCAACTCCATATATTCCAATATTCCATATAGATCGCACAACGCCAAAGTGTGTGTGCATGTGTGTACGTGTGTGTGTGGCCAATGAAGCCAAGTGTACAATCGTAAACTCAAACATCTGCAAAATATAAAATTTTGAATTTTTTTATTAGCACATGTGGCAGCATTGCAAAGACATAAAAGCATAAGCGATATCTCAGAAGTTTTCTCAATCTCTGGGCCAAGCAAAAACCATAACACGCATTCGCCATGGTGTCCAAGGCATTGGTAAGTGCAAAAAAGTTTCGGCCAAAGAAATTCATGAAAATCAGAAATAATTTTGAAAAAAAGTTTCTAGCAAAAAACCGCATAAAGTAGTTAAAAGAAAGTCTCTGGCATAGTTAAGTGAATATTGTGGAAAGTGTATACAGTGAAATTTAAATGTTATTTAAACTTTTTTCTGTTCCCATTCTTTTGCTTTGCTGATTTCTGTGAACAACTTTATAGCTGTAGAGATTAAGTTTGACTGGTTTTTGGAGTTGCATTTTGAAAGTTTTTTTCACCTTTTTTTTTAGCTCAAATTTATGTTATCCATAAAGTGTTAAATTTTTAGTGGGCCTTAAGACCAGGGTCTATTTTATTAAAAACAATTTTGCTTAGTATTATAACGATATATTTTAAGGATATTTCAAATAATAATAATATAAATTTACATTCTTTCAAAGAGATCAAATTTAAATATAAAAACCGCAATTTGTGTGGTTAATTAAAATTAACTGAGCTGCGTAAAATTCAATTTTCAAGACAATTACTTGCAACAGAAAAAATCTCTATGCTGAAATGCATAAGATATGAACAAAAGAATAAGTTAGGGAATTGAAATGTCAAATATTAAACAATCACACATAAAAGCACTAAAATCGCATTTCAAAAAGTGTGGCATGCATTTAGGCGCACTGACACATGAAATGCTAAGCAAATTATACAAAAAAAAAGGAGAAGGAGTAACAGAAGCTGGCAATATGCAAACAGAAATTGAATTAATGCCAGCAAACGAAATGCTGACCAGTGAAGCTGTCGGACATGTATGCCACGCACCCACACCGACACACACACTCACACACAGCAGCAGCAGCAGCTGTGCACACACACACGCACAAACACATACACATATTCAGAGTGCGGCAGCAAATGGATATGGTTAGAAAATTGCAAATTAACAAAAAGCAGGCGTCTAAAGCGCTGGCACAAATTTAGCTGAAAATCCAACAAAAAGCTGCAAGTGTGTGCATGTGTGTGTCTCTGTGTTTTCTTCTGTGTGTATGTGTGCACAGCGCATTTGTTGTTGTGCTGCATGCGAATTAGTGTTGCCACTCGACAGTTTGTCCAACAAGCGAGCAGCCAAAGAAACGAGCCAGGCGCACACAAAAAGCCTGCAAACTGGGCCCAAATCAGAGTTGAGCTGCGAGCTGAGAGACAACAGCAACAGCAACAACTGACAACTGCAGCTCAACAACAACAAGAAACTGAAGAAAAAAAGTGCAGCTACAAAAGTGTTAGGCGACGGGCTGCGCCGTGCGGGTGTCCGTTTGGCCAAAACAATCCCCTGAATGCTTAACGTGTCAGTCGCCTGCTAAAAAGGCGACGGCATCTCCACCAGCTGTGCAGCAAACAAAAAAAAATAAGAAGAAAAATGCAAATTAGACATCAAAAATGCTTTAATGAAAATTCCGCCTGCAGTCACATAGCGTTAAAAAAAAAAAAACTAGAAGCCATTTAAGAAGCAGACGGCAATCTAAAAACTGCACAAAATTTCACACCGTTGAATTTTTACTGACATTTTTCCAGCCGACCGTTTGTGAGCTTGTGAGTGAGTGCAATGAACGATAAAGAAAGAAAATAATTAGACAGCAATTGCCACATGCCGCATGTGGCATGATTGCCACTGAATATTTTACTTTTTTTCTGTTACTCGCTTAAAATGGGAAAAGAGTATATTGGCTTTATGCAATGAAGTCAAAAGAAGAAGAAATGGACTTGAAGCTTGGTATCTGACAAATATATATATTGCTAAATCACAGTTATAGAGCACAAATAATGGCTCTAAAGATTCTCTAAGTATCGACCCAAATATAATTTACCCACTTAAAGCTATGATTAGATTGTGAACGTGTATCACGCAGTCGGTTGCACTCAACTTAAATTCTTACCTGATTCTGTGTTGCGTTTGGCTTGGCGCAAGAAACCGCAACAGCTGCTGCATCATAACAATAAAAAATATTTCAAACAAACGCGCGCAAATTCGAACTGTTACAATATGCATGTGCTTATGCGCATATTTCATGGCATGCTTTTAGCCACTCCCACACACACACACACACACACCCGCACACGCTTGCCACTTCACCTGACCCACCGCAATTTGCTGCCAAAAATTGCGACACTAAACGGCAGACAAAGGCTCGGCATTTACCATTTGCCACTGCGCGCAACATGAATTCCATTGCAGCTGCCAGAAACTGAAACAAAATGTTTGAAAAACTAGAAAAATGTGACTCAACTGTGTGTGTGTGTGTGTGTGTGTGTGTGTGTGTGAGTGCGTTGTGTGTGCTGTGTGGCTACCGCAGCAATTAAAAGCGACATGCAACCGAAGGCTGCAACATGTACAATGCCAATCAGAACAGACCCGAATGGCAGCACAATTAAGTTAGAACAAATGTTTGAAAATCATTATGTATAGATGCACAAATGTGAACAGATTAAATGGTATTAAATAAATATTCGTGCTTGTCCAAACCCAACTACAAACTATTGCAAGCCCTTGACACTGATTGGCTTAAGGCCAATCAACTTGGTATGCTTAAATATTGAAGTTGTTTAAAAGAAGAAGCATCTTGCTTAGATTCAGTTTAAAAACCTTGCATAAAAAATCCTCTAAATCATATTTAATTAATAAAAATAGTTTTAGTATACATTTTTTAATATATATTCAATTATATGGCATTGAGTGCCAAAGTTCTATTAACGAAAGACAAACTTATTTTCTACAATAATTTCTTAGGTCCAAACGCTGTTTATAAAATATACTCTGCGCCTCTTCGCGTTGAGCGCCATGACTTTAAATTTCAATCTATATTCTATACTATTTTAATATCTTGAAAACAAGAGACAACGTATTTCTTGCAAGATTTTTCGAATAGCTTATATTCAATTTTAATCAGCCTTCATAAAAAAGGTTACCCAGTTAAGTTGGCCCACTTATGTGTAACATTTACTTACCGTCGCTAGGGGCAGAGGGAGGCAACGTGCAACCAATAAAGAAATGCTGGCAAATCAAATAAATTTTGCAATTAAAAGTTGCACTCCTTCGAAAACATTTGTCAACGCAAATAAACGTAAATTAAGTTTATTTTGCATCTCGTTGCGCAAATTTTCTTTGGCTTGTTTCACAATTCTCCAACGCTGTCGCTGCTTGTTTCTGTTGTTGTTTTCTACTTTCTGTTGGCCTGGTCGCTGGTCGCGTTTTCAGTTCTGTTTGCCAAATAGGAAGCAGCAGCAGTGGAAACGAGTGTGTGTCGGGGTGTAGGTTACCAAGTTGGGGAAGCTCAGGGCTGCTGCTGCTCTGCTCTGCTGTGCTTCCGCAGAGAGTGTAACTCGCATTTCATGTTGTTTTAATTACTTTCTGATTTATTTAACAATGGCATACACACACACGCACTAGAAATTACGCTGGTTTTTGTTTAGTCCATTGAATGGGGCACATTGTGGACTCTAATTATTTGCATTGTCACCTGAACCAGGTCAAAAATAAAAAGAAAACTAATGGCATAATGGAACAAACATGGCGAGGCATAAAATGCAGCAAAATATTTGTGAAACTAAATCGCTGGCAAACAGTTAAATTATATTTACATTATTTAAATGCAATGCCCGGCCAAAACCGGGCTCAATTCCAACAACAGCGACAAAAGCAGCCACGTTGTTTGTGCGCAAATGAATTAAGCGGCTCTTATGCATTCCAAAATGTTGTTGTTTAGGTAATTTTATAGCAACTAACCCGCACACTCTGCCAGAGCCCGTAATTCCTGCCGCCCCTCCGCACAGCCCATTGCCCAACCGAAACGCTGACCAAACACTGTGCAACATTTTGCAATGTTTATTATTTGAAGCGTGCTTGTTAGTTGCCATTATAGCTGACCACGCCCCATCCCTTTTTGGGGTCAAGTGGTCGGTTTATGCTTTCATTTTAATTTTGGTTGTGCTCGCATGCGCGCAACCCACGAAAGCTAAGCTCCGAAAAACATAATACAAAAATATTTATACTATATGCGTGTACAAAGGCAAACGCAAATTGTATACTTAAAATTCGACACATGTTTCCGTTAAAACACGTACCACAAAAAAGGTCACATGAATAATTTTCCGTTGCCCACGGGTCGAAATGTTAAACTTCATAATTTATTTGATGCCTCAGAAATATTTTGCTACGCTGCAATCAGCCGCATTGTTTACAAAAAGCAGCGTTTATTATTTATTTCGCAGCACGCAGTTATTAGTTAAATGCAAGTGCTTAATGTGTGTACGACTAAGCAATACCCTGCAGCTAGAAATCTATTGCTTGAAATCAAAGGGTAACACATTTTCTTGGCCGTTCACAGATCTTGGATCCGGGTTTGAGTAAAATAGGATGATAAGTTATCCATCTAGACCATCATTAAAATGGACATGAGCCTCGAATAATTTCTGTACATTAATTTTTAGTTTTGGTTTAACATTGCTCGGAAGTCTCTTGAGCTGTCATGCTGTAAGTTTGTTAATCTGCGTACTTAGAAATTGCCAACTGCAAAAAACCTAGAAACAAGCTCTTGTTAAGATTTATTTAATATGGCTGCGCCATGTAAAGGAGAAAGCTGCAAGCTTTGGCAACAATCATTATGGTCAACAATTTATTTTTAGCCTTCAACTTACAAAATACCTTATATAATCGCAGCTCGGGCAAAGCAACAACCCTTGCCCCGCATTACATTTCTATTGTTTAGTCAGCCCCATTAAGATGCAGCTGAAAATTGCAGGACGCAAGTTTGTTGTGGTTGCCAGGACAATTATAATGCTAATTAAGTGCAGCTGGCATTTCCCAACATTATGGCGTAGAGTTAATTAAAGTAAAAAGGTAAATAATCAACAAAAACTAACTGAGTGGAGGCTGGCATATAGCAACCCGGCAACCCCCTTGTTCCCCGCCCCGGCCGACCCTCTAAATGCATATTAATAAAATCTGAAATTTTTGCATGCTCCAAAAATTAATTGGAATGCAAATACGTACGCATGCAAAGTGTTGCAATTTAATTGCATACTTTTTGGGGGCCGCCCGTACGGCAATTAAATAAGCTCGTGCGTGTGTGTGTGTGTGTGTGCGTGTGTTGCGCCCGTCTGTACAATTACTAAACTAATGCCATTTAATTAAGTTCACACGTGCCACAATTAAATCTTCAACACTAATTGATGAACGTGTGCGAAAACATGTCCTGCCGTGGCAATTTTTAAGCGTTGCCACCCTGCCTCAAAATAGCAAAAGGGAAAGCAAAACCGAAATACAAAAATTTCTCACGTAGCCGGGCAAAGGCAAACAAATAAACGCGTGGAACAGGTATACCAAAAACAAAAATTGTGAAAGCTACTGAAATCGTGTTAGGAAATCATAAACAGTTTTTTTTTCCCACTTTGTATCCTTTCCGAATTAACACACTCACACACACACACACACACACGCAGCTAAACACTTGGCCGTATATGTTGATGTGCTTTCCTTGGGTTTCCTTTTGCTTCTTTCACTTGTGTCCTTCAGCCCTTTCCACTTAGCGCTCGTTTGTTTTGTTGCCGCTTGCATATTTGGCACGTTTGCGCCTCGCATTGCCCCTGACCAGCAACTACTGCCTAAGTGGGCGTGTCGGCCGTGGGGGTGTGTGTGTGTGTGTATGTTTTTCTCTTGGTGAATTATAGCCATTTGCTTAGCCCTGGCTCAGCAACAGAAATTCGAAAATTATTTAGCAAATTAACACGCTGACAAGTCAACTGTATTGAAGTGAACGTGCCCAAGGCCTGGACTCTAAGTTATGTGACCAGATTGCCCAAATTTATGTATTCCATGCATTTTTTTTCCATCTTAACTAATAAACACAACACGCACAGCATATTTAGAGCACTTGGCCACCTGAAGAGCTGGTCTTAAGTATGCGCAACATGCGGGACCATTAAAGTAAATTCTTTCATTGTTTTCTACACTCACACACACACACACACACACACACACACACACACACACACACACACACACACAGACAAACACACACAGACAGTTTTTCACACATTTTCCGAACTAGCTTTCATTTGCAGCTGACCACAGCCACACATACATATTGTAGCTGCAATTTGTTGTGACTAAGCATTTATTGTCCGTCTGCGGAACAGTTTAAATAGCTTTCACAGTGTATACGCAGGTGAGCAGTGGTAGTTAACGATAGGAGAAAGAGACAAAGAGAGGGAGAGAGAGAGAGAGGGACGACGAGACGGCAGAAGCTGGTGCATTTCTGCTATGTGTCTTAAGGTTTTAATGTGCTTTAGCATATTTTTAGCTATAACAATTTCTTTTATTTAAAGCTTTCATATACTTAACTGTATGTTGGTGCTAATAACTAAATAAGCTTCAATGATTATATTATTTATAAATATCCAAAAATTATCTGAAAGCTTTAAATATTGCGTAAAGGTTTTAGCCAAAAAAGCTTTCAGCTTGAAGTGAACTTTATTGCATGCAATTATTAAAACAAAACCAACTAAGCTAGTCAAAAACTTGTATCTGCTTTAAACAAAACTAAAGTTAAGTGTGGATTAAAAAAAGTGTGCTAAAGCTTTTACAATAGGCTACTCTAATAAGACTTATTTAAATAGCAACTAGCCAGAGAAGCTTTGAGCTTTGAGTGCATTTTGTTGCAAATATTAAAGCATAGCCAACTGAAAGCTTTAATGTGACTTCAAAGCCTTAGTGAGCAAATAAATATTTCTAGTTACTTGCTGCTCAAAGTAGTCAATAAAAAATTAGCTTGAAACAAGTGCAGCCCACGTTTAGGTGTTATCTTCTAGTTCAGCATTGCCCTTAAGTTATTTTTCTTGACACTGTGCAGTCGCCAGACCGCAGCACAGATGCCAAAACTTGGACTTGAACTGTTGTTGGACAAGTTTTATAGTGTGTGTATGTGTCAGCTAAGTGTCTTGTTATAGCCAGGCTTAAATACTTGCTTGGCTGGCTCATGGCACAGTTAAGTTCAGTTCATGCACGATGTAAATCCATTGTTGAGAGTTTTCTTCATTGACTAATGAAGTTGGTTGGCCTTGTCCGTCGGACGTGTATCGATCATTAACAGGTTCATAAGAAAAGGGAAATCACAATGAAATGCAATTGCATTATTTTTCAGTAAATAATATAAGAAAAAAACAAACAAATGCCGTGGGCAAAGAAAATGAATAATGAGATTTTTATAAAGTTAATTACAATTTGTGGCAGGCAGCACGTAGGTTCGTTTCGCATCAACTGTGGCATTATTAAGACCTGATGACGAGGGCTGTGGCAACTGTGGTTGTGGATGCATCAGCTCCAGGCTCCCGACTCCTGCTGCTGCCGCTGCTTCAGCTGCGGGCTGTGCTGCGTCTGTCAGGCCACGCCTCAAGTATGCACTTGGCATAATTTGTGCAGCATCCAGAAACTTGCCACACGCTCGTATATCAGACAGCAGGCGACGCTGACTTCGACAAGTGTACCGACAAAAAAAATTGGATATATATATGTATGCATCCATATATATATCCCCTCCATACATATATGAGTAGCTGCAGCAAGTGCCCAAAGGCAACGAGGTCAACGACAGTGCCAAAAACTGGGCACTCAATGGGGGCGGCGGCGGCGGCAGCGGCAGCGGTTGCAAAGGGCGTTGCCAGTGCAGCGCGCGAGTTGCCCAGCACTTTGTGGATAATAAAACAATTAAACGCAAGCTCAAACATTGCCAAAAATTTAAAACCAAAATAAAAAGAGAAGCAAAACAAATTGCAAAAGAAGAACACGCCTTGCATCGCCTGCCAAATGAATTGGCATACGAAATGGAAATGGAAATGAAACTGGAACCGATGCCACTGCCACTGCCGCTGGGCTAACCACATTTTGCATGCATGCAGCCGGCCGGGCCGGGCCGGATCAGGCGGGGCGTATACTTAATCAAAACCAAAACAGACGCGCCGGGTGGCCTAAGCCCAATGCACTCCACTTGCACACAGTTTAATTGGAATTTATGGTTGACATTCGACAGCCGCACTCGCAGCTAGCAGCTAGCCGCTGCTGCTGCTCCTGCTGCTGCTGCTTAACAATTTTAGCCAAAATTTTCAATTAGTTATGTAAATTTAATGAGCCCCGAACAGACAATTTGCGCTTCGACGCCTTCGACTCGAGTAGCCGCTCGCTCGCTGGATGCTCGCGCCGCATTACGTCATTTGTGATGCCCGAATGCGTACTTGAGTGACGTTATCCGTTGAAAGTTTAACACGCGCCACGCACACATACACACACACACACACACACACCCATGCACACATACACACTCATGGACACTCACGCATATGTTAAGGCTAAGGTTACTTCGTGGCATGCCAAGGCAAGCTGCCAGCTGTACACATTTCATAATCATTAGAGACCCCCTCATGCCATTGCAGTACGTGTCACTAGGCGCCAGCTTCAGGCGAGGCGCCCAAGAAAAGTTGCTTGTATTAAAAAACTTGAAAAAGGTTTTAAGTTGAGCCGCAGCATTCAGAAGGCATTAGTAATTGCAATTACATAAAACACATTAAATCATAAAAAACAAACAAAAAGATATGAGGCATACTAAATGAAGTTCCCTTCTTAAGCAGATGAAAGTTTATACCTTTGGCGCCATTAGGTTAATCAATTGCCATATATATTCATATTTTATGATAAGCATTTATGTTAAACATAGTTCATTTTGACATCCTTGATGTTTACTTTTTAATTATGATTTCATGTTTGCTTTCCATTGTTATGTTATTTTTACCACATATTTTCTTAAAAATATTCAATTGTAAATAATACCAACATTTTGATCAAAGGATGCTTCGATAAAACTTTCAGTCTTCAACACTTTTCAGATGTTTAACTTTAATTACACAAAGAAAACAATTTTTTGCATTTCGCTTTACTGCAAATTGACAGAACGGAAAAACAAAAGTAAATAAGCTGTCACAGCTCTTAAGCTTAGCGCATGAGCGTATTATCTTTCACTGGAAATATAAGTAAGCATGTTTTCAGTCCAATTAGAAAATATCAAAAACAAATGTTTTCATTTACATTTTCTAATACCTTACAATCGGCTTAAGTGACTGGCACTTCATTTACAGCAGCTTTGAGCTCTGACAAGCTTGAACAAAAATTCCCAGAATTCTATTGCCTACTTTTCGGCTGCAGCCCAGTTGTGTGCCCTCTGCTGTGCCTATTGCGGGCCAAGAGGCAGCTATCATCTGAACAACATGCCGCATAATTAAACAATCCTAAAAGACTATATAGAATCAGTTTGAAAAAATTATACCAAATGAGAGTCGGGCTTAATAAGTTGATCAAGTGGCTGAATCAATGAATGAGGCACAAGTGCCCACTCACTTACACTCACTTGCATGCTACACACTTTCTACACACACATACACCCATACACATTCACATGGCTTCATGCTTTGGGGCGTGGCCTGCCAATCAGGTTGTGGGCGTGCCGATTTACCACATAATTGCCATGCTCACATGTCTGAGCGGCGCAGTCGTAAAATTGCTTTAAATATTCGGGAAGCTTATGCGCTTTTACGACTCGCTTGACACTAACAATAATATGACACAATGGCTTCCCACTGGCAGCAGCTGGAGCAGCAGCTCAACCATAAAATAAAAGATAATCATTATTTTTCTAAGATTGCACATAAATTTCTCGCGTGCGCGCTCGAGCGTTCGCCCAGGAAATGCATCAAAATTCGTTACGGCTGTGTATGTGCGTGTGTGTGTGTGTGTTAGTGTGAGGAAATGCGCCAGCGCACAGGAACAGGAATAAAGTATACGTTACGTGGCATACATGCACGCCCGGATGCAGCGGTTGTCCGTACGTAACGTAGTCCAAAGTCCGTTGTTGCCTGGTTTGGGCCAAAAAGTGCTCGGGCGTTAAGAATGCAACGCTTGCAGTTGCACTCTGCCTGAGCCCGAACCCAGTCCCAGTCCCACTCCCAGTCCCGGAGCCGGATGCAGCTCATTTCAGTCGGGCAAGCGCAAAATGTAGACCACACCACACCACACCAGACCAGAGCAGACCAGAACAGGCTCAGACCCAGCATCCAGTTGATAAAGATGGCTGCCTGCAGCACCAGCAGCAACCGCTTGATTTAATAAATTATCAAAAAATGTTCGCTGCACGCCAAGTATTTTACAGGCAGTCAATTTAATAAACTGGCGTGTCAAAGTGCTGCAAATGAATTTATATACACATGCATATATAACCTATAAATATTATATATATATATATATGTGCGTGCGTGTGAGTGTGTGTGTGTAGCTGGTGTGCGTTCCATTAAAACTTGTGAAAAGTTGTGCGCTTAATTAAATGTCGCGTAAACGAAATCTTGAACATTTTTCAACCACACTTAAAAAATAACGCAGAGCGAAAATCTAATTTCGCCAAGACGAAAGACCTAGACTCTATCTCTTTAGACTTATCCCGTACTTAATTGATAATATAGTTCTCTAATCCAAACAAATAGATAAAATAAAACCAATTTAAGCTCCTTTTTAACACTATAAAAGAGATATAAAATGACTATTATAAAATCGTTTTCTATCTATATATTTATCTAGTCATAAATAATAATTTTATAATACAATTTGTATACTTCGAGTGTCATATCATAACTCTATAACATATCCTATCATTATGCTCGCTAGCTAAGTGTCTAATTTATAGGACTCTTAGTCAGGGTATTACAAGTAAAAGTTAATGGCAGCATTATAGCGGCTGCTGCTCCTGCTGCCAATGTGATTAAATTGAGCAACCATTAAAATAAATATGGCGACAAATGGCATAAGTGTTCGTCGAAGTCAACGGAAAAGCTCATTAAGGCGAAAATGTGCACACAAGAAAAAAAAAAATAAGAATGTAAAAGAAGAAGCAGGAGAAAATTGACTGACACGCTGTGAAAAATTGTGCGAGCGCGTCAGCAGCTGCTGGCTGACTGCCCGAGCCCAAGCCCGAGCCTGGGCCTGAGCCTGGACCTGGACCTGGACCTGGACCTGGCCTGAATCGTGAACTTTGATTTTTTTAATAACGTGCCTAATTGAATTCAAATTAGCTGGCTAATCGACTGGCCCCATGCAAATGATTGAGTCCGGGCGCCACGTGCTGCAGTTATGACAGCCAAAAGGCTAGCGAACTGACAACAGCTGAGAGTGAGAGTAGTCGACTATGAAATACCCCACATTTTTTTACTATCAATAATAGGCACAAAAGCTACAAAAACTATTTCAAAAGCACTTACTGTGAGAGCTGTCGACTATGGAACTCCCTATATTATATTAATATAAATATTAGCTAAATAAGAACACATTAAAGGTGCTTACAGTACATACATACAGTGTATTTATACAGCAAACATAGATTATTGAGCTGTTACGCGTTTAGTCCTCTCTTATATACCCTGTATTTAGCTTTAAAGTGTTTCAGCATCATAGTTCACACATATCTCAACTATTTCTATTATAACCTATCAACTCATTAATAGTTACAGGGTATAAGAACTGCACTTGTCATGTCACTCAACCGCAGCCGCAGCCGCAGCAGCAGCTAGAGCTTTCGCCGGTGCCTCAGACATTGCCCACTTTGACTTGGCTGTGAGTGTTTTTTGGTGTTGGCCAAACTGTCATTGTGAGTGTTGCGCGGTGTTTGTTGTTGTTGGTGTTTGTTGCTGGTTGCCCTGGCAATCATACTAAAAGCACCACCTGACGCTGCAGCAGTTGTTGCTGTCGGCTGTCTGCTGTCTGCTGACTGTGCCAAGTGCCTTTTGCCTATTTGTTGTTTGTTATTACTTCAACCCCCCGCACCGGCTGGGCCATGATAAACGTAGCCCCGCTCTGCCCGCTGGGTCCGTTTCAGTTTGAGCATTGGACGACCGTAAATCTTTCCGCACACTTTAGCAATTTATACATAACCGCCGGCATTTATTGTCACATTTAGCTCGGAGTTCACGGCGTCACGTCTGCTATTTACATTTTGCCATCACAACAACAACGGCAATAGCAACAAATCTAAAGCGGCGAGAGGGGCGCGCTTGGGGCGGGGGCTGCAAAATGTCAGCCATTTCTCTAGCCTGATGCCCGCGCCCGATAGAGTCATCTCATTTGCGGCCCGCGGCTGTCCGTCCAAGTTTTGCGACCGAGTGTCACGTTGCAGACTTATTAGCGTGTCTTCTATATTTTCTTTTTCCTCTTCCTCTTCCTCTTTCTATTATTCTGCTTCTTTCTATTTTTTCTATTTTACCAACTTCCACGTAGATAAAATGAGTGCGCCAGAAGTCGGCGCCCAAAAAAAAAGAACCAGAAATGAGATTATACAAGTTACAAAGCAACGATTGAGAGCGACGCAACGCGGCAGATACTCAGCAAGAGGGAACATTCTTTAACAGTATAAAGTAATATAAGAAGTTTTGAAAAGTTAAGTTAGCCAAAGTGAAGTTGGACTAGAAAGAATTAGGTTAGGTTGGAAAAAGTTAGGTTAGCTGGGGTTAAGCTAAGATAGTTTCGGTTTAGTTAAACTGGGTTTCATATGGATAGCTTAGCTTATGACGGGATATATTATGTCTGGTAAAACACAACATTATTTATATTCATTTCTACTTCTCCTCCTCCCTTTCTTTCAATTTGTACTTCTCATAAGAGGCAACATTTTACAATGCTTATTAACTAAACTAAGAAACACCCAACACAACTCTCAACAGCTACAGGGTATAATTATGTTTTTGGACACATCTTTTTGTAGGTAATGTGAGAAATGCTTTCAAATAAATAAACGGGTATTTCCCCACAGCCTCTGTTCGCCAAGCGCTATCTCGCTCGCACTTGTCATTTGCATGTCGCATTTAAATTTGCATTTGTCAGCCACGAGCAGAGCATGCAAAACTGTCGCCTTAGCTGATTATAGTACATGCTAAGTTAGTGCCTTAAATATTTATCATATTGCGCATACGCACAGTGGGCCGCCCGATGATTTATGCCCATTAAAGCTGAACAAACAAAGCAAAGCAAAAGTGCGGCAGCACTCGCTTGATGAATTACAGCCATAATGACGCATCATTATGCCCGACTAATTGTGGGCAGCCCGAGTCGTTTGTAAAAGTCAATTATCATTGGCATTGAATGCGCCAGCAGGAATCAGCAGGAATTGCCAGGCTTTGCCAGACGGGCCAGCCAAGCAATCCGATAAGCATAGCTGAAACCAAAAGCTGAGTATCATAAATTAGAGTTCCAGATCTCGCAACAGCAATTGATTATGCCGCCCATATAACGCAAATAAGTAGATAGATTTATATATATGTGAATGTGGATGTAACATTTATCAAAATCACGCCAAGCACTGGTCAAAGGCAGATGTCACATTTAATTGGCTTTTCACAGGCGTTTGCACCGTAATAAGCTATTAAATAAACGCAAAGCCAAAAGCTGAACTCAACGCATTGAAATATAATTGAGCTGACACCAATACACACACACACACACACTCACAGTATGCCATAAATAACGCGACGACTTCCGTTTGCCATAAAACTGATGCGCGCGACAAAGCGAAATGGCGCCCAGCAATGGCGGGGCGCTGTTTCCGCTTATGGGCGACGACAGGCGACAAGGCGATCAGCAGCATAAACAACAACAACAGCAACAATAACAAGAACAACAGCACGTGCGAGTCCTGAAGAAGCCAGCCCAAATCGTAAATTTCAATCAACACCGTCCAACTGAAACCTATACCAAAAACTCAATGACAAACAGCCGGATTCCTGTGAATTGCCCATCCCCAGCCCCGCCCAACCTAGCTACAAAACGACAGGCTCTAGTCTTTTTGCGCCTGCCACGCCCCAAACGGCGACTTAACTCATGTTTTATTGCTGCAAATCCCATTTTTGAGCTTGAATGCTGACAATAAAAGTCATAGAGATTCTTCCCCCACAACTTCCAATAACAGCAAGTCGTCCCCTATCTCTAACCACCTCTGCCATTGTTGTGTGTTGATGGCCTTGCTTCATTGACAACAGCAAATTTGTTGTTGTGCTTGGTTTATGGTCTACTGACACCAGCTGAAAACGTTAAAAAAAATGGATGGATGAAAATGAGAGTTGCTTAAAGCCAAAATGATGTTAATTAGTTAAGCCTTTTGATTTCAATCCTTAAATTAAGTTTTCTAATATGTAAATGTGCTTTCAAAGCTCATCTGTATTGCAAGTGCTGAGCAACAGTGTTGGAAAATTCAAATAAGTTTAATTACTGCTTGTTTTTCTTAATTTCATAATTCGTCTTAAAAGCAAAAGCTCAGAACGTTGGAGGATTGTTCCTAATGTGATACCTGAAAGAAATCGCTTCTAGGAGTGCTGTGGTATTAATAACAGTCCAATGTTATTAAACAATTATTGGGTTAGATAAGAAAAGAAGGATACCATTTAAAGTAGAGAAAGCACAAAGTCGAAATGATATAAATTCATGAGCTTTAAGCGTTAGCGGTCTTTTCAAAACATGAGGCATTAAATCTTTAAACATAAAAAGAAGCTTACTTCAAGCTTTCATGTGCTTTTGAAGCTCTATATTTTAACTTTTAGTTTGTAGTGTTGCAAAACTCGTTTAACTGAAAGAAAGTATGTTTATTCAAGAGTTTATAAACTTGCTCAAACGCGTTTTTTACACTGTTCAACACTTAATTCCAACTGTTTCTCTTAAGTTTTCATTAAGTGTACTACTTTTTAGCTATCTGGCTATGAAATGTACTCTTTAGGGCTGACAACCCCTTAACAAGTTGTGGCAATAAAAAGTCGCGCAGCAAGGAATTGGGGGCAAGGAATGTGTGTGGCAATATTCTCGTAAATCATTAAAAGTTCACTCGTAAAATGCGGACCACAAGAGCGACCAAGTATACTCAATAAGCCCAGTTGTATGAGTAAGTGTGTCTGTGAGAGAAAGTGTTTATATGTGAGTGTGTGCGTGAGTGTGTGTGTGTGTGTGTGTGTGTGTGTGTGTGTGTGTGTGGTAATGGCATTGTGCCGCCTCTCAGCAGTCATCTTCATGGCAATCGTCTGTTTGCCATAATAGTTGTTGTCCTTGTTTGCTGCCACGGCTGAGCAGGTTAATCGAAAAACTTTTACCAAATAATTCGAAAATGTTTAAATTGGTATTTAAATGGCAGCACAACCGCAGCAGAGACCACACACAATCTCCGGCCTTCGACAGACCCCAAAACCAGGGCCTAATTCTAGGCTCTGTTCTTTATTTTTGACTAATTATTCTTGTTGTTGTTGCAGCTGTTGATGTTGCTGTTGCTTCGGTTCTGCTTTGAACTTTAAGCTGGCTTTTTATAGCTGTCAAGCTTAATAAAGTTGAAAGTTAAAACATAATCAAATGTTTTGAATACCATTTTTATGCATATAATAATATGTTGCATGTGCTTTGCCCTAACAAAGGCCTTTTACGGGGCATTAAAAATAAAAACAAACGGTTTTATCAGACAATTTGACGGATCATAAAACAGCGCATTGGGCATGAAAGCTGCAAAAATATATCAAACTAATTAGCGCACATCAATCACACATTACATATTGGGTAGTTTTTGTTTTAGCCCGTTTTGTAAATTCATGAAAATGGCAGCCGCAAAATTTACTTAATTGAATTGCAACAAAAGGATGCAAAATGTGTTGGATAATTATTGGCAACAATCACCGCTCGAATTGTCTATCATAAATATTTTATAAAATATATATATATAAATATATGACTACATATCAACCACGATTAGTGTTGTAATTTAATTTAAATTAGTGCAAAAATAAATGAATACGTTTCAGTTGCAAAATATCATCTATTCAAATATTTATCAATTAGGCAAATTAGTTTAGGTTTTCTAAAACATTTTACATTGGCCTGCTTTCAGATTATTGTTTTGCGCATTTTTTTAAATTTTGTGTTAATTTAATTTTTTTAATTTTGAGGAAAATTCTTAAATGAAAGGGTATCACCTGTTGGTTAATAAAAATTTGCAAATTAATTATAGCTTATATATTTCTTAATTCATTTCCATAAATATATACTGGCACATTTGCTCAAGGGCAGATACCAAATGACAAGAGGCCGCTCGCGCAGTTTTTATTACACACTTTTAAACAATTTGTGTATCTGTATTATATGTGTGTGTGTGTGTATAAACATTTATATTGCTCAGCCTACGCACATGCACTGTAGTACTGGCATATTTATTTGCCTACCCACTTGACCCTTTTTCATATATTTTTATGGGCAAACAAAAATTTTTAGCTGCCACTAAAATAAGTTAGGACCCAGCAGCGCAAAGTCCGCCTTATTGTTTGTGACGCAGGCAGACAGTAAAGGTTTTTATAGATGCCAACACGAGTTGCGAGTGCCCGACAAACTGTGGGACAGTTTGTCATAAAAATGCTAAATATAAAACGCAGCAGCGCAAGCATCAAGCCGAACTGCATAATGCACTACAAACTGAGCTTGAATTCAGTCAAAATATAAATCCTTGCCTATTAGAGTAATAAACAATAGGCATTTGCCTTGGCTCTGCTTGACCGAACAAATCACATTTAATAGCCCATGGACTTAAGCTACTCTTTAAGCGCATATCAACAATTTGCAGCAATGGCAGCTCACAAATATTTTTACGTATTCCGTTTGTAACCCTTGCAAAACGAGCAGCACATAAAAATGTACAGAGTACTCCTATTATATTATTTATAAATCAAAATCACGCACCGCAATTTCGTATGTGACGCTTTGTGAGCTAAGCCATATAATCTGACATAACAACAACACACTTGCACACACACATTCGCACACACACACACACGCACACACATAGTGCGTTTGGTCTCTTCATTTGCAGATAAACTCATTCATTTTCATTTGAGTCAAATTTCCGTTTGCTTAGCCGCACGTGCTATGCCTCATATTTTGCTTCTGATTGATATTATATTATATCCGAGCATTTGTCCGGACATTTTTTAGCTTTTATTATTTAGCAGCCATAGAAAGTTGCCTGCGGCCACATTGCGTATACGCAATATTTGCCTACACATACATATAGATTCATGTAGTTTGCGCTCAAATATAGTTAACAACTCTATAGTTGGCAACAGTCGGGCATTTTGCGCTGATTAAGGCTTAAAGCTGTAATTAATTATCACACGATGACAATGCATTTAACATGCTGTGTACACTGCGAGTAGTTTGAATAGCACCAAGTAAAAGGACATAGGTTTTGCATGTGTGCTGCCTTATTTATAGATATGTCGTTTTATATTCAATCTCTCTTGTTTTCTCTCTCTCTCTCTTTCCTCTGTTTGCTTTTTCTTACACATTTAGTTATTTTTAACACACATTTAGTTATTTAAATGTCATGTTGCTGAGAAATAAATTTGAAAGGCATTTATATATATCCACGCAGCTCTTCATTCAGTATACATAAGGAAATACATTTTTTTAAATACAAATTACACGTTTGGTTTAGTAAGTTTCTCTGTAATAGAATAACAGGAACACTCAATAGTATAATGCCAAATTTCACAAATGTATATCTATAGATTTAAGACGACACTATTCGAGTGACGCGTAGTGTATGCTTCATACGCTACACTCGAAAGCTGTTAAGAGTTTGGCATAGAGCAGATTTAAATTGTGGATGCTGCTTTGCCACTGTGCAGGGTTTCTAGTAGCCCATCAACTGGTGCTGTCTGCATCTTTGGGCTGGTTTTTTTTTTTTTTGCCATTGCCAACAATTACAGCAGTGAATATAAAATGTATATATATGAAAATATTTCCAGCTGCGCGAATGTAAATCAAAATAAATTGCAAAATCACGAAACTAATTTAAATGTCATGCAGCTTCCTAGTGCTGACAGGCATTGTTAGCAGCCAAAGGACACACAGGACGCACTCAGCACGTGGCCATGCTAATGAAATAACACATTTATATATATAAACATACACATACACATACACATGTGTGTGCGTAAATGTGACAGTTGGCATTTCGTGTATTTATCCGCGCAAGTCCGTTGCACATCAGTCGCATGTCCTTAAAGTCCTGCCTCCGCTCAATTACTTATATCGTCTGCATATATGTATCTCTATATATAAAACTGTTCCTCCTGCCAGACTGATTGCTGATCAACGCACGGCCCAAACCGAAGCTTAAGTCAAAATTTCTTCCTTAGAAATGCGATTCAAAGTTCTACATAGGAACTTAATAAATTGCTTTCAGAGGTTTGGGAAATTCCACCCGCAACAGCGGTAAATTGGCGGAAAACGTTTGTATAAAAGTTGTTTGTTTACCGTCCGATCAGTTTCAAAATTAGTTTGCCAAGGCCGGGTTATACCAGCTAGTATATATATATATATATATATATCACTCCGAAATCGGAGTGTGTATATATATATGAGTTGTATCGGCCCTGGTAGTTGTCGCTTTCGTTCCCGCAATTCGCAATCCCGAACTCGTTTTGGTCATTTTTCATTTGGCACTGAGCACGCGCCATTTTCGCAGCCATTGGCTAAAAGGGAAATCGAAATTAAACTGTCCAAAGGCTGCAGCTGAAATTTACGACCTCTTCGTGCTAAGCGACCAGACAAGCCGCCCCTTACCCAATTCTCAATCCCCCCCCCTTCCCCCCTTCGTTCTCGCTCTTACTATATTCATCTCTGTTTGTCGTTGGCTGAACTGGGCTCTGCCGTTTGTGCGTCCTTTCATTTGCCCGCAAACATCCGACCCAGTGAAATGACTTTGTGGCTGCCTTTGCATAACGTGCTGGCCAAAGAAAGCGACCAGCACGGAGGGGTACGTGGAACGGTCGCCTGGTCGCCTGGTCCGGTGGTACATGCGTCCTTTGGTCCTAGCGGCATTGGCGTTTAATCCTTGCCAGGATTTGCATTGCTGCATTGGTCTGCCCTCTTGATTTTTGGCCACTCATCGTTGCGGCCGCATGAATGTTAAATACGCATTTGTTTTCCGGCACACCAGAAAGCCATGATTATTTTATTGAGCAGCTGCTCAGCCAAAGTTACGGCTATCAATTCCACAATTTATCTTAAAATTTCTATCAGAAACGGATATTGTATGTATTTTATGTTTTTTCTTTTATATCTTTTTGTGTTGAACCACATTCCGATTATTCGACGAGCTGGCATTGACATTTTTGTGCGCAAATATTGCGCAACTGTTTTTGGCAAAAAAGTTTCACGTCCAAAATAATAATCCCTGCCCACCGACGCATCGTCCACACTAACTGCTGGGCTGAAGAGCGGCAAGCTGGAAAAAATATTTTCTTTCGAATGCAGGCAAAAATCTCAACTAGCTGCAGTTATGCGGATTTTTTGTATACATTTACGAGTTTATATGTTCGTTTGGGTAAGGGTATGCGAGATGTGCTTGACAAGTTTGTAGAATATTCAGAAAATTGGGAGATTTAAGAATTTGTTATATCAATATATATAAAAACTTAAATTTGCAAAAAAATTTTAGCAAAAGCTTATAAGAATACGATTTATTTTTTAAATCTGTTAAAAAGTTTGATTTAATATAAATTATTTAAGTATGCTCGCATATGTCTCATGTGAAAACAGAATACATATGCTCTTTTTAGGGAGTGTGAAATATCTAGTTGAATCTTCTTCTTCTTCTGCTTTAAATAAATCATTAAACAAATACTTTTCCAGATATCTGGCTTGTGTGAACTGAAACTTAAAGCTGAGTTTATACAGTTAGGATATCTAGAAAATTATTTTAGCTACTATACAAATTTTTTAAACTCCAAATTTGGTAATAAATTCCACGTAAATGGTTGTAAACAACCAAATATATATTTTTTAATATAAAGAATCGAATATCAGTAAATAATCTAGATAAAATTTCAAACCTTTTTCCTTCAATTGAAACTTTAGAAAGACTTTTCAAAGTTATATTATTCTTAAATAAAATGTTTTTTTATTTAAAACTTTAAGGTGATTTTTATATTTTCAAAAATTGAGTATACTTTACGAGCAGCCCCTGCAAATTGCATTCGTCTGCGTTGCATGGGCAGAAACATGTTATATACTAAAAAAAAAAAAAACTCCACCTTTTCACCCATTCTATAAGCCACGCTCTGTGTCTCTCGAGTGTTTGCTGGCAACTGTTCGCTTCGGTGCACGCACAAATTGCCACTCGAACGGCCGAGTTACCGTTATCCACACACGCACACATCTGTATCTGTATGTGTATCTGTATCTGCATCTCTATCTCTATCTGTAACTGTGCTTGTATCTGTATCTATGCAATCTGTTTGACATGGCATGTAAATAACACTAAGCACAATGCTATATTATGGCTACTTGGTCCACTCGGAAGTCATGCATAATGCCAAAGTAAATCAAATTTGAATTGTGGAAGGGTTTTATTCTTTCTTTCTAAAGAAAGTTATTCGTAAGAACTTAAGTAGCAGCCACACACAAACACACGCACAATGGACTTTTCAACATTTGGCAGTGTATTTATGTGTCAGTGTGTTTATTTGTTGACCACGGCCAAAGCTAATAAGAAATGGAAAATAATATAAGCAAAATCCACAATCAACTCATAAGAGCTACAGATATCAGGCTTTATAATATAGTTTGCATAGCATTTGTTTGCAGCCATCGAAATACAAATACGTATTCAGATGCTTCGAAAAGTCTTTACAATTTCGTCGATTTTTCAACAGCTGCGCTTGAACCCCTTTAGAATCTAAAGATCGAATTGTTGTTGTTGATGCATACACGACATGTATATTTTCCGGAGAAGTTATACTTCAGTCAGCAATTGCAGTTAACATTTGTTGGTCATGTCTTCAACAAAGAGCATGCACTGGAAATTAGCACAGTTCGATGCATTTGGGGACCAAATGTTGTGTATTGTTGGTTGAAGCACCTTACCACAGCCCCAAGACGACAAATTGTGCAACGTACGATAAATTTCTCATCATAAAGTCCATAAACACAAACTAGCGATGGGAGCGTGCCTCGATTCATAAATAATGGACACGCACGGCTTTTTGGAATCTGTCCACGTTCTTTACTTCCTTCTTTAAAGTACCTTTCGAAATTTATATCTGTGTTAGTACATATGTATACTATCAAGTCTGCAATCATTTATATAATATATTCATATACACCTAAGTCTGTTTTTACACGGTCTTTTTTTACACGGTTTTGATATAACACGGTTTGAAAATTGAATATTTTTAATTTTTTTACACGATTTTATTCCATTTAGCACGATTTGAAATTTTATGTACTTAAATTTTTTTTGTCAAATTTAATTTTTGCGAAGTATGTTCATATCACAAAAAAGTATTTATGAAAGAAAAAAGTCTGAAACCATCGATAGTATCGATAGTGCTATCTTTTTTGTATTTGTATTTTGTATACGATCAATGTCTTTTTTTACACGGTTTTTTTTTACACGGCTTCTTCTGGAACCAATCTACCGTGTAAAAACAGACTTAGGTGTAATGTGAAAGTCGTGTTTAGTTTTATGAATTCGTGCTAAGTCGTGTTAGGTGCTGTTTACTGAGCTACAGCCCTGTCATCAGATATCAAGCTGTCTCGTGCATGGTTTTCCCACAAAAGAGAACACAGACGCACACACCACAAACACAACAACTGCTCGAACACGAGCAGGCAGGAGGATTTCAATTGCAATTTGAGTTGCCACAGGGTGGGTTAGCCCATTAAGTGTAGGAGCTGTGGCAGAGCCATAAATAAAGCAACCGGAAGTGTGATGCACATAATATTTATTACTGTCAACGCCTGCAATAAAACTTTCGACAATCAAAACCAAGATGCAGGCGTAACAAAACAATTTGGCAGAGCCATGCCGAGAAACGAGCACAGAAATATAAATAAATAAAATCCAAAAATAATGTCAACAATTGTACATCTCTCTTTGTTGGCCTAAACAAAAAATTGTTTGCAAACTGCAAAAGTGTAATTGCAAAAATTTCTGTCACATTGCGACAGCTGCTGTGCAACAAAGTTCCGGAAACTCTCATCCAAAATTGTGGCTATTTCCTATGTTCAACTGATTGAAATGCTCTCACACACATGAGCTTCTACCCAAAAAAAAGAAACAAGTGACAAATTGTTGTAAATACTAAGCAAAGTTGCATAATGCCCCAAAGCAATGCGACAGCTTTTAAAGCACGCCCCACAAAAATACGCTTGTACACTGAGAGAAAAAAAAAGTTGATAATCTTAGCTATGACAATAGGAAATTCAAATCAAATCAATCAGAGAAGAATCTTGCCTGATTGAAATATAATTCGAATAGACCCCAAGACAATTTGTTTTATTTTTAAAATGAGATTTGGGTTTTGCACATTTCTTTATCTAAGTATATTTTACACTTTATTTAATTTATTTGTTTTCAATTGTGCAAGACTTTTTGAATTAGTCACTTTCGATCTGGTTTTAAGACATTCTGAAATATAATTAAAGTGTTGTAGCAAGTTTTTGCTTGAATTTTATTCTCAAAGCTTGGATTGTTTTAAGAACCTGCATAATTGGTATGAAATGTTTTCAACGGAAATAGAAAATTTCTTGAAAAAAGTGCTTAACATTTCGTATTTAGGGATTTCGAAACAATGTTAAATTCAAACATTTTTTCTAAGTTTACGATATGAAGATATTTGCCGGGCTCTTACCACTTTTTTTCTTGAAGTGTAACCGACTGGTTTCGCACTCTATACCCCACTATAATAATTTACACGCGTGTTCGACTTATCTCCATTTTGAAGAAACATGTTTTGGTATAAATACGCTTCAAGCGACACTTGACAAACTGAAAGGAACTTAACTTAATCAATGGGAGATTAAACTTTTGCATTGAGCCAGTGTCAAAGCATCAATTTGTCATCGAACCCAGCCAAGGGCTGGGGTAAAAGCAATCACAGTGCCAAGCAGAGCAACAACTACAACAACAACAACAAAATTGTATTCGAATTATGAATCCTCCCCAAATACTCACACCCAACAGCTACGCACAAGCTGCCAAGGCATAGGAAATAGCAGGAAAAGGCAACGTTGAGGAACTTTTGTCATATTTTGACATATTTTAATACGAGTTTATAAGAAACCAACCCACCGGCATGTTCCCCCCGTTCCCCCCTTGCCGAGTCGCAAGCACTTGAGTTGTTGCCTGGAGGCCGTTTGACAGTTGGTCAACTTTAATTTGGTATGTGGATAAAACGTGTTAGCCCTTTTACTTGGCAGCCTTTAACCAAATTTATTGTAGCCCGCTTTCAGGCGCCGTTTCCCTAGCGACCAAAAAGAGGCAGTAAATTTAATAAATAAGCAAAGATGCCAGACTTATTTCTCACAGCGATTGTTGTTGTTGATGTTGTTGTGGTCTACCTCAATCAAAACATGTCGCATACAATAGCGAAGCGGCCCCAATGCGTCGTCTATCAACAGTGTCTTCAATAATTTTTCACACACACGCACACGCACACACACACAGAGACAAGCTGTACTGTCACACTGTCATGTCGTATTCCCGTTAGGCACAAAGGACCAAAATTGCAAATAAGAAAGAAATACACGCATATCACAAATAAAAATAAAAAATAACTGCTCTGCGTGAATAAAGTGGATAAACGAAAGTATTTTAAAAGACGCACATTCGATACTCTAACCAACAATTGAGCCCTTAAATAATAAAGAACAGTTTTCGGGTTCTTCATAAAGTAATTACTATTTATATACTCAATTATTAAGGTAATTATGCCAATTTGCAAGAAATATATTTTATTTTAAATATTTAATTACCCTACTTCAAGTGTGTTTGTAAATCTTGTAATTACCCAAGTAATTACGTTGTCTGTTCAGTAATTTGTTGTTTGGTAATATATAAGAATATATCAACTCTTAATCAACAAATGAAAATTATAAAATAAATTGTTAGTTGGCTGGCAAACACATTTCGATTACAAATAATATAAAACTTGAGAAACTGTGTTTGTTAATTATGCTAAAATAATTAAGTAATTGTGCACACAATTATTGATAATTATAAATTTTATAATAATTTCATATACCTAAAGAACATATTACAAATATTCCACTTTTATTTAATTGATGATTAATAATTTAATTAATAAGGGAATTATTTAGATAAAAGTGATTAAGTAATTATTTGTATTAATTATTAACTTCTGTTAATTTACTTAATTTTTAAACAGCAGGCTATTCAAGCTTAAAGCTTCGAAAGTCATGCTGAGCAAGCTGCGCTAACAACTTTTAACAAATCATAGATAGTCCCTTTGGGAGAGTATATATGGCCCTAGAACGGCTTCAAGTGTCATTTATTTGTCGACGTAACCTTAAAAACTTTCGCCCTAGCGTCGCTCAGGAAAAGTGTTATGCGTGGGTTACAAATGTGCTAGTGTATGTGTGTGTGTGTGTGGGTGTGTGGGTGTGTGGGTGCGGTTGTGCGCCTGCCAAAGGCAAAATAATGCATATAAAATGGAAAATCAGCAAAAGATTCTAACCTTAGTTGGCGCGCACAGCTAGCTGCTCCTAACTTATTCAATTTTTATTCTTCCATATTTTTGTGTGTGTGTGTGTGTGTCCTTGACACAAACACTAGACTACATCGAAATTGAAATTGATTTGACAAATATTTTGCTGGCGTTTATTACATTTTTTTGTTATCAGCGCGCTGGCTCTGGCGCCTTGGCCTTTTCAAGTTTTGAACCCTGAACGTTTGGCAAGGATTACGTCTGCTATGGCAACAATTTCAATATGCTGGAGTCCACACACACACACACACACACGCGCGCGCGCGAGCACACAAACATGCAAATGCATACCAATAAGCTGACTTGAATGGCACAAACCGAGCTGAGTTTGTGGAGTTGTCGCAAGTAAGTGCAGTTGTGCAACAGCATTCCACACATGCCCCGGGGCAAATACTCGATAAATTTATGTATATAGAGATGCATTTAACACATTGACACTTGTTGCATGCCACACACACACACACACACACACTGTGAGGCACACACACTCGCAAAAAGCCATTTTGTGTTTTATATAAATCAATATGAAAATCAAAGCAAGCACGCGTGAGTTTGTGGCTGTGAATTTGTGTGTGAGAGTGTGTGTGGGTGTGTGTGTGTGTGCTGCCAGCATCAAATACTATTTTATCTGCGTAGAGTAGCGATATTAATGCTCTTTTACTGAATTCAAAAATGAAGACCAATTAAAGCACAATTAATAATGAAATTGCATAATTATAAATTATATATAATAAGTATAGAATATACATAGTCAAAGCTTTATGACCATACTATATTAATAAATAATAATAATAATAATGAATTCAAAATAAGAATTAAATTCAATTCAAAATATTAAATACTAATAAATATGATATAATTATATTAAGCCATGCACATTTATAAATTGCCTAAAGTTTCATCCCCACCTTTAAATACCATTAAAGAAGCTGCGAAATGTCCAATTAGACAACTTATCTGAACTGTTAATAGCTTCTCGCTCAATCTAATTGACTGCAACGGCGCAGCTTCAATGGCCACAATGACCTTCAACGAGAGGGTATTAAAAGGCCACTAGATAATCAGATTAAAGCGAAGAGCGTTTTCATTAAATTGCCACTTTTGGCTTTTATAATTTTCGCATTTGAGCCTTAATGCATGCAGCGCCGACCAGGACAATAAGGACTAACGACGCAAGCGTCGCATAAGCCAAAGCTGTTTTTGTTGTCAATATTGACACATGTGTATGTGTGTGTGTTTGTGTGTGTGTATGTGTGCATTAGCAGATTGCAGAATACAATTGATAAATAGAATTTCAATGAGGTGGCTTAATAAATGCAAAGTCCTGTGCAAGGACGAATGTCAATAAATATATATTTATATAAAGAGAGCAAGAGAGAGCGAGCGAGAGAGCACAGTGTAAATCCTGATCGTAAAAAGAGCATCAAGTGGGCTAACAACAAAAGCCAATGTCAGCTACTAATTGTTACATTAAAGCTGCTTCCAACAACAAGCTCAAAGTCTTACCATGAAAAACACAGCGCTATGTGTGTGAGTGGGAGTAAGTAGGTGTGTGTGTGTGTGTGATGATACACGTGCGGCTGCGGCCAGGTGATTAAGCTTTGCAAAGCAGAGCAGCAAATGGACAAGGCAAATAAACGCAGCAAGTGTCATCTATGGAGCGCACGTGACGTATGCGTAACATTAGGCGGAAGCTTGAATCTGAAGCTGGCAAAAAATTAACACAATTTACCCAGGCTTAGACTTAAGCTTCACTTTACGACTTGTGTCCTGAGTATACCTCAATGTATTCCAGCTAACAAGTTTGAAGGCGTATTTTAAAATTGCACTGTAAAAAAGCCTTGTATTTGAGGTGCCGCAAACTAAATGCTCTTTGCGGCGTTATGTATTAAACCCAGCAGCTACGTGAGCTTACCAATGCGGTTCAAAGTTCGCATTCGAGTAGTCCACAGGATGTTTGGGTGTAGTCTTCGTAGCTTGGGTGCGGTCATCTGTAAAAACAAAAATATTATGACATTGAAAAACTAAATCAAATAACAATTGTGTGTGTAAAGAAATATCTGTTCAGTATATTTGAGATAGCCTGATGTTGCTGTATGTAATATTAAATTAAAATATTAATTGGTATTAATATAATAATTAATACCAATTAAATCCCTAATGTGGTATAGATAGGTACTGACAATTCAGCAGTTATTTCTACAGACAGCAATGTGATAGGGTATTAAGAACCGAACCGAATCAGCTATAAAAGGAAGAGTGTTTAATAAGGCCTTATAGCTAAAAAAAACAACATCTTTCACTTATTATTCCCCTCGACTATTCATACTGTCCAATGCAACATATACTTAGTAGCTTATATTTGCTCGCTTATAACTTTATCGAGTCGACTATTCAGACTGCCTTTACATATACTTAACCGAGTGTTATACTCTGCAAACATTTGGTGACAAAACTTAAATACCCAAAACATATAAAAAAAAAAGCACCACCTAACTCATGTTCTATTTTGAGGGTCAACAGTCGCATAAAATTTTCATAAATACGTTGGCAAATTGACCTATCAACACTTGAAATTGCGATACGACAACAAAAACAAAAACAGGGCAACTTGTAGGCAACTTTTGAAATTGGCAAACTTTGAAATTAATTAAAATCGCCATCAATGCTTTCGCTCTGATGAAACCATAACAAAAACTAATATTTGACAATTGCCAATAATAATCGCCAGAGCAGCCGCATGTATTGCCAAAACGCAAGCAGCAGCAGTAGCAGCAGCAGCAGCAGCCACCAACAACCCGAGACCAATCCAAATTATTGCAAAACAAACAACAACAAAAACGACGACAACAAAGACAACAACAACGAGGACAACAACATGGAGAGAGCGCAACAATTAAAACAAATCGAAAAAAGCAATGTAAAATGTTCATGTTCTACATTTTTTTTTGCTGTTGTTTTATGTTTCGAGTGGCAGCAATACCCGCCCCCGCCACACGCCCCCTTTTCAACCCAATGCATGCAAATTGCGGCTGAGTGTGTGTCTGTGTGTGTGTGTGTGTGTACTTTGTTGCTTGTTTTTGCGCTTTTGGTGTAAGGACAAAGTTTTGCCGAACAATTGCTGCCGTGCACAAAATTGAATTGAAAACTCAAAGGTCACAAATTTATGCAATCCATATACTATATATATAAACATATATATATTGGCACTTTACATATGTTTGTGGTACGTGTGTGTATATATATGTGTGTGTGTCTGTGTGTGTGTGTCTGTGTGCGTGTGTCGACAGTTGAACATTGCCCGGTGGATTGTTGTTTGATTGAAAATGTAATTGAATTGCAGCAACAAAATATGCCCACAAAACGATAAAAATAATATAAAATAATGAAAAGGACGCGCAAATACCCTGTATAAAACAAGTAATCATGGGCCAAACTGCGGTTAACAGTTTGATTATTGAAAAAATGAATGAAAACAATTCAGGCACAGAAACAAGCTTTGCACAAAAATCAAGAATTGGCATTACCGGAAAATAATTAAATATGAAATAATAAAGTTTTATGTTAAAAGTTTTTGTTGCAAAACACAGTGAAATACTTAAAATAGGCTACAAAAAATGTTGTATATTTCATAATTTGCGTAAAAAAGCATATTCGAAAGACTAAAAATTTAAATAAAATGAAGGATGGATCCAAAAAATTGGATTTTCCAAAAAAAATAACAAGAATCTAGCAAAAAGTAAAGGAAAAATAGAAAAAAAATACAGATTTAAAAGCAGCTAAAAATTATGGAAAATAAAGAACATTCCTCGTGTAAAAATGTATTTGCTAACGAGTAAAAACTGTAGCAAAAGGCATATAGCTATAGCTTTCAAAAAAGTAGAGGGTATTAAAAACCAAAAACCAAAAATAATAGTTTATAGCCAGAACAAAGAAAACTATTGCAAACATGCACTAATAAATTATAAAATTATAATTTGAATTGTCCTTGACACGTGCGAAGCCATATTTATAATATTCAAACCCACACACACACACACACACACACACACACACGTACACACACGTACACACACATATTGAGCAATTATTTATTTAATTAATGTTCATTAAAAACGGCATTAAAAATACGCGCGAAACTTATATAAAGATTAAAACATATGAAAAAAAAACTCTTTTAGCTTGAATAAATAAGAATTATACAAAATTTAAACTGAATGAAAAATATTTAACAAAGAAATGTAAAAGCTTTAACAGGCGTATAACCAGGCGTGTGGCAGGGATTTTGAGGGTCTCTAAACCTTTAGCTAGGATTAAACGACCCTTTTTCTATATTTTTTAGTCAGCTTGCCCCAGTAGGTAAAATCGGCTTATGCTGACAACTTTAAATCAGGAAAAGATGTCTTAAACTAAGACAAAGCCACCTGTAAGACCAACCGGCAGTCAATGGACTCACAACAAGCAGCCATCAACCCAGCCCTCTGCTTCCGCCCCCGCACTAAGTATTCAATTCCATAAACACTTGTACACGCAGATCACGCGGCCATCGTAAGCCAGCGAGCGGCTTGTGCGAAACTTCATCAACAGAAATTGTGAATTCCATACAAATAGTTTGACAAACTTGCCCCAAACTTGGTCTACTTGACGCTTAGAGGGCGCAGGGCAGGAACGGGGACAGGCAAACATGGGGCATTGGGTGCTAAGGCAAAAAGCGCAAATGAAAGAAGTTTTGCGGTAGGCACTGGGCCAAGAGACGATAGGCAGGAAATGCCACAGCAGCAGACATAAAAGAAATCTTACAAAGCCACAGCAACAAGAAACTTATATTCCCATACATATAAATATATGCATCCGTGTACATATGTGCCATTTGGATATATGTATGTGTGTGTAGTGCGCATGTAAAACTAGATGGAGATAAAAGAACTTGTAGTCCAAAGTGAAAGATTTATTCTAGTTATGCTGCGGTTTATACCTTATTTAAGACTTACAGAACGTCTTTGGGCTTCTTAAAATATCAGATTTACCACATGTCAGGCAAATATTTTACATTCAGAAAACGATATAATGATACATGATATATTTTACAATCAGATTATTTATTTTATTTTGGTTAAAATTAGATGGAGGAATGGGGAAAATACTTGACCCAGCCAGCATCTGGTCCCCAGTGTTGTAAGACGTAAAATTACAGTAAAAATCAACTATAATATTATTACAAAATTATAATTAAGTGAATACACTATTATTCCAATTACAATTTATATATATATATATATATATGTATACAAGTATATTCCTAATTTTCAAGTTTAGCCCAATATTTATTGCATATTTTTCTAATAATATATTTCTATAAATTCTTGTACTTTTGTTAAAACTTAACTATAATAGGGTATCCAGCATTCAATCTTTACGCATTGCGCTCTTTCCACTTGGCATTGCATAGTTTTTAGAACATTTTCTTTTAAGGCGCCAACTATTTGGTCACGTATCGTGTGCTTATTATGAATGTGGTAAAATATAGGACTACATACCTATAAAGTATATAATATACATATGTTCTATATAGCCTCGGGCCACGCGTGCGGCATATTATCGCAGGGGTCGCACGGCAGTCAGAGGCATTATCCGGACTGAAGGCAGCACCCAAATGCGATGACGCGCCAGGACGACTCTATTTGACTTGGGGGCACTTTCAGATTGAGCGAGGGAAAGGGAGAAAAGCAGCGACAGGACCACATAATCAAAGTCATCAGACTGGCACTGACGCTGGCTGACTGGGACACTCACTCAATGGAAGCATGTCCAAGGGCTGGTTACTAAAAGTTTTCCATGTCCCAGCCAGCCGGAATAGGCGCGTGCAATCCTCCCACTTCTAAACAGCCCGTACGGCATTGGAGAAGGCTCAAAAGTTTTGGACAACTTGTTTGGGTTCGGTTTTGGTTTTAGGGTTTTGTGAGGTTTTCTGTACGTTTGCACGGAGTATCATAATGTTGTGATGAAGCGTGTGACGCTTAGAAGGAGATGTCTCTAGCCATCCTTATCTGTAACAAGATGTGTCTCTTTCAATATACAAAAGAACCTCTCAGTGCTAAAGCTGTCATCTTGAGAGTTAGCAGGCCGAATCGGACCATTTTATCATATAGTAGCTGAGGAATGAACGGTTAGAAATATTTTTCTTGTAAGAACTAACTTAACTGTGATCCTTACCTATAAGTAAAATACAATAATATATAGAGCAATCGTGAATTTCGATGAGGTAAGCCGTATCAAATCGAACTACTATATAACTAAATTCCTAAGGCAGCAATCGGTGGAGAAGGGTGTTTAATCTTCGGTCCTTCTTGTTTGGGCTTTGACAAATGCCGACGCATTGATTGTCAACATCCAAAGGGGAATTGAACTTTGCGACAGGAAGTTTGCGTCTGCGTTTTGTTTTAGCTGCTTTTATCAATCAAAAGCCTGTGAGACCTTAACTTGAATTAGTGGTTAGATTTGTGCCACTCGCGTGACTTAGTGTGCATATTAAATGCCATTCAGGGAGCCAATCAAATCGAATTGCGCAGTCCAAGGCCCTTTTTAGTAATGATATTAGCCCAATACATTTACAGATCTCGCAATATTTATCATGCGAATATATCTTTTATGTTCTTATTGTGGTTACATTTACAGCTGCTGCTTTTAGCCATTGTTGCTGCCCGATTTGGTGGCCCAACAAGGCGCACAACTCTCGCATCGGCCTGCGAGGAGGAGTCCGTGTCAGCGCTTCAAAACAATAGGTACAGCAGCTACTACGGCAATAATAACAACAACAACGACAACGACGGCAACAATAACAACGATTATGGCTACAACAACATTGATGGCATTGCAGATAGGAACGAAAACAATGACAACTATAACTACAACAAAGCCACAGCCAAATGGCTGCCGCCGCAGCAAAAACTATACGCAAATTCCCAGGAGCAACAGCAGCAACAGCAGCAACACCAACGCCAGCAGCAACAGCAGCAGCAACAACAATTTGTTGATGATCCCGAGGCAGCTCGAAATGACTTCCTTTCGCAATTGTCTGACTTAAATGCGGCTGTACAAGGTGTAGGCATGTTTGCTGCCCAGCACAGAAACAGAAACAACAACAACAACAACAATGACAACAACTACAACGACAACAATGACAACGACATCGACGACAACAATCTGTGGCAAGCTGAAGCTGGATTTGAAAGAGAAGAGACGCATTTGCCGCTGGTACGTCACAGCCGTAGCAGCTACATGTCCAGGTAAGTTGCAAATCCCGTGCCAGCTCCACTTAAACACCCTCTGGGAAAACAAACGAAAATTAGCAGCAGCATTTTTTTGTCACGTTGCATGCAACTGCAGCGAACTGTGGCACATTCCTCAATGTGGCCCAAATATGATAGCAGCTTGACAATAACTAAGCCCCAAGTCAGCTGCTGGATTTGCCCCAGCTTTGCTCTGCATATCAGCTAAAGCCGAGACCTTCAGCATTGATGCCAACATTTAAGCTGATTCGCGCTGGCTGTCTCTCTTTAGTTTTTCTTTTTTTGGGTAGATCAGGCTTAGCAGGATCAGGCGCTTGCGATGGCCATGCCAAAGATTACGTAATGCGGCGCCAAGCTGAAATCAACCAACAAAAGATTGACGAAGACAAAAGACTGTGCAATGCACAAAATTCATGCTGCCCGCCAAGCCGCCAGCTGAATACCCTGCAAATGAGCGGAGAATTTATTGAGAAATCTTTGACATATCGATGACAAATGATTTCAATTGCTTTTTAAGTTTAGTAAATGTATTACGTGAAATATCCGGCATTGCGCGGGCCAAGTTTCTTGCTTCACTATTATTTCTGGAACCATTTCCCGCCCGTATGAAATTTAAGCCCACCCTAAAACCCACATTTCTAGCTTTATTTTGAATAGATAGAAATCGAAACAAACTTGAAACTTGCCACAGCAGTTTTTGTAAAATTTCCGTATGAATGAATTTTTAAAAATTCGGCAATAAAGCGTTTAAAGCTGATCAGTTGGTAAACACCTGAGTTTTATGCCATTATATCCCCATCAATAGTCCACTGTACAAAATTAGAATACAGGCTTGCATTAATTATTTTTAGAGAAAAATAATAAAATACAGACCCTCCCAGTTTAGCCGAGCTGTTCGTAGCCGCAAAAACTATTTGAAAATTTCCGCAACTCAATTTGAATACAAATGCGAACAAACAAATGCAACATTTAAGTTGTTTTTTTGTATTTTGTTTGTAGCTTAAGATTAAAATATATTTTATTTTTTTGCTGCTTTGCTTTGTGGCCACGCCCTCCGCCCCAACCCGCTGGGCATTATTTAAGGCAGCGGCCAAGGCAACAAATTCAAAACACAACCATTTATTTCTAAACATTTTCGCAAACTTTGCGACAAAACTATCAAAGCCGCTGTGTTTGCCTGAAGTGCGCTTCAAAAATGCCCCCTGCGGTGAGTGGTTGCAGTTGGCTGTGTGGGTGGTTTGGGTGTTGGGGTGGTTCGGTGGTTCGGTGGTGTCGCTGTTGGGTTTGCCGCTCAGCGCAAAGCATTGACAACGAAAAAGGAAATCCGCTGGCAGCCAACGACAGTCGCGTTACGATGGGAGCTTTGTCTATGCCACACCTCCCCACACTGCTGCAGGCGGGGGGCGCTGCATGGGAGTAGACGGGCAGACAAAGCGCGCACGCGGATGGCAAACGCCGCAAAATGAAAGCTAAAAAATTCATTGGCATTTGCTGCAGTTGAATGCAAAATGATGCGCTTTTGTTGCCCAACTGCAAACAAAACAAAAAAAAAACAAGTAAAAGTAACTTAGCCGAGAGTACAACTAATAGATACCCTTTAACTTCGAAAGAAGTGGGCGGAGGTGAAAGAAAATGAAATATTCCTAAAACGTGTGTAGCTCACGAGAACCTTTGTACAAAGATTGATATATATATGTAGCTTTGTGTTATAGGAAACCATGTCTGAAAATCAATATTTATCTATTTATGAATTTGAGCGATACCGATAAAATAATGATAAGCTCATTAGAGTCCTACTTTCATAGCTGAACGGACAGACAGACAGACGGCCAAGGCAACATCATCTTAAATATGAAGATGAGTACAAAGCATGATACCCCAGTTACACATTTACAATGGATACAGGGTATAAAAAGCTGAAGAATAAAAAAACTATCTAACGCCAAACGTCAAAAGCGAACTTTTTTTTTTCTTTTTATTATAATATTTTTGAGCGAATTTTACGGACGGCCGCAGCCGTTTCCGGCAGCTGCGCGAATGTCGCTAATTCATTGCCAAAGCTTAAATTTTCTATGCATATGCAATTCGCAGGCATGCAGGTCAGCCGGAGCGGTACGAGAATGAGGCAATGCCAAGCGAAACGGACGACAGCGTGGATATTGAGGGCGAGGAGGACTACGCCGTGGCCACCACCAAAGATGCGGACGAGCTGAGCCCCCAGCTGCCCTACGGCATACAAAATGTGCGCAAGCGGCGCGTGCGCAGCGTTATGCCACCAACAGCAGCAGCAGCGGCTGCTGCAGCAGTTGCAGCCCAGCACAGCGGCAGCGAGGGCGTAAGTTAAGCAGGGGAACATGTCCACACAGGGTCAATCACAATCTTGGTAACTCTTGCAGGTCACCTACCAATCGCTATGCCCCACCAAGCGTGTTACCGTCAAGCTGGACAATGGCGAATATCGGCCCAATCACTATGTGGAGGTCACCTGTGCCAACAACTATGCCCCGTTGCCCGCCAGGCTGCACAACTACGACTACAACTATCGCAGCAATGAGCTGCCGCTGCTGCGCGCCCTCCTCAACGAACGGGCCGGTGAAAAGCGTGAGGTGCGTATACTTATTACTATAAAAACTTTAGGTATATTTAGAAATGACTCAAATGCAAGATTCTTTTGGTTTTTCAATAATTTATTTTTAATCTTTATTAAAGCTAGTTTCAATTGGGCAGATGAAAGTCAAAATCACCCAAAGTGTCAAGATTAACCAAAGCGAAGTTACCATAATTCAGATTAGGAAATCTTCTTAGAATAATCGAGTGAAGTTATAAATATATATGTTAGCCAAATATTTCTGTAGATAATGTTAATGTCCGATGTTGTGAAGATTTTGTGCATATGAAAGAAGTATGTATAACCAATTCAACAACTTAGTTTCAAATAACTTAAAAAAGAATCAAATTCTTCATAGACTTGATATAGAGGAACTATCCGATATGCAAGATGCCCTGTGAAAAGTTATATGATGACAGCTTTAGGCTTTAATGCATGCTATAGTTAGTCCCCTTAGTTTGTATTAATCATCAATTTAACTTAATATGTATAACAATTACGACATTCCCATAGATCTGCTCGGCTACTGGTTTCTCGTGCATTCAGCTCAATCGCACCATACATCTGATACGCTTGAACGAGGGCAGCGGCTGCTGGGAGTCGGAGACACGCACGGTGCCCTCGGGCTGTGAGTGCATGTGGCCGAAGCACAGCTATGGCGACATTGCCTCATATCACCAGGCACAGAAGCGTTTCAGGACCAGTTTGAACAATCTTCAGGCACGCGTTGCAGGCGGCAACATTGATTATGCACCCGGTGTGGGCTATCGCCAGCTAACGCTGCGCTCCCGTGCACCCAAGTCAGGTGCTGGAGCTGCACGCAGCCGGCGCTCGGATGTGTTGGACTATGATAACTATGAATTGAATTAAATTGAAGTACTTTAACGGGCATTTTTGGGACCAAGTCCCAAGCACAATGGGTAGCACATCAAAAGTTTGGATCATTTAGCAACTAAGTTGAGAGCGTAAATTATTTTTTCTTGCTGTGGTTTAGCCTTAATACACTCTTTATTCATATAATTGTAAACAAAAACAACAAAAAAATGTATTCTTAAGAGAAAATAAATACAAATGGAGCAACAAACAGCTGCAAACCGGGTTTGAGCCGGAGAATAGCTAAAGAAAATTGGATTCTTCAGCTAACTTATAACCAGCTAAACCTAGAAGAACGGCTATCTTCAGCACACCAAAGATTCCATATGTCGAGGATAATAGTGGAGCTCGTAATCGCTGAGTTAGTTCATGATATCAAAATGATGCCCGTAACTAAGAAGCACAGGAAGCAAATGTTAAGGCCGAGTATGTTTAAGATATCTAGAAAAACAAAAAAGCTTTCCATACAACGACTTAAGTTTCGACCGATCGTTCCTATGGCAGCTATATGATATAGTGGTCCAATCCATGTCTAGGTTTTGCCATATGTTCTGCGTGCAACAGAAAGAGGGACTTCTGCAAAGTTTCATAAAGATAGCTTTAAAACTGAGAGACTAGTTCGCATAGAAACAGACAGACCTACATGGCTATATCGGCTCGGCTGTTGGTAGTGATCAAGAATATATATACTTTATGGGGTCGAAGATGTCTCCTTCCATGCGTTACCCATTATAATACCTTCTGCAAGGGTATACAAAGGGACGTCTTTTACTTTCACTAAAAATTAAAAAAAAATGTCAGAGCAGTGTTCATAGACCGGCTTCACAAACCGAACCTTAGACAAACGAACTTTGCTTTTGGGTTGCAGCCTTGTTGAACGTAAACACAGACAAACCTATCGTGGTCATAAATCAACAGGCTTAAACAGTAACAAACATGCAACACGTTCACAAATCTATATTTATGTATTTATAATACAACTTTAGGCTTATATATAAGCTGGTTTATGGCAAATTCCAATTGATAATCCCATTGGGATTGTTATTTTTTTTTTTCCATTTTACAAATGCATTAATCAATGCGCCAACGTAAAATCTATTATACACATCGTAAATTAAATGTGAAGCGTCTGCAATGCGTAAATCAATGAAAATCCATGGCCAAAGCCCTATGTGAGCCTGCCAAGCGGTCTCTCTGCGGATTGCATTAATATTCTTTCAGCTGCGATTGCAATTTGGGCATGCAGCTCCTGTTGCGATTTGCTTGCTTCGAATGTATACCAGTAGCTGGCATCCTTTTCGCTGAAGCGATCAAATATCTGGCCCACTTTACGCTGAAATTCCAATTTTTCATAGCTGCAACAAGACAGGAGATCCATTAGAAAACGATGCCTTCATAAAATCCATTCAATTACAAACCGCTCCTCGCCGTAATTGCCACGTGTTGTAAGCTCATCGGTTTTGGCCTTTAGATAGAATACAGCATCGGGCTTTAACAGGCCAATTTCAGGTGCCCAGCACCAGTCAAAATCAAGTCCCTTGGCCACAGAGTAGGCAACGCCAGAGAAGGCATAGCGATCGCAAATTACCGTCGTACCAGCCAGCAGATGCTTCTTGATGCTGTTCATGCGCTCCCAGCGATTTGCCGAGAACAGCAAGTGGATAACTTCATCGGACAGCTCCTGGTTATTTTGTAAGTAGTTATGAATAACATTGCCAATGGCCGTGGACCGATCCGGAAAATTGGTTTGCATTGTATCCACGCCTTTACCCGTCAGCAGTTCGACTGTTATTAGTTAGATTGAAGACTTTTCATAAGTACATATTTAATAATTGATATCTTTAAGCAAAATACAGCAGAGTTGTTGAGCATTAATTTGAGGAATGTGAGGCGTGTGTATAGTTGCATCATGTTGCATTTCCGGAGGCTTCCTGGCTGAGACGGTAAGTTTTGGCCATTGGAGCAACACATTAATATCAAGCTGGTTGCGAAAAACACAGTACCCGCTAAATGAAGAAGATTCCAACTGCAGTTTCAGCCCTTCATAGGGATATAGCATCTTATCAGACAAATAGCAGTACTTGGTGTTACCGTAAAAGCGATTTTCAGGGCATCCTCAGCTAATTTTACTGCACACGCGGGCAACTAGGATCGGGTCAAGTAACCCGAGAGTTCGTGCATAAAAGTGATACGTGCAATTGGCCTCGAAACAAGCCATTGCAAGAGACCTAAAGGTGACTATGATAAGAAACGAACTGATTGCAGTACATAAATATTGTTGAGGATACGTACGGCCCTTGCAGTTACGATAACCATGGGCATAAGATAAGGTAAGCGGTAAACAGGTAGTCAGTAAACTTATCAGACCCTGTAAAAGTGCAACCTACAAAGCCAAAGATCTTATGATTTGCACATATTAGAACTGGACTGTACTGGACTGCAGCCATAATTCGATTTACCAGGGAAAGGCACAGCAGACCCAGGCGGTCGCAGTGAAAAAAAATATTTACAATTCTTGAATATTCCTCAAGATCAGAACATAGAAGATAGCGTTAGATATAGCAATGATGTGTCTGCAAATAACAAATAATTACACAAGTATTCAACCTATTGATGTTTTGCACGTGCAAATTTAGAATTGCGTTTTTTATTTACTTACACATTAGACGGTTTTGTGTTGTCTTGCCACAGCGATCGCATCCTTCGAATACAATAAGTGCACCACGTTTGTTTGCGTTCATATTGTGATATGTATTTGATTAGATAATTGTCTTACTTTACGCTTTCCCGCTTTTTTTAAGATAAACTTGAAAAGCCGGGGGAGTAAACTGCAATGTGCGAATGCAATTCAACGTGCAGAGCAACGCAGGGCTGCATAATCGCTTAAATCGGCAGATGTGTGACAAAAGCTGATTGCTTTACCCGCGAACGGCATATCGGTTGCATTGTGCTTGCTGCTCACTAAATTAATATTGTGCAACTTAATTTTCATTAAATTTAAATAAAGATAATTTTGTTCAATTGTAAATACCAATTATTTACACATATATTTATAGTTTTACCTATTTGCTATGTGTGAGCAGTGTGAGTTCCGTAATGTTGCACTTGAGGTGGAACCAGTATTGCGGTTCTTTAACTCCAATCATGAACCAAGAAACACACACGCACACTCATACACACATACTCATAACACAGAAGCAGAAGCACACGTAAATTACATTTTGTTTTAAACAAATTGAAATACGCGTAAAATCGCATAAAATAACTGCGGCATTTGTAAAATATATGATAATCTAATTAAACAAACGTTACAATGTGTTGGCAATAAAGTGTGTGTGTTCGTGCTATTTGGCAAGGCTTGGTCTTAGCCTGCCTTTTCGGCCCAAAACAAGTAATTCGCAAAAACAGTCGCAACGAAGCTGCAATGCGCTGCACTTGAGTGAGTGAGAAGGCAAGATTGAGGTATTGTGCAAACACAGTGCTAATCATCAGCAAAACACCCGACTAATACTCACTACTATGCCCTGCCAGTCACATACTTCTAACCACATTTAATCACCAAATAAACGGCAAATGCGACTGCAAAAATCCATAAGGCAACCAACATTCATTGATACAAAGACCGCGTGTTTCTCGCGTAGCGCCCAGCAGCAGCAGCAAATACCAGGGACAGGCATGCAAAACAACGCTGTCGACAACTGTCGATAATTTATCGACTGTCTGCATTATCGCGCAAGGACCGCTCGCTGAAAACTTTTGCAAGTGGGTGGATGCGGTCGTGTGGTTGGTGTGAAAAAAAAGTGCGTGCGAAATTTGTTTATACTCGAATTCAGAGTCAGCTGCAATAATTAGATAACTCGTTGCGATAAATGGCCGCCGGACGAGGGACGCAGCGACAGGCACCGTAAACAAATGGGCGACAGGACATAGCACCTTGTGCCGTATGGCCTTATAGACAGTGTCAGAGTGTTTTCCCCCCTATTAACCAAATTGAGTTATGTGTTAACTATAAATAATAAGCCAGAACTGTTGTCATAGTCTGTGTGAGAGTCCTGTGATCCTTCCGGCGCACGTTTATAGTGTTTCCGTTTTTGCGGCCGCCCTCCTCTGGTTCTCTGTGTGTGTCACATGACGGCCGCCCTTTGATTGTCGGCAATCAAAATTCTCCGAATCCTTCGACATTTTTAGATGATACCTATGCAGGCTCTGCTCAGTTAGTTGAACATTAGCATAGCCATCATGTCCAACAACAATCATCCGCACGGTCATTTGAGTCAAGCGGCACAGAATCCCTCATGGAATCCCCTGCAAGTAAGTATCTGTTGTCCTGGCCGCCAGACCGTCCGACCGAACTGAAGCTAACGGCTGAACGGCTGCATCCTCATCTCTGCAGATACCTTCGTATATACCGCGACAACCGCAATTGGCGCACATGTCCAACGAACGGTCGCTGGTCCGCTCCCCGCTGGCCTGGCATGCGTCCGCCCAGCCGCCACCACCGCCGCCGCCAGATGCCATTTACAATTTTATGTCGTCCAATCATAAAAACGTAATTAGCGTAGTTTCGTTCGTCGCTCGTTTCGACAAAATCCAATCCAACGCATGCACCAAAACCAAAACTCCTTCCAACCGCCACCCGTAGACAACTCCCAAATCTGACATTCCCCGCTTTGCTCTCCGTCCCTCTCTCTCTCTCTCTCTCTCTCTCTTTAAAGCTCTTTTGCATTTGTAGCTGCTTCTCCAATCGTTTTGCGTTTTGTTTACCTACTTTTGGTTTTTGTTGTTTTTCATATCTAATACAAATGCCTTGCCTTCCAGCTGGACCATCATCATCAAATGAATCCGTTGCTGGCGCCGCCATATACTGGAACATTGCCCTTTGACTCCATGGATTTGTCGCTGCAATCAAGTCGCAGCGCTGCGCCCACGCTGAATAAAACTGGCCAACAGCAACAGCAGCAAGCACAACAACAACAGCAGCAGCAGCAGCAACAACAACAACAGTCGCATTTGATTGCACCACCCAATTATCCAACGATGTAAGCAAGAATTTACATTTCCAGACACAATTAATACTTGCTCGAAAAGATCGATTAAAGATTGACTCAGAGTCGGTTAAGATTATTGAAATAAAACAAACTTTTGCTTCCTCCATTCGCAGACACAATTTGACCACAAATACGCCCGCAGGCGTGCAGCAAGGACATCTGCCGGGCATGCCAACATCGACATCGCCTGCCAGCGCTGCCAGCAAATATATGAATGCAAATGGCGCTGGCCCGGCCGATTGCGAGTCGCTGTTGCCGCCCCCGCCAAGTACCCCGCCCAACAATAACAATCACAACAACAACAGCAGCGGCAACAACAGTGGCAGTGGCAGTGGCAGTGGCAGCAATGCCAACAACAACAGCAGCAGCAACAACAATGTGCCTCCGCCCCATTACATGCAGCATCGTGACGAAAACTTTAAGCTGACGCAGCTGAAGAGCATGCAAAAGAGCGCCGAGCTGAGCGGTAAGGACTGCGGCTATACGGGCGCTACAGGCAAACTGGCCACGCACAACATGCAACAGCAGCAGCAGCAGCACGCCAAAAAGCGTAAGTGCTTACAATATGCTTGAAAACCTCTCTTATAATTATCTATTTTGCTCCCACAGCCTCGCCGCTGCGCAACTATCATCAGCAACAGCAGCAGCAGCAGCCGCCGCCATATAACATGACGCCGCCAAAATATAATGGCCCGCAGACGCCACCAACGCCTCAGTCGCCGCTGGATTACAATCAACTGCATTTGCATCATCAGCTGCACGCAAGCGTAGGCAGCTATGCGCCACAACAGCAGCAACAGCAGCCACCGCAGCTCATGCAGCAGGAGCAACAGCAGCAACATTTGCATTATGCACCGCCAGCAACGCACCATAACCAGCATCTAGCACCACCACCACCACCGCCGCTGTCTCACATGACGAGCGCACAATTTCAGCAGCGGCAGCAACCGCTACTGCAGCAGCAGCCGCAGCAACAGCCAGCGCCGCCGCAGCAAACGTCACAAATGCATTCCCGCAATACGCAATTAACGAATCTCGATATGCTGTCTAAGCACAAGCAAGAAGAGCAGCAACAGCAGTCGGCACAAGAAGAGTCACAAACGATCATTACCGATCTGTCCACAACGGCCTCATATCGCAGTAACAATGCGCCGCTGCCGCCGCCAGTTACCGAGGACAAACAGCTAACCGAGGCGCCCGAATCGCCGTACATGACTACCTCCAATGAGGAATCGCTGGAGTCCAATAGCAACAGCAGCAATAGCCGGAAGCGGCGAAAGCGCAAAGCCAGCCAGGTCATGCGCCTGACGCCCAGCGACAATGTGAAAAGGCAGCGCACCCCGAGCCCGCTCAGCAACAGCTGCAGTCCCAAGCACTCGCCCAAAAATGGTGCCGATGTGCACGAGTTTCAGCCATTCGCGCTGAAGGAGCAGCACCAGCAGCCCGAGCTGCCCCAGGAAAATGGACGATCAGTGTCACCACCAGCTGCGGCTGCAACTGACAATAGCAATAGCTCCACAGTGTACAACGACACGGACAATCCCAAGACTAAGAAGCAGCGACAGGCGCTGCTCCAACGCAATCTCACAGAGCAACAACAGCAGCAGCGTCGCCAGGTTGAGGATGAGCTCCAGGAACAGGACCAGCAACAGCAACAGCAGTTGCCCGCGACAAAAGCAGCTACTGAGGCACTAGTGCAGCCGCCAAGTCCGCAGAGCAATAGCAGCAGCAGTAGCTCGAGCAGCTCCAGTGCGGCCACGCACAGCAGCCATAGCAGTCGGACCAGTGAGGCGCCGCCAGTCAAAGAGCAACAGGAGCAACAGGAGCAACAGCAACAGCAGCAGCAGCTGGACAATAATAAGGCCATCACAGACACGCCCGCATCCCCAGCGCTTGTAGAGCAGGGTGACATTGATGCCAAGCCCGCGGTAAGCGTGCATGATGATGAGGATGAAGTGGAGTCGCCAGCTGGAAAACAATCGCCCGCAGTAGCAGCAACAGTAACAACAAATGCCACAGCAGCTGCCACCACAGAGCCCTGTCATTTTAACGAGGTGGAGGATAAGCTGGAGAAAATGTTTGCGGGCATTGAAGACGAGCCCGCCGAGCAAGCAGATGAGCCGCCGAGCGTAGAAAAAGCAGTCCCTGCTGAGCATGACCTTAGCGCACAATTAGCTTTAGACAGTGGTGCACAGGTCAAAGCTGTGGTGCAGGAAAAACCTGTAGCTAGCACACCACCAGCTCCAAGCACGCCCACACCCACGCCGACGCCTGAACTGCGGCCCATGGCAACCAAGGCGGCCATGAAATCGACGCTGCCCAGTCCCATACACAGCCCCACGCCGACAGCAGAGCCGCTAGCCAAGGAGCACACGGAACATAGCCCATCGCCGGCAACGGCAGCAACGCCGCCAAGCGTCAAGATGACGCCGCGAACGCCGCCGACGCGTTGTCTGCCGCCGCGGCGACTTTCTATGGGCATGGATCCCTCGCTGCTGCGCTTCACCATAGAGGAGCAGGTGAAGCCCAAGAAAACGCCCGTGCGCAAGAAGCAGCCGGCGGTGGCGACGCCTCCGGAATCGGAAATCGTGCAGCTGGACAGCGATGATGACAAGCCCAGCACCTCAGCCGCGGCAGCAGCTGCGCTGGCGGCACGGAAGCTCAGCGAAGCGGCTACCGTCAAAACGCTTGCACCCAAGGCGAACAATGGGAATGCCAACAACAAGAAAAAGAACAAGAAGAATGCGCCCAAGGGCAAGAAGCCAACGGGTAAGAACGGCGCCAAGCAGAACGTTGGCAAAAAAGGTGTCGCCGGAGGCGCACGCAAAATTTTCAGCACCGACGAGGACAGCACACCGGCGCCCAATCGTGAGAGCAACAATGGTGCAGCTCCAGATCTCAGGTTTAAATCCCCATTCATACTGATCAAGCCCGATGGCAGCATTAGCATTAAGAACACGCACAGCGCCGAGGATGTCAACGAGAAGCAGACCAAGAAGAAGCACACAAAGGCGCCCCATGAACGCAAAAATCTGCGCGGCATGCACAGCTCAACGTTGAGCAATCGCTACGATGCGGACACCACCGACTCCAGTTGGATATGCGTGTTCTGCAAGTGCGGACCGCACAAGCTCGGTCTGGGTGATCTCTTTGGGCCCTATCTGGTTTCCATAGACTGTGAGGAGTATCGAACGGCGGTCCAGGTGCCAGCGGGAGTGCACGACATCGATGGGCTATTTGTGAGCAAACGCAAGCGCGCCGACATGGTCAAGGTGCAGGAGCGCAATCTGCCCGTGGTGCCCGCAACGCTAGCGAACATTATGCAGGCGCCCAAAATTACCATGGTAAGCAATGTGGTGGCTGGAGTAAATGATGAGAGCTTGTTTCGATTCAACTTCTTTTTGCAATTCTCTTTTAGCACAAACGCAAACGCAAGCAAACCCACGACAGCGTCTACTCCTGCAGTGATGATCCGAACGAATCGCAGTGCTCGTCGCAGGATCCGCTCGACTGCAGCCACGAGGCCAAGTTCGTTGAAACGTTTCGCGGCATGTCCAAGACCTCCGAGCATTGCTACGAGATTTGGCTGCACGAAGATTGCGCCGTCTGGGCCAATGATATACAACTGATTGGCGCCCATGTGAATGGCCTGGATGCGGCCGTCTGGGACAGCACGCGATATCAGTGCGTCCACTGTGCACAGCCCGGCGCCAATGTGTGCTGTTTTCAACGCACCTGCAAGGCAGCGGCGCATGTGCCCTGCGCCCGCGTCGCCAGCTGGAGCCTGAGCGAGCAGGAACGCAAAGTCTATTGTCAGCTGCATGTGCCACTAGAGGCAATCACAACGACAGCAGCAGCTGCAGCAACAGCAGCAGTAGCAACAGTAGCGGTGGCTGCAACCATACCAGCTAGCGTAGTGGAGCCACCGCCCACACTGAACATCAATTCGCTTCCCTGAGTACGCGTGCGCGTGCAGAAATGTCGTCTAGACGTCAAGCGTTGAGCGCACGCTAATAGCTCGGATATATAAATCGAGGCCAGCGACTGCATCATAAAAATACCTACTTAAGCCGGGCAGCTGCCTGTTTTTGTATATAATCATTAAATGGCTGAGACGAGACTGGATGCAGGCAGCAGCTGCTGCTGTTGATCCTCTTGACCTTGTCTGCTGCTGCGGCTGCTGTTGATCCTGTGCTGTTTGTGTTCTATAATCCTTTTAAAACTTAAAACTTGTGTAAAAAGATTGCTGTACATTTTATGTAGACGCTGTGGCGGACAGTTTTAATGATAGTTTATAATTTCGATATATATATAAATATCTATATATATATATTATATATATTTTTTTAGTTGTTTATCTATTATTTAAATTATTATTATTTCGATTATATATATACACTTATATATATATAGTACTTATTAAATAGGTTATTTAGTTGTAGTTATGTTTACAATGCAAATACTTTACATAGCCTGTTTTACGTTTTACTGCGCATATCCTTTTGCTGATCGGGCACATCACAAATTGTTTATTTTATTCTTGTTCATGCTAATCTATTTACTTTATGCATATGCCAATTGATAATTTAGTTCAATTTTTGTATGTATAAAACGAATACTCCATGCCATAACGTTTAATTCTATTTATAATGATAATAATTATAATGATGATGATGATGATTATATATGCATTGTGCACAGCATTAATTAAGCTAAGCATATAACCACAAATAGAAAATGTTTGACACCAATTAAAAGCAAAGGCAATATCGAAAGGCTAAAAAATAAAAAACGCAAAGAAACAAACAACATTCGAAAACTATTCAAAATGGAATATTGTAAAACAATATAAATCAATAATAATAATAATTATTAGCTACATGTAAAAGTAAAACATTGTATTGTATTTGTATTCATTAATAATAAGAAACAATTCTAAACACTTTAAACAATAAAACTTAATCTCACCATGAAACTGCATAAAAAAATCAACAACAACCAAAGAATCGTTTTCAACAAATTTCGTCGTTTTATTTATTTAATAAATATTGCAAATTCAATAGAATATTATATATATATATAATTTACAATTGCATTAATTTAAGCCTAAATAATCGTAGCACATAAATAATAACTTAGCTTTTGTAGTAGTAATCTCACGTCGTCTCCAGCCGCTGCTCCTCCTCCTCATCCTCAGTAGCGTCGCTGGCGCAGTCGTCGCTGCTGCGTTATATCATTGGGCAAACGGCCCACGCTGCTCTGTGGCACCTCGTAGGAGGTTCGGCCCGCATAAAAGGACATCTCCTGACCCTGATCCATTATCTTGCTGCTGCTGCTCAGCTGCAGCTGGCCGACTCGGACATCGCTGCGTTTTTGTGCCACCTGCAATGTGGGCGCTGGTATCAAGCCATTGGCCAGTGCCGGCAGCGGCACATTCAAATGATCCAATTGCTGACCAGGTCCGTGAGCCGCTTGCGACGTTTGGGCCAAGTTGGGGGCGGCTGCCGCTGCTGCCAGCGGTGGGAATAGCGGCAAATGTTGCTGCTGTTGCTGATAGGGCACAAAAATGTTGGGCGTCAGATAGGGTTGTTGTATGGATTGTATGGAGGGACGTGTAGATTGTTGTTGTTGCTGCTGAAAGTGTTGCATCTGTTGCGTCTGCTGATAAGGCTGTTGCTGATATTGTGTCGGGTAACCAATTTGCTGTGCGGACTGTGAATGCTGGCGTTGCTGCTGCTGATGATGTTGCAGCTGTTCACGATGTTGCTGTTGTTGCTGCTCATGTTGTTGCTGTTGTTGCTGATGAAGATGTGACTGCTGCTGTTGTGGCTGATATTGCTGCTGTTGCTGCAGTGTGTGAATATGATGCTGCTGCTGTGCTGGCTGTTGATAGCGCTGGGTTATGTAGCTCAGCTGCTGTTGTTGCTGTTTTTGTGGCTGACGCTGATGTTGCTGTTGCTCATGTTGCTGTTGCTGTGTCTGCTGTTGCTGTGGCTGCTGTTGCTGTGGCTGCTGCTGCTGTGGCTGACGCTGATGTTGCTGTTGCTGTAACTGCAATAGCTGCACTTGATGTGACTGTTGCGGCTGCTGCTGAGGAACAAGCGAATGTTGCTGTTGTACCCGCTGCTGCTGCTGCTGCATTGTGGTGGGGCCTGCAGTGTTGCTGCTGCTGCCAAATTTATTGTTGAGGAAATCGGTAAGCGCCACATAGGAATTTGACTGAGGAGTCTTTGTTTGCGGCTGGTTGACCAGGGAGGAGATGATGGTATTGGCGGAGCTGGGTGCAATGCGTTGTCCCTCTGCACGAGCAATAACAATGCCCGGCTGAGTGGGCAGCACCAACTGAGGCAGCTGCTGCTGCTGCGTGCGTTGTGGTATGCTCAGACTAGCCAGAGCTGCAACATAATATAAGTACATATATAAATAGTAACAACAATTTCACTTACATGTTGCTGCTGTGCTTACCTGGTGCTGCTGTTGCTGTTGCTGTTGCTGCTGCTGCTGTAGGCTTGGGATAATGATAGCTGTGGCTTTTTGTGGGCTTGGTAACGCGCTGCTGCTGTTGCTGTTGCTGCTGGGTGTTGCTGCTGTAGCCATTGGCAGTGCCTCTATGGGCGTGGTTGCTCTTAAAGTTCTGTAAAATGGAGTCATCAACAATGGCGCGTGTTAGCTTATCAAAGGGTAGGAAAGCAGAGGAAGGATTAAGGCTTGAAGTGATTTGTGTCAGCTGATGTTGCTGTTGTGTTGGTGGTTGTGTTGGTGCTTGTGCTTTTGGTTGTGGTTGTGGTTGTGTTTGTGGTTGTGTGCCGCTCACAATGACAGTTTGAGCGGTTGTGGGTGCATTATTGTGGTTGTGTGTGAGTGGAGGTGCGTAACTGTAGCCGGCGGCCAAGGCAGAGATTTGTTGCGACAGCGTAGACAAAGCGGCCCCTGTGGTGCGCTGTGTGCTAGTGGTGCTGCGCGGCGTGGTGGTGCCGCGTGTGCGCTGCTGTGGTGCTTGTGTTCTGTAGGTGGCATGACGATTGCGTCCACGCTGTTGCACGCTGACGGCGACTGTGGGTCTGGGAGTCAAGCTGGTGATGCTGGCTCTGCTGGTGGTGAGCGTTGTGGGGCTGGAGGTGGCGCGTGTTGCTGGCGTGTAGACGCGATTGCCGCGCTGCACCTGAAAGCGTTGCAAATTGCTCTGCACGCTGTCCCAGCTGGCACGCTGCTGGCCCGTTTCCCGTTCAATGTCGCGCACAGAGATCTTTTTATTGGGACCCTGATCGGCGCTAGCGCGCACATAGGATAAAGGCGTTTCCGTGGTGCTGGTGGTGCTTGTTGTGGTTGTAGCTGTGCTGCTGCTGCTGGTGGTTGCTGCTGCTGTGGTTAACTTTGCTGTGGTGGGCTTGGTGGCCAGCGATAAGCGCGAGAGGCGCAAACGACTTGCTGCCAGGCGTTCCGAATAGCTGCGTGTGGGCGTGGTTGAGCGTGGTGCGCTGGTGCCTTTCGTGGTGCTCAGCGTAGTGCTGCGCCCCAGCGGCAATTGGCGTCGCAGTGCGCCGCCCGACCCACCCACCCGTTTCTGTGCAAAGCGTCGATAGCTGCGTATGCGCTCCTGAGTGCTGCTGATCTCCGTGACAGTTTCTGTGGAGGTGCTCATCACAGGCGTGGTTGTCGGTTTAACTGTGGTGCTGGTAGTGCTGGTGGTGGTGGTGCTCGTCGCTGGCCTGCCCAGCGTCAGTTTATTGGTGCGCAGCGCTGTCTCCTCAGCGTGCGAGGTCAGCTTGACGCCCGCCAGCAGCAGCTTCTCCGCCTGTATATCCACATCCGTTTTATCAGCTGCCGCGGCACTCAGCGGTGCCTGCTCCGGCTGAAGATCCTCGCTTAGCGTCAGACTAGCCGTCAGCGCAGCGGCCTGGCCAATGGACTCTATGATGGGCAGCTCGCTGCCGTAGCCAAGAGGAGCTGGCTCACTCGTGCTGCTAAATGTGGTAGCTGTCGTTGTGTCTTCTTCGCCAAACGCTGCTGGCAATGTGGGCGCTATTAACAATTCTTCAATTGCTTCGCCAATTGGCGCTTCAGTAGTTGTGCTCGTGGTTGTGGTAGTTGTGGTTGTCGTGCTGCTTGTGGTTTTGTCAATATTAAATTTGAGCTTGTGTTCAGTGTCTTTGTGAGCTTCAAATGGTAACTCATTGGGCTTTTGTGGTGATTGGTGGTTGATGGTTTTGTGTGGTTTAAGATGTGTGGGTGAAGTCAAAGTTGTCGGCAATAGTTGGATAGATTAGCAAGAGAGAGAGAGAGAGAGAGAGAGAAAGAAATTCAAGAGAGATTTGATAGAGAGTATAGAGTAAATAAAGTAAAGATGTAAACATAAAGATACATAGATAAAATTAAAAATAAAATATATAAATGTATATTTTTAAGGCTGCAAAAAAAATGTCGTGGCTTCGGTTCAGGGTTCGAACCGAATCCCTGTCTTTATGAATTTCTTTCAGCTGTTTCTTGGGTAACTGCTCTGGCTGAAGGTTAGATTCAAGTATAAAATTTATTGAAAATCAGGCTTAAAAGTTTGATATATATATAGAAACAAATACAAATAAAGCTTTAGAAATTAATAAAGATTCAGATATAGCCATAGACATAGACCCATAGATATGCAAATACAGATAAAGCAACTTAAGAGATATGGCCAACTATGCCTGAAAACTTACCGTAAATCTGACTGTGCCCGGCGTCTGTTTGGGTTTATTGTACACATAGGACGAGGCGCCTTTGCCGCCATCCTTTTCGTTCGTTTGCATGGCGAATCCGCGACTTAGGAATCGAAATGGTTGCTTCACCTTCTGCGGACTCATCGACTGGTAGCCAGAGACGCTGGGATCCAAGTCGACGGATACCTCCTCCAGCAAATTGTTGATATTGGCTACCAGATCCAGCTGGGTGGCCTCCTCCTTGGTATTGCGTATTTGCTTGATGTAATCGGGTGCCATTTGCTCATTGGATGTGGCCGAGGTGTCGCTCAGCAGCTCGAGGCCCGCATTGACGCGCTCCGCAAAGTTCTTCTGCTTTTGGTAGTGATACTCACGAGGATATTCGGCAATGATGTGCGCATTTGTGTGGTCGAATTCTATGCCCGGATCGGAGGAGAGCTCGCCCAGGCTGTTCACATAGATGTCCTCGCCATCGCCATCAACTACTGTTGCTGCTGTTGCTGGTGCCGGCAAAGCTTCGCTTTTGATGTCCTCACCACGCAGTATTTGATTGCCATTGCTGACTGCGGCGGGTTGCGACAAGACACCACTGGCATTGCTCAGATCCTTGCTCAAAGTTTGATGTGTGTATGCCTGGTGCTCGCGCTGAGCCTGAGCCTGGCCTTGGGCCTGCTCCTGCTTCTGCAACGCCTTCGATATGGTCTTGGTGGGATACTCCATCATTTGGCGCACACGTTCCATCATTTCCTGTGTGCTGCCCACGCTGCTCTCGCGATTCATGTCATAGTAGCGCTCCGATTGATCGCAGTCCACATTGCGATACCAGTCGCAGACAAACTTCTGTTGGCTAAAGACGGTGCCATTCGGGCAGAGGAAGCCAAAGCCCTGTGCGGAGCGTGCGGTGTGTGCGCAAATGCGAAACGCCTGACAGCGACTCTCCACATCCGCATAGTAGCCTGTCAAGTAATAAAATATCAATTGATGTTCCACTCGACTTGCATTAGGTCTTACCTTCGTGGCGACCCTTGCACACAAAGCTCGTCTTGGGCACCTCGCTCAGTATGGGATAGTCGACGCCCGGCTCGCCGGGTATTGTGTGCCGCAGATCGAACTGTTGATCCGTATACTCATTCGCCTTGTCCGCATCCTCAAAGCTGCCTTGGGCGCGGGCGCCACCGAGCACCGCCAGCAGCAGCACCAGAAAATGTGGGCCAACTGGGGCAAGTGATCGTAACCGGGGCATGCTATAAGCAAATGTCAAATAATATGTAAATGGCAAAGCTTACAAAACAATATGCATTAGGCTGATTGATAAATTATGAATCAATAAACATTCATTGATTAAAACGAACATGTTGTTGAAAACATTTGAATAAAAAGCGACGTAAGAGCTCGCGAGCCGCCTAATTAGCATAAGCCACAACCGCATTGAGGCGTGCCCAGCTCTCCGGCATAGACGTAACCATAAAAGGCGTAGCATTAGAGGTGTTCCATGCTGATTTGCTTAATCAAAACAAACGCCATTTAACACTCGTGCATAGACTATTTAACGGCACTGTTCGCGGTCACATTAAGCGGCAACTGCGTGGGTCCCGGCAAACAGTCACATTCGATTCGTCAGTTGGCCATATATGCTTGACACTTGGCATGTATATGCTCAGTTTATCTTATCTATGTATAACTAGCACCATAATAAAAGGAAGCCACAGTCCATACTTGAGTGTTGACCTTCAATCGACATGCACAATTTCCGTTTGATCTACATTTTTAACAACCATTTTATGGCTAATTAAAACAAGGCATAGCGCGGCATATTATCAACAGCTTTCTGCTCATCATGGGATACTTGACTTCAATTTTATTAATATTAGCTAAAAATACAGCTTCAGGCTAGAGTACAAGTGATATTTTTTCTAAACTTTCTGTCAACACACAGTTTTTATTATTGCCAAGCTTAAGCTTTGGATTAATCCATTTAGGAAAAATATCAATAAAAGCTATGAGCTTTAGACAGTAGCACAAATGAGCTTAATACTTAGATTACTGTAAATATATATATTTACAAAAATTATTTTGTAAAATTAATTTTTAACTATTTTTTGGTTTTTATCACTGTCAAGCTTAAGCTTTGGATTAATCCATTCAGCAAATATATAAATAAAAGCAATGAGCTCTACTCTTAACTTTCTGTAAATTCTTTTTATTTATATATATATGTATATATATTTCTTAAATAATTTTAAATTCCCTTTTTCAATTTTTTCCTTAGCCAAGTTATGGATTAATCCTATTAGCAAAAAAAATCGTCTACTTCAGGCAGTAGCCCAAATAAGCTATTTTAATGTACTGATTATTGATTGATTGTCAGAACATTGTCATTTTTTACAGAAGCTTCAAGGCTTTGCAAGCGTGACGTCATGTGCCCGCGTGAATTAGGCATCTGAGCGGGAGGTCTCCGATTCAAATCCAGCAGCAGTTATCGATTTGTATCATTGTTTATTTTATAATAAATTAAATGAATATAAAAAGTATATAGCTTTTTTATTTCAGTGAATGCTGTTTTGCATTAATTCAAAAAATGTCTCATCGCAGTTCAAAGTTAATTGGATATCGCATTCAGCTCAACTTTTTAGTTTATCAAACAACTTATTTGAACCCAGCTAAAATCGTTAAAAGGCAAAGCCGTTACCTGACTTTTCATTAATCAAAGACCTAAACTAATTGTTCAGATGATCAAACACATATTAGAATACGACAAATTAATTGGTCTTCAAAGACATTTCGTACGGCAAGTCAAATGTTTGATCTTCCAAGTTGAGTGTCTGAGGTCAAATTACTGACAGCTCATTAAATATATATATATATATATATTTTTATTTTTTTTCGAGTGATATATGAGTGCTTCGGTTGTCCGCATTCTGTAGATTGCACTATATCATTTTTATGTTTAAATTGAATAGAGTGAAAACAAAAGACTTAGGCAACGAACTTGTCAACTGCACACTTGACATGTTTTCGGTTTGTGCAGTCAACCTAGAGTTTTTACCATGAAAATTGCCTGCAATTGTATGGATTGTTGTGTAAGGAAGCCAAAGCAATTAAAAAATAAAAAGCCCATCAGGCAATGGGGGCACTTGTGTGCGCCACACAGTGGTCCATTGTGAAGATCATGTCATATGAAGTGCGCGAAATAAATTGAAGAACTGAATTGAATGCATGAGGCGGGCAACTGTATGAATATATATGTATACATAGGTATATATAGGTATATAATAAACAACAGTAGTTGGCAACAATTTGCCAAGCTAAAGAGCGATAAATTGTTGTCTTTGTTTGATGCAACAAAACAGCCATAGAAAATAAATCACAGAAAATAAAAAATAAAACTCAGCATTTAATTATGTTTGCAATTTTAACTGTTCGCGGCAAACTTTTGATAGCTTAATCGATTATATAAGCTGCCTTGATTTCAACCGATGATGTAAAAATTATTCAATCTAAAGCTATGCAAAACTAATTTGTGGACAATCAAGCGTTTATATAGTTTTTTGTAGGCGTGCCTTTTATGTGACAATTTATGGCGCGTATTTAAGATAAAATAAATAAACATTGAAGATATACAAAGTCAATAACCTGTAAGCTCACCTGCTGCTATATAATTTCTATAATGACTATCTAAGCTACGTTTAATTGTATTTTAATGATTGCCCAAATACCAAAGGCACAGATCATTTTGGCTGCTTGGAAATACTTTTGAGGAAAAACAACTATATTACAAGCACATTATGCAAATGCAATACAATTGACGAACAAGTCCAAGAGCAAAGTGTAACAATATACGGATTCGACAGATTCAGGGTCATTATCAAGAGCAGCTGGAGCCATAAAAACAATGCCCGCTGACAATGAGGAAGCATTCCCCTCTTCAGACCAATTTATCCGCATCATCTCCATCATATTTCACGTTGGTATTTTGTTTTACTTCTCATTGTTTTCAATGATCCATGAAAAAAAAATACAAGAGAGACGCGACTGACAGAAGCTGGCGAAGAAGACGATACAAATACGTAGCCCGAAAATATTTTAGATAGATAACAACTTTGGTCCGGCGACCTTTAAAGTGAATGGCTAAGCCCATTCAATTGCCGTTGGATGATTTTTTCGAGCTTCAACTCAAAAGCTGACAAATTAAAACGTTTTCTTCTCTTTTGATTTGTCTGTAAGCGCATCGATTCCGCATTGTGTAATCTGTAATTATTATAAAACGAGCTCTGTAAATTGAGTTTTTCTTAAATGGCTAATCATTCTTTTTTCCTCCACTGCCAATAAATTAGCAGCACGTTTTAACGCATCGAAACCATAAATCTTAAATGATATCATATGCCCGCAGTCGATGATTTGCTTCGGAACTGGTTTCGCTTTAGTCTAGAATTTAATTATAGCAATCTAATTTTGATATGTCCAAAACAAACACACAAAACGAGAGAAACCCACTTAAGAGTCATTCAATTGGAATTTGTGCGCTCTCAAAGAGGATGAGCAGAAGGATCTGCCCAGAATTCAACTTCAAATCTTGTGTATGACATCAATCTTAAACAAACATGCTCCAAGCCAGCTAGCTATATATATATGTTGGGGCTTTTCTCAAACATTCAGTACCGGCAACTTGAGCGTACCCCAAGTGGCTGTCATTATGGTCAACTGACGTCCAATCGAGTGCGTAACACAAGCTGAAAATGTGCCCCACTTCAGACTGTGTTGATCGCAACTCTTACTTGGGAATCTTCGATTCTATATCCGCATTGCTTACAACCAGAAGCTGAGTAGCATTTGGCAATTTTAAGCTATTATGGAAGATTAGCAGCGTTTAAAACTACATTGAACCAGCTTAAGGCTTGTCTATCTAAGGTGTGATATGTGGCCATTCATAAGATAAATATCTAATCCATTTTGGCAGCCTTACGCTCTTGTTGATCGACAGTCTTGAGTCTGAGCAGACAAATTAGTTCTATACATTTTTGGCTTGCATTTTACCTGCATGATAAATGCTTAGTACTTAAGGTGAATTCAAATTGTTTTCTTTGCGGCTGACTCAGAAATCGGAAGGTATCTACATCAATCAAAACTTTTAAAATGGCAAGCATAAAATAAAAGTGGCGTGGGATAGGAGCACAACAAAGTATTTAAATGTGTTTAGGTATAGGAATACAGAAACATTGCGAGTCTCTCCATTTTGTGGGATTGTTAAATAGTCCTGTCAGTACAGAAATTCCTGTCTTATAATATTATATGTGAGCGCATTACGATATCCGCGCAAGGGTAAAACGAAAGCCGCAAAATTTTTGAATCCGTTAAAGAATATGCTATCCAATCTTTCTTTATTGGCAGGTTTTGAAATCTTCTGCTTTTATATATTAAACTATCCATAATTTTTCTGTGTTGATTAAATTTATTTTTTCAAATATAAATATTTAAATATTTATAATAAAGAAGTTTTTTAAAAGCGTCTTTGTGCACAAACTTTCATTTCATAAAATCATGCTTTAGCTGTTCATCTTTTTATATGATTCTGATTTCTATAAAAAATATCCCAAGTTTTTCATTTATTTGCCTTCGATATTTAATCTATCAAGTTCCTATAAGAAATCTGCCAAGTATTTTCTTTTGCTTTAATAGCACTTTTTATTTCTATACAAATTATTCCAAGTATTTAATTATTTTTTGCATAAGATATATTATCTTAAGATTCCAGATATTTTAAGCATTGTCGTTGTATTTTTTCCTTTTTCTTCCTAAGCTGTTTTGAGTAACTCATAAATTTTTTGCAATTTAAATTTGTTGGTTTTAACACGAATTTCTAGTAGACTAGATATGTAGTCCATGTCTGTTTTTTAAATTTTTTTATTTTCAAGTATTCCGAGTATAATTGATCTAAAAAAATTGTTCCAAGAATATCTCTCTATTTTGCTTCACATATTCTGTTTAGCTAGATTTGTAATCCATACAGATTCTATTTGGCATTTGAATAAATAAAGAATATAACAATAATTAAGAATATGTAAGAGTTTTGAATGATTTGTCGGCGACAAGGTAAATCACAATTCACAGTCTTTTTTATAAACAATTACTATTTGTTTAATCATTTTTCCGTGCACAATTTCAATTACCTTAAGTTTATTGAAAACGCGATTTTATTTTATTATATATTAAGTGAGGTTTTTATGTTGTTCGTTAATTTGAAACACTTTTTTCTTAGTAAACAACTTCACAATAACTGAAGCAGCACAAAAGCATTATCCTGCTAGCGGAATATCCTTGAATGTCCTGCAGATAAAGCGTTGGGCAGGTTGACGCGACAACTCGAAACTTAACCGCTCGAGACGCGAACTTGAACTGAACTGAACTGAAAAGCCAAAGATATCCAAATATTTGGCAGCAGCCGCAGCAGCCGCAGCACACGAAACAGTCTTATAATATGCGTAAAAGAAGAAGACACCAAAATCAAAACGAGACGGCAAAAAAACAATCGATTGCGTATTATGTGAGCCGATGATGAGGAGCTTGTTGTTGTTGTTGTTGTTGCTCCGGTTGGAAACCGGTGACAACCTGCTGCGGCTGCGACTGCGACTGCGGCTGCTGGTGCAACATATCCGAGATGCATGTTGGGCCCTTTGGCTTGTGGGAAAAGGGCAACAGTTGACTTTCATTTTCATTGCGGAGCATCTTTCTCACGACTTGGCCAAAATGAAGAATGCGACACATAAACGCTTTGCCCAGCATATTGCCTAAAGATACTATATATAAATAAGTAGCATATATATGTATTGTATATAAATAATTTATTAAGCGCGCTTTGCTTTCAAGGCTTTGTAGAGGAGGAGGAGGAGGCCGAGGCGGTGGCGGAGGAGGGGGTGGTGGGCTTGGAGGGTCTGCCAAAGCCGGCGCTGACAATTTCCGCATCTCAAATGCGTTTTGAGCATCGTGTGACCCAAATCTGAAAAGCAAAAAAAAAAAACTTTTTATAATTAAACAAAGCTCGTGCGATCAATTAAAGCAACTTAAACTGAGCTCTGCACTTGAAGTGTGGCTGTGTGTGGCTTTTGGCTTGTTGGACCGTTAGCTCGTTGGCTTTTTGGCTTGTTGGCTTTTTGGCCAATTTGATTAATGAAGTAGGTGGCGTTGGCGGTTTGTCATGTGATGCCAAAACCAAATCCACGCATATCGAATGCAAATTTGTGGTTCTTCCTCCTCGGGCAGCGTTAAACAAGCATTAAATTTACTATTTAAGCATTTAACTAATGCCCCTGATCCACTTTTGGCCGAGCTGTTAAACAAGCGGCTCGCGTACAATATTTGCCATGTCCACTATTTGCTGTTTGCGCGGCCCAAACAAGCAGCCGTTGCTGCCACCAACTGTGGCAACAGTCCAAATAGCACGCAGCTTGCCTATAAAAGCAGCAACGGCTAAACTCAAAAGGAGAACACTTCTAGAATTGTGGCCAGCATGTTCCGTCTACCTTTCCTTTGGCTGCTTGTGGCAGTGACAGCATTCCTGTGCCTCAGCCTGCAATCTGCAGCAGCCACGCACGACGAGGAGCTGGAGGATAAGCCACATGTGGATTATGAGTCGCTATACAAGGCGTATATTGCCGTGGGCGATGCGGTCTTTGGCACCTGGACGCCTGTCCATTATGTCGAGGAGCTGCAGCGTCTCACAGCTGAGAGGGAATAGTTCAGAGACAACAACAACGATTGCAGAATTAAACACATCTTGCGGTCTTGCGAAATAAATCCTATTATTAAGTTGCATTCTTTGGTGTCATTAATTTAACAGTGGGCGCAATTTAATTATGCACGCTTCAGTTCTCATTACCATGCTTATGGCCATTTGGCCATTGTGTTTGTTTATTTATTTTATTTTATTTTAAATTTTATTCTGCTTTTGGCTTAGCTTTGTGCAGGTCTTTTGTGTGCCTTATCTATAAACATGACACTTCATATGTTTTCTTTTATTGGCGTATTTGTCATTATTCTTCTTCATCTTCTTCTTGCTTTATTGACAAATCCGTTGAAATAGCATATAAATTTGTACCAGAAAAAATAATGAGTAGCCAAGACTGGCTGATGCCCTGTATTTATTTTCATTTCATATATTTTGACAGAACTGTTTCTTTTTCTTAAACTATCTGCGATCTGTTATTTAATCAAAAAAATTTTAATTAAGTATATCTTCGGCACGCCGAAGATTTAATATCCTTGCAGACACTTCTCTTTCACGGATATGTGAGAATAGTGAAGATCGTAAATGCTAATTTTGGTGAAAATATTTTGGAAAACAGAATGTTTTACCATATAAGAACTCATTTTTCGACCGATCGTTTCTATGACAGATCGATTCCAACATATGTACTACCTGCAAATTTCCTTGACAATAGCTGAAAAACTGAGAGACTAGTTTGCAAACAACCAGACAGACGGACATGGCTATATAGAGTCATCTGTTGATGCTGATCTAGAATATATATAATTCATGTGATCGGAGATATCTCCTTCCATGCCTTACACATTTCATGACAAAATTGCAATACCCTCTTCAAGGATATAATAAAATTGTAAAAATTATTGTCAAATATCTTAATAGACTATTTTTTCTGATCGTGCTATTAATACTATGTGTATAGCCCAATTGTTATAGAAATTAGATAGAATAGCTAGAAAAGTAAAAATCTTTGCAGATCTGCAGATGCATATGATGCTAGCTCTTTACTCCAAGTTTTGTGTAGAAGTTTATCTCAGAAATACATGTAGTTTCAGGCTGTGAAACATTCCCTACCTCGAGCATACCCCATTTAACCACTGTACAGGGCATTTCATTCAAATAGAAGCAATCACGTGCTGCCTTAAAATAAATGAGTTTCTTGTTATTATTTTGCCTGGCATCCGTCAGTTCGACACATAATTATGGCCAGACATTCGTTTTTATGCAAAATACCTTAATTTCTGTCTCTCAACGCAAATTGATATATAAATAAGCATTATGCAAGCACTTGTATCAAATTTTTATTTCTATTATCGATTCCATGTTCAATATAAATTAATCATTTTGTTGATTTTGCAGTGGGGAAAAGATTTTGGCAAAATTCTACAATTATTCGGCCCCATCAGTTGGGACCGCCTGCCAAGAATGCTTGGCTCAATTCTCAAGTGTTTACTGTACTTCAATTCGAAGTAATCCAATTGTTGGCACTTCAGTTGCGGCAACAAAGTATTTGTGGCATAATTTATCTATATTTTGTTCACTTTTCACCTGCGGCTAATTCTTAATTATGCGCATGCGGGCGCCTAAATTACTTTATTTTTGTTGAATTTTATGCTTCGCTTCCTGCACGTGTTCTATGACAAACAACTATTTAAAAATAATCTATTAATTAAGCCACCTCTTGCTAAGCCTTAGATTTTTTTTTCATCGAAAACTGTTTTATTTCGGTTGACCTTTAAAAAATTGGCTTTTTTTGCTGCAATTGCTTATAAGATAAAACAGCAACTGGCTGTTAGAAAACATGTAGAAAGATAAAAACGAGGGTCGCTCAACACATTCCAAACATAAAAACAACTATTCGATCATTAGCCAAATTGAAGCGGCAGCCAAATATGCAAATGTGAACAAATTAAACAATGCTAGTGGCCAAATCAAAACAATATCTGTGGAGATAAATAATTCATATTCTGGTGCCGCGCACGCACCTCTCGAAAGGAAGAGAAAAAAGCTGGCAGCTCATTAAACATGATTAAAAGAAATTTAACTGCAAGCAGGTTTTCACAATAGTTATAATTTTGGTTACGGCAGCCCCGAAAACCAATTCCAATCTAATTAAAAAGCAACAACTGCAGCCGAATTGTAAACTTAATTAAAAAACTTAACAAATATATGCCTATCGACGACAGATTCCCACAGCCCGACACAGACGGATGGGCGTTTGCTTCTAAATGCTTGTCAAATGCCAAATTATGAATAAGCTCGAAACTGACTTCGAGCCAGACATGTAGATAAATCAAAAGCAAAATTAGCCAGAGTCAAAGGCAAATGTTATAATCGAAAGACAACAAAAAAAAATAGAAGAAAAAGAGTTTCACTTTCATTCGATTGAAAGGCAGCAGCATGTGCTACAAGAAAAAACAAATCCCATTTGGCATTATAATTTTTGGGCAGCGCCCGAAACGAACGTTTAAGATTTGGTATAAATAATTAAGAAATTATGTAAGTCAGTAAAAATCAAAAACAACAACAACAATTTGGTTTAAGCTAATACTTAGCATTTGATTTTTAATTACTCTACAAGCCGAGTTGAACGTTCGTTTCCGACAAAAATTCCAAAAACCCAAAAGCCCGAAATCCGAAACCCAATTCCCTAGCATGCTATCAAATGCCTATTACATCACAGTGCGACACACAGATACAGGTATGTGTGTGTGCGTGTGTGTGTGCGTGTGTGTGCTACTAATGTCTTTGCCGGCGCTGACAAACACATGTTAATTTCTCATCTCGTATCGCATCTGGCCTGGCCCGGGCTCTTTCACGTCTTTCACATCTTTCACTCCTCCGCCGTATTATTGATTTCTTTTGGCAAAAACACAAATTTCATAATCACACGCTGTAGCTGGCGTTGCCGCCGTCGGATTATTATCAGCGCCATAAATTAATCAACATACACACACACACACACACACAGAGAGAGAGATGGACACACATTGCGCCGGCTGCGCATCTCCAGCTCGGATGCATATGCAAATGTGGGCAACGCTTTGATTTTGCCGGGTCCGCGCATCTGAAATTGGAAGCTGGAGCACGCTTGGCCCGTTACAGGCCAGCGCCCAAGTGTGCAAGTCAAAGGCATTTATTTAATTTTATGTATTTATTATGCATTTGCCACTAAAAACTTGTATTTCAATCGCTAGCCAAATGCCAGCGGAGAAAGTGAAACAAAGCGCTGCAACCGACGCCCCTACTTAAAGATACTTTTGTAGTTGCAATCGGATACGCCAATTCCAACATGGAACCAAGCGCTGATATAGCGGAAATACGAAAATTAACTATGGTAGCCGTCATATTCCAATTACCAAGAACTTTAAATGATTATGGCTCGAATTATAATGCATAGCATTTAAGCTTAAACATTGCGTCTCGAGGTCCAAAATCGAAGCACAAAATCAAAAGGCTTCATAGCAAACCCATTGAGAAGCCACAGATCAGTTGTCCATTCCTCGTCTATAACTATAAACCTATAAATTTGGGCACATACGTCTCTTCAAACATTTGGAGGTGTATTAATTAGTTTGACATGTTAAAAGAATATAGAATGAATATATTTAATTGATATTCGTGCTGATTCGTACGAATTCAAGGAGCTATATCCCACGCATATCGGACGGAGACGTTATTTTAACATTGAAAATTTCTTCATTTATTAGTCATAGCAGCCAGATAATCTCCATGATCTATATCACAGCCAATCAGCATATAAGGAATTTAAGCTCTTCATCGTTTTTGGTAGTTGGATTCGCGAAATGTTGTCGAATTTACAATTTACCCCCCCCACAAGCCCCGCTTCGCTAACCGATACACTTTCGAAGCTTGTCGGCAGTTTTATGGTGAATTTAGACATAATTTTCACTAATTTTTATGATAAATTACATAATGCATTTTTATTGTCGATATTAACAGGCGCCATAAACAAAAGCTAAGCACTCAAATAATAAAAAAAAAAAATAGTGCTAAAAAATGAAGCTGAAATTTGAAAGCTGTCAGTTTATTTAAATCAAAGGCAGTATTCAACTTTATTTGAATGTTTATTACAAGTATTACATTTTACATAGTCATATAGTTTTTAGGTATTTCTTTTCACACGAAAGACAAGACTTTTGTTTAAATACTAACACTTTTTGTTGTTCTGCTTCTTCTTCTTCTTCTTCTGCTTCTTATTATTGTGATCGTTTTTGTTGCTTAAAATCTAATAAATGTGTGTATTTAGCTGTAGTCACAACTTTTTTTTCCTTTTGTTTTTGTTCTTTTGTCTGGTCTTAATGAACAGATTGGTTGGTTTCCTTCTTTATAAACATTATAATGCAATATTATATATTACTTCTTATTAATTTCGTGAAGATTTTGCAAAGTTTATTCAATTAATTTGATGCGTAACATTTATTGTTTTTCGAATTTGCAAAATCTTCTAACAAAATGAACCTTTTCAATGAATGAATAGTTTAGTTGGGAGGAGGAGTTGAGGAAGTGGGGCGACGCATGCAAACAATGTGCACGATTTAAGGTATTTTATTCTTCTTCTCTTTTTTCTATATTAAATATATATTTATTTATGTGTGTATATCAAAGATATATATTAATGTGTGTATGTGTGTTTTTAATACTGGATGTGTTTTTTAAAAGTGTTTATATAATTCGCTTATACGTAGGGCTTTTCTTTAGTTGAATTTCGTACGATCCTTTCCTTTTAATATGTTTTTAAATATTTTTAAATTAGGGTTCTTCTTTTTAAGTTAAAGCAATCATGCACATTGTTGCGACGAACATTGTTTACACAAAATACAATTTGACATAATGCAACTTAACGCTTAATCTGTGCTGTTTACTGGGCAAAGCAATTAAAAACTATTGTACAACAAATTTCATGACATGCAAATGTAAATATGTGTGTGTGTGTGTGTGTGATAAAGTAAAGATTTCCGAGAGTGTGTGTGTGTGTGTGTAATAAAACATAGATTAACAAAAATTAAACTGGGGGTGGCATTTAAACAACACGTTATTCATAAAGATGCTCAGTTTTTTAGTTGGGGGTGTATGCCAAAAAACTGAACATTTACAAAATGGTTTTTAAACATTTAAATATTAAATTATTAACGATTATGTAAATTGTATTTTCTTCATTATAACCCACAAGCCGATTGAGATGCGACCCAACTGGGCACTTGCCACAATTTATAGCAAATACACTTGCCACAAATTGTGGCAGCTGGAGCCGTTGGTGCTACAACAAATTTCAAACATTCACTTTGCAACTGCACAATATGCGAATGGAAATGTTGGCTGGAAATTTGTTTAGCTGCACACAATTTGTTGCTTGCTCGTTGTAATTGTTGTTGCTTATTAATATGTATATATATTAATTATAGTATTATTATATAGATTCATTATTCGACGAGTTCCATCATACATTTGACCACAAGCAGCAGCAGTTCTTATGCTCCGTTGATTGGCTTTCATGGCTTTGAAAAAATAAATTAAAAATTTCACAAGCGTGTGCAGGCTTCAATTTTGTTGTGTTCTAATTTCACATTTGTGAGGCAAATGCAACATGTGGCTAACAAATTTTTGGATTTATTTTTTAAAGCGTTGCACAAGCGTCTTGGCAGCCGCATGCGGCTAATAAATATTTTTAGTTATGTGTTTACAATTTGTTCATCAATTTAATTTAAGTGCCTAATGAGTGCTCGATCTTAATATACATAGACATATATATATTTATAATTTATAATGTATATATATATATATATATATATGAATATAGTATGTGTTTGTGTAGAATGCGTGCATCATGCTGCAACATTTTTCAATTTTTCGCTTGCTACCCATAAGGCTATTAAGTTATTCTTTTGCTTATGTTTATATTTTTGTTTTTAGTTGACTTGGCTCTGGGCTCTGTTCAATTCATTTCAATTATCAATTTCAACAACAAATAAATTAAAATAATAACAGCAGTTAACACAAAAATGCAAATCAACAATGCACATTGCGCACACTTGCACATAAATAAATAAATAGGTATTAACTAATAATTTGCTATTTCAAAAATTACTGTTTCTTGCATTGTTTCTTGCATATTTTCAATTTGCACACAGCTTCTAGTTTTCATTCTTTCTTTCTTTCTTCTTTTTTTTTTTAGTTTGATTTGTGGACGGGTGTTTTTTGCTTTTCATTTACTTTTGCAATGCACAACAACAACAAAAAAATATATATAAATTGCAGTTAATTAGTTTGGCTTATTATTTCTTGGCATTGTTTAGGCCCAGTTCGCTTAAAATTTTTAGAGCATTGCGCGCCGCGGCATTTTGCGACTCCTCACAGCTTTTGCCAACACCATGACAGATCTGCGGCGGTGTTGTGGAGAGCGTGACTATTGTCAGAAACTCATTGTGATTACCCTTGGGATAGTCCGAAAAGTTGACCTGCCATTTGAAGAGGAATTAGCTTTAAACTAAATTGTATTTATATGCCAGCCACTCACCTCGAAATCCAACAATTTACTGAGATATATGAGCTGTTCCTTCATATGCACACCACCGCCACCGCCGCCGCCACCAGCACCGCCGCCGCCAGTATTTCCACCACCAGCACTGCTGCTGCCATCACCGCCGCCGGTGGCATTGTTGCCGCTACTGCTGGCGGGCGCATTGCTACTGTTGCTGCTGACGCCGCTCGTGTTGCTGCCCGTGGAGGTGTTCAGGCTGCTCTCGTTGGCCGCCTCATGAGCATTAGACTCGTTGTTGCTGCTGCTGTTGTGGCTACCTTTTTCCTCTGTTATTGTTGCTGTTAATATAGCTTCTTTTTTGGCTTCCTTTTCCTTAGCTGGCTCCACATTGGCTTTGACCACAACCACCGAATCTTTTTTCTTCGCTGCTATTAAAATACAAAAAAAGTTGTAGCTGCCATTTACGGTCGCCTTACTGGATTCCCACTTACGTTTTTTATTTTGACGCAGTATTAAAATACCGGGCACAGGACCTGCAGGCGTCGAGACCATGGGCACATCGAGTCCGGCAGTTGACTCAATAGTTAGCGCGCCTACAGACAAAACTGCAGCAGCAGGCAAATTGTGTTCCAAAGCGTGTTCCGCGTCGCCGCCGTTTTGCTCAGTTGTTTCTAGCAGTTCGAGCAGGGCTGGGGAAAATTGGATGCAATTAGAACGAATCAATAATATGGCAAAACTGTAACTCACCTTGTGCTGCATTGCGTTTAGCCAGCTTTTTGCTGTTACCAGTGCCGCGCGCTATGCTGCCGCTGGCGGATACCTCCATGACGAACTCACGCCGCCTGGACGTCTCGTTGCCGTTCTTGGCAATTAGCTCGAAGATGGGCTCCTTTTCCTTGCGCGTTTGCTGCAATTGAATGAGTTTCGTGATGGGATTCTCGGCATCATCCAGCTCCACAATGGGCTTCTCCTTCAAAGGCGCACTGAGACGCTTGCGTCGCTCCGGCTTGCCCAGCGGCGTGACGGTGGCGGCAGCTGCCATGCCTGTGACAGCTGCCACTGCGCCACCTTTGCCGGGCGTCTTCACTTTGATGCGCTTCATGGGTGTCTGTTTGGTCGGCGTGATGGGCGGCAATTTCTGCAGCTCGGTTAGCATCTTTTCGGCAGCACGTTTCTTGGACAGCTTTTTGCCATTGCCCTCGCCCTCGGTTACAATGGATCCGACAATGCAAGCGGTGATGAAGTTCTTCATGTGCGCTGGTCCCTCCTCGCGCAGCACCTTGAAATGCACCGTCATGTTGCGCTTGATGCCAATCTCATGCACCTGCGATATGGGCGACTTCTTGTCACCCTCATCCATAGAGTCGTCCAGCGCCTCGTCAGCTGAGCTATTCGACTGCGTCTTGAGCACCTGCAGGGCACGCGCCGCCGCATCGTGCTTGGCCTGCTGCAGTGTGCGTCCAACGCCCACGAACTTTTGCTTGCCCACGAACAAGGTAATCTTGCTAGGTGTTACGGGCAGTGCGGCCGCATAGGGTCCATGCGGGCCGGCCAGCATATGCGGTCCGAGCGCTGGCGCCAGTGCATACCGCGATTGATATTTCGGCGTAAACGGTCGCTGATGGCCATAGATGCCGCGCTGAGTCTGTATTGCCACATGATGATGCGGATGCATGGGTGGAGGCGGTAGCACATAACCACCATTGGCATTGCGACGCAATGCATAAGGTGGCGGCGGCGGTGGCGGCAAACCAGCCGCTGGTGTAGGCAGCAACGATGCCGCATATTCAGGCGACAGCATGGCATCTGCAGGCGGCATCTGCGTTGGATCCAGCAGATAGTAGGTGCGCTGGCCCAGCTTCATGGCCAGCGCATTTAGCTCAACGGTGGGCGTGATGTGCGTACGCGTTGAGCTGCCCTCGTCGTTGCGGCGTATCTTTGGCGGCGGATGCTTGTATTTGGTCTCTTCGATGGCCTTCGAGGCGGCCAAGTGTTGCGCCTTCTTGATTTTGAAACCATCTGCTGAATACTCCTCCTCGCCCAGCTTTAAGGTAACAGTAAAGGTCTTGCTATGCGCCGGACCGCGCTCGCCCGTCAAGCGATATTGATGTGTGATCTGTGGCGGCATAAGAGGAATTTAATCTATATATGCTGCAGCAAGAAACATTTTATTGGCTCACCTTATTGTACCTGGCCAGCTCGTTGACCAGACACATGGGCGTCTTGTCTTTGGAGCCGCGCGCCGCGCTGCCATCTTCATTGGATAGCGTGCCGGCGGCATCCAATTGCTCCGCGCTGCTGCTGCAGTCCTCGTCCTGCGTCAACATCGCCTCTTTCACTGGCTCACAGTTATCAGGCGACTCGGCAGACGGCGGCTGAGAGACTTCATCGCTGGCAATGACTATGCCATCGCCATTGCTGCTCCTGCAGCTGCCAGCAATGCGCAGTGTGTTGGGCAGAGCATGTTCCGCTGCGGCAGCTGCTGTTGCTGCTGTCGCTCCGGCAACTGTAGGTGCTTCCGTAGCTGCGACAGGCAATTGGCTATTGCTCTTGGCGTGACGGTAGGTATTCTGCAGAATGGTTTTGGATGCGTGCGCATAGCTGCTGCTGCTCCCGCTGTTGCTATTGTTGTTGTACTTGGAAGGCTTGCCACTGCCCATATAGTAATGCTGCTGCTTGCCGCCGCTTAGCACCGCTGGCGGCGGCGGCGGCTGTGCCGCATAGCTGCCCAGATGCGTCATATGATGTGGCAGCTGGCCGTAACTGAGCGCTGCCGGATTCCCAGCCAGATGATTGTAGGCCTGCGGTGGTGGTGGCGGCGCCTGATTACATTTTGTTAAATGGCCATTGCTGTTGCTGTTGAGATGCTGATGTTGCTGTCGTATCTTTTGCATTTGATTGTTATTGTTGCTGTTGTTGTCGTTGTTGCTGCTGCTGTTGTGATACGCGGCATTAGGTTGTGGATGCTGCTGCTGCGGCTGCGGGTGATGTTGCTGCTGTTGATGATGATGATGATTCAGGCTGCAAGTGTAAGTCAATTCAAACGGGTTTTAATGAGAGCAACAGCCTGTGGTAAACTTTGTTAACGATACGCATTAATTGTTGACCATAATTTTGAGATCAGAAAGGGTTTTTCTAGACAATTTTCTACTGCTCCAATCTGATTACTAAAGCCTATTTACTAATTTAGTTTGCCTAAAGCAGCTATACTACATAGCATAGGCGTCTGGCTTGGTGGAGAGCAATCAGCGTGCTCCAAATCTATATAAGAGAAAGCAGCAAGAAGTTAAAGTTTTCAGATATGCTACGATCGTTGAAAAATGCTCAAAAATGCATAGGCTTCTATAGAAAAACCTACTATGAAATGCCAACTTTTCTGTTTCAATTTATTTATTATATGAAATCTGAGAAATAAGAAACTTTTCTCAACAGAGCCCACGGAATCGAAGCTAACTTATATTATATAATATACAAGCAAACACAAATGCAGTGTTGAAATTCGAAAACCCTGAAAACTTGTGGAATGCCATGAAATGATAAGCTTCGACTGCCGGGGCTAAGCACATAAAATGGCATATTGAGTGGCCATCGAAAACAAAAATAACAAAACACAAATAGAAAAAAAAGAAACACGGTCAGAGGCAACAGAGGTTCACCCTTTGCGCCCTGCCCCTTCTTCTTCTTGTTGTTGTTGTTGTTGTTGTTGTTGTTGTTACAGCTACAGACAACAGCGGTAAGGCTCGAACAATAGGGATTTCTGATCCCTAACAAAGCACAAAAGCCGCATTCTCTTGCGCGTCGTGTCATTTTTCGCCAACTGTCAGCTTCAATTGAGACGCACCTACCCATAGATAGATGGAGAGACAGAGAGGGCAACGATATGGGGGGGAAAGAGGGAGGAGACAACCGGGTTTAAAATCGAAAATCCTTGCAAATCTGTGGATGACCGCGTGTTGACCAACAAATGCATGTGCGTGCTATCCACTCGGCGAGTTAATTTGTAATCGCTAAATCTATTAAAAAATTGTCACAGAGTTAAGATTAAACAAAGCTGTTCAAGAGAACAGTTCAAGAGGCTGAATTTGCATACAACTGAAGTGGATGCAAGGATGCGGATGCAAAAGCAATATTGTGAAATTAGGCAAGCTTAACTGCAAGCAAATAACAGACGAATATTTCATTTAATTACTCAAAATTTGATCTTTTTGCTATAAACACATTTTAGGGCAATTCTCCATCTTATTATCATGAAATTAAAGAAAACGATGCAAGAATATCTTGAATTTGGACAAGAATTTCATAAAAAGAACGAACGCTCTTTACAGCTCTTCAAGATATTCGAAGAGATTCGTATAGCATTTACTTTCATTATCAAAACACAATTACGAAATTGAAAAACTTAGCTAAACGTTTTCTGACTGCTTGAATTTCATCACTAAGACCAGGAGCTAAGGCAGCTCTCCTTGTATTTTCTCTTAATCTTAGTTTCAGTTGATATTTGAACTTGTAAATAGATTCGCATATTTACACACATATTCAGAAAGAACTAGAAAGACAAACTAAACGTCCTTTCACTTTGTTTAACTTTCATATCTTGCGCAGCATTTAAATATGTATATTATTAAACAATGCAGAGAACTTCATAATGTTGAGCAAAAGGCGGGCTTTTACTTGTTGCCTTAGAAATCGTAACACGTTCTTTGCATTCACTTTGCCGTACACACTGCCCAGAAGGGAATACCCTGCATGTGCTCACTTTGTCGTGCAGAAATTGAGCATTTAGTTATTGGAAATGCTGGCATCATCACCTGACACAAATCGTTTACATGCTATTGCGAAATCAACGTAGATATTCAGACGAGCTCAATGCGAGTGCGAGGCGAGGCGAAACGCGACTGCAGAGCAACTGGCGGGTCGGCTAGGGCGAAAGAGTTTTGCTTTGGAGCTGTAGCGTAGGAAAACATCTGATCGCACAAAAGGCGACAAAACTGAGCGAAGGAAGCAAAAAAATAAGAGAAACTGGCCGCAGTGCGATCCTAACGAACGTCAAGGATAATTGCAGCCGCTGCTGCCGCTGCTGTTGTTGTTGTTGTTGTTGTTGTAGCTGCTGCTGCAAACCCGTTATCGAGCGGAAGTCATGCTGAGCGCTAAAGAACAAAGAGCCACTGAAATTATAATTTATGAGTTGAGAAAATGGGATGATGAGTCTCACAGGCGATTGTCAGTGACAGGAATTAACATAATTGCCGCAACGTACAGAAGAGCAGCGCCTAGACACGACGGCGACAACGCCAAGGGGCTAACCGAACCCATACATACACCCGTAACCCGTAACCCGTAACAAGCCAGGGAATTGTGTCCAACTGTCGTCTACCGCTTACCGTCCATGATCGCGTTGCGGTGGCGGCGGCGCCTGTTGCTGCTGCTGCTGCTGTGTGGCGAGGGACGCCGCTGTTGCCAGTGTGCCCAGATGTGGCTCCATGCCGGGATGCGGTGGCAGTGCCATGTGACCGTGATGATGTGCGGCGCGCAAATGTGGCGCTGCTCTCGCTGCATGCACATGATGCTGCATGATGCTCCAGACTTCGCTGCTGCTGTTGTTGTTGTTGTTGGTGTTGTGCAGCTGCAATTGGGTAAAGCGTTAACAATGCAAATATTTTTATTGGCTACACAATGCACACAAATGGTGTCTCTTTGTCTTGCAATTGTGCGTGTACTTTTAGCAACATGCAAAATGTACAAAAACTGCATTTAAATGCAGCCAGCGCAACGAGAGGCGACGATCGGATCGAGCAGGCGACAGACGTGCCTAAATCAAATTGTGACAGGCTCGGCGGGCTTGGGACTCGGACAGGCGGCAAAAGGGGCGCACGGCCAGCAACCACCAAAAGAACCAAAAGCAGAAATGTGCATTAAGAGTTTAACCCTCTCAACTTATATGGTTAGATACATGTCTTGTTGCACTTTTCTAGTTCTTATTTTTTGTGGTTGTTTTGCTGCTGAAATTCGATAAAATGCAGCTGCATTTGCCATTTGATATAATCAGGTTCTTGACAGTTACCAACTCGCGCTCGCTCGCTCGCTCGCTCATCGTGCATTGAACTGTGCAGCGGCCCCCCTTGGACGACGCCACTGCCACATATGGCATAACAGTTTCAGTTTTACATTTGTATTGATGCCGCGCGCGCACTCACCTTAGTCTCTTCCACTTCTGCTTCTTCGCGCTGGCGAATGTATTTTTGTATTCTAGTTCGTATGCAGCAGGGCAAATGCAGCAATCAGAACGTACATTAGGCGTGCATGCGAAAAGCCCAATGTCTGTAGTTGTATTTTAATTTATTGCTGACAAAAAAAAAAAAAACAACAGCAGCAGGCGATTATGACAACAACAAGAACAACGAAGACGACCTCTTTTTAGTTGCGTGCCTTGAGACTCCTATTTGTTGTTTTTTTTTTTTTTTTTTTTTTTTTTGCGACTTAAAGAACACTTTAGAACTATTTTAACACTTAAATTAAGTTGATGAACGTATAAAGCTAGGTTTTAACTTTATTTTAGCATTGTTATTGTTAGATATTATAATTTATTAACGTGCGGCCGTAATTTGCACTGTGGCTGTGGATGAAACTCGAAAAATAATAATGGCTTTTAGGCAAAGCGGGAAGCGGGGTGTGTTACGCGTTCCAGTGTTGAAAAGTCTTAGTGTTGCGCGATTCAGTGATGCATTGCTTATGTTGGTTAACAGTTTAATGTTATATGAACATTGCCATTTCGAGTAAAATGAGTTAATGTACGCTGATCCCGAACAAAAATAGAAAATTTGGATGCTTAAAAATAAAATGATATAAAACATTTGTCCCAATATTCACGATTATTACTTGATAATTTATTCATACAAAGCATTAATATATACATTTTTAACATGCACTTAAACTAATCTTAAATAAGATCGTTAGCTTTTTCGTAAAAAAGTATGTAAATTCCACCTTTAATGACCGTACTGAGTCAAATGGTTGATCATCTCGTATACCCACTTGGGCTGATCCAGCGGAGCCATGTGACCAGCATTCCGTATTAATATTTCAACCAAATTGCCGGCTTGCTTCACGTAGCCGGCCAATTCCCCGTCAACTCTCCAGATTTTACGGGGCGCGGTCTTATAGCGATCAGAACCCGGGAACTTTAGGGTTTTCAGATAATTACGTACCAATGGATAGCCGACTATGATATCCAGTTGGCCACTGTATATGCAGACGGTATAGTATTTCAGGAGCTCCTCTATCCAGGGCGCCACGCTGTCCATGAGATCCTCTTTCAGAAACATCTTCACTTGATTTTCCTTGTCCATGTCGTGGAACGGCTTGTTGCCCACATGGATCGCACGGCGAGTGACACCTGCCTGCAAGAAGTTGCCCAGCTTGGAGACGAAGTCCTCGTCATGGGCCTGCAAGTAATTGTAATACCATTGATAGCCCGTCAAGTTTTTGAAAAGGGAGCCATTTGGCAAATCGCCCAGAATCAAGGAATCGAATATCTCAAAGGCGCAGTCCATGTCCTGTTGCCTAATACAGGCCCTTCCCGCTGCCTCCGCACAATGGAACTTTTCCAGGCCGTTCTCATCGATCAAGCCCAACTGGTAGAGATAGTCGCCGTATTTGAGCTGATGCAGCGGGTCGGACAGACCATTGCCAATAGCCATGCCCTTAAGCGGTATATGATCGTGATCCTTGTGTCCGGACTGACCCTTGTGTATGTGGTAGGCCAGGGCGGGCACATATTTGCCGGCATACGACTCGCCTGCGATCCAGAAGCCAGAGGAATTGCTCCATGCGAATAGTTTGTAGAGCTGGATGACTGCCTCGTGCAGATTTTGTCCCACGTCGCATTCGTTGCGGGCGTAGCCCTCCGCATGGCACGTAAAGCTGAAGCCCGTGCCCACAGGATTATCGATGTAGATCAGATTGTGTGTTCTGCTCCAGCTGTATTTTGTCCTTTGCAGCTTGTCCTGAGTGATGACTTTGAGTGGGCCGTTTTCCATGAACAAACCTATGAGAGAGGAGGCGCCGGGTCCTCCTTGCAGCCATAGGAGAACTGGCGCATGCTCCGGATCCTGCTCGGCTGGGAAATACCAGAAAAACATATTCGAATCGTAAGCCTCGTCGACGGTCAGATAGCCCGAATAGCTCTCAACTCCCAGAAACTGTGGACCCGTAACGCGCGCCATATCCCGCACCTCCTGCCTGGATATGGACTCATTGTTCAGAAGGGGCGTCAGGAATAGTGGCTGGCCAGGATCAATGCCGTCATTGTGGTAACTGAATCGCGGGTATGGATATATAAAGCTGCGGCGATAAGGTATTTCACGTTCCTCATATTCTGCAGCGCACACAACAGCTGTGATAATTAAAAATGTGCAATGAGTTACAATTTCCATTGTGCACCAAAGGTCTTGAGTTGCTGCCACTGCGGTTAGCGCGCGTAATTGAATATTGGGTGGTGCGTTAGTCACCAAGTCGCACTGCTGAGTTTTTCGCTTTAATTTAGTTTAGTTTGGAAAAGCAGCACAAATGTTGCTCGTTCGATTCAATAAACAGACTCAATATTTAAGAGCTACTGAGCGGGTTTTATACACAGTTAATGAACGATTTATTTTTAAAAATTCCGCAATCGAAATACGCGAAGTCAAACCTATCGTTAGGGTGACCACACTGTCAAAACACATTTGACGCTTTAGCTAGTTTGGCCACTCTAACAGCTGTTCGAACAATCAACCAGTTAAAATGGCTGCTGCAGCTACATAAAACATTAATTGCCAACAGTTTTTAATTGCAGTGCATATTCGCAGGAATTGAAGCTGCATAAGCAGTTAGCCAGCCACAAACAACATTCCAGTTGCTCGCAACCTGCCATTTTTGTGTTAAAAACATAGCCAGAATGTCGGTTGGTTGATTACAATATTTAATTGTATTGACCTGACCAGATACGAAGATTTCCGAAGTCTGACGCTTGGCACGCCTAAGGGAATACAATAAATACACAACAAAAAAAAGCTACAAAGAAGGTTTTAACGTGGCTTACTTCAATACGAAAATTGGTTCTCAAATTTCATGAGTAAACATGAAGCGCTCCAGCAACAACAACAACAACGACAACAACAACATTTGTATACGTAGCTACAGCCTTTACCTGGCGATCGGCATTCTCTGGAGTAGCTGCAGCCCGCTGGCTACGTCTGCTGCTGTGAACGAGGTGATTAGCACGTTAATAATTTGATTGCTTCCTGCTAAATGGAACAACATATGTTTTCCACCTGAAATGTGAACACAGATGTTTTGAGTATTGATTTTGTTCTCTGACGTCACACGCATGCATTCGCGTGTGTGTTTGTGTGTGTACCTAGAGGAATTTATGCTCCCGTGACAAATTGAACTATACGCTGTTTATTTTAATCTATTCACAGAATCAAAGCACTCAACGTTATCTACAGAATGTCGCTGTTGGCAGCGGAAGCAACAGCGAGCGGCTACAGCAAATGCTGAAAGGTGTTGGCGCAGCCGAAATTAATTGGCCGCAACGCGCCAAACCGCAAGTCACCGATGTGAAGACTGAGTTAGCCAAACTGAACACCAGTGGGTACCCTACACGTTTAAGATTTATGATCATGCTGTATTCCTGCTCTTTGCTTTTCAGCGTATGTCTATCAGAATAGCTGGCCAGCGAATAATGTGAATCTGGGCGCCGTTACTGCGGTTAGCTTTGACAAAGCCGGCAATGTGGTCATATTTCACCGAGTCGATCGGATTTGGGATCAAACGACGTTTAACACTGCGAACGTATACCAGGAGCGCAGTCGAGGTCCCATCAAAGAGAACACTGTGCTGGGCCTTGAGCCGGACTCTGGCAAGGTGCTCTACGAATGGGGTAAAAACTTGTAAGCGCCATCAATTGTTTCCATATTTTTTGTGTTGCTACATTTAAATGACTTTGGCTTGCAGCTTTTACCTGCCGCACGGCTTGAGCACTGATCCTGAGGACAATGTTTGGGTCACCGACGTCGCTATGCACCAGGTATTTAAATTCCCGCCGCGCGGCGAGGGCGGCAAACCACTACTGACACTGGGCACTGCCTTTCATTCGGGCAATGGCCCAAATAAATTCTGCAAACCCACCGCTGTGGCGGTGCTGAACAATGGGGATTTCTTCGTGGCCGACGGCTATTGTAATGCGCGCATTATAAAATATACAAAGGAGGGCGAACAGATACTTGTCTGGGGACAAAACTCCTTTTCTGGCTACTCCTACGATGTGGCACCGGCCAATTTCTTTGCCATTCCACATGCACTGACCCTGGTGCCCGAACTGGAGCTGCTGTGTGCCGCCGATCGTGAGAATGGACGCGTTCAGTGCTTCTACTCGAACAGTGGCACTTTTCATTCCCAATACCATAATCCGCTCATTGGCGACCGTCTGTTCAGCATGGCCTATACACCTGCAGCGGGTAAGTCTTGTTACTTAAGCCAATTTGAAATGTATTTGAATTATGTGATTAATTGTTAGGCGGTCAGCTGGTGATCGTTAACGGACCCACCGCCGAACTGGGTGTTACCCCACAAGACCACAACGAAGTGCATGGCTTCGTAATGAGCATGCGCACCAAGCAGTTGGTCTCCAAGTTTGGTCCGAACAATCTGCAATTCGAGAATCCACACGATGTGGCCGTCACCGAGGATGGCAATGCGATTTATGTGGCCGAACTGAGTCCCAAGCGCATACACAAATTTGTGCACAAATCGCTGGCCAAGCCCATGTCCCTGTCCGCGACGAAGCAAACCTCTAATAGCGACATCTCCGTAACGGCTAGCAACGTGGATGCGACACAGACTCGCCATCATCCCAGCGGCAAGGCCATAATGGTAGCGTCGATGATGCTCCTATTTGCCGGCTCCACATTTGCTCTGGCGCTGATTATGGCGCGCCGCCGTAAACGAGGTAATCAAGTGATCAGCTCGATGCCGCCCAGTGATTTGGTCTATCGCAAGCTGGCCGCTTCCAATCAAAATCTGTGCTAACCAATACCACTCACACTTCAGTTCCATTATGTAGTTGTGTGTATAATGTTTCAAAAATTTACTTTTAAGTTAATTTTCCTTGCATTCCTTTTGTCAGTGTTCCTGCGACAAGAATTGCGTTTCTCATTTTGTAATCTCATTTTTTGTGTACAGCTATATACATACCTATATTTTTTATACAAAATACATACACAAATCTGAACAATGTAAGAAATAATCTACTTTTAAGTGTATTTTGTTCTTTTTTGTTTTTGTTTTGAATTGCAGCGAATGAATGAAATTCTGATTAACGCAAGTGAAAGAACGACGACTGCATGCGCTGTATATATACATATATATTCATGTTTCTGTGTATTTCCATTGTTTTTCCCAATTAAATTGTCATTTTGATGCGGTTCCAACAGGTTGCCTGCCATTTGGCACACACAATCGCCGGCATGCCTGGGAGAAGACCGAGGGATTTAAGCTGGGCGGCCTGCTCGATCGCAATGGCTTCGAGAAGCTCGATCAGAATGCCAGCGATGAGGAGCACGATCAGGAGACGATAACGCTCTCGCAGTTCGCTTAGGCGACAGCAAACACACCCACACACACACACACCCACACACACACACACACACACACACCCACACACCCACACACACACACACACACTCACACACCTGGACCAAGAGACTTATCTATTTTGTATAGCTAACGAAGCATTCCTAGTTCTAGTTCTGAATACCTCAGTGAATTTGTTTTTATACATGTTTTATTTATTCCACTTTACCATGTGATTGTGTATACTTTCTGAACATTCCACATTTTCTACTGTTGCGATACTTTTGCCAAATTGCTTTAAGTACACAATATACATATATACATATTTATGTGCAATTATTAAAAAAAACCAAAAAAAAAAACAAGTTGATTTATATGGTTAGTTTTTTTTTTAATACGTCTAAAGCAACATTGTTGCTGTTTGGTAAAACTTAATTACAAGTCGAATTCGATATAAATATATATATATTGCAACTTATTGTCTAATAAGGCCCCTGTGCGGCAATTAGCTTGCTACAGATTTAAGATTCTACATGCTCAGTTTCGGTTCGAGGCTCGTCAATTATTAGACGACCTGCGCTAAGAATAACTCGTTCTCCTCGGTTACGATTGCGTCAATATTGTAGAATATAGCATGCAGGCATATGACAAAGCAAGATGCGCCCAGCGTCCAAAAGAGCACAGCTCCAGCACCAGCCAGGAATAGCAGAGGTGCCGCTACCATGTTAAGGGCTATGATTTGTTGCTTTGGCGTCATGGAATATCCCGCGATATTCACATTGTTATTGACGTTGCGTATTTTGTGACAGCCATATGCCACAGCGGCTATAACCAGCAGAGTAACTGGCGATGTAATCCTAAAAAGAGATGCACACAAATGTATAAACAGCTGCGCTCCAAATATTGACATAATATTTACACTTACAGACAGTAGATCATCAGCACTATAAATATGAAGATATAGTTGCTCTGAAAAAATGATAAATTACGTGTGACTCGATTTTGCAGTCGCTGCATGCTGACCGCAGTCTTAAAATTGTTGATGTTGAAGAACACAGTCCACGGGCGCAGGGAACGTCGCACCATGTGAATCAACTCCAAGGGAGTGGGCAAATTCGACAATGAAGGCATGCTGAGGGTATCATAAAGGGGGATATATAATAATTGGTTAACGCTTAAAACAAAGTGCCCCTCGCTACGCACGTTGGCATATCGATGCTGAATCTGTTCTGACCACCAGCTGGACGCTGCGGCGGCACCTCCATTTCGCCGCTGACATCAATGCTTGTTGTTTCTGCCATGTTTGTGTGTTTGGGTTGTTTGGCTTCGTCAAAAATTGGCAACGCGTCGGCAACTTCGTGGCTAATTCGACACTGTTTGGCCTTTATCTGTGCAGCTTCTTCATGTGCACTGCTCCGGTTCCGATTGATAAATGTTTTTGGTTTGTTTATCGGCAACGGATGCTGCACATAGATAGATCTGACGTGTTCAAAGTTTTGACGATTTGAACCTTAATCACATTACATTAGTAGTCAGACGAGCTCACAACTGCTTTTGCTTAGAACATACTATTAATTTATTGGAACAAATTTTTACCTTGATATGGTGTTATTGTTTTAACAGACAACAAAACAGCAACAAAATAATTCTGATGTGGCAAACTCAGCTGGGATGACAACTCTGAATCGGACAACGCAAGCAATGCAAACTCTGTTCAAAACAGCTGACAGGCTTTTACAACACTGAAAGCTGCGCGCCCAATTCGATGTTTAAACAAACACGCAATGAGACTCTTCGAATACCAGTTCGAAAACACAAACAGGCTGAGCTGCTCAGGCTTCGAAGTAATGCTTCGAATATTTGCAGTTAAAAAACCCTACACCCAATGTCCAGAAGTAAAACGAGTATAATTTGTTTTTTTTTCGAGGTCTCATGCGACACCATTTGAATTATATGCCGTTATAGATTTGTATCAATTTTAAAACGCATTGGGGGAGACCTCGTTTATATATTTTACATTTATAACTGTATAGCAATACGTATATATAGATATATATATATATTTGTCATATAAGAGTTTTCATTAAATTCTTTGTCAAACATCCAGCAATATATATATATATATGTAAATACATTTATAATAATATTTTGATTCAATACAATGCAAATTCCATTTACTTTTTGTTTTTTTTTTTTCTCTGTTTTTTGTTTTTTGTTCTTCTTTAGTTTTGTCTTTACTGTGTTTTATATTTGCCTTTTGCCTTTTGCCTTATGTTTATTATATAATCACATCTATAGATTTTTAAAGAATATTTGTCTTAGTTATTTTCATTTATTGTTTTTACACTGAAACACATTTAAGTATATGTTTATTCGTAGACATGCTCGCGCACAGTAATAAATATCATGAATATTTTATATGACATCAATAAGTAACTCGCGAAATCTTTTTAAGCCATTTCTTTGTTATTCATTTAAAATTTCAAAACAACAACAACAAATTTTTGTCTGCAAACCTCACAGTTGAGTGTATTAAAGATCTCATTTGAAGAATGTGCTCTTAAGTTTTTTACTCGAAATTTTGTAAGCTTTTAAATAAATGTATTTGTAATGGGCTCCATGAAAACATTAAAATACATTTAAAAAAAAGATTTATCAAGTTACCATCTCATATACGCTAAATGTGTTCAAAATTTATATTTTTAATATATATATATATATTTTATCTGATATTTCTCCATTATTTGTGTCTTTGTGTGCATCGCGTCAATTATGCCTCTACATCTGATTTAGCTATATAAATATGTATATGTACTTTTGTTTGTGTTGCATTTAATGGGCGGTATCTAAAAGATATATATATATATACATATATCTCGGCTATGTAGCTGCCTGTGTGAGTTGCTTGTGTTTTGTATTTGTATTCTTTATTTTTCTCAGTGTTTTCCTTTTTTTTACTCTTTTTAATGTTTTTAATGTTTATTTTGCTCTTGGCGAGGCGCGAACTTGTACACATAATAATTGTTAATACATTTATGAATATACCATATGAATATTTTGATTATAATATATGCTTGCGTTTTGTTTTTGTTGTATATATATTTTTGTAGACATTCATATGTAATATATAGTTTAAATGTGCTGCCAAATCAAAATTTGCTGTCCACACTCCAAAGAAAACATTGAACATTTAGTATTGTATTCAAGGACTATATCTGGTGCCTACTGCTTGGCGAAAAAATGATGTTTAAACTCTGGTATATGGTTATTATGCTGCTTGAAAATCGCATTTGGTATGCCTATAGTTTTTTTTTTTTTTTAAGTGTATTTTAGGTCTCCTAGTTGAGCTGTTGCTTCTTTGGCAACAGCAAAATGTATCCAAATATTTTAACTGGCCATTTAAGATTTGTTCACATTTATATATATATATATATTTTTTGCTTGTTTTAATATTGATTTTTTTAATCAAATATTTCATTTGCTAGTTTAGCAAAGTTTCTTTTTTTTTTTTAGTGTTTTTGTTGTTTTCTTTTGAAACGCACACAAAAGGACGTTAAGAAATGTTCATATTTAATTTTTGGCTTTTAGTTAAACTTTTGGCTCGCTTAGAGCCCAATGTCCCGCATGGCCCTGTACAGGCAGGGATTCTTCAAGCACTCGCGCGGTCCCAGCTGGCGGCCGGGCGTGCCGCGCAATATCATGAGCACGGACCGTGCCGCCGCCTGGCACTCGTTGCTGCTGCCGCAGATGGTGTCCGCCTCGGCCAGGTACTGGTAGTCGCAGGCCACCTGCGAGGCGCCCTGTGTCGCAAACACAAAGGTGGAATTATCAGTGGATAGTCTAGAGTTTGGAGAATCATCAAGAGAAAGCTTACACAGAGATAACAGATCTGATGGACGCCACAGAGGGGCATTAGCTCCTGGTTCAAGTCGCCCGAGATTAGGTCAACGCTGCGGCAACGCTCGGCCATGGACTCGATAATTGGGCACTGATTGGAGCCAATGATGTAGTTCTTGTGGCCCAGATAGGCGTCGTTGAGCGTCTCGTAGGGTGTGCCCTGCATGGTCAGTGCCTCGTCCATGGTGTTCGGCTGCTCCGGATAGCGCATATAGCCGCTGCGCTTCTTCTTCAGCTGCTGCTGCTGCGACTCCCTAAAGAGGAGAGATTAACTTGGGCTGTTTCCACTTACTCGACTGCACTTACTCCGACTGCTCCTCGGCCAGCTCCTTGCGGACGCTGTAGCGCTTCTTGTTGGGCCAATTGTTGTCCAGCGTGTTCTCCTCCGAATCGGACTCGATGTCATTGCGCAACAGATGATTCTCAGCGTCGGCGGACTGACGCAGCTTGTCCAGCGCACGGCGCATCTTCTCCAGACTGTAGGCGGTAGCCAGACGTGACAGCACATGCTCCTTTAGCTTGCGTATCTCGTCCTGATTCTTGATGCCCTCGTGGGCGCCAGTGTATTTGATGGTCTCATCAATGATGAAGTCCTCAATGGACTGCAGCTTCTTGTCCATGCTCTCCAGCTTCTCGGGATCAATGTCGCGCTTCTTCTTGTGCGACTCCCCATCCGGTCCTTCTTTGTTAATGTTGTTGCCGATTTCACCGCTACGCTTCTTCGACTCGCCTCTGTAATTGTGCAAAAATACGGGGAAAATCTGGGCGCGTTCCTGCTCTTGTCTTTAACGGCTGCACTTACTCGGACATCTGCTCCGACTTCTTCTTGCGATCGAGTCCAAAGTATTGCGACCAATCGATGGACTTCTTCGCGCGCAGCATCAGATGCCCAACGCCAGGGCCATGCATATGCTTGGCGCTGGCCGCACGTTTCTTTTTGCGGCGTCGCTCGCCAGCATCTCCAGCATCGCCCTCGCCGTCGGCCTCGCCCTCCTCCTCCTCATCGAACTCATCGTGATCGTCCTCGTCGGAGCTCTCCTCTCCCTCGCCCTCGCCCTCGTGCTCATCGTGCTCGCCGTACTCCTCGTCAGAGTGGTGCTCACTGCGCTTGCGATGATGTCCCGCATGTCCATGCACGACCATCTCCCCTGTGCCGGCTGGCTTTGCGGGCTGTGCCAGTGCCGCTGGCTGTGATGGCGGTGACTCCTTTGCCAGTCCATTGCTGACGTTCACACGCTGAAAGTTAATCTCCAGCCGCATGTCACCTAGAGCCGTGGCCGTGGCCGCTGTCTCCGGCAGCAGCGTGGTGGGCGCCGCCTTCAGCTGCTCCTCGGTGGAGCGTTTCTTCTTCTCCTCCGACAGCTGCTGCTGCTGCTGGTCAAGTGGCTTGCCAAATAGCTCGCTCAGCTCCTGGGCGACACGCTCGTCGGTCTTGCCCAGCGGCGACTCGCCAGCCGCACGCTTAGCGACCGGGAAGCGCTTCTTCTTGTCCGCATTGTACGGCAGCCAGGGCAGAACCGGATACGAGCGCTTCTTCTGCATCAGCAGATAGTAGGGCGGCACACGCATGCGTTTCTTCTGCTCGAATAGCTGCTGCTCCTCGGGCTCCTCATCGCCGTTGCTGCCCTTGCCGTGCAGCTCGTTCTCCTGCTGCTGATACTTCTCCCAGAGCTGACGCAGCGCCGCCTTGTAACGTTCCTGTCGATCGTGCTCGCCGGCCTCCTCGATCTCGCGCAGAAACTGTTCGGTTAGCTCGCTGTGCGACGGCTCGCCGCCGGCGGCGACTGCATTCCCGCCTAGATTCTCACGCTCACGGAACACGGACGGACCAGTCTCTGCTTGTGTGTGTGTGTAAAGAAAGAAAGTAAGGCTCGTGTCAGTACTTTGACCTTCAGTTAAATCAGTTGCTGGGCGACAGGTTGCTCTGACAGGCAGGCCGCGTGCCCGGACTATAAATCCAACTTCTATAATTAATTCTGTGTGCGTGCGCATGTGTGTGTGCGTGTGTGTGTGTGTGTGTGTGTGTGTTGAGCTTATGGGCACGCATCAAGTTGTTGGCGACCTTTCAGGCACAGCCATTAAATCAAATGGCAGGAAGGCTGGCAGGATGCTTGTGCCTGATTCCAGCTCGTTGCATTCATCATTCGACTAGGAGTTGAGCCTAAGTCCACACACACACACACACAAACACATACACACACACACAGACACCTACACTCAAGCACAAGTTAATCTGAGCTAAGTGGTTTTAGCTGAAAAGCGAAAAGCGAAAAGCATTGTTATCCCAATCCATTTGAGGCACTCAAGTGGACACGCATCTAGCATATAACTTTACCAATACCCTACAAATGGGTCTGTGTGCGTGTATCCAGGGGTTACTTACCGTATTGCTGCTCGTCGCGTTCCCTAAAGGGCGAGGAGGAGCGCTTTCGCTTCTCATCCACAAACAGATTGCTGGGATTCGTTTGCTGCTCGCGCTCGTCGTCGAACTCGTAGCCATCGAAGGGGGCGCCTAGGCCCGGCTCGTAGCTCTCGTTCTCGCGCTCTAAATACTTGGCAAGTGCTTTATTTATTCTATGGCGATTCCGATTCTTATACTTGTTGCCGGTGCCGGTGCCAAATAAATCGCTATCTGCAATTGTGCATGGAGAAACACCAAAAACGGGACGAAATGCGGGGGAAAAATGAAAATCCAGTGTGCTTTGTGCGGAAGAGGGGCGTGAGGGGGTCATGTGTGTGAGTGTGAGTGTGTATTTTTGGGAGCCAGGTCATGGGTCACGTGCTCTGTTACATGCGGGCTCCAGCTGATGCTGTTTCTCCAACTAACCCTCCCTTCCCGACCCTTCCACTCTTCACCTCCTCCTCCTCCTCCTCCTCCCTCGGCTATCAGTTACGGATTGGTTTATCGGATTGCCTGCAGCTGACAGCTGTCCCGTCCAGTCCTGTCCTGACTTGCCATTTCGGATTAACTTGAGATTATGCGTTTTACACCCGCTGAGAAACGTCACGACCACGTGAATGTGCATTGGGCTTAAAATTTAACAATCTCGTTATATCATTCTTTAAATAAATGTCTACCATTGACGTATTTAAGTCCCTTGATATTAGTCATCGAAATATTTATGGAATAGAGAGAGTAGAGGGAGGCTTGAACAATACATTTTTATCACATTATTTTTAGCGTATGACTAAACAGTTTTTGTATCCCTTTTTCATATGTATATTAGCTCAATATATGTTAGCTTAGCTTGCGATCATGAGAATCGCAATTACTCTCTGCCCCTCGCTAGCTCCCTCCATTAATCCTTCTCTCTCTCTCTCTCTCTCTCTCTCTCTCTTTCTCTATCTGTCTCCTTCTACTTTTCTCTTTCCCTTTCACTCTCTCTTTGTCCCTACCATATCTTAGTTTTCGCCTGTGCCCTCATTTTCCCTCCCTCTTGCTCTTACTTTACTCGCCTGCTCCTACTCTTGCTTTTTCTGCCTACCTTAATTACTTTCTCCCTTACTTCCTCTCACTCCCACTTAAGAATTCACATATACACTCTCGATATCATTTATAGATTACAATTAAGTTAACAAAATGCTCAAGCATAGCTAGCAAACATGAGACTCGCATAGAAAGGTACCATTTTAAAAGCAACTATGATAATTATATGTTACTTGTACTTGACTAATGATATTTGAAATGCAAGAAAAATGACATTCGGCACTCGTTTTAAGTGTTTGTGTGCGTTTAACTGTGAATCATTCGCAAGTGCTTTCAACTCTTCGTAATTAGATTAGAAGGGATTATCAATTAAAAGGTACACACTATAAACTGGTGCTGCTCAAGTGCAATTCATTCAAGGACTTCAAAAGTGAGGCACTAAACATCGAATTCTATTTGATTCAACGATTTCTCTCTGTTCATTATCATTCACCCCGCTTCATTAGTCTTTTGACGGCTGCAATCAATGCCAATTATTCAACTAATTAGCTATTCAGCTCTTCGGTTCAAGTGACACTGCCGGCTAATTAACTGACTGGCCGACTGGCCATTACAGACTCACCTTCGTCCCAATCGTCCAATTGATCCGCAGCAAAGCGTGCCGACGGGGGCGGCGCATTCAATGGATACTTGGCAGCCTCGCGGCGATGCAGCTCATCGACGGCCGCCTGCAGCGAGTAGCCGGCGCGTTGGGGCGTCGCCAGGACAATGCAGCCGAGCAGGCCCAGGATGGCAACAGCTTCAACAAATTGGCCGGCCATGGCGACAGCTGCCTTAGAAGTGCGGCTAAAGCGTTAAAAGGATAAACGCATTAATATTATTTTATGCGCGGCACGTTTCAGGTTCGCATAAGTAACAAAAATCCCTGGGACAAAACTTTTAATTACATTTGCACTTTAAAGCAAATGCCAGCAGGTGTGCTATCAGGTGTCAAATGGATGGGCGGCAGGTAGCTGGGGCTCAGAGGTTCATTGTCACCAATTCATTAGGCGTGCCTAATGGCACACAAAATGCCGCAAGTACAGTGAAAGCTCGCTTGCTTAAACAGCGCAATAAGCAAACTAATATAAAATAACATAAGAGAAGAGGATGGGGAGAGGAAAGACACAGCAGCAAAAATTATATAATATAAAACATTTATGCTAAAATATTCGTACGCTCGTTAGCTCGCCTGTGTGTTCGCTCAAGCGAGCTACCACTGTAGCAAGCTCTACATATTTTCAACATAATTATTTGGAATTCGTGAGGTGTTTGCCGCGCATAACTATGCAAATTGTGAAAGCGGCAGCCCACTCGGCATCAGGCATTTCAATTATTTTCTCATCCGGACTATTAATGAACCGCTGACGTAGAGCATCAGGACCGACAACCCTCACAGATAAATCAATAAAATTCCTATGTGTTAGAGCGAAGTTTCTGCAAGCATTCCATTGCTGCCGACGCAGTTCGACAATTATGTTGATATGTGCCAATGACAACCAGTTTCCTTTACGGGCGAACATTTTATTAGTGACGCACAAAAGTATGCTATAGTTGTCATGATGAATAGAATGGCACCAAAACCCAAGCGAACGAGAACTCCAGCACACGGCGCACCCTTGACGTATACGCAATATAAAGTATACGCCACGTTGCCGCCTTCTGCTGCCTGTTGCTGTCTTCGCTGCGGTCGCTTTACGGCAAAGAACTCAGCTATACACACCCACAGTTCATGCTGTTGTATCATATATATACACATATATATATATATGTATATATATGTGCCCCTGTGCCCCTGGCCACAATTTGCTTTTCATTTTGCGTTGGAATTTATGATAGACGGTTGCCTTTAAGCGCCATTAAATGTCAAGGCAGCCCCGCCCACTTGCAGAACGTCTCGCCTGCAGCTGTTGTTGTTTTTTAGTTTGCTGTCTTTTGCTATTGTTGTTTCATTATATAATATTATAATATTATTACTGCTGCCTGGCTGCCTGTTCTCTAAACTGCGTCCGGGTCATGATTAAACGCGGCCAAGCAAAGTCGCAAAAGCATAAAATTAATTTAGTTCGAGTTATTTCACTTCCTTTTCCTTTTGTTTATACCTATATTTTGCCAAGCAGCAACCAAAAACCAGATTTTCATTTGCATAACGTATTCGCCTAAGCAATTGAGCATAAATTTAGAGAAAGGCTAAAAGACATAAATCTAGGCCTTTTAAATCTCGGTTTTGATTACCGTTGAGTTATAAAGCAAATAAATAAATTAGAAATTCAAAACCGTTTCGGAATTTTCATTTCATTTGGCATCCTGTTTGTCTTCAATTGAGTTTTATAATTAATATAAAGCAATTTGATATCTGTTTCCACAGTTGACATATTGTTTACCACGAACTTAACATGACAATTCTCATGTTTAATTCCAGCAGCAATTTGACAGTTTTTTTTTACAGTACACAGGAAAAACTGAAAAGTTTCAAATGTGATTTAAGCAAATACGCAGAAATTGCAATTTATGTGACAGCAAGCTCTACAAGAGGAACAGCTTTGACTTGCTCAGGACCCAGAAACCGCAAGCCTTAAAGTATATACATGTACATATATATATATACTAATAAGAACACATGCGAAAATTGCTTTTTCTGATTAGCTTTTGATACCATACAGAAGTTGTTGCTGCTTATAAATAAGTAATGCAAAAAGTTTGTTGAGGATTTTGCGGTTGCTTTTGTCGCAACTTTTTCTAAAAAAAAACAAATGAAAAAAATAAAAATAAAACATGTACCACTGGGCGTATGCTTGATGTTATAAGAAGTACATGAAAGTAGCTTCAAATGCGGATTGTACTCCCTGCAAATAAATAAAGTCTTATATAATTAAAGTATTGTGCCAGGCTACAAATGAGTGCGTGTGTGTGTGTGTGTGTGTGTGTGTGTGTGACGGAGTCCTGTATAAATTTGCTGCCTGTCCATTCTGATAGACAGCTTCCATTAGCTGCCACTTATATTATACACACAGGCTGTAGGAGTCGAGAATAGTCTAAATTGAGGCTGGGCAGGACATGCAAATTGGCAACATAATTCGATTTATTTGATGGATATGCATTTGCGAGCCAGGCAATCAAGTTTGGTGACAAATTCAATTGACGGCACAGATTGAGTCGAGTATATATACAGAGTGTATATATAGTACTGGGCCAGAGGCTGCGACTAATTGGGCAGCAGCAAGCGAACCTTTTGATATTGACGGGCAACCGTTTTTCCAGCTTTCCTCCATTTTCCTGTTATTTAACAGTTTGTCGAGTTAATTTTTAATGTCAGCTAAATAATTTATATGGCATTCGCAACAGTTAAGCGGCCACGTATTTAACATTGACACACAGAGACATTGGCAAATGGAGATATTGAGTGTAGGGCCCAAACTATGGCCCATTCCTTGTTTTGACTTATTGACACAACGCCCACGCTTACCAACAAACAAATCAATGGACGCGACAGCTCCTCTTTATTTTTTTAGACGTCTCTGTCGCTGGGTAGTGTGAAAAAAGTTGCACTTTCCTCCTTGTTGTATTTGGCGTTTTTTAATGCTTTTGCGTTGTCACATTAAATGTGTTGCAGTTAGTATTTGTTTTGTGTGTGTGTGTGTGTTCTTTGTATTTGACGACGGCAAATAAAAATGGTAGACACTTTTCACAACATGGCGTCACTCCTACGCTTTCTTACAATTGCTACAAGGAGTCGCGCCTGAACAACTCTGCCAACAGCCACAGTCAAGACGGAACCGAGAGTGACATCAAATGCGCGACGCTTCTGCAATTTATACAATGCCAGGCGGCACGAAAGGAAGCGAATAACGGCACCGAATAAAGTCCACAGTCCACAAGCAGTGGACACACTGAACAGACACAGTCAGCGAGAGCGAGTGCGAGAGCCAGAGCGAGAGAGAGCGAGTGCGTGAGAGCGTGGGCGAAGCTGTTGCTTGAAAAAGCTCTTTGCTGTTATTGTTATTGCCTTTGTGTGTGTGTGTGTTATCTCTTTCGGATTTGCACTGCCCGCGTCGCATTGTTGTTATTGTTGCCCTCTGCTCGCATTTCATTCGCTGCAGCATTGCGCTTGCATCTGAACAGATTTATTCAGGTAGAAGCATACTAATATCCACACATCCACCGCTGCCATTTACTTTGTGTGCCCGTGAGCTTTGGTTTTTCTTGTGAAAACTTCATTAGTGCTCTTTAGCTTTGCCACACATATGCATCTGTATGTGTGTGCCCTTTGAGCCGCAACTTGTAATGAAATTACAGTTGAATTCACAAATTAATTAGCCAAGTGCGCAGTATAATGCAAGAGAAGGAGAAGTTGAAGCATGTAAAGCGTGCAGTTCTTGCAAATTTGCTAATTGGACAAGTTCTTGATTAAATATATTTTACTTGTTAGGGTTAGGATTAACTTAGCTGATTTCAAGGCTGCATGTCCTTTTGTTAACAATGCATTGATGTTGGGAAATTTATGAAAATACATTTTTACTCTCCTGCTTCATAGTCGATAAGTTTGGATTCAAGGTCTCGAAACTGCGCACTTACATTTTTTGGGCCATAGAAAATTGTGTAAAATAATATATTGAAAAATTAAACAATTTGTTTTAATGAAAATCAGGACAAGAAGGATAATACCTTATCCTAACTTTAGTATAGTATATAGGTTATAGTAGGGGTTATTTTTCCAGCTAGATTTTAATATGTTAAAATACAGTTCTTATTGGAAAGTTTAATAAAATACTTTAATAAATAAATATTTACCTAATTATTTATTTAAATTAAAATATTTTTTTAATAAAAAAAACTGTGACACCTGTTGTCTTAATTAATTATCTTAACAAATAGCTCGCACTTAGGTAAATATATTACGTGAAAGTTATGCACAGTAAATCCAAGAAAAATGAATAACACTTACCATAGTGTGGGGAAAAACTTTTTGCAATTTGCTCAAAATAACTGGAAAATGTTTACACAAAACTGCACTTGACGCATCGATAGGAAAAACACAGCCAGAACGAAGGGACGCCTACGAGAGACTGAAATAAAGCTTTGGATGCATCGATAGCTGAAGGGTTTCACTGCGCATGGGCAGGTCGCGGCAGGTATACAGAGACTTGGAGGCATGTACATAGGTGGGCATGGCAACAGAACAGCCTGTTTGAGTTTGTTGTTGCCACAGCCTGGGGCAATGCTACCCCAAATTTCTGCACAGAACCGAACTGTTGCTTCTGGCAGCAGCAGCAGCAGCACGAAAAACCGCCCACCTGTTACTTGCCAAATGGCATTCATTCGGCAATTACTTCCGCAGCCGGAGCCGGAGCCGGACCCGGGCCGAGTCCCGGATCTCAATTTGTGTTTATGTATGCGTCCGTGGCTGCAGCTTAAAGCTGCATTAGCTTCAATTGCATCTATTTTTGGCCATTCAGCCCGGGCTGAGGTTCCCCTGGACTGGACCTGGAATGCATCTGTTTTCTCATGTATGAGTGCAACTTAATTATTCCATTTGACGTCACGTCCTTTGCCGTTGGCCATCAGCCAGCTGTCCAAAAAGATACAAAATCATTTGCTTTGTGGTTGACAAAGAATACAACAAACAGGATTGCAACACATACAATGTGCGCCATTTTTGCAAGAGAACTCTCTGCTAAGTCCAAAGGATTTACAATTTTATTATAATGCAGCATGCGCTTGGGTTTAATATGAGGGCTTACCGGAATACTCTACGGTCTTTTATAAGGAACTGTGGATTTTCTTTCATTTAAAATATATTTTTGTTCTATTTCTTTAGCTAGAAATGTATACAACAAGTTTTAGCAACAGAATTTGAGAAATTGTTTGAGTTAGATGCATTAAGAGTACATAAGCTAAAGGGCTCTTCAAGTTGGGTAAATATTTGTCAAATACAGCTCAGACTCATAAATAATTGCATTATAAATACAAAAATAAGAAACGCTTTTGAATTTGAGCAAATATTTGCTATGCTAACACTCTCCGATTGTGTTATAGCTGACTAAAATATTAGACTTGGAATCAGGCATATATATTATATATTATGTAAGTTAAGCCAGAGGTCAAAATTGCTGACGATGCGTTTGCAACATTTCCGCAGCTGAAGCCAAGAATTCTTTCTGAAGTTACATAGATTTGATTTAGGTTTCAGTTCTAAAATCAGTCTTGAATAAAACAGACACGTTCTCCCGCAGAGAACATTTCTTTATTCAACATTACGGGAACCAACTGAGAAGTTCTCAAGAAGATTTCGTTATTTCACATAAAGGGAAATACCTTGTACAAAGGTCGCAAAAGCTTGGAAATGTGAATGCTTTATAAAATCGCACAAAGTGTGTTGTCAAAACTGGAATATTCAATAATTCTCAACTGCGGCCTAATTGGTTAATGTTTCAAACAAACTTCAGATGTGTACATATCTCTGATCTATTATAGATGTGCCTCTGTGGTCCAATAGCTGAGTTGTCTGAGTGTCGCATCCGCTTAAGTTGTTGGAACAATGAGAAGAACCCTGGTTCAAAACCCAGTTCAGAGTTCTTAAAATAGGCAGATTGAATAGTTGTAAAATGAAATAATTCTTCAACTATAATAATAATAGAGTCTATTTACTTATTGGGTTATTTCTGTTGCATACCTCCCATTCTGACATTTGGGGTTATCCTGATGTACATTAATGTTATGCTTATCTGTGAAACCTAGCTATGTCCAGCTCTAATATTCAATTAAAAGACTTAATGATGATAAGATGCACCTCTTACCGATCTCTCTTCGAATCATAAGATACTCCTTCTTGCCGATCTGTTCAGTTTTGGGATAATCAATATTCAATGAAATGAATCCAAGAATATCTTTCATTGGATTGACTTCTTTTATTATGGCAATTCTCACACAGAATTTGAATTAAACGTATATATACAAAATAAATATGGTATTATAAGCATGTTCATGTTAGAGTTATGTTTATGAATATATGTATGTGTAAATAGAATGTTACTAAAGCTAGGCCTAAATTAGTCATCTACTTTGCTGTATGCGTATGCGTATTCGTATTCGTATTTGTATTATTGAGTAGTCGCAACTACTAAAGCTTAAATTCTTCAGATTCCCGTGGATCGCATCTAGATCTTGATGATGCCAAAGTAGCTGCGATTGCTGATATCCCTCAGCATGACATTGCGATCTTGATGGATGTCGCGCAGATGTATCGATTCCTCCTTCTGCAGGTGGATCAGGCCGCTCGTGTGGCAGGTGTGTATCTTATCTATATGCGTGGGCACCGTGTTCAGGCACTGCAGGAAGGCGTTGTGCCCGTGGAAGATGATGAAACCATTCTGATTGTGTGTATTATTATAGCAGATCTGGGCATATACATAGTAGAGGCCCGGCTGATGCACGGTCAGGATGCCGTTGTTGACGCTGAAATGCTGCTGCCACTGATTGTCGCTGCTGGCGGTGGCATGCCCCATATACATGTCCCCCTCATAAGCTGTACGTACACACAGAAATTAGTCACAAGCCACATTTAGTGCCATTTTCTACTCACAGTGCAGCCGGATGGGCGCCTGGTGATACGGCACTTTCCGATTCAAGTGGAAATGGGCTGCGGCCGTAAGAGACCCTCCGCCGCCGCCGGCATTGTAATCGGCGGATTTCGCTGAAACAGGAGATTCGCCTGTGAATTAACAAACGCACATGGATGATGCAATATTTTTGGTGTAACAAGCTTTGCCAATTCAACTGATATTATGATATATACAAAAAAATCAACACCCACCTTTGCGCACCAAAAGACGTTGACGGCCCTGACGCACTCGTGGACGCTGCCGGCGCAGGTGGTGCACAGTGCTGCTATCAGAGGTAACAGCGCTGTGGGAAAGATAACAGAAAATATACATAAGTTTTAGTACTATCTGGAATTAGTCGGCTTAAGGGGTTTAAGTCTTATTCCTGTTATATGCTAGCAGAAAGAAAACCTCTGAGAGTCGTAATTTAATGCAAAGAACAACTATTGTGAATGAAATGAGCGAGAGAGAAAATTCAAATGGCCGCTGCTTGCATGCCATTGGTTACAGCGCATTTGATCCCGTTATATTAGTTTTGTGCTCAGTTGTAAACGAGCATTATGCATATTGTCAGCGCAGGAGCTTCAACAGTTATGCGGGCTCTCTCTTAATTGTCACTAGTATTGGTGAGAATGTCGGCTTAGCGTAGGCGTGCGTCTAGTGAGGCAATTTAGTCGGCGCGCGTCTGTCCTGCTGATCGGTCGCATGCTCTGCGCCTATACGGCAAATTGTTTTCTTGTTCTTTGCATTTAAACATGCATGCAATATACGATAGAATACGTGTTGGTATTTTATTGACATTGGTATGGGAACTAAATTCGCATCCAGAGATTGTCGGCGAGCGGGAGAGAATTATAAAGCTTTTCTTAAACGGATAATCCAGCTTATGTATAGGTTCTCTTATACGAAACACAGATCAAGTTTAGTGTACTTTTATATGTATGTGTGTATGTGTGTCTGTTTTGCTCTTATGCCAAACGCACTCTTCTACACATTGAGGAATGTGTGTTAAAGCCAATCAGGAATTCAGGTATATTTATATATAATTGTATTTGCTTGCAGGTAACTTCGCTTGGCTTGTGAATGGATACTCTTTTCAATATAATTCTTGTCGGAAATTGAACCCTTGTCACCTACCTCTTGTTTATGTGCGGATCTGTTCGGCTTTGGTTGTTTTGAATCTGTGCCAGATCGTTGCTCTGCAGCTCATTGCGCAACTCCGCAATGGAGCGAGATTTTCTGTTTTTAGATAGAGTTCTGATGTTAGAGCATTAGAAACTGAACGGGGGATGGGTGGGGGGGAGCTGGCGAATCACTTACCGTTCCTTCTTCTTTTTGGAATCATTATAGCTGGTGAAATCGTCGAAGACATTATCATCATTGGACGCCGCCGAGGTGGAGCCGGAGGCGGAGTCGGAGGCGGATGCAGCTGTTCCGGTTTCATCATGGTTGCCCTGGACTGTCGTGCGGGTGTCGCCCGTTTCTTGTTTTATCATATCCAGATACTCATCGTAATCGGTGCGTTCGTTGCCCGCATCCTCATCGTCGTCGTCGCCGTCATCCACGTTCTCGCTGTCCACCCAGCTGTCGACGTCGTCGTCATCATCATCATCGTCGTCATCGTCATCGTCGTTGTCGTCGTCCTCGCCCTCGAGGTCGTCCAGCTTGTTGGGATCATGAATGAGCAGGTTCGTATACTGCAATGCAAAGTGGATCCCATAAGATTTTGGGTCAATCACTTGGCCACAAGTACGTGACTTGTGCTGATGATGATGCTGCTGCCAGGTCCCCAGAGCTTGCGTATTTCTCAAATACATTTTTATTATTTATTTTTTTTTCATATTTAAAAATACGCGCACTCATTTAAAGAATACTTTTTCATTTTTTTTGGCTTCGGCTTTAATTGCCGGCGCCTGCCCCAACTCTCTAGAGAATCGTAATGGGGCATATGCATATATATATTTATATATGTACCATACTTATACTTCTTCTATAGATTGCCTCACATATACATGGGCAATTCTCGAATCTTGAAGCGATCTATGCCACTGATGAGATCAGTTCAGATCAGATCGGATCGGATCGGATCAGTCAACACTTATTGCTTTATGCGCACAAAGTCCATAATTATTTCTCTTTACGTTATTTCTTTCAATAAGACAATAATATATATATATCTATATGTATATATAGAGTCCATATGGCAATTGCCTTGAAGGCAAATGGATTTTCGTGTGAAAGATCTGCCAGCTAGCGCATAAATTGTGTTAAAAACAAAGTCAATTTAATATTAATTGAGTGTTTGTCTTGGTCTTAGGCAGACTTGTGTGATTTATATGCAGGTGATTTGTCAAATATGCCCATTCATGATTTTGCAGAGTGATTCGCTCAAAAATAAACACACATCGGAAAACACAGCTAACATTTCGAAAAGAATTTCTCAGATATTTTAATTTGAGCACGTATATCTATAAATACAAGTGTCCCATATAGTTTTTTTTTTTTTTTTTGTTCTTTTCATATTTTGAGTGACGCAACAATAAATATAAATAGATAATAATATTTTGCTTTAGCTTGCGGGACTGGCACTCACCTCCTTTTGGAATTCCGCCAAGTCCTCCAGATAATTAATGCCCAGCCTCTGCCGCAAACTGTCCACTTCCCGCCGGAGACTGGCCAGATCCGTGTCCAGCTGTCGCACGCGTATCGTCTGCCAGATCTGCCAGAGAGAGAGAGAGAGATAGTTCTTCAATCATAAGTATATACTACATATATCCGCCATATGGATCTGCGTCATAAATAATCCATGTGTGTGTCCATGAGATCACTTGACTATAGCCGCACGGCGTGATCATGTGTTTATTCTCCATCAAGCAAGGGGAAGTCATTAAAGAGCCTAATGTAAACATATCGCAATATATGTAAATGTTTTCTTGGCCAATTCGAAATGAAACTCAATAAAAAACAAATGAAAATAACAGAAAAGAAAGAGATGAAAGATATTCCTTTGAAGCAAATCAATTTCATACGAAATAAATTCATAAGCGATAAGCTTCTTCTTTTCTTTTTTTTGAGTCATTTTGCGCTTATCTTCAGCTTCGTACACAATTATTGTAATGAGCCTTAATTGGGGCGATAGACGGTGCTAAAACAAACACATCCAATAATCCCAAGCGGCGAACTTTGACACCAGCACCCCTCAGAGAAGAAGAAGCACAAGCTAACCCCGCGACAAGCATAGAAAGATTTCGTCGCACTCAGCAGATGAACAAATAATCACGCTTGATATCAACATGCTCGACTAGGCAATACTCTGTATAAGTTGAAAAGAGTCACGCTTGACTTCAACATGCTCGACTAGGCAATACTCTGTATAAGCTAAAAAGAGTCACGCTTAGCGTCAACATGCTCGACTAACCAATACTCTGTATAAGCTAAAAAGAGTCACGCTTAGCGTCAACATGCTCGACTAACCAATACTCTGTATAAGTTGAAAAGAGTCATAAGGTAATCACGATTAACTATGGCATACTCGACTAACCAATACTCTGTATAAGTTGAAAAGAGTCATAAGGTAATCAGGATTAACTATGACATGCTCGACTAGGCAATACTCTGTATAAGCTAAAACGAGTCATGCTTGACTTCAACATGCTCGACTAGGCAATACTCTATAATCTTATGTTTTATGTTTCAGCACATAATTACGCCGCACTTTAAAAGGCTCGACTAGATAATACTCTATAAGATAAAAACACGTAAAACTATTTTCGAACCAATCAATTTAATTGTGACTAGTATTCGAATATTATATACAACATATTTAAAAAGCTTGAAAATCAGAAAAATCAGGCTTAACTTCCACATGCTCGACTAGGCAATACTCTATTTGTTAAAAGAAGTCAAAATATTAAAAATTAAATGTACTCTATTCTAATTTCTCGAATTTTGACCATTGTTTATATCTAAAATGTCTTTTAATTGTAAAATATTTAAAAAAAAAAAAGGCTTGAGCAAAAAAAAAAACAAAGACAAATAATCTATCTATCTATTTATTTATTTTTCTTTGAGAATTTTCAAGTAAAATATAAAAACTGAATTTCCTTTAAAAATTTAGTTTTATTCGTAAAGCTAAAACCCATAAAATAAAAAAATATTTCTTTCTTAATTAGAACAGAACTGAACTACCCTATTAGATTAGTTGTATATGTGCTAGGTATTGCTCAAAATATAGTCTACCGCCGTCGAGGCGCGTAATCTTTTTAATGGATCATTAACATTCTGTGCGAACAGCCGCAACTTTCGACGCGTTGCTCAATACGAGTCTGTCAGCGCCTTTTCCTATCATTATTTTCTATATATGTGGTGCTTCTTTCTTTCTTTTATTTCGTCTTCGCCCAAAGGCGGCACCCCAAAAAATATATATAAAAAAAAAATAAAATAAACTCAATGTCCGCCGGTTATGACAGGCCGCAGGCGGCTTGCTCCAAGCTAAGCCCAGCCGAGTCGAGTCGCAACGAGTACTCAAAAGTCTCGCAGACATGTGTACTGAGTTCTTATGATGAGTGTGTGAATAAATTATGAAACTTGTTTACCAAATTATTGAATTAAGCTTTCGCATTGATCGTGAAAAGAGACCAACATGTGGCAGGGATAGGAGCGTAGCCGAGGCACAAGGCCATTGTCGTGGGTACACTGAGAGAAAGAGGCGTGTTACTTCGAGCATAGCTGAAGCAAAACTATAATTAAAAATGGTCTGTCCGTCCGTCCGTATAAACGCGTCGATCTCAGAACCTTTAACAGTTAGAGACTTGGAACCTAGATCCTCCTAGTGCCCGCGCAGTACGAGTTTGTTTTCGATAATCGATAACTTGCACTGTTTCCAAGCAACCGATAAAAATCGATCTCTTAGGTTTAAGGAGCTAGAGGCACCAAACTTGACATTAAGTTTCTAGAAAAGTATATACAGCTCAAGAATCATTCATTTTAGAGCTACCTCCTACGCCTGCCTTAGTTGCGAGAAGCTACAGGGTATCCCCTAGTCGGGCACCTCCGACTAGAGCACTCTTGCATGTTATTATTTTTTCCAATTATGCTTCGAATTACATGTAATTACTAAAGTTATTCTAAAGATAAATGTAATAGAGTACAAATTCTCGATTGATTTGTGGCTATTTTCGCTCAGTGCATTTGCCACTTACGTCTTCGATTGCTGCTGCTGCTGCTCCATTTGTAAACACTTAATGTTCACTTTGTCCCCACATATTATGACAGCCTTTTGGATAATACCAAAATGTAAACGAGTTTCCCATTAGGCCCCGTACATAAATCTTGCTGGTAGCCGACGTAATGCAATTTGAAAACTTTGTGTTTCCACTTTCACCGCCGCTGATGAGGGTCACTCCCCTCCCCTGTCCCTGCCCATGCCCCTGCCCAAGGCCAAGGGGCATACGTCCGATACCAATCGGTCTTATGTGCTGCGACAGGGAAATTGAATAAAAAATCTTAACAAAGATTTATGTGGCTTTGCAGCCGAATCACCGAAACTGTTTACAAGTCAATTGACAACTGTACGATTTCCGTTTCAGAAACCCACTGAAAAGGGCATGCGAACTCAGCGAACGGAATGCAAACTGCGCAGTCAAAGTTGATCCGACAAGAGACGTTTGTTTTTTTTTGTCTTCTTTACTTCAGATTAAAATGCAGCAATGCTAATTTAATACTATTCCGCGATAGTAGAGCAAACAGCTATCGGAATACGGAGTAAATATGTAAACTTCTCTCTCTTCTTCTTCGCAGCATCTGAGCTCTGAGTCTTATGTGATATACATATAATTCTTATATAAAGTTGCAAAGGCATTTATCGACTGTGACACATAAATGGTTAAACCCACAGATAAACCTCGCTTTATCAACTGGACTGTACGTATAGAAAATAAATTCCGAGTGCTCTAGGCGAGTAGATACCCTGTAAAGAGAAACGAGTTCTGTTCACTCTGGCCTCTCGTTTAGGCAGACAGACAAAGTTATATATCTCTGCCTAATGGGCATGCGTTCCTCTGACATTTGCTCAACTATCTTATACCCTGTAATTTTGTTTTTTAACGGGCATTCTAACCTATAGTTATATTTCCATATGAGGGAGAGCGAGAACGAATTGAGAAACCTCCCAGAAAGTATATAACATATAGAATAGACCTACTTAACCTAGCTACCTATTACTTGTTTGATGAATGAGTACTGCGACTCGATCATATATTTTGCTGATTACGAATATTTTTGCTGCTCTTCTCCTCTACTTTATACAAACCCCCCCCCCCCCCTCCACCACCCCTCTGACAGCTTTGTTAATGTAGTATTAAGTATTTTCGAGATCTGTTTCTTTTTTGAAATAAACAAAACTAAACAAATCTTTGAAAAAACACACGCTACCACTTGAACTTCAAACAGTTCGTCTCTTGGCACCCAAGTATTTCCCATGTTTAAGCAAGAAGAAGAAGAAGCAGAAGCCAGTCGCCAGCTAGTCTCTGTCTGGGATGATCATCAGCTTGTTTGGTTTTATGATTACAATCATTAGGAAACGATTTGGTTAAAGACACGCTTCAATTTTGATCCGAAGCCGAACTGAGACGGGTTTTTCTTTTTTTTTTTTGTTGTGTGTTTTTTAAAATCGATCTGTAGATATGTGCACATGTTTATGGGGAGGGATTTGTTTAGGTGTAGCTTGTGCCAAATTATAGTTTATACAACCGGAATGGCTGACGGTCACGGATCGTAAAATATGCTTTATATGCTCGAATTGAATTTGAATTTTTTTTGTTTTTTTGAGCAATTATAAATAAACATTAACTTTTTGACAGCCATGTACGTTAGTGTCGTAGGTTACTCAGTTTGATTAAACTCAGCGCGATTCGACATTCGTTGATAAGCGAGTAAAATGGAATTTCCGATTGGGGCACTAAATTTAAAGTGCATGTTAAATTGTAAATACCAACCGTTAAAGCGAGGATGCCGGCGACCAGAACGAGTGCAACAACGCTCAAGATAATCGGCATGAGCTGTCTGGCTTTCCTCTTCGAGCCCGAGTGCGTTACGCCCGATTGCTTGGCCGGAAAATTATTAACGGCACTCGTCGGTGTTATAAACGGCTTAAGTGTCTCCGCTGTCATAATTGATATCTGGCAATTAGTCAAGCGTCGAGCGTCGAGCGATGCGTCTAGGACCGGATAGAACTCTGACAACTGGAATGTTGTCAGCTACTGTCAACTGCAGCAGCAGCTGTCAAGTGCACTTAAAGCTCTCGCTCTCCCTCTCTCTCTCTCTCTCGCTAGCTCGCTCGCTTGCTCTCTCAGCTAGATCCGCAACAACAACTGGCAATGCACTCACTCGCACACTTAGCCCTTGCAGATTTTTCCTGCACAATTTGCTGTTTTTTTTTTTTTTTTTTGTTTCTTTTTCGTTTCTTTCTTTTTTTTAGTTATACTTTTTAATTGGCTTGCAGTTTACTGAACAAAATTGCGAAATAAACGAGTTTTTGCACTAGAAAATCTTCGGAACACTCGCAAGTTGAGATTCTTTTTACAGCGCCGTTTTTATTATCAGTTGTTGTTGCGCGTTTCGATAAAATATCTTGTCGAAATGTTGTTCACTTTTTTTCTTTTTGTGATTCGTTTTTTTTTTTTTATTTAGCTAGAACACTGCGCGTGTTGGCGTCTTTTATGCCCAAGATACTGTTTGCTGCTGGCACGCACGCGCTCTAGATACGTCTGTTAGCGTCTGCGACTCGCGTTCAACTGAGTGCTGACTCGGCGTCTGCGTTGGTGCCTCGAGCGGCGCCGCAGCAGCGGGAGAGAGTGTGTATGGCACGCGCTCTCCGCTTGGGCATGTGAGCGCAGAGCGTATTGCCAATTATTTTGGCAAGCGCTGTGGGGTGTCGCTGCCGCTGTCGCTGTCTCTGCCTGGATATGCAGAGATCGCTGTGTAAGCTGCTGGGAACAGATCCGTGTGGTTACTGTGGGAACACATGTGCATATACTGGAGTGGAGGGTGCGTATGTGTGTGTGTGTGTGTGTGTGTGTGTGTGTCTATGTTAACATTTCTTTTATGCTGCGTTTTGACTTTTGCGCAGTTTTTAAGCGCGTTCACAAGGGTGAAAAGGGTATATTGGTTTCATAGTATATTCGCGTGTGACAAAAATATATATCCTGTGTAAATTTACAACTAAATTTCACAAGTTTAGGCAAAAATAATTTCTAGGCTTTTCTAATGAAAAGTCTAATAATGTTTGCTCCCAAATAACGGTATCTTTTAATAGAATGTTTGACTGTGACCAGGTATTATGCAGTCGCTTACACCCGACTGCAACATTCCTACGCGTTTTTATACCCTGAACCCATTAAAAAGGCGTAATGTATGTGTGCAAAATGTAAATGTATATAACAGGCAGAAGGAAGCATCTCCGACCCCATAAAGTATATATATTCTTGATCAGCATTAATAGCCGAGTCGATCTAGCCATGTCCGTCTGTCTGTCCGTCCGTCCGTCCGTCCGTCCGTCCGTCCGTCTGTCTGTCCGTATGTATAAACGCAAGGATCGCAGAACCTGTATGAGCTAGAGTCTTGAAATTTTAGCTGTAGGTCCTCCTAGTACCTACGCGGATCGAGTTTGTTTCCGATAATCGATAACTTACTCCGTTTCCAAGTAATCGATAATAATCGATATCGACATCCTGTTTTTTGAGCATTTCTGATAAATAATGCGAGCTAGAGTCACCAAATTTGACGTGTAGCTTCTAGAATGGCCTATATATTTGCATTTGTTGTTGGAAGAAGAGGGTTCAGGGTATCCCCTAGTCGGGAGCTCCCGGCTAGAGCCTCTTACTTGTTATTTATGTAGTTTAGGGTATATATTTCATTTTCTGGCTTGTTTGGTTTGGTTTGCCTTCTCGTAGGTTTTTATTATTCCTCAGGGTGGTTGGAATCAAAGTCCATCGATTGTTGTGTGACATGTGCTGCACTCGGCAGTTGAAATGTTCACAAAAACCCCCGAAACACACCCCGAAAATGGTCTCATGTGACTTTAGGCGATAATACAATTGCACATTGTGGCGAGAGACCCCTACGGGTGCACACAACTGCTTAATGGGCATATTAAAATTGAAATATTTGTGCGAATGAATTTTAGAAACAAAAAACACGCTAAACGCTTATATACTTAGTATATATATATATATATACATATATGGGCGATAAGGCCTAATGAGCTGGGGGACATTTCATTAAAATGATATTTATAATTACTTAGTTAATGCGGATTTCTTTCTCTGACGCCGGCTTATCTGGCAAACGGACTTGTTTTCCTTTTCCCTTTGTCATCAGCGAGTATTCCGATTCTAATAATACCCGACCATAAAACTAATGTGCTATGCTACCGTCTCGACAAATTGTCTGCCTGCCAGAGACATTCGAAATAAATGTATGGTATATTTTTTTTGCTTTTCTTTTTGTGGACTTAAGGTAGATCCGTGCATTTGCATTGTCGTCTGTGGCAAGCTAATTAGTTTTGAATTGATGGCGGCGACAGGTAAGCGAACAGGTAGAAAAGGAAGCCGTGTGCATTAAAATGGCGCCCAGCATGTGACAGCTGACAGCTTGGCCACTTCCGGAAACCGAATCCGATGCCGATGCGGCTATCGGACGCACTTAAACGGGCGGAGAACGTGGCAGGGGCAAAGTCAAAGTCAATGTCGATAATTGATGTTGCATACTTCAGACAATCCATACAATTGCTCGTTTATAGCTAACAGAAACGGGGCTTTGTCTGTAATGTGTTCCAATAGTGTAGATCGTATGTTTGCCTTTTATTTGCCACCATTTATCGTGCAGGCATCGGTCGAAAATTTATAGGCAGAGGGCAATCCGCAGCTCAACGATGCTTGAAATGAATTTCTTGCGAACGACTTTCGCAGTTTGTCGCGCTTTATCTGTATCTGTGTGTTGTGTCTGTGTGTGTGCCTGGCAGATCGTTTAACCATATACTCTATGGGGGGCAGGGCAGGGGGTGGCTCGCGCGCACTTGTTGCTGTTGCTGTATCGCAGTTGAGCGTAATTAAAATTCGTTGCGATAATTAATATCTGACATGCTTATTTCTCCAGCAATCAAATGATTTCAATGTCAATACATTATGTGAAGGCATCTTAATATCAGCTAGCCACACTTCATGCACACATATGATTCATATACATATATGTAGTTGAAATTCAAACTCTTAACCGCTAAGACTCGGTTGAGTTTGTTCGTTATTCACCACACTTAAATGTGTTGTGCACGTAATCGAAATCGATAAAAGCTATCGTCAGCACTGTCCTGCAAAGTATCGCAACACCTGTATGAGGTTGTGGTTGCGATATATCGATATCGCTGCTAATCAAAGCTGTGCGCCAACGAACTCGACAGCCCTGCACTTTCAGCTGGCAGCGTAAAGTCGAATGAGAAAAAATGAGGTCGGCAAATCTGTTTTGCGGCTTTATATTAATTTTAATTAATATAATTAGTCAAATAAATGCCCAGTCGAACGAAGTGATTGGCTGTGGTGGTTTTATAAAAAGCCATGCCGATATTGACTTTTCCAAGGTGGAAATAAAACTGTACGTAAATAAGATTTTCATAAATAATTCAATAAATTACTGATAAGATATTTACTCTGGCCGCAGCTTAACCAAGCAGGGCTCGCTAAAAGATAAAACCGACTGCTCACCCTCGAATGGCTACTATTTTCTGCCCATCTACGACAAGGGCGAGTATCTGCTAACCATTGCCCCGCCGCCCGGCTGGAGCTTTGAGCCCGAACACGTTGAGCTCAACTTCGATGGCAAGAATGACGTGTGCAGTCAGGGCAAAGACGTGAATTTCGTATTCAAGGGCTTTGGCATAACCGGCAAAGTGGCCCTCGCCACTGGCAGCGGGGCACGTGACGTAGATGTCGAGCTTAAGTCGGAGCAGGGCGAGATTCGACGCACCAAAACGGACATAAATGGCGTCTTCTTCTTTACGCCCATCATACCCGGCAAATATGTGGTACGCGCCACACACGCCAGGTGGCATTTCGCCAAGGCGGAACATAATGTGGTCGTGGTCAGCGGCAACACGGAACTGCCGGAGAACTCGTTGGTGGTCTCCGGCTTTGATATCAATGGACGCTTCGATGCTAGCACCCAGCTGCCAGCCAATATTGCCGTGGTGCTCTACAAGAAAAAGGGCGTAAGTAGCTGATCAGTTGAATATTTATGCTGTATTTGTAAATATATCAAATAGTTTTTCCTAATAAGCCATATTTAGGTAGATATGTGTGTATAAACGAAATTTACTTTACTTTTGTGATAACATGCCACATTGCGATGCGAATTAAAAATAACGTAATTTTAGTTGTTGCCCTCCTACGCGATTCTCATCAATTCAAGGTAGTCTTAAAATGTTCACGACTTGGTTACAAGTATTATTTATTCTGTTTTATGTGCATGTACTTATCCATGCATGTATGTAAGCTTTTATGTTCGCTGATAACTAATGCATATAAAATTAAAATATTGCCCTTCTATGCAATTCTCACAAACTATAGTATCTCATATATTTTCTCTACTCTCCACCCACAGCAAAATCTTCAGCCCAAGTGCGCGACAATCCCCAACGCGCCCTCTAATAAGCTAAACAATGAGTACGAGAGCGCTGCCGCTTGTTATGTGCTGGCAGAGAAGGGCGAATATAGCTTTAAAAATGTGCCCACTGGCAAATATTTGTTGCAGGCCGTCAACGAGAATCAGAACTTGAAACTGCATCTCAGGCCCCAGTTCTTAGAAGTGGAGTTGGGCAAGGACACGCTGCAGCTGAAGGAGCAGTTCTCGATTAGCGGCTTTACTGTCACGGGTCAGGTGCTGAGCTCCGCTGGCGGCGCACCCCTCAAGTCCGCCATAGTGAAGGTGAACAATGAAAAGGTAGCCGAAACGGACGCCAAGGGCAGCTACACGCTGGAGAACATTAAAGCCAGCAGCTACAACATTGAAGTCGAATACCCGCAACTGCAATTTGAGCCGCTGCAGGTGAAGACGCAGATTTCGTCGCCCACATTGCCCACAATTGTGCCCGCTGCTTATGAAGTATGCGGCAAAGTTGTCTCCCCCAAATCTTATGTGGTGGGCATCACAAAAACCGGCTCCACCTTTCACACCACCACCGCGACGAAGGCAGAGAGCGGCGTCTGGTGCGCCTATCTGCCCGCTGGCAAATACAGCGTTGAGGTGCTCACCACGGATGCGGACAAATCAAACGGCATTCAATTCTTCCCTGTGCAGCAGCGGGCCGAAGTGCTCGATGCTCCTGTCAATGGCATAACCTTCTCACAGCTGCGCGCCACCATACGTGGCGAGCTGCAGTGCCTGCCTGATGCCACGGCCACCTGCACAGCGGCTGAGGTAACGCTGCAGGGTCTGGACGCCACCGGTCAGCCGACGGACAACAAATGGAAGGCCAGAGCGCATCGTATGCATGCAAATTAAATATGTATTCTTAAGCTAACATATCTCTTCCTTTCAGGGGGAAACTATACTTTTAAGGATGTGCTGCCTGGGCCCTATGAAATTACAATTCCACAGGGAAATCTATGCTATGAATCAACGCGCGTCTTTCTGAATGTCGCCGCTGCGGAAGAGAATGCGCCGCCTTTGATACACAAGGGCTACGAAGTGTCCATAATTTCCAGCCATCGCGCTCTGGTAGGTGACACATGTTAAAGCCCTGGCAGAGCTTAGTTCTATATCATTTAACACATTTGTAGATGCGATACGTTCACGTAACAGGACCCTCTGAGCCCAAGGCGCCCGTTGAGACGCTCAAGATCCTCTCGGGTGTGAATACCTTCTGCGTCTCCAAATACGGCACCTATGACTTCAAGCTGGAGGGCTGTCACATTTATGACGATTCGCTGCCCAGTAAATTCATCACACCTGAACCAGATCAGCTGCAAACGTTGATTGTCAATGCCATTGCGCACAAGACGGGCGTGCGTGTCCTGTCCCCAGAACCAAATGCAGATTCACTCAGGCTTGCTGTGGAATCGGAAACGCTTGGCAGGCAAATTATAGCGCCCACAGCTGAATCACATAAAGTGGATGGCAAATACGCCTATCGCTATGAAACATATCTGAAGCCAGACGAAGTCCTCAACATAAAGCCACTGAGCGATGTGCTGCTCTTTAGTCCGCAGCATCAGCAGGTGGTGGGCGGCAGTGATTGCGTGGATATTGCTTTCAATTTTGTGGCCACACGCGGGCTCATATTGCGCGGCAAGGTCGTTCCCGCCATTAAGGATGCCAAGATAACGCTCAGCTTTCCCGAGCAGCCGGCACGTGAGTCCATTGAGACGCTCACCTCGATAACGGGCGAATTCAAATTCGGACCCATCGATGACTCGCTGAAGTTTGAGCTCACCGCCGAGAAGGAGTCCTATGTGTTTAGCGAGTACAATCGCCAGTCGAATTCGTTTAGTGCACACAAGCTCTGCGAGATTGAGGTCAAGGTGCAGGACGATGCCGGCCAGCCGCTCAGCGGTGTTCTGCTCTCGCTAAGCGGCGGTGAAAGCTATCGCAAAAATCTGGTCGCCGGCGACGATGGTGCCATCAATTTCCATTCGCTTTCGCCATCGCAGTACTTTTTGCGGCCCATGATGAAGGAGTACAAGTTTGAGCCCAATTCCAAAATGATTGATATCAAGGATGGCGAAACCGTGCCGGTCACCCTAACGTAAGCCCCATCGCTACCTTTTAAACCCATGTCTCCGGCTTTAATTCGTGTATTCCTTTTGCAGTGGCAAGCGATTTGCCTATTCCATCTTTGGCCAGATTACATCCCTTAATGGTGAGCCCTTTGCAGAGGTCAATGTGAAGGCCACCGCCACAGAGAGCTGCCAGCACCAGGTAGAGGAAGCGACCAGCGAGAATAATGGCCAATATCGCATTCGCGGCCTACAGCCCGGCTGCACGTATACGGTGCGAGTGGTGACGGACGATGAGAAAGTAGATCGCTCCATACCCGAAAATCATACGATCACTGTCGGCAATGAGGATGTGCGCAACATTAATCTGATTGCCATTAATCCCATAAAGATTGTGGACATTACGGCCCGCATCGTGGCCTCGCACAATGACTTCTACAAGACGCTGCGAATTGTGATGTACAGACACGGCGCCTCCGATTCACCTGTGTTCTCGCAGCGCGTGGCCTCGCCGTTGAATCCCAAGGCTAGCTTCAATCCCGGCATTATGGTGTATTTCCCGCGCATACCGCGAGACGGCAAGAGCTATGTTGTGGAGCTGCAATCGACTCTGTCGGACAAGACATACTCGTACAAGCTGCCCTCGTTCAGCTTTGTTGCCGACAGATGCTCCGTCTATATGAAGCTGGAATTCAATGCGGAGGTGCGCGCAACTGAAGCAGATCTCAATCAGAATTCCATATCTGCGCTGGTGCTCATAGCACTGGTGGCCATTGCCTTCTTCAAGCAGGATTTGGCTGTGAATTTCCTCAGCTTTGTTTGGACCAAGCTGAGCGACCTTGTCGCCGACTTGACGCAGCAACAAAAGGGCAAGACGAGCGTCAGAAAAAATGAGCCCATTAATCAGCGAGAGATCGAGCAAATGGCCGATCAGATAAATGCAATCAAAAAGAGAAAGGTCAAAAAGATTTAGTCCAATCCAGGCCTAAGATTTTAGTCACCATCGGTATTCGGTAATTGTTTTCTTTCTATTTAGTTTTTTTTTCTTACTCTTTCCTTGCTGAAGTATGAGATTTGCGCCTTAAGTGAAAATTTAGCATTTGTTTAATTGCATTTTTCGGAACAAATAATTGTATAAATGTTTTGTTTAATAGCTGAGGCAAGTTTATTTTGTGCATGTTTAGTTTCATTCATCACTCTTATAGCTAAAATAAATAATTAAATAAATAAATAAATACACGCCTGGGGCTCTTCTACTGCGTCAAAATGTGCTCGGCAATCGAGCTGAGCATGCGATCCCCGCGACGCTTCCTCTGCTGGGCATGGCGGCGCTCAGCTTCTAAATTCACTTCATTCTGCGCTTCCACCGGGTTCTCCTGCTCAGTTGCCTCGGTGGATGCAGTGGCCTCTACTTCCTCGGCGGGCGTAATCTCTGGCTCGGTGTTCTCAACAAAAACACACTCGGGATTCACGGCGGCACATTCAAGGAAATTGGTGGCTCTCGTCTGTGGATTGCGCGCGTTCGTGTACTTCTCGAAGAAGCCGCGACCCACTATGCGGAATGCCATGCTCGTCAGCGGATTCAGCTTGGAGCGGAACTCCATCTCACAGACAAACCGGCGGCGACAGGCCTTGGAGTCCAGGCCCAAAAAGGCAAACATAAATTCGGCGATTCTATAAAAGTAACATAGATTGAAGACAACTTAAACAGGATGATATCCAACGGCTACTCACTGCTCTTCGGCGGGCTGCTGGCGTGCTACGCTTTCGGTAATCTCTTCATCAATAATCTCCACTGGCTCCTCCTGCTCAACGGCAACATTATCCTCGTCGACATCAAGACTATCAATGCTGCGTCTGCCGCGACGACGCGTATCTGAGGGGCCGGTGGGCCCCGTGGTACCGGTAGGGGAATCGCCATGAACGTCGGACATAATATCCGAGCTGGATGAGTAGCCAGAGTAACTAGAGTAGCCGGAGTAGGGATCAAACGAGGGACTCGAGTCATACGAGCTGGGTGCATCATAATGCTCATGCTCCGAATGATGATCCAGTGAGTAGGGAATGTGATCGTGGCCAAAGGATGAAGGACTGAATAGAGAATAATATAGTAAATATTGTTACATGAACAGGCTGCTCCCATGCTTACGGATGATCCAGAATTATCTCTTGATTGCATCGGGCATGTGGCCAAAAGTAGCGCAGGCCCAAGTAAATGGCGCTGCCCAGAAAGAAGGAGACTATAACCACTTTCACCTTGATCCAATAGGCAATGGCCAGGGGCCACAGATGACGATCTGTAACAAGCAACGAATCCGATTAGATAACAGCTAAGTCAACACTTTCACTGGAGACGCACAGAACCCAGTGGAAGATCAATTGGACGCGATCTACGACAATTCACAATTGTTTAATATATATATGCTCAGATTGAAAGTGAAAAGTGTTAATGACTTGTTATTGAACGGTACGTGCAGATCGTGATGATCCAATTGGTAGGGATTGAGAGAGATAAATATATTTGGAAACTTTCGAAAGAAAGTCTCCAAGTGCTGATTAGCAGGTGCACCCAACTTTTGCCTCTGATAAAACAGCTTAGAATGGGAGTGAGTGCTAATTATTACGGCTCCAGCTATTACATAGTAAAAGATTGTTTTTATTTGCGAATAAGAACAAGCAAAACTTACACCAGAAGCGGTGGCCATGGCGACGTGTGCGTCCTTCGAATTCCAACAGAGCTCGGCCAGTGTTAAGTAACGTTTCCGTATCCGTATCCGTATCCGTTTCCATATCCGAGTTCGTGTTCATTATTTGAGTTTCCGCGTCTCCTGTTTCTGCCGTTTCCTCACAGAAAACCAATGTGAAGTAGACCACAAGCAGCACAGCTGCATACCAAATCGTAGTTTTATTCATTTTGTGTTTTATGTGTGTATATGTATATTCCTGCGTCTTTGGTTGGGACGTGTGTGTTGGCACAGCTGCTGCAGAACTGATGATGCACTCAGCGCCGGTTCCAACATTTATATTGGCCCGTTCAAGAGCTTTGTTGCTGTTTATGCCAAGTTCAGGGTGATAATTGATGGTGGAGTCGCTGTGGCATTATCCAAAGATTTTAACACATGCGTAGATGTGGATAGATGACAAGCTGCTGGCTAGCGTTAGTCGCGCGTTTTTAATGTCTAGAGCATGCATTTGAAATGAAATGCTAACGAAATTTCTTTAAACTGGCGCAATTTCACTTTCATAAATCGTGCTTGATTTTCTAGCCACTTTTGTTTTTACGCACCCTGCTCAAATTGCCCATAATCTGGCTGCTATTATGAAATGCATACGCAGTCTTAACAATTAACATGAGCAAATTTTATACCATTGAAGAATGATTTATTATTTATTTTCATTTATTTTTTTGACTACCGATACTCTTAACGGTCCGCGCCCATTTTGATAACACTTTTAATGCAGCCCTATGCATTCTTGCGGGAGTTGCAAAAGTATCGATACTTGGGCTGTTTGTGTTTTCATGTCGAGCAACCATTCTTGAAAATAAATAAACATGTCTAGCGGGAAAAAATCAAGTGAATTGGAAACGAATCCAGCGCCAGATCCCCAAGCGCCCATAACACGCAAGGGTTTCCTGATATCACTGAAGAACAGCGGCACGCCCATGCCGATACCGGAACAAAATGTGGTATGTATCAAGAAGTATGCATATGGCTAGTGCCGGCTTTAATAAACAATTTGTTGTACTTTTCAGTATGGACGATGCCGTCCCGTATCCGAATTTGAGAAGCTTAACCGCGTGGGAGAAGGGAGCTATGGTATTGTTTGTGAGTGCAAAGCTCTTTATATTGACTCCATTTTTTTGCTGAATCTTTTGTTTCTTATCTATACTCTAGATCGCGCACGCGACACACGCAGTGGCGAAATTGTGGCCCTGAAGAGGGTGCGCATGGATCAGGAAAAGGATGGCTTGCCCGTCAGTGGACTGCGTGAAATAATGATATTAAAGCGTTGCCAGCACGAGAACATTGTGCGATTGCGGGAAGTTGTTGTAGGCAAAAGCCTCGATAGGTAGCTGTGAACCGTAATTAGAATAAACTCCCAGTACTTATAAATATTGTCATGCCACACAGCATATTCCTGGTAATGGACTTTTGTGAACAGGATCTGGCGTCGGTGCTGGACAATATGTCGCAGCCGTTTACCGAATCTGAGGTCAAGTGCATAACGCTACAGGTGCTACGTGCCTTGAAGTACATGCATGCCCGCTATATAATACACCGAGATCTGAAGGTCTCCAATTTGCTGATGACGGACAAGGGCTGCATCAAAGTGGGCAAGTGGCGAATCCACTTTATTCCCATTTACAAAGCTAATCATTCTTAATTGTTACAGCGGATTTCGGTCTGGCGCGTCTGTATGGCAATCCGCCAAAACCTATGACGCCGCAAATGGTCACGCTATGGTATCGGGCGCCGGAACTGTTGCTCGGCGCCAGGACGCACACCACAGCCGTTGATATGTGGGCATTTGGTTGCATTCTCGGCGAGCTATTGCTGGGCAAGCCGCTGCTGCCGGGCAATTCGGAGATTGCGCAGCTTGACATGATTATTGATCTGCTTGGTGCCCCCTCCGAATCGATTTGGCCAGGTTTCCTGGACTTGCCGGCGGTGCAAAACTTTACGCTCAGCCAGCAGCCCTACAATAATCTGAAAACTAAATTCCAAATGCTCGGCCAAGCGGGCAGAAGTCTGCTAAACATTCTTTTCATCTACAATCCCAGCACTCGAGCCACCGCCGACGAATGTTTAAGCAGTAAATATTTTACTGAGCCGCCGCAACGTAAGTCGTTACAGCCAATAAGTTATTGCATATTGAAAACAATTTCTGTTTTTAGCTTGTGATCCGCGCATGATGCCAACATTTCCTCAACATCGCAATAATGTTGCGCCTCCGCAAGCGCAACCCTCCACAGAAATTCCCATTTCCCATTTACTGGATGTGTTCATTAAAAGACAGCGCTTAGAATAAATTTATAATATACGACTGATGTATAGAGTTATCCTACGGGAAAACTAGTTAAATAACTAAATTAAGAAAAGTATGTTGACACCAGCTGAATATCGTTAAATTTAAAATCTACTTAAAATATGATTTTAACAAATCATAAAAAAACGACTAACCGCACATTAGTGCGCGCTGTTAATAACAGTTCAGTAACAATGCTGAGCTTTTCAATGTTAACAGAAAATGTTATGTGTATCGAAGTGGATGAACTGGTAAATTAGTTCATTTGTTCAGTTTAGTGAATCGTTCGATCGAACTTATTCCGGAACTCTGCCAGACACCAGCCAAGATGACCAAAGATGTGGACAGCGCGGAAATAGATAATGTTGGTGCAGTGGTAAATGATGAAAACAAGATGCCGCTTCGGTCAGAAAACAAACCAATTGAAGCTGCCGCTCCGGAGTCGAATGGCACGCAAAACGGTGAAAATAAGTCAGCGTCAAGTTCGCCCCAACCCAACGGAATTCAAAACAATGAGGATGCTGCAGATGCTGATGAGAACGAACTGCTTAAGCGCATGCGTGGTGATGCCGTTGGCGAGACAATGTACAGCAAAAAATTCATATTACAGACACTGATGCGTCTCAGCCAGCAGCCAGCGCAGACAGCATTGGGGTTGGAGCTAGAGGATGATTTGTGCAAGGTGTGGGATATGTCTGTGTCCCCGGAAGTAGTCGCCCTGCTACTGGAGAATGATGCCATCGAGCTAATCATGTTTGCCATCTCATCGAGCGAAGATGTGCGCCTCTATGAGATACTTATTGGCCTGCTGGGCAACATGTGCGCGCAGGTCGAATGTGTGGAGCAGCTGACGGCACACGCGGATTGGATTGAGATGCTGCTAAAGCTGAGCACTTGCATGGACACATGTATGCTGCTCCAGCTGATGCGTGTCTATCAGTATGTCATGGCGCATGTGGTCAGCGGCAAGGAGCAGCTGGCCATCGATTGGTACATTTGCTTTGCCGCCTTCGATAGCTCAGCAAAGAATCTCGGCTTCATACTGCAGCAATCTGTTAGCGATGAGCTGCTGATAGCTGCGCTTAAGGCCATTAATGCTGTGCTGGCCAGCTGTGCTCTGGTGGAGGAGGAGAACGCCCAAACGCCAGACATTAAGCTAAAACCCTTCTCCGAAGTGTTTCTAGTGCCCGAACTGTGTGATGGCGTCAATAATGCTTTTGTGCGTCTCATGCGCGACGATCTTGCAAAGCTAACAGACGAGGTCGATAGCGTTTCGGCTGAGCAGGCACTAGCCGGCGTTGATGATACCGATGCGGATGAGGATGGCGACGAGTCGAGCACACCAAAAATAAACTGCGAAATCGAAGTAATTCAAACCTACCTCAATATATGCACCATATTAGTGCAGCTGCCAGAAGCGCAGTTATCCATGGATCTATATGCCTCCAGCATTATGTTTTGTCTTACCCGCATTTTACAATTTCTGCAGCAGCCCATGCAGCTGCTGCCGCTGGGCGAGCGACAGGAGGAATACCTAGAGGATCTGGCCCACATATGCAGCGTGCGTATTGAAAACTTTATTATTTGTAATCCTAACTGAATCCCCCTTGAATTAATTTTCAGTGTCTGAAATATTTCTATGACAAGGCAGCTTTTGCTCATCTGCTCGGCGTCTGGTCAATTTTGCGACAGCACATTGAAGATTATGCCGAATACGATGAAAATGATTTTGATGCATACGAGGATGAGCCGCGTTCGCAGTACGAGGAAAATGCATTCAAACTGTTACGTCTGCTGGGTCACATGCTCGTCAGAGCTGACGTCCCAGTCTTGGCGAAGGATATACAAGAAATTGATGCCATCAAAGTGGAAATGTTACGCGGTGCTTTGCAAGCGGAACAGGTCGAAGATGTGCTGCTTCAGAGGGCACATCAGCGCCTTAGCGCGGTTTTAAATGACGTAGCTGGCCAAGCCAAATAATAATACTCATAAACAGGACTGAAAATTGTTGCACATATGCACAATTCATACATAAATACATACTTATACTTATATACACATAAAAGAAACTATCAATTACTGTGTTTAAGTGCTTAGGATTATTGGTTGAAGCTTAATTTTATTCACTTAATTTTATTTTTTCACGCAATGAATCAGTCCAGGACTGCTTGCCCAGGCGCACGCCGTTCTCCCCGGTGCTGCTGATGACTAAATGATGCTCCTTTCCATTGTCCAGCAGGAATTTACTTTTGTCTTCGCTCAGGGCGTGGGACACATGCTCCAGCTCGTTGTTTAGATTAACCTGACTAGCTTTTACTTCTATGGTAATATTCTCAATGGCCTCGGATATGTTGATGATGGCTTCGTCTATGAGATTCTGTGCCACAATCTCACTTTTGCCATTAAGCTCGGACAGCTGCAGGTTCATGCTGCCGCCCTTGGTAACCACGCTCAGGTTGCCATGTACGCCAGCTGGAAAACAAGCCAATATATACATAAATGATTGGATGGATTATGGCATTAAAAACTCACTCATCTTTAGGTCACCCGATTGGTGCACATACACTTCGCTGGTCTTGTGCACATTCTTAAGCTCCATGCGCCCGGTTGTAGTTTCAAACTTGGATTTCTCCACATAACAGGAATCTGTATTAATATCGCCAGCCTGTGTGGAGCATTTCAAGCTGTCGCCCTGCAGTTTGGCCAGATTGATGTTCTGTTAAGCATAATTTACAGTTAAATAGTGCAAATATTGACAACTGCGGCAGCTTCTTACCCCATTGTGTGTTTCGATTTCTGTGCACTTGCCCAGCAGCGTGCCCTCACAGATGATATTGCCATTTTCGCTATATAGTGAAATGTCTGTGGCGCGCACGTTCTTCGTGACTATGTCCCCAGATGCCTTAATCTTTAGTGCCACGCCTTGTATGCCCTGTACTGTTACTTTGGCGTCCGCGTCAATGTGCACCTCGGCTTGTACAGGAATTTTCACATGGCATCTAAAATGCGAGTTTTGTTCGGTTAGCTTTTTAACCAACACATTCACGACCTTTTCATCATCACAAACGTCCACATCCAGCGTGGCTTTGCAGTTGGACACCGGACCACCGAGCAGCTGTGCTATAAACACATTGCCACTGGTGTGCACATGGACATCAGCAGGCTCCACATGCACGGATATGTCCGATTTAATATTAATACGTGCGTACGGGTTTACATAACGCAACAACTCCTGGTGCACCATGCGCCGGTTGTTCGCCATGCCCAATTTTGGTTTCTTGGCGTAGTGTCGGAAATAGCTTTGTATTGGTGTAGCCGGCAACCAATACAAACGTTGTAATATTTGCATTATTTAGAAATTTGCGGAGGGCGCCTTCGATTTGTTTACAGCTTTTATCAAACAGCTGTTTAGTTGTGCTGTTATGCTGCACAGCACTGTTGCTACGATGCGTTGTGCAGTACTATAAATGAGTACACTGGTTTTAATAAAATGTACCAAAAATGTAAACAACAACTTTTATAAGATAGTAACTATTCATTTTAGACAAATGTTACATGTTGTATTTATTTCTGGTACAAGTAAACCTTTCCTACTTCAACCGTGTTGGCAACCGTGACAGTCGCTGCTATTATGTGTTTTGCAGCACTTTATCAAAGTCACTGTGGCCTTACCCAACACTGCATTTATCCAGTCCAGTTGGAGTTTTTCAGTGTTCTTCGACGGGTGTGCAAAATTTTGGTGCGCAGTAAAAAAAAGTCGAGTAATTAGCCCATACAACAGTTAAAATAATACGAAAATGTCTGGCAAAGATAGATTACCGATTTTCCCGTCGCGTGGTGCCCAAATGTTAATGAAGGCACGTCTCGCTGGCGCTCAAAAGGGTCACGGCTTGCTCAAGAAAAAAGCTGATGCATTGCAAATGCGTTTCCGTATGATTCTGGGTAAAATCATTGAGACGAAAACTCTGATGGGCGATGTTATGAAAGAGGCTGCCTTTTCGCTGGCCGAGGCCAAGTTCACATCGGGTGACATCAATCAGGTGGTACTGCAAAACGTGACCAAGGCACAAATCAAGATACGCACCAAAAAAGACAACGTTGCTGGCGTTACGCTGCCCGTCTTCGAGTCTTATCAGGATGGTGCCGATACCTACGAGCTGGCTGGTCTGGCCCGCGGTGGCCAGCAGCTGGCCAAGCTAAAGAAGAACTACCAGAGCGCCGTCAAGCTGCTCGTCGAGCTAGCTTCGCTGCAAACGTCATTCGTCACACTGGACGAGGTCATCAAGATCACGAATCGTCGTGTGAATGCCATCGAGCATGTCATCATACCGCGTATCGATCGCACACTGGCCTACATCATTTCGGAGCTGGACGAACTGGAGCGTGAGGAGTTCTATCGTTTGAAAAAGATTCAGGACAAGAAGCGTGAAGCCCGCGCCAAGGCAGATGCCAAAAAGGCTGAACTCCTTCAGCGGGGCATCGATGTGCGCGAACAGGCGAACATACTCGATGAGGGCGATGATGATGTGCTCTTCTAAGTATTAATCCCGTAGCATGCGTATACGTGTGTGTATTCCAGCAATATGTTATTGTTACAAAAAAAATGATTAATTATTTGTTCCGTTTCCATTTTACTTCGCGAAAAAACAAAAAAAAACTTATTGTATGTAGCTACGTGCAAACTTTGTAAGCTTAAAGTATATAGTGTAATTCCAATAAGAAAAATGTATGTATTCCATTTTGTAGTTATGTAGCGCTCAAATCATGCATTAAAGTCTTTTGTTGTTTCATGGAGCATCAAATTTGTTGTAATTCAGATGAAAAGTGCATCAAATTGAGGGAATCTATGGAAAAAAAATGGGTCATCTGACTACTTTTTACAATTGCAAAAACAATGCAAGTGCAGTCATGTGACAGCAACATATGGCCCTTGGGCGACAGTGTTGGACAACACCAATTGCTACACGAACAGCTGTGTTGCGTTTTCGCTGTTGTTCACGCGTGTTGGCATATTTGAATTATATTATTATTTATTGCATAAAAATGTCAAGTTGTGAATTTCAAGCTGTAGTTTTGGCTGCGGGGCGTGGCACACGCCTGCCCGAAGTGCTGGGCGATTCACCCAAGTGTCTGCTGCCTGTGGGACCCTACCCCTTGATATGGTATCCACTCAATATGCTGAGCAGACACAACTTTACAGGTAAATAATTGGACAAGCAGCTTAGACGTACTTACAGCAGTTGTTTGTGTGTGTGTGTGTGTTTTTTTTTTTTTTTTAGAGGTAATCGTTGTGGTTCAGGAGCAGGACAAGCTGGAGATTCAACTGTCATTGGAGCACACGCCACTTAAAGTCAAAATCGACTATGCCACGGTGCCAAATGACAGCGATTTCGGCACAGCCGACAGCTTGCGCTATATATACGACAGGTGAGCGATTATTGCAGCGTAAGAGCTGCGAAACTGAAATTTGTACTAAAGCTTCCTGTTGGGTCGCAAGTGGGCACTTCCAAGTAGGGCTAAACGGTATAAGTATGCTTGGCGAACGCGATGAGCCTGAGGGATTTGGGCTATGCGCGCCGGTCTAAGAAGCGGCAGATGGCCGGCTAAAATGCGGCATTAATTTTGTACTATTCTAGTATATAATGTATGACATTCTCTTTCAGAATCAAATCAGACTTTCTAGTTGTTAGCTGTGATATAGTCAGCAATGTGAGTTTATATCCGCTAATCAACAAGTTCCGTGCAGATGATGCGTCACTGGCGCTGCTGCTGTTCAAAAGCGGCTTTGAATCGGATGTGGTTATGCCAGGTCCCAAGACCAAGTATAAGCCAGAGCGCGACATGATTGGCATCCACACGGCCACGCAGCGTCTGGCATTTATTTTTGCGGCCAGCGACTGCGAGGATACGCTAAATATCAAAAGGCATCTGCTGAAGAATAAAGGTCAACTGGATGTCTATGGACGCCTGCTGGATGCGCACATCTATGTGCTGAAGAAGTGGGTGATTAACTATCTGCACAGGGTATAAGAAATGTGACATAATGCAAATGTATTATTGCTTATTAAAGTTTATTTATTGCAGAAGGAACAAATTTCCACATTTAAGGGCGAGTTTTTGCCGCATCTCATTAGAAAACAACATGCCAGGCGCTCAACGAAAATAGCGCCTGATACCACCTCTGAGCTGGGCGTCGGAACAAAGCACGAGGATAACATTCTGCATGTGAGTTATAAAATGATTGCATATCATTTGTAAGCTTACCAATAAAAGCCTTCATACACAAATTTGTGTTCAGTATGTGACGCACACCGCGCTGGACCAGAAGCTCACACAGACTTCCCTGTTCAATCAATCGCTATCGCATATACCCTACCACGGCGACGTCGTGCGCTGTTTTGCGGTGCAGGCGCCAAAGGATGCCATTGGCGTGCGTGTCAATAATACGCTCAGTTTCCTGGCGATCAATCGCAAGTTGGCCGGCATCTGGCAGGAACTGTGCGGCGACGCGCATCCCCTGATTTCGCCCGGTGCAGTGGTGAAGTCAACGCAAACCAAGGACATCATTGTGGCCGACAATGCCAAGTTGTCGGAGAAAACGTCGCTTAACTTCAGCGTCTTTGGTCCCAATTGTATTGTGAATCCGAAGAATATTGTGACCAATTCCATCATCATGGCCAATGCGATAGTGGAGGAGGGCTGCAACATAAATAACTGCATCGTTGGATATCGTGCCCAAGTCAAAAGCGGCTCTGTGCTCAATAACTGCCTGATTGGACCGAACTATGTGGTGGAGGAGGGCACCAAGAGCCAGGCGTTGCAGCTATCCAACGCTGATCAGTACATGGAGATTGACATACAATGATGGTCTTAAACTTAATGTTGCTTCTTTATTAACGAAATGAGTTAGAAGGCGGATTCTTCTAGCAGGACATTAAATATTACAAATAAGGTACATAAAACTCGCGCTAAATTTTGGGACTATATTGTTGTTATAGCATATACATGTGTGCGTGTGTCTAGTGACAAAGGGCGCTGACAGAGCTTAAAGCTAAAGGGAAACACTCCAAAACACAAGGCGTGGAACGACAAGACTGTTTGCATTGAGTGCGACCAGCTGGTCAGACTGGTCAGACGGTCAACTCATGATGCTCACTTCCTTCGCTCGTACAGGTACTCATCCTCATAGTAGCGCGGCGTTGTTGAGGCAATGAACACCTGTGGCCGGCGCTGCTGCAGCGATATATTTATCTCTTCGGGCGTACGGTAGACCTGCTGCTGCTGCTGATGCAAATGCTGTAGCGGCGCGGCCGTAAAGAAGCGGTACTGTGGCGCCGGTGTCACTGTGGGCGCCAGCGTCTGCGGCCTTTGCTGCTGCTGATGATGCTGATGCAGCTGATGCAACTGCAGCTGTGGCTGTATCTGCGGCTGTATGGTTGTCGTGGGCAATGGCTTCCGATAGGCGATTGTCGTGGGCTGCGGCTGCTGGTGACGTATCTGTGTGACGACCTGCTGCTGCTGTTGCGGCTGTTGTTGGTATTGGACGCGCACTTGAGGCGCGTGCTGCAGTTGTTGTTGGTGCTGCTGCGGCTGCGGTTGATAAGCAAGCGCTTGACGATGCTGCTGCGGCTGCTGGTGCTGCTGATGCTGTATGCGTGGCCTAGGCGCGGGCTGCACTTCCTCCTCCTCCTCATCGTCGTAGCGCTCGTGCTCGTAGTAGTTCTCTGGGAAATAGCGCTCCGAGTAGCGCAGCGTTACATTCGGTTTACTTTGATGCTCCTGCAGATTGATTGGCTTGTACAGATAGTCATTGACAATGTGGTACTTGGAGGACTGCTTGCAGATGTTGTCGTGCGATGGGGGCATGCAAATCAAATGGATCTGATGGAAGGTGAAGCCCTCGGGGCATATCCACGAATGCTTCTGGCTCTCCTGGCAGTAATGGAAGACCTCACAGCTCAGCGACTCATCCGCATAGTAGCTTTTGGGAAACATTGGCAATTACAATTCAAGAGCTTCATAAATGTTTTGCTTGTGCTTACCCAGAGTTGCGATCCGTGCAGCTGAAGGAGGACTTGCTAAGCAGCGTGGACAGACGATCGGGCTCCTCAACTTCTTCCTCCTCCTCCTCGCTCTCCTCGCTCAGCGGCCTCTTCTTCAGATAATTGTTCTGCTGTTTGGCATTGTTGCGATTGATGTAAACCTGGCGCGGCGCCTCCTCCTGATCCTCTTCGCTGTACTCGTACAGCGGTCGCTGTTGTTGCTGCTGCTGCTGGCGATAGGCCAAATGTGTCTGTGCCTGCGTCTCAAACTCATCCTCATCATCGCCGCTGGCACTCACATCCAGGGAGCGCGCGGAAAATCCCTTCGGCTTCTCGGTGGTGGCCGTGGCTGTGGGCGCACCCGTGGCGGCGGCATGTGCGCAGGCGCACAGACCCATGGCCAGCAGGACTAGGGCCAAGCATCGATTGCGTCTGCAACAAACAAATAGAGAAATTGGCAATAGCAATCAGATTAGCCAAGTCATGCCATCAATAAGTAAGACTTTATGATATGGGAAACTTTTGTGGCAACCTCAATGCGCAAAACGCGGGAAAAATATTTGATTTTGCGCGAAACCTTTTGCCAAGCAACGACACCAACAACAACAGCAACAACAACAACAAAAGCAGAAGATACAGCGAAGATGCCGCCAAATTGCAGCCAAAGAAGGCAACAACTGCGGCAGCCCAGCGACGCGTTATGCAAGATGCAAAGACACCAGCCAGAAACAAGTTATAAGGTAATGGCAAGACGCCTGAGACACAGCTGGGCGCTGGTAGCTGAGATCTGAGAGTTGGCAGCTGGAAGCTGGGAGTCGTAAGCTCCAGCCAAGAAGTGTAGTTAGTTAGCTGTCGAAATTTTGATAGCCATAAGTCGACACAGCGATACTCTGTCAAGATCCGCAGACAGCTAATGTCCCATTATGATATTCCATAAATATAGCCAGCTGATGGCCCATTATGATATCCCATCATGACACAAACATTTTTCTAAACAAGGCTTGGATTTATGTCAATTCTTGGAGCTGAAGAATGCGGACTCTGTGTTCCTCGCTAATGACAATTCTTGAGGAGAATCCAAAGATATTCAAGAAAGGGTAAGTAAATTGATTTTTAATTAAAGCACAAAAACGATCCTAAAATCTTACAAAAGTTAGAAACAGCTTGCCAAAACTCTGCAGAAAAGTCGATAAATCTCATTTAGGCACAGGTAGGATCCGAGTTAAAAGTAAAGTCACAAATTTTGTGCTCGGTATGCAACATCATAAGAAATCCAAAAATAATGCAAGAATCTTCGAAATCTTATAGAAAAAGTTTAAAAAGGTTTTTTTTTTGTTTTTTCTACAAAATAAAAGCTTTTTGCTTGAAGAAAGTATAATTATTATTTTATCACATAAATTTAATCAATAAGATCATCTTTTATTATAACTTTCAATAAGTTAATCAAATATATTGGTAAGATTTTTACCCACAAAGGCCGCTAATTTATAATCAGACAGAATGATGAATTATAAATGCCAGGCCAAGTGTCCCCAGAGAAATGTTTGCTTCTCTAGTTTATCATATAAATTATACACAAGTTGAATATCTTCACATATGAATGTCCACAGTTCCATTTAAGGAGCTGCACATATCGATTTTTTTGGGCATCAAATATTGCGAGTAGCCCCTGGGAAAGGGTATAAAATGAAGATGTGCCGCTGCTGTTTTTTTTTTTTTTTTTTTGTTTAGTTGCTCACTTTTCAGCAGCGGGTTCAATTTGAGCGCCATTTAGTTAGCCGAGACGAAGCAGCGCACAAAACTTGGCCAACCCGGTTGAATGTCAACGGCGGCGCATACGCATCGCTGGCAGATACCACATACCTGGGCCAGGTGACCGGCGGCTTGGCTCGGCTTGGCTCGGCTTGGCCAATGTTACGTGCCCGCGCAATGCAATTTAATTGAGGTATTTACGATCGAAAGCAAAACTGTTACCAATATCAAACAAAATAACAAAAATAATAGCAATAATAACAACAGCTAGAGCAAAGGCAAAGCAAACTTTTACTTTCGACGTGGTCGGTGGATCGGTGGACAGCTGGTGTTGTTAATGTTAATGCTAATGGCTGAGTCAATGGCTATAAGGCGGCGCTAATTAAGGCATAAGTTAATAAAGCGAAGGCGAATTTGAGTGCGAGTGCTTATGTAATGGCACACTGCCTACACATTTGAAATGCTCGTACAATTTGTTTCAGCCATTCTAGCTGGCAATTTGTCAGGCTGTCTGTCTGTCTGTCCGTCTGTCTGTCTCTCTGTGTTTCGGCTGGCCTTTGCCAATTTGTTGTGCACCTTTGAACTTTTCGAGGTGAGTTAAGTACTTGTGGCAGCTGCAGCTGCTGCCTACGTCGCCTGCTGAATTGTCACTGCTGCCAGCTACTGTTTGATTACGTTAATCCTGGGCCCATCATTTATCAGCATGACTTAACACCGAATACCGGCTGGGAGATAGCGACGCCTTGGTTAAGTCATTAGCTGAAGTCATCAATTCGTTTAAATTGGGTTGCCAGTTGCCAGTTGCCAGTTGCTAAATGCGAAACGTTTCCTAGTGCTCCACATAATCATGCGTTGCATGCCACAAAAGTGGCCGCGCTGTCTGCCATAAATGGGAGCATGTGTTGCATACGGCGACTGCCAGCCTGAACCAATCCCCCCTGCCCCACTCCAACGTCTGCCGTCTGTGGTGTTAGTAGTCCAGATGCCAAGCCAGATGTAGCCATGTGTACGTCTGGCTTTATAGCACCACATTACATCACATGAACGCCAAGAAACGATGCGTTGTTGATGTCTATGTGGATGGCTTTTCGCCTGTCTCCTTGTCGCCTTGTCTCTTGTCGCTTGTCTCTTGTCTCTTGTCTTCAACTGCATCTGGTGCAGCTAACCGCTGCCGCAGCAAAAGTGGTTTCATTATGCACACTCATAGAAATTGTGTCTGTTTTCTTGGCTACCCAGTTTCAATTTTAGCAACGTTTTTTTGGCCAACAGCTGAAAACGGTTTTGATTTCCTTAAAAGTTGGGCGTGTATATGACATAAGACATGTTTTCAGATTATGAAATAGAAGATAAAACCATATTTAGGCTTGAGAGAAATTGTTGACCAGGAAAATATTGAGAACACAAGTATATCAGGAAAATACAATATATAAATATGTTTAAAAATTCATGAAATACGTATTCGTATTGATTCATACTTCAAGTTTGTTGCCTGAGTCTTTTTACTAGGCTTTAGTTATTCTTTCTCAAATTAGTATACATTTAGGCTAGTATACCAATCACAAATATAATTTATTATCGTGTTTAAAATAACTCAAATGTGTATTTTATTAATTTACACTGAATTAAATTTGCACTCAAGTTTGTTGCCTAAGTCTTTTTATGTTCTTTTATTTAATAAGTATAAATTCAAACCATTTATTATATATATATTTTTTTTTGGTAAACTATTTCGTTTTATAGTTCTTAGCCGTCCAACAATTTTATTAGCCGCTCATTAAACACACAACTTGGTTCCCTGTCTTTTTACGACTATATCTTTTGCTATATCTTTATTCAAACATTTGTTTTATGCCTTTTGCTAGTTATTAAATATGCCAAGCTTTTTTAATCCTACTTTCTTGTCAACAATTTAAGTGTTTCTCATATAAAATCTGAGTTTCAAACATAATTTCCTTGATAACTTATTTATGTTCATAAAGTTCTGCTAGTCAAATTTGAAAATACGTATTCGTATTGATTCATACTTCAAGTTTGTTGCCCAAGTCTTTCTGTACAAGTTTAATTCAAATAAATAAGCCATTATATTTGAACACTAACACGATTAAACTCGATTTGGCTTGTTTAGTTCCTTTAAATAAAGCGATACATTTTCTATTAACGCGCCCAACAATTCCATTTGTGGTCATTTGCCGCCTGAGTTTGTTGCTTAAGTCTTTCTTCTGGACTTTATTCAAAATATTTTTAAACAGAATTTCCTTAATAAATTTCTCTTAAATTATTCCCATTATTACTTAAGCCTAAGCCGGCTTTATTCAATTATTTTTACCTTATCAAATTTCTACTTCTACTGGTTAAATTGAAAATCCGAAGTTCGTTGTCTAAGTCTTTCTATTTAATTTAATTTTAATATGCATTTTATTCAAACTAATTGGTGTTAAGCTTTTGCTTGGGTTGTTTAGTTGCCTTAACTATGGTAATTAATTGCCTTTAAGCGGGCCCAACAATTCCATTAGCTGCCATTTAACACCTGAGTTTGTTGCCTAAGTCTTTTGTTTTCACTTAAGCCACGAGTGCTGTGTACTTTTATTTTATTGGTTAATTATACGCACGCTCGTTAGCAGACCGAAAAAACCGAAAAAAAAAAAACCGAAATTGTTAAAAATGGAAAAAAGAAAATAAATTACATTGCACTGTTACAATTGCAACAATTACAATTGAAGCAAGTTTAATGTGCGTGCATTTGCGGGTCTGCGCGTCTTAATGTGCGCGGCCCTCTCTTTACGATCCGTTGGTTTTTCAGTATGTGAATTGTGTGGACGATAATTGCGTGGCAATGAATTTGATGTGCAACATTTTCTTTCAAGTTTCGTTTCACAAAAAAAAAAAAAACACGAAGAAGAAAACAATTTGTTACACTTTGCGCTGGCCATTTCGAGTGACCTTCGCGCGGTCTGTGGAGGATTCGCTGTGGGAATCTGCAGCTACAATGTGTAGTTAAGCGGCGCTGCTCGGCAATTTATTAATTGCATTAAATACACACCCAACAAAAAAGAAACCGATTTGATCGTCACAATAAAGACCGCAATTCGGCATGGCGAGCAAGTGGACGCGCGCGGCCTCGCCTAGGCGCTTGTCTGCGCAATTTGGGGCTCTGCGGGGCAACACGCATGCGCATTGCTGTGCGTACGCCTAACTGTAATTTCAAACGCGACTGTTGAAATATTGCGTATACGCCACATGTGTGTGTGTGTGTGTGTGCGCGCGATACAATTTCCAGTGCAGTTACAGTTAGGTTATATAATACGCGCTCACTTGCGATACGGCTAAGTAATTTATACGCCTCTTTTTAGAAAGGATTGTCATAAGCTGACAAATTATGCAAGTTTCTGGTGTTGTTGCTTGTAGGTATCGAATTGTGATCTTTGGTTCTCCATTTTTGTTTTTGACCAACCGAAATGCACTAGCTGGCGTTTGGCCCTGGCCTGGCCTGGCAATGAGTCAGCGGGACAGCTGGGACAGTCGCTAAAATGTATTGATTAACACAAGGGCTAATGCAAAGCGTGTCAACAATTCAAAAATATGTATATGTATATAGTGCTGCAAGACGGCTGTGTTCGCATTTTCCAAGCTATTTACTTAACGCTTTTATTTCTCTTTCCTTTTGCGCACTCAGAAGGCGGGCAGACAATGCGATTAGGTAATAAGCCAAGGCAAAGCCAAAAAGACGTCCAAACGAGACTCAGTTCATTCCGACTGAATTGTCAGCGCCACAGGCAACAAGAGTCAAGCAAACAAACAAACAAAGCAAAACTCCCACGCCGAGCACACACACACACACACACACACACACACACACTCATAGCTAGAAAAAAGCCAGAAAAAGGTCTCAGACACGCCAACAACAACAACAACAACAACAACAAGAAAAGCAGCAACAACAACGCGCAGCTACAGTTACGTATGCTCTAGGTTTTGAAATATTTTGAAAAGAATATTTTGTGGTTGCCAAGCGACACAAATCTTAAGTAACCTCCCCCCCCCCCCCTCTCCCTTTCCCTCTGCCTCTCCCTCTTCTTCTCGGCCCTCGCCTAGCAGCTGGCCAAACAATACAAAACGTTAATTATAAGCTGCGACTGCACGAATTCTTGGGCCGAATGATTCATAGTTTCGACTTTGACTTACTGCATTCTGCGGCGGCGACTCCTTGAATTTATATCCAAAATAAAATGCAATTGATTTTATGCGCACACACAAACACACTGCAACACACACTCTGTAGAGAAGTAGAAGTTACTCGAATTAATACACAGTGCACTTAAGTCTTGGCTGGGCAACTTTGTTGGAAGATATGTTAACTTTATGTTTAGATATACGTATTTATATGTATGTTCACTTTATGTTGCACTCTAAATGCCACAGCGCTTGTGCTGCCTGCTTCTACTGCTGGACTAACGATTCGCGCCAGCTCGAACAACAAAATGAATGGCTTTCTTTAGCTTGTTTATGTTTTATACCAAAGCGGCGAACGGCGAGCGGCGCTCAAAAGAGCTCCTCGAGTGGCAAGTGGCAAGCACAGCGCGCTTTGGGCTTGGCTCTGCGCCTCGGCTCTTCTCTTAGCCACACGCTCTTAGCTCTTGGCCCGGCCACTCAACCATTTGCCCAGCTCTGTGTTGAGTTTTGGTTTAGCTCAATGCATGAGTTTTTTTTTTTTTTGTCTTGTTATTTATTTGTTTTCATATTCAATCGTTTATTATGCAGCGCAGCGATCCGTGAAAAATCTAAGTGACTCAGTTAGATTTTAAATTGATATTTTTTGAAAAATGAATGTCAAGCTGGAGTTTTTGTTTGTTGACATAATTTATTGAGCATCTAATTTTGATAAAGTGTAGATCTGATATTAAAATAGATGAAAACTCAGAACATAACATAATTTAAAAAAAGGTATTTTTGTGACTTTCAAATATTTAATAAATTAATACAGGAAAAAAAAATTTAAATATCTTTCTGAGATTTTTTGAAGAATTTAAAACTCAGTCAGTAAAGCGCATAATAATTTTTAAAAAGAATAAAATAACTACAAAATAATTATACATTAATATTATGCATCCTGTTATATACGTGTGAAAAATCAATAAAAATAACACAAGAAATCTTTTCAGAACCAATTACGGTAATTATGGTAATTTATAATTATAAATAATTGTCTTAGTTAAGGCTTAAAGACATGATATCATTTTCTTTCTACGATTAAAGATCTATTTTTAACTCGATTTTCTGTATATATGTTAGTCTCAGCTAGATATTTGTATTTTTTTTCCGTTTGTGTAAACATTGAGCTAAACGGACTCCCATCAGAATATGCATGTTCCAACTGGATTCGACGGAAAGTTATGCATTCGATCCAATTGGATTGATAGCTTAAAAAAAGCATACGCCACGTTGGCCAAGAGCAAAAACAAATTTGTTAAGTTACACACAACATTTTGAGCATTTGGGCATCTGCGCATATTTGCATCCATCAGATACTTTATGTAAGTTAAGTGCAATCTGCTTGGCTAGTTAAAAGATATTCTCGTAATTAACATTTGTGCTGTGTTGATTTTCTCAGCCTTCGCGATGCGATGCGATGCGATGCGACGCGACTTTTTATATAGCTGCATTTACATATGGCTCTTGTTGTTGTTGTTGTTTTGGATTTTTTTTCTATATTTTGTTTTCTTGAATATAATTTGCGCCGGTTTTCCAACGATGCTCCCACAGACCGCGAAACCTGCACAGCAACTCATCGCCAATGAAATGCTAAAAGCTAAGCTACACACACACACACACGCGAGACATAGGTGTAGGCAATACACACACACACACACACACACACACACATAAATACAGTGAAGCCTCGCATTTGTTTTGCTAATATGAATTAATTTACAATTGCTGCAACGCCTAAAATGTGAGAGGAGGCAGCAGGCCGGGCGGGCGGGGCGCGGCGCAGTTGTTGCCTCGTCTGTTGAACTTTTGTCGTCGCACTGCACTTGCCACAAGATTTGGCTGCAACTGAAATCTGGCGGCGTTTCTTGGGCAGCAGCATTCAAGCATTTCATTTCAATTGGCTTTGCGTTCAATGTCTAGACATGGACACTGACCGCAGCTGCAGCAGAGAGAGATATAAAGATATACAAAGATATATATATATATTTATTAGATATACTTTTATAAATGATTTGGCAATGCACGAGGCTATGCAAAGAAGCGTAACGCAAAGAAAGTGCAGTTGTTTTCGTTGTTTTCGTTGTTGTTGTTGTAATATTTGAAAAGTGTTTGCCGTCAGCTTTTGCTTTGATTGTTGCTTGGCTTGTGTTTTGCCTGCTGCCAGGTGATATAACAAGTTCACATAATTTCGCTGGCTTTTCTTTTTTTCTTTTTATTGCACATTTCCACTATAAGTATATATATATATATATATATATATATATCTGCAATAAAATAAAAGTTGAGTGTTGACTCGCAGGGCGGCAACCGCATCGAAATTCACGACTTGATTCAGCAAATTATAATTGCAGCCAATCAAAATAGTTCCCAGCTTAGTGTTGTTGTCGTTCGTGTTTCCCTTTGCCTCAATTATCATGCATAATTAATAAGTGTTTACCTGACTACCATTGATTAGTCAGCATTATTATTTGAGTTTTGGTGCATTGCCAAAATGCAGCAAAAATGAACTCAGATTTACATTCAGGTTTGCCCAGGCCAAGCGTTTTTCTTTTCCTTTTCTTTTCTGCCCATAATGCCAGTCATAAAAGCATTGCAAAAAGTAAAAATAAAAAAATAAAACAAAATTTCACCCAAGTGGCCAACATTGTGATTGTGGCAGCTGAAAGACGCAGCTCAAAGACGGGCCTAAACGGTGGCTTGTTTTCGAGGAAGTTGTTGTTGATTGTCACACAACGACTGCGGTTGGCTAAGGTGCTCAGGTGCTCAGCTATTCAGGTGCTCAGACGGTCAGGTTCAATTCGAAATTATGGTCATAATAACAAAGGCATAAATGCGGCACGTCAATGTGCAGCGAGTCGAAGCTTTTGTACTCTAACAAAACTGGTAACGGTTTGAGTTCATTTAACAATTTCTTTTGTTTCGCGGCTGGTAACATTCAACATTTTAACATTGGCATGTTAAATATCAGCGAGACGCTGTTATGTATACTTAACATTACATACATACATACATATGTTATGCTGGTAACATCTGTTTGTTAGGTTTAGCAGGGTCTTTCAAATGCTTGCAAATATATAAATATATAAAGATATCTTTACTATAGTTGGGATATTGGAATCAGATAATTATACTATTAAAATAATATGTTTTGCTATGTTATTGTGCTTAAAAAATATATAAATATATAGAAAATTATACTTTGTTAAAGATCTGAACTGTTCGGCATACTTGAACCCGGAATTTCTTTGTTCATTTGCTTGAACGACAGGAACAATTTGACAACACATCTGCCGATAACTGCGATTTTCATTTATTATACTCAAAAGCATACCAAACAAATTGTTAAAGTACAATTTGTAAAGTTGTTGAAAATCTTCCGGACATTTTAGAACAAACAGATTCATATTTTACAATATTTTTGAAACAAAGAACTGTTAGGGGCATAATTTTATCATTAATAGTTAAAGACAATATGTTGAGAGCAACAGAAATATTAACAACTAAGTATAACATTTTAATTATAATAATTAAAAAATATCTTTAAGCCATGCTTCGGCTTTAAAAGCCAAACCCGCAGATCTGTTCACATTGATTAACTGAGCCAAGTGCGAAATGTTAAGAGCGAACACAGAGAGAGAGAGAGAGAGAGAGAGAGAGAGAGAGAGAGAGAGAGAGAGAGAGAGAAATGCTTACAACAATGTTTTGCTTATTAACTAATTAGCCGCAATGCTCCAGTTCGCCCAGCACGCAAAAAAAAATAAAAAAATAAATAAATAAAAAACTAAATAAATAAAGACAATGCGTGAATGTGTTATATGATTATATCAGCGCCTTTCCTTTTAGATGGGCCCGGTATTTGAGTGTTTCACAAGAATTACGAATATGATTTAACATCTGTTGTTTCTTTTATTGCTACTTATTATTGTGTGCTTGCTTATAATGCGGCATAAAAAGCGAAAGTAACACACGAAACAGTTCGAGAGAGATCTGTGAACGTTCTAATAAATGCGCTTGTGGCTACGAATCTGAAGTTCAAGGCTGATCCACGATGAATGGCGAATTGAAATTAATTACATTGCCGAGAATCGGAGATTCTGGGCGCTGTCAGCTAATTAGACTGCCTGCTCATACGCAGTTAGCGCTTAGATTAAGTAATTTTCTTGTCCAATTTGTGCCAGTTATGCTGGGTGTGTGTTTCGGGCTTGATTTGGCGCTGTGTGTGCTTTGGGATAATTAAAGAGATTCGCAGCTGACAGCTCGCCCACCAAGCTGGGGCGACTTTTCATTTCACATTGTCTGACAATGGACCAGCTTAAAGACCGTAAAAAAACAACAGCCGGAACTTGTGAGCCGCATGATTTGTTTTATACAAGTCAGCCAAGAGACTCTATCAAGATTGGGCTCTGGCTCATGAAAATCAGTGCAATATTCGGTCTTACGGAAATGGCCTGAACTTGACATTGAGGGCGGGGCAGCGGGGCGGCGGGCAGTTAACGGTGCAAAGAAATGCAAATGTTTTTCCATTTTTTACTCACACATAATTATCAGCTGGGGCGGAAGGAAGTGATTTAGAGATTCAAATCGAGCCATGAGCTTTAGCATTCATTATTTGATAAAGGTCTAGCAAAGAGTTTGACAATGATATAAGACTTTTCTGCTCGCTGAGAGCTTGTCAAGAGTTTAGATTAAAGCATAATTATTTTTGATAATATTTCATGTAGTTGAAATCCTGTTTCTAGATCCATCACACGGCATCATCTAAATTTCATTTGAACAGGAATCATTATATTTCAATTTAACGTGGAAAGTTATGTTTAGCTTACTTAAGATAGTTTTAAAAGTGTGCTTAGGATTTAGATATAAATACATACGTGATCTTGCTTAGTTCTAATTGTCTTTTCTGCTTATCTCTAATCTTACTTGATCTATAACAGATTTAAAGGCAGATTCAAATACAGATCATATATCTGTAACTTATGCGAGATGCCAGCGACAGCTGAATCCACAGCAGAACTCTCGTTCCTTGAGCTAGCCTTAAGCTCGCTATCCCGCGATTTATTTGAGCCCTTTATATGCCCTTAAATATGATCTTTACCTCACACGAGACTCCAATAAAAATATCTTGTGATTTGTTGTTCAGCTTTGATCCATGATCTTATGTTAAGCTCGCTATTTAGCGATTTTTTTTGCACTTCATATATATCATATATATCTTTACATAAAGATCATTTATAAGTATCTTTAGCGATCCAACTAAAGCTGATATCTTATTTTTTGATCTGATTTTAAATTTCCTAGTGGACCTAGTTTGGCGAAACATCTTGTAATTGATCCTGTGACAAGATTGATCTAAGCCCAGCTATGAGCTTTTATCATAGTACGTATTCCTCTGTTCCTGCAGTTGTGATTGCTTTCATCTCTATAGCTAGCTATACCTTATGTCCGTTGATTATTTTCATTATTATACAATTCAAAATCAATTGCAACGCCAAGGGATTTAATACATATCATTTGCGGGGTGTTGAGAGCCATGAAGCGTGCGCCTTATCGCCGCATTGTAATTGGGTTGATATCACCTCCAGCGATTGGGCATGGCTGGCTGGCTGACTGGCTGGCTGACTGGCTGGCTGACTGACTGGCTGGCTGACTGGCTGCTTAATGGCAGATTGTGAGGCGTTGCCAATTGGTGTGGCCAACAAAAGAAGTGCTGAGCTGTATGCTGTATGCGGTCTAATTAATTTCAGTTCAAGGCGTCGCTCGGCCTGTCTCTCCGTCTGTCTCTCCGTCTGTCTGTCTGTCTGTCTGCCCATAAATCCGTGCGTTCCATTGACGATTTGTAAACAACTGCAAGAGATTCGCATTTTGTTACAAATTCCATTGTACTTTTATTTTTCTTTATTTTCGGCCAGGGGGTGGAGCCCTCCACAGACTCTCCCAAGCAGCTATTATTCATCACATTACCATTTCAGTATGTTTTTCAGCTGCCTGCCCCATAATTATTTGCGGGGCTCACTGTAATTGCTTTTGCTTTATTAAATAGGTCAATTGTTGTTCGTGTTGTTGTTTATTTTGCTCTGAACTTGAATTCATCTGTATCTGTATATACCTGTGACCTTTTACAGCGAGCATTTCAATTAAAGCAAAAGTTGCGTTTAATTAAAAAATACATACCTCCGGCAACAATTTTAGAGCTGTCAAAGATGGGGATTGCGTTATAACTAATTTAACCGATAAGACTCAATTCTGTACGATTAAAATGATAAATAAAAATAAAATAAAGTGTCTCCGCTTATCGCGTTCGCCTTTTGTTTCCGTATACCAAAAGAAAAAACAAAAAAAAAAAACCAATTTAATTTTTGCTACCCATTCGCTTGGAGCTCTTCAGTTCGATTCCTAATTGCCGCTGTAAAGGATTGGCCAGCTCAAGATTTATTATTTGCAGTGCCAATTATGGCAACAGGTCTATACATATGCATATTGTTCCTGACACTGGCATTCATTATATTTATAAAGGTACAAATTATGCACATTTCAAATATGTTATCTAATATTATTTATCTATTCTTTTAGATAGCGTGCATGGCCATTGCAAGTGCGAGCCGTCGCAGGCATAATGGTAAGTACTTGGAATGAGACTTTTCTGAGGGGATATTAACATCTTGTGAGTAACTAAGTAATTTAGAAAACGAGAAGTCGCCTATCCCATAAGTCTATATAGTATATGTGTTACTCGTACAAGGAGAGATCTCCTATCCCATGAAGTATATACATTCTTCATCATCTTGATTTCCCATCCCATATAGTATGCCTGGCTTAAGGTAGATAGATCTCTCCCTTTGGTCATTCTATCGTCCCCAGTATTAATGCCAGAATCTGCGGGATCGAACCGCTCTATCATATAGCTGCCATAGGAACGATTGGTAGGAATAGGTTCTTGTAGAGAAAACTGTTTGTTTATCAAGATATCTTGACCAAAAGCTGCTACTTGTCCTTCGATGTGCTGAACATATTCCTACTCTCTCGACTTTATTAACTGAACAATTAGGATCTTTACTATTCCCTTAACATACTATGTTATTTGGCCAGTATAGAACAAATTTGTTGGAAATAACTCTTTTACACAAAAGCATCTCTAAGAAATATGTCTTTTAATGCATGTTATCTGCGGCATGCCGAAGATATTTGAGCGAGAGGAAACCGTTGTCAACATGCCGAGCTTTAAGCGTGATTAATTGCAATTCTCGAAGCTTTCAAGAGCTTTTAAAGCTTTCTCGTAGGCGTGTGTCATACGATTATGATTTACTCAGTTATTCAGTTAATAATAATATTAGCGATTAGATTTGCGATAAGGCAATACACCTGGTAAATGAAAGGTGCCAACAATATTGATAAAACATTCTTGTTTTAGTTACATTTCTATTGGCATAGAGTAAAAAACATTTACAAACGCGTTCGATTCCATAACCAACTATGTGGGGTGCCCTGATAATTGGCATGGTCTTCATTTATTGCTTAGTAAGTTTCATATGCACGTGCTTTAAGCGAATATTTTTCTTTATTTTTCAATATAACCATTCTGTTTTGAAGGGCTTAGCAGTGCTAGTGCGAAGGAAGTCTGTTTGGAGGTCGGGTGAGTAAGGCTATATATTAAACAGAAAGTAAGAGGGGGCATACTTTCCCCCTTCGTGTGCCTTTCAGCATGTAAGGGCAGATACCTCAAATGATATTTATCAAATTATTTTCGTCGCAATACAATTAACTTGTTGCAATACCCTGTACCTGATGCAAATGAGTAAAAGGCATAATGATTTTCTCAAAACATATGTAATCGGTAGATGGAGCCAAGTCCGATTCTTTTAGGGATATATATTCTTGATCAGTAGTAAGATCTGCGTCGATTTAGCCTTTTCCGACTGCCCCTCCCTCCAACCGTCTATGTCGTCCTAGGAAGGAAGAGACTTGATATGAAAGCTTGATATTTGAAATATATATACTTCTGAGCGAAACGCTTCGATTAAAATCGCTTTTGAGACTTGGTTTTTTAAGCATAGCTAAAAAACTATAAAATCTAGATACATTAAATTTGGTATGAAGGCTCTCAAGGAAGATTTTGTTTTGTTGATAGTTTCCTTCATTTTCTAAAATTATCTAACATCTTGTTCTTAAGATTTTATGATCGTTTTGCATCTTAAAGTAGCTGCAAAAAAGCATTCTGGTATTCAAAACTGGGCTTTGACTTTCAACTTAAATAGTTCAAAGCAAAAAACCAAGATATTATCATGACTGGGAGTTACAGGGGATTTTCTAGTCGAGGACTAGTCAACAACTACATTCTTATTTGTTTTTTTGTTTTGTTTGGCCTTTTTAACCGATTAGATTTGCAACAGGGCGGACTGTGAGAGTGTATTAACAAAGTGCCAGCAAAATTGACAAAACATTTTTGTATCAGTTTAATTTGTTTTGGCACGGAGTCCAAAGCCAAAAATGCTAGGTGCGCTGTTAATTGGCTTACTCCTCTTCGTACTCAGCATTTTCTTTTACGCCTGTGTAAGTTTGATGTAAACATTTTCCGGTGAATTACTTGCTGAATATTCTGTTTTAAAGGCCTTAACATTATTTGTGCGTAAGACGAATAGGAATAGAAGGCGTGGTAAGTTGTTAAGTGCTAAAAAAGCAGTATGATCTACCATCTTCAGCTTGCCGATGAATAAATACCCTTTCCGGCATATAACACGTTTGCCTTTAGTTTCTTTAACTAGCCACAAAAGTTTATATTTGTAAAAGAATTAAATTTCATTTTCATAAAATTAAAAATATGCATTAATATTCGAAGTTTCATAAAGATTCGAGAGTCTATTTTAAACCCCCAAAAAACTAAAAAGAAATTTTAATTAAAATTGTTTTCATCTAAATATGGATCACAACTAGCGTAGTTTGGGTTGATTTCTCTTAATACAAGCAACAGGATTCATGAGAAGGCAGTGCGAGAAATATATTCACAAAGCGACAACAAAATTGAGCACATTTAAAACTCGTTCAAAAAGCGAAAAGAGTATATTTTTTTGAGCAATGTTCGCCAGTCTACCCGTCAGCGTTTTTAAGACAAGAGAAACTTCGAGTAAATACTCGTGTATGTCCACTTAAGATAAAGTTTTAAGATTACATGACTGCGCCAGCGAGTCGGAAAAATCTAAATCATAATCAGTTTGAGAGCTTTTGAGAACGTTGATCAACTGTTTTTAAGATCGAAGCAAGCCTTTTATCCAAGAGCCTGGCGAATCGGAGTAGTCGATATATATTATTAAATTTGGCTAGTATGTAGCCTATTTAAAGCTATAAGCTATAATTGGCCCAAAATAAAAAGCCAATTTCAAACGATATGGACTTTATTTTTAAAAGAAAGACACGTGCCGTGTTTATTGCTTTGGGTATAAATCTTTATTGGCATTGTAAACTTCGAGCTATTTATATTGATTATTATTCCGGCGTTCTTTCAAAGGTTAAAGCGTTTGTCAAGATCAGCGCGAATAATACGACTGAGCTTATGTTTGGGTCATGTGGGGGCTAACCCTAGGTGGTAGTTGAGCCCGAAACAGATTAGATAACCCAGAGTCCTAGGCGAGCTATTAACTAAAAAAACAATAAAAAAAAGAACCGTTGATACCGTTTAGATAATTATAATAATAATATTAATAATAAGCGATAGACGGTTGGCTCGACCGTCCTAATCGGGCAGTCGTCATAAGGCTGTCCATGAAGTTTGTCGCTGTCTTAGTTTTTTCTTTTCTTTTTTGTTTTAATTGTATTTTTATTGAATTAATATATTACTGCCTTTGAAATGCATGGGGAGTATTGGGATCTTATTAGTGGCGTTCTCCTCACAACAATTGTTTTAATTTGGGTGAGCAATACAACTGTCAAAGCCCGAACAATTTCTGATAAGAATTTGCATTTGAATTTCTTAAAGTTGTTTGCCAAAGCTTGCAAAAAAGCTGAATCAACCGCAGAGGCGCCTCCGCACAGAGCCAACAGAAATGCGACCAGATATACTAATGGTAAGCTTTTTTTCTTAGACAAATATAATCACAGATAAACTTAATTTGAGTCGGAGACCGGAGACAGGAGAAAAAATTCAGTCGTTGTGAGATTTTCAGTTCAGTTATCAGTTTGTCGTTCGTTTTGTTCAATCGCTTAAATTGCCTTGTCTCTTTGTTTTTCAATATGGAAAATCCATTGGCTTGGACTACAATTTTATTCATTTTGTTTATCGCCATGTTCCTGGCCTGGGTGAGCTTCTATTGTGTCCCAATTGCTTTAAAAGACTCAAGAAATATACTTTACTCATTCAAAGATTCTCGACAATGTCATTAAAACGCGAAGAAAGGAAAGAGCTCGAATTCCTAGGCGACAGAATAATGGAAGACCTGTGGGTAAGCTTTCCAGATCTAGCAGAAAATAAATCTGTTCCTATTAGTATAAGTTAGTGATGAAATATGTAGAAGAAAAATCTCCTTCAGGCAATCATATGACCATATTTCTTAGATCTTGACTCACCTTGACATTTACCAGCTATAGCTGGTGCTTTACATATGACAAGGTCTTATCAATATCGGACTACTATATCAAATCGCAGCTTATCAGAGCTGATAGGTGTACTTTTATATTTAGTCATTCTGTAAATAAGTCAAGCTGTTATTTGTTTATCTCTTAATCGCTTGGATTCGGATTGGGCTTCAATCAAACCCACCTGGCTAAGATTAGATAAAAGAGCTTTTCTGCGCAGATATGTGCGTTATCAGCCTAAACAAGAGCTGAATACATTATAAATTTACACAATTCAAAAACAAAAACAATCAATCGAAAAACAATCAGCCCTTAAAAGCAAGTGATTGTCCGAAATAGCTTTGATTTGTTGTTCAAATGTATCGAAGATGGTCGTACTGGGAGCTTGTGCCTTGTGTTCTGATCATAACAATTGCTATTGGTTGGGTGAGCTCTAATTGATGTGATTCTTTAGCAATTTTCCTAAACAGAAACAAACTCTCAAAGTTGCTAATTAAAGGTTATATTAAGGCAAAAACAGATACAACTCGGGTGATGAGCATGCGGCCGTTGGAAGATTTAACTGGTAAGCCTCACAGATAACTAGACAATGATATTAGCTAAATATAGAAATATCAAGCCCCTTGAATAAACTGTAGTAATACGGTAGAGCTCTAATCGCTGCGCTTATCTTCGTTTTTATATCGTAACTGAACCCGGACCCGCTGATAGATCTAGATTTCATCCTCATTTTTATTCACTTGTCGTTCGCCCAGCCGTCAGGGCGCATATTTGATTCGCTCGCTTTGTAATGGATATTATGGAATGGTATTATTTCATATCATTTTTGCTAATACTATTCATACTGTTGCGGGTAAGCTACGTCGAATTCGATTGGCAATCCTTTAATGCTTAGCATAGCTTCTCCGTTGTTGCTCAGACGTATCTGGGACCGTTTCGGCATTGGAGCTCCTGCAGCCGAGATCAGGCTGAGGCTGGTGAGTGCCTAAACACTAAGCAGCTTAAAATTTAAAAGTCAAAAATCGGACACAATTAACGATTAGATCAAACTGTCAAAATTACAAACGGACACATTTCAAATGTACACGGAATTTTGGTTCTGTGGCATTCTCATTGGGATCGCAGTCGCACTCATTTTACGGGTAAGCCTTGCGCCTCGATAGCCACAATGGGCGAGTCCACTCAACTCTCTCCACTCGCTCTCTCTCTCTGTCTCTCTCTCTCTCTCTCTGAAGGAGTGCTATCTGTTTGTCAGACTGAAGTTGGACGAATGGAATAGACGCGTGTTTGCGCGCCGTGAAATGATGTTGCGCCTGGCACTCGAGGGTAAGAAAAACCACAGAGCACACACCCGACCCCCCCGACCTCCCAAGCACGCGAAGCTTCAGTACTCGATATGCCCCAACAAATAACATAAAAAAAAAAAAAAAGCTTGATGATAAGATAACTTATGGGGGCACTAAACATTGCTATTCCTCGAGTGCTTTAAAACCTGTTCAGCGAATTTCTCTCAATTCTGTCCGTGTTCGCGCCTCAGACAGCCAGTTTCTACGGACATGATGTATCCGAACGATTTGATCTATATATTTATATTGGTTCTCCTGGTGGCCGTTGTAAGTTCCTTTAAATGTTTCTTTCGATTCGCCCAAAGCTCTAACACTCTGACAATAGTTGTGCTTTAGGAGCATACGCAACAACAAAAACATGGAGGAGTACGACAGCGATTCGTTGGAACGCTCGAGGCGGGCCTCCAGTTCGACGGGTGCGTACTAGCCAAAGGTCTAAATTCCGTTCATGTGTTTTACAATTGTCACCCCCTCCCTTCCTGCTCCGTCTACCCGTTGTCCATCCATTTGGCATAAGCTGATAATATGACTAAATACAAATATATACAACATATTATTAATCACGCACACACCATTTGCCCCACGTTGATAAGACCAAGTCTTATTTTATCGATCGTTACCTGCCCAGTTCCATTTGTGGTCGTATTTGCCATTATAAAATAGCTACTTGCCCGTGTCGAACAGAAATCGTTGCCAATTCAATTAACAAAATGCCCGCCGATGTCACTCTCTATATTGTATACTTCATATTGGTTGTCATTCTGTGTATTTTGGTGCGCGTAAGTTTCGCCGGTTTCCGTTTTTCCGCCGTACGTGTGTGATTTCCACTAATTTTATGCGATTCTTGCAGCTGTGTTGTGTCTGCGCCATGCGCAAGCCAGTTGTCGATCAGCCCCCTTTGCCCCTGCCACAGTCACAGCGTGGGCGTGGGCGTGGCCCGCCCCGGGTGCTGCGACAAATACGCATCGATCCATCCGGCACGACCACCGAAGTGGTCGCAGGTGAGCGCGAGAGATATACGCCGTGAATTGAACCCTATCGATAAGAGTTCTCTCAATTATCGCGATGTGATAAGAATAATCCCCCCCACTGCATTGAATCAGTTAAAGTGCCTAATTTGGGTTTCGCGATAGTGTTTGTTATTTTAGAAGCTTTTTCAAATTTGTTTAGGAATAAGCGAAAACTAAATACGCCACGAAACTTGTTGACGGCTTCATTTCAATTTGTTTTGTTCACGTCAGACTGTGCTATCGCTTTGTGCAAAGATTTCACTATTCTAATCTGAGATAACACGCCTATTAAAAGAAAACGACGTCAAATTCTGAGTATGAAATGTGCATATATCACATATCAAATTGCACAACTAATTGAATTCAACATTAAATAGAGTGCATGTGCAATAGAAAGAATATTGTGAGGTTTTATTAAACTGGAACGAGTGGAATGGAACACGGAATAGTGTTTTAAGATGGTTCATTAAAAATAATTTAGAAAGTGGATTGTAATTTAGCCAAATGTTAAAGTGACTATCCATCCGGTCCGATTGGAATTGGAACGGGCATTGACCTGGTCCAAGTGAAATGGGAACAATAATATGCATTGATTTTGATTAGGTCAACGAATTACGTGTTATATGGAAAATAAACACTAATAATTATTAAAATAATTATCTTTAAAGTTGATTCAAGTATAGAAATAAGGTTTTTTCTATGAAATTATCGATAGCTTGGCTACTTAATGGCCACTTGTTCAAGTGTTCAAAGTGGAATTGGAACACTTACCGACCAATTGAAGTGAATTATTATTCTTAAGGAAGCGCTTAAGCAGCTGCTATCTACATATATATTTATATCTTTGACATTGAAATACCTCGATTCCCAAGCACATTTTCAATTTGTGGAGCATGTGAGAAATGTTTTGCCCGCCTTTGTGGCATAATTGTTTCAAGCTGGCCGCTTAAGTGGCTTGTTTGGGCCAAGTCCGCAATAGATTTATGTGCGTCTTTGTTTTGGCTTGGTTTAATTGCGCTTGTGTAACAATAAATTAGCCCGTGTCTCGCACAATATTTATTCACACACAGAGAATTAATTTACTTGAATGCTTCCGCGCTTGTTGGGATTTCATGTTCTCGTTTGTCTTTACTTTGATGAGCTCTTCATTTACGACTGTCCATATATGTGGGCTATTCTTAGGCGGTTTACCGCCCATGACTGTCTGCAAGTTAATGCATGAAATTTCCTCACATGGCACGCAATGATGCAAATCTTATCTTATCACGCTCAGCCTAGCCTTATCAGACGATGCGATGAGCGAACCTGCCACCTGCCCACCTGATAAGTTGCTCCAAAAAGCGCGCAGCATGGAAATCCAAACAGTTGGCTATCGGCTTCTGCGCAGAGTGATGCGATCCGATCGTGTCTGGGCGAATTGACGCGCAAATCAATCCTTCGATTTCCGGAGCTCTCAAAATACTCAATTTTCTAAATGTGAAAATGTTGGATCTTATGTCCATATTCTCGGGCGTTTTTCTGCTCTTCCTGTCCTGTGCGATTTGTTGTTGTTGCCTGCGTTTCGCTGTCTGGGCCTGCTACGAATTGTGGCAGCCACGCGAAGGTATGTAAATGAAAGGATCTCGATTTCGATATTTCCTTTATGTATATATTAACTTATCTAATCGTTGTGCTATTTACTATTTACTCTTGACTCTGATAACCTTACCCACTTCCTTTGGACGCACATAAAGTAATTAATTGGCTCTTGGCAAAAAATATTATTGAACTGCTTAGCCCATATATATGTTAGTTTCCCCTGATAAGATACTCTCGGCGTTTGTAGGGCAAAATGTTCAGTGCTCTCCGACTTTTCAAAGCCAACGGATTTCATACGCATCGGGCTTGTACACAATGGGTGAAATGTTAATGTTCTATTTTTTTCTATTCTTTATAATGCTTGTCGCCCTGCCCATCGTATATTTCTGCATACAGGTAATTGGTGCAAATTGTTGCCAGCTTGTTCTTATTTTAACTCTCAATTGTTCTACTTATCTTAAAGTATGTGGTATGGATTCTATTATTCAAGTGCTGTCGCACTCCAGCTGAATCTCCGCCCAATAATCGGGATATCCAGCTTCGTGTTCGGGCGCAACGTTCGCTTGGTATGTACAAAGAAAAAATCAAAATAAAATTGATATGCAGACAATTGGCTGGTTGATTTTACTTAGACCTCGTATATGTACTATGCGCCGCTTCAAGTGTATCTGATAAGGCGCTCAGGTAGCCTGGCACCTATCATAAGTGAGCACTTTTGATAAGCGCACTTGATTTTTAGTCTTTTGCGGAGCTTGTTGCAAGTGGGAAGTATGGAAACGAGTCCAATTTTCTACTTTATACTACTCTTGATCATAGGCCTAACATCTTATGTAGTGCTGCAGGTGAAAATTCACAATCATACTTTCAGCTGTGCATACAGAGTAAATCGATTCTCTTTTCCTGATAGTGCGCGATTATCTGGATCATCAAATGCTGTTGTCCAGCCGGCGCTAATGGCAGCAGACGGCAAAGTAAGTTGCGTATAGCTGCACCAGCTGTGTGTTGGTGTCTGTATTAGTATTAGTGTGCTTTAGGCTGTAGAGCTTTGCGTGTGCTCTGAGCTTTTGTAGCATCAGCGTGCGTGTGTCGTGTAGGTGAGCTGCCTTTAACACATGACTGCCATATACACTATATATAAAGGCTTTCGGTTTAGCAACTTTGTTTATCGTGTTGCGTGCATAATCGTACATAATCTTATCGCTAAAATAGAAACAAGTAACTACGCACACTTATACCAATAATATATAACGTCCTCCATGTATGTATATAGGCTCTTTGGTTAGTTCCCGGCGTACTGTTGCCTGTTTCGGGCGTGCAATAAGTATGCGCCGGTTTCCGGCACTTGTTTCTATATCAAATCGAAATTCGAATCCGCCATGAACTGGTGCACGCAGTTTGGCCTCCATGTGGCCATCTATTTGGCGTTGGTCTTCTTCTTCTTCTGCTGTCTGCCCATCGTCTGCTTCTATGTGCGCATCGAGAATCGAACCCTGGCAAAGATCTGTCCGCCGCGCTGCCAACGCCAGCAAAGGCAAAGACAAATCAATCGCAGTCGAAATGGTAACGTGTGCCAAATATGAGGGCGGGGTTTATCTAATCGCTGGCTATTCAGCACTCAGCACCATTGAGTTGCCTATTATTATTATTGTTATTTGACGATCAACTTATGATATTTGGCAATAACAACCGAGTCGAGTTCGGTTCCAAACTTAGAATGACTTTGACATCCAATTTGTTGGTGGCGGCGGGCTTCCTGTTCGCCATATACGCCGTTGGCCAGCTGATCTTTGTACGTAATTATAGTGCCCAGTCATTATTATGTGCAGATCTCTGTGTTCGAGTCATTGTCTTAATGGTTTATTCTGTTTGTTCGTTTCGTTAGCTGGCCATGCGCATGCACCAATCCACGTTGTTGAATCGACAAAGGCAACGCCAGCGTCAACGGCTCGGTATACGAATTGTTCACTTAACAATCTTGATCTATTTATAGAGGTAGATCGTAGATAATGCTAATATATGCCTGTAATGCTTATCTTGCAGATCGCCAGAACAATGTGGAGCTGGGACGCCAGCACAGCCGCTTTGGCGATATATTCTATATCGAGCCGAACAGCCAGGAGGCAGCACGCATACGCGAACAGCTGGAAAAGGATGACAAGGAACTGCCCAGCTATGATGAAGTGATGCGTATGTGCAATTTGACAACGCCAACAGCCGCTGCAGCACTGCCAACGCCAACTATGGAGTCCAGTGCCATTGGCATTGCTGCATTGCCGGCTCCGCCGTATTCGGAGTGTGATCCGCATCTAAGCGTAGAGACAACAACTGCCACAAATGCCGTTACGGCCAGCTCGTTGGAGCCTTCACCGTCCACTTCGCGTGCCGCCCAAATTCCAACGTAGCAATGGTTCAGCTGATCCACTTGCACACCACATCCAGCGCGCACACACACACACACACGCCCACATGCTAGTGTGAAAATCTTTCGATGAAGCTGTCGCCACAGCATTCCAGTGCCACTCTGGGCCACACAAATCTCCAGTTTGTGTGCGTTTCTATATTGAGAAATAAAAGTGTGATTTTATAAAGTATACCTAAGTATTAGACCGTAGATTTTCGATAATTGTATATATTTATAAATTTAAGGTGCAATAAATTAAATAAGGAATTTAATTTATTTTATTTTGTTTTTTCCTCAGCTAGGAAAAATTGTTGATTTCACCTTTGCAGAAATCATTTCATAATAAAAAAAAGTATATTATATCTAAAGATTCGTCTATTATAAAATCATAGTATATGGGGCTTAGTTTCCAACGTTAATATAAATGCTGTTCCCAGAACTGAACCAAGTATATAATATTGCCAAACTGTTGATTTGACCTTTGCAATAATTTAGCAGCTAAATTTATTTATCAGAAACAAAATGTATACATTTAAAGATTCTACTGTACTTTTGAAACAAATAATAAAATGTGACTTCTCTTCCAAAATTAATTTAAATGCTCTAAACAGAATTGAATTAAGTACGGAATACCATCAAGCCAATGTATTTACTTTAAATAATTTAAGTATTTAATTTAAATGTGCCTACGCGTGGTAAATTTATTTTCAAAAATAATTTGATTCATTAAATTAAATATCGATATAAACTGTAAGTCGTATTTGAGCTAACCGCCAATTGCAAATATCGATAGTATCTATCGCTTTTGCATTCATCAATGTTTGTATATCGATAGCTTATCAACCATTATTTGTGTTTTTTGGTTGGCTACTTATAAACAACGCAATGGACTCAACTAAGGTAACTAACCAAATTAATGGTAAAATGAGCGAATTTACCGAAATGTTACTCGACTTTCTAGATTGAGTTTGCAGTGGAAATGCGCAAACACGACAAATCGTGCGTAGACAGCCTGCGGCGTGCTCTGGAGGGCATGGGTCAAGTTGACATTGATCCGGCCGAGGGACGTGTGATTGTGCAGACAACAGTGCCATGGTCAGAAGTTCAGGACAAAATCGAAAGCACTGGTCGCCGAGCTGTTCTCTCCGGCTTTGGGGGACAATCTGCGGTGGCGCTTATCAATACAACCGGCTGTGTCGTCGACCGAACACCCGTACAGGGCGCAGTTCGTTTTACCACAATTGCTGCACAGCAGGCTGGCGTAGTTGTTGATGGAGTAGTGGATGGATTAGCGCCGGGACTTCACGGCTTTCACATACACGAAAGCGGCGATGTGTCCAAAGGCTGTGAATCTGTTGGCGAGCATTATAATCCGCGTAATTCGCCACATGGAAGCCCAGACGCAGGCACAGCTAAGCGACATGCCGGCGACTTGGGTAACATACGTGCCGACGAAACTGGCCGTGCCACATTCCGTTTTGTTGATCCAGCCCTGGACATTTGGGATATTATTGGACGAGCGGTTGTCATAACAGCCAATGCAGATGACATGGGACGCGGTGGCAACACGCAAAGTCTAATCGATGGCAATTCCGGTGACAGGTAAGTGCATATTTGCCAAGTCTTAAGCGATGTATAAATTTGACTTCTTTTTTAGAATTGCCTGCGGCATAATTGCCCGCTCGGCTGGCATTTTGCAGAACTTTAAGAGAATTTGCGCCTGCGACGGTGTAACGCTTTGGGATGAACGTAATAAACCGCTGGCGGGCAAAGGACGTTCTACAAAGCTGTAAATATAATACTTTATTGTTTGTGAAATGTGCTTAAATATATATGTATATATACTATCTAGAATTATTTAACATCTTTTTGCCTGTTGGCAGCTTTTAAACGTGTCAAATGCGCTTTGCATTTGGTTTTGTAGGACTGCACGAGTTTGCCACCAGGCGAAATGGCAATCGCAGCATGAATCTATAGAAGAATCCCATTAATATGTATTGAAAGATTAGCCGCGATTAACGCTTACCTCAACATAATCAATTTCTTGTTCGTAATGTATGGAATCTTCTAAAATATTTAAAACTACTTGAAATTGCTCAGTGCTCAACACATAGGTCATTTCGCCAATGTTTTGCTTGTACCACTGAGCATAGTTATCCAAATTCTGTTGTATATTCATGGTTGTAGCCGCAGCAGCGCGTGCCGTCAGTAGTAGATGCAACAAGGAGAGCTGACAGCCCAAACTAGCCACATGTAGCAGACGGTTCTTGAGGTACTCTGTGTAAATTATAATCAAATCAATATAAGCTTATCGCAGACAGCCAACCTGCTTACTTTTAATAAATGATATTGTGTCTGCATTTCCGCTGCTGGCTATGGACTGCAGTAAAATTATATAAAATTTCCAATGCTTAAAATTCGTGGAGGTTGATAGTTTAAAGAGATGGACCAACGCTTCCTGTTGATGGCTGCCAAAGAGCTATAGAAAAGTTTATTAATATCATGACACAAATTTAACATATATCATATATTTACTTTTCCTGCGATGTGTTTGACAAAGATTAGTTCGTCGACACCCTCATTAATCCAAGCGCTAAAGTGGGGAAATGCCAGACTGACATCCGCAGTCTCATGCAATTCCAGCAGAATGTTCAAATGCATTTGCATGCACACATTGACCAGTACATCATCTATCAAGATAATTGCCAGTCATTAAGAAGAAATGGAGTACTTTACATAAAGCTCACCAACCAGGTAAAGATTTACACAAATGCTCAACATAGTTTAAGTTGCCGATCTTTGGATTTTCAGCTAGAGCGCTGAAGAGATTCCGCAAAGCATTTTCGAGTATATTATTCAGTCTTAGCATGTTTAACGAATCTGAAAGCAAACCCCAAATGTTCTCTATTTACATACAGAATCTAAAGTCCAAGTCACTTACCATAATGGGCCGAAATGAATAGATTAGACAAAAGCTTATTTTCATTTTGCAGGAACTCAATCAATATTAATTGCAGCTGCTCTTCATTCTCTATACTGTCAATGAATCGTTAGTTGGATAATATACATAAATATTTGTTCATCTATATTACCCATTTGTTACCTGCATATGTATTCCGTGGCTGTCAGGATTCTAAGCTGTTGCAGCTGGCCCAGCACTCGAAAGCTGCCAACGCTCAATGGCAATTGACAGAAGTATTTGGCCAGCAAAAGCTGCTTAAACCAAACTTTGATAATAGTTCAAATATTTAAACTGTGCTATTCAAGTACTTACCTTTTCCTTTGCGTTTAAGCATTTTAGTAGATCGACAAGATCCCAGGCGGCTCGTTGGCTCGTCTGGGGGCTGTCGCAGTGTTTTTGTAGCAGCTTTAAAAGAGAATACATCAAATTATATTAAATATAACTATATGCATATCGCTAATTTACTCTGCAAGTAAATCCAAAACTGCTGCTGACATGGAGATTCATTTAATTCGGTTTTCTATTTCCCGCAAAAATTTCCAGCTTCAAGAGTGTGTACACACCAATGCGAATAAAAAATACCAAATAAGCCACAGAGCTAATTTAGACAGGTCTGTTAAATAAGTAACAAAGAACGTTAATTTCAAATTTTACTCAAACTCTTTTATAAATATGTAAGTTTATGGTTATGTATGTGCATAAAATAGGCCTTGAACCTGTTACTGATTATTTAAGATAATAACTGTCAAACGAAAGAGCATTGTTAATCGATAGACAAAACACGATTAGGGCGGTCCGTGTTTAGTTTATCTGGCTCATCAGATTATTGTAATAATATATATAAAGCAATTAACTTGATTCATTTGGAGTGTATAAATAATAGATGTTCTTTAACAGGGACAACAGTGAGTACAAAATATTCGATCATGAAACGTGACAAAGCTGAGATATTGCTAATCTTAATCCTGAGCCTGATTCTGACGGATCAACTTGTAACGGTAAGTTTTCATAGGAAACAGGCCAGATTGAAAGATAAAATGTTCAATAACTTTAGTGCGGCGGAATGCAAATGTATGATGTGTCGCAAGTAAATGTTATTAATTCTCCTGGAGATGCGGTGGTATCTGCCTTCACATTGATTGGACGCAACCGCGCTCTAAACGGAACCATTACATTGCTTGAAGATCTGACGGACAGCTTTCAGCTGACAATAAAGCTCTACTCCGATCCGCTTGGTGTTGGCGACTATAAACTAATGCCAATGGAATTGCCACCGAATGGAGTATGTACAACCCTAAGGGACTATTATATGCGATTTATTAAGGGTTCTATTGATACGGGTAAACACACAGACTTTGACTTTAAGGATGGAACGGCATGTCCATTGTCGAAAGGAAAATATTGGATGAAAAATGTGATATTTGACACAAAAGGCTGGGTCAATATATTACCACGAGGCGTTATTAAGGCTGAGCTTAAAATTCTGAAAAGAAATAGATTTGTTGGAGGTTTTTCAATAGTTGTAAGCATTGAAAATATTATATGATATTGGAAGTCGAAATATATGCAGAACAATTAAGTTCTTTGGATGATTAGATCTATACAGTCTGAATAGAATATTAGAATAGAAGAGTTAACTGTTTCATTCACGCGAATTTGGCAGCCAAAGCAGGGAGCGCAAGGATTCAACGTGCAAAGCATGAAACGAAGCAAAACATTGGGCCAGAAAAGCCGGAAGCTCACAGGACGCATGCGCCGTGCTTTCGTCAAGCTCATCAAAACGAAAAGTTTGGCAAACATGAGAGACAGGATAATAAAAAGCTTGTGTCCCAACAAAACTTTCCACAGTCTGTGACAGAATTCAAGTGAGTTGAAACAGTTGAGAAAGAAAAATACCTTAAATTAAATACGCAACATTAATGAAACAGTATTGTGAATAACACCAATTTGTTTATAATCAGTTGGCAAAATAAAGAGTATTAAGTTAACAGTTTCCATATAAAAAAAAAAATACCAGATATATTCGCAGTTAACGTTTCTGCCCACGCACACGAGGTAAGTACACACTTTTGCAGAGCAAATGCATTCACTTCAAGGTTGTGTCATGTGTGTGTCTGTGTGCCTTTGTGTGTGTGTCTGTGTGTGTGTGTCTGTGTGTGTGTGCTTTTCGATTTTTCATAGCGCTCTTAAATCGAAGACAATAAAAACGAACCCACGGGACTTAAACAGACCCGCGAGATATGTATGTGACTGCTGCAAGGCTGCATACATGTATATATATATATGTGTGTATTATACATATATATATGTATATATCAGAGAATTGACTGGCGCCCCTGGCTAATTCATGGCCATTCACTGGCTGTTTACTCAATTAGATATCGGTTTTCTAGGGAACGGTGCCCATCCCGTGTGGCATCTACACCCGACGCATTACATTATTTGTTTGTTCGCCGCCTCGTTGCGGTTTCCCTTGCTGCGCTGCGTTAATTTCCCTTCACGTACGTGTGTCCCGTTCTGCCCCTGCCCCACCCGCTTGCCCGGTGCTCCCACGCCCGCCGTGGATGACGCCATGCCGAAACTGAAACGTTCCATCATCATTCGACATGGACTTTCTGCCACATGCCCTCGCAGGACACTTGTTTGTCTATTTGCTTAATGGAGCCGCATGATATCCGAGGCAAAAGAACAATGAAATTCCCGTTTGCGTATCATTTTCCAAGCTGCCCGGCCAGTCCCTTTTTTTCTTGGTTTTTTGTTTTGCCTTTAAGATGCCCGCAAATATCGCCGCCATTTAATTTCGGTTCGGCTTTAAAATATTCAAAGGCCATCAATTTGATTGCATGCAACAGTTGCCTCAATTTATTTTCTCTTTTTCTTATGAATAAAAATATCATTTTGATTTTATGACCTGTACTTAAAAACATCTGCCTGCTTTCGAGTCATCTTTCGCTTCGAACATTGCAATTTATCTTGGCAGAGAGGTTGTTTTCTTTTCTTTTTATACCCTGAACCCATTAAAAATGGCTAAAAGGGGTATTATGTTTTTGTGCAAAATCCAAATGTATGTAACAGGCAGAAGGAAGCATCTCCGACCCCATAAAGTATATATATTCTTGATCAGCATTAATAGCCGAGTCGATCTAGCCATGTCCGTCTGTCTGTCCGTCCGTCCGTCCGTCCGTCCGTCCGTCTGTCCGTCTGTCCGTCCGTCCTTCTGTCCGTATGTATAAACGCAAGGATCTCAGAACCTGTAAGAGCTAGAATCTTGAAATTTTAGCTGTAGGTCCTCCTAGTGCCTACGCAGATCGAGTTTGTTTCCGATAATCGATAACTTACTCTGTTTCAAGCAATCGATAAAAATCGATATCGACATCCTGTTTTTTGAGCAATTTTGGTAAATAATCAGAGCTAGCGTCACCAAACTAGACATGTGGCTGGAAGAAGAGGGTTCAGGGTATCCCCTAGTCGGGAGCTCCCGACTGGAACTTCTTACTTGTTTAAATAAGCGACTCTATGATTTGCATATCCAAAAAAAAAAAAACTGTTCGTTTAAACATAAATTTCGTCGCTTTTCCAGATATAAAGTACTTTTCTCTAACTATTTCTATTCTTCTATAAAAAAAAAACTGTTTTCACGTTTTTTATTGATTAAAAATAGTTTAGTAATTTTTTGGATGCAATCTTAAAAGATTCAAAATTCCACCGAATTAATATGCAACATTGATTATTAAACACATTTCAATATGCATTGCATTTTCATTTTTAGTAACAAAAGAAAATGCACTTGAAGTGAAAATCAAGTTTTCCGTTTGGATGGGCATTCGTTCATTGAAAATTCATTCAGTCGAGTGTAGGTTGTTATACGGAGTGCATGTATGTTTTATTAGGCTGTCAAATGCAGCGAATTGAAACTGTGACCTAGTTTGGGGGTATTAATAGATTATGCCACAGAGCGGCAGAGAGATGTAAAGTCAGAGCCCAAGGCAAATGTCGTGCCAAGTCAAAGTTCCAGGTGGCAGAGTCGGGTAGATGTCACACCAAAAGCAGTTACCATATGAACTCAGGGTCAGTTGTTTACGGCACTTAACCGATATATATGTAAATATATATCCATCTATCTGTTGATATCCTGTTTCCTTTTTATTTATCGTACTCATCCATTTCAATTGACTTGGCACTGCAAAACAGCTGAACTGCAGCACAACAGAAACTGCACAGACGCATCATTTATTAACTCAAATCCCAGCAGGCTGACGTGCCAGGACTTGGGCGTAACAATGCGAATCCAGAGTTTCACAGAATGGATTGTGACTTACTGCAGACATCCTTTGCAGGCAAGCCGACGGGTTTGCGACTCAACTGGTTGGTGGTTTGGTCCTGGCTTGAGTTGGTTTCTATACAGATTCCTGAATTCTTAGATGACCCTATAACGTATTAATGCAGATCCATTAAAAAGGGCATTGACAATATAATCGCCTTGACCATTTTGAGGACAAGCCTGATGTCCTTTGAAGGTCCTGCTAATTAAGAATCTGTAATAATGAATGTCGAAAGGAGGATGCCCTTCAAGGATAAAAGGACATATGTCTGCATAGCAAGAAGGTCGTAGCTCGGCCGTATCCTTGTGGATTCTAAGGAGTCCTGTGTCAAACGTATAGCATGAACCAGGGCTAACAAACGCCTCACGACTGAATCTTGACAAATCAAGGATTCTTAGATGACCGCAACTCTTAATGCAATTGGTTGGTATAATTCCTTGTGATCCCTGTGATGCAAGGATACGCCTGAGTTAAACAATTACACAGCCTTATTCCCAAGCCCAAAAGTATGCAACAATTCGATGCATCAATTAGGCTCAAAGCTTTTAATGGATATGCCCTAAGGCATGCCGTATAATATATTATTACCGTTTGTATTTAAAAAACAAATTCCCTACAGAAATTTCCCCCGCTCGCTGCCAATCAGATTGCCTTTAGTTGGCTTCGTTGCCGTTGCAATACAATCCCAATTGGCTTGCTTGACCAGATTAATTCCCCTTTAATACCAATTGTAATATTGTTTTATTTTTGAAGCTTCCCATATATTTTTGCATATACAAACCATTCACAATCATTTTTTGCCTAACCTGCAATCAACAAAGTGTTAGGGTAAATAAATATTGTATTATTTAGGTGTGTCTGCTCGAGTATTTGTTATGTCAATACCAATTAGATTATGATTGCACGCAAATATTACATTTTTCTCAATAAACCCACCCTGTGTAAACGTGGCTGAACATGAGGTAGAAAGAGCTTGGTTAGATTTATTCAGGCGCACCCTTTAAGCATTCTGCTTTAAAGGCCAGCATAAAGATGAGTACCAGGCAGCTAGCTGCTGCGTGGCAGCAACCTGGGGCAAGAGACCAATTTGCAACTCACCGCAAAGGAAATGAGTTTCTTTTTTTTTTCTTTCTGCATAATAATAACCAGGTACACATAGAACAGCAGCAGGAGCTCCGAGATGAACGCTCTAAGCGTTAAGTGGCTTTTGTGTAATCTGCATGACAATGAGGCATATGCCGAGCGGCGAGTGGGTGTTGGCCCTCTTTTCAAAAGCAGAGCGGGCGCGTGCCAAATTTGGCTACAACTTGTCGCGCACTAAAAAACTATAAACATAATCAGGTGTCTGCCTGCTTGTGTGCGTGTGTGTGTGTGTGTGTGTGTGTGTGTGTGTGTGTGTTGGCAAGGACATGTAGTGTGCGCTGTTTTAAGGCAAAAGCCAGTTGGCCCAAACGCAAGCAATTAATAAACATAAACACATGTGCCAGTTGCACGGGGCGTATGAGCAATGTGGCACGTGCCACATACATGCTTATAAAGAGCAGCGCGAGGCAGCAGCTGCCGACACGTGTGCCACATGCGGGTGTGTCTCTGTTTGTTGTTTGGCCTGTCAATTTGCGTATTTGTTACAGCAATTCACATTAATCATCGCAGATTTTGCCGCATGGAAAACCTTAACAAATTGATTAATTAAAAGCAGCAAAGCCATAATTCAATTGAAAAACATGTGTGATGCGTTAATATATAAGTTAATATTTACCCATTTGTTATTAATTAATTGCAGCTCTGCTTGTGTCTCTTCTGCGGCCTGCAGGTAAAAATCCAATAATTTAATGAACAAACGAAAATTTGTATATTTTTTTTATTTTTTGAAATTTGCATGCAACTAAAAGACATAAATCTAAGTAAAAGCCAAACGTATTCAAATTGATAATATGAATTCTGTGATTTTATGAGTTTAATTCTTACCTGTAATTGATGTGATAACTACATACATATAAAACTCTATTGTAATTTTTTAACTTAATCATCGCTCTTCATCAACGCTCTACCTATATATCTTTCTCTCTCTCTCTCTGTCTCTCTGTCTCTCTCTCTCTCTGTCGCTCTCTCTCTCTCTCTCTCTTCCTGTGTCCTTCGATCACTCTCTTTGCATCAGTGTTGTTCAACTTGATATCGAGACTTAAAAAAAAAAAACCCCATCGCCGACCAATGCTCATTTAAAAAGCCAACTCAGAAAAAGCCCACACTTACCGTTGCATTTGCAATTGGATTACTCAGCATTAAAAGCTGATAAGACTTAAGCGAAATGGCGCCATTTAAACTCAAATTTCGCATGGGCAGCTCGCGAAGCACGAGTACATCGCAAGAGCATGATCCGGATCCGACAGTGAACGAGGCGCTATTGGGCACGCAGCAACAGGAACTGGAACAAAATCAGCAACACCACCACCAACAACAACAACCACACCAACAACAACAACAGCAGCATCAGGCAGTTGGTGCCAGTAGTTCCACAATTGATTCAGTTGATTGCAACAGTCTCGGTTCAATGAGCGAACGGAAGCTGCTGCTGCCTCCGAATCCCAGTAAAGCTGGCAATAATACCAACAGTTTGCGTATGGGTAAGAACAGGCTAAAAAATACCAAAACAATAACTAAAACTACTCAATCTTCATACGAAAACACACACTACCTTACTCCCCCATTTTTCTTAAATGTGATTTTACAGCATGACGCATTATTTTGGATGCCTATTAATGCAACGAAGCGTTTATTATTTGCCTGACAATTTGGTTTATTTTGTTTGTTTTCAAATGCACAATGCATGGCCCCTTGAAGCACAATAAGGCCCTGCTTACACTCAGAGTGATCCGTGTTTTTAGACATATTTGAATTGAAATATTGGAAAAAAGAAACAAAACAATGAGTTATGCATTTCCTCTATATCTTAGCTACAGTTGAAAAAGCTTTAAGTAGCCAACTCCACAAAGTAGTTTTTCGATTTCAATTAATTCGTTTCATTTTCACTGTTCCGTAAATTTCATTTGTTTCATATCCACCGATCCATGTGAATTGTTTCATTTCCACTGAAACGGCTACAGCGAAATATTTATCCGATTTCTATTCTATACCCCACTTTTGGAAATCTCACCTAGAAAGAAGAAGAAGAATAAGAAGAAGGATAAGATGAAGCCAACGGCCGTTGATATTTTACAAACGTTTTTATTTTTTTGTCGCTTAACATTATTTTCACCTGTTTCCAGGGTATAGAATATATATTTTGAGTGTATGCAGGGCTTACAATTTGCATGACAAATCCCCGTCAAACCCAACCGCAGCAACAAAATCAATAAGAAATTTAAAGCAATTTGTATGCTCGTTTCTTTTTTGTTTTTTAACTCGAAATTATCTTGCAGGCTATGTCAACCCGAGTCGCACACCGTGCATCAGCGAAACGGCAACGGCAACGGATAGCAACAAGGTGCCTACCACACCGCCGCCCACTTATGAGTATGTGCTAGAAGAGGTAACTGGAATGGTTGATGGCCAAGCCAAGACAGATACTGATTAGGTTTAACACACACACACAGAACACGCGCCTCTCGCAGCATCAGCGGCAGCTGTCGTCGGAGAACAGTGCTACGCCCAATCAGAACAGTCGACGCAGCTCGGCGAATAGCTCGCGGCAGAGCGCTGCTCATCTGAGCGCCGCCCTGGAGCAGCTGACCCTAAATGACAGCAGCAATAGCAACAGCAACAGCGACAGCGACAGCAACGACATTTGCAACGATCCGGATTGCCAGCAGAACTACAACAACAGCGGCAACTGTGGCAGCCGCAACAACAATAACAACAGCAACAACAATAACAACCACAGCAACAACAACAACGACGACGGCGAGGAACTGGAGCAACTGGAGCAGCAGGTCCACCCGCACATCATCGAGGGCGTCACCGAGCTCGAGCTGGAGCACAGCGAGAACGAGGAGTGCACGCTGAGCGTCAACGAGTTTCTATTGGAAACCGAAATGGCTGCTTCGCGTGCCAATAAGGATAATCTCTATGCCGCCTGCAGCGATGCCAGCGACGGGCAGCAGCCGTGCACGGATGCCGAATGCACAGAGTGCAGCGAGCAGGCCGCCTGCGGCAGCGGCCACCTTGGCATGGAATCCGAGGAGGATGGCGAGGAGCCAAGCACCAGCAACGCGGCGCGACACAATTTCTATGATCCGCTGCTAAATCGCTATGGCAGCGAGCGTAAGTCCGAATCCCATTGCATTAGCACAAATCTTACGCTTTTTTCACGCCCAGCTGGCTGCTCCAATGGCGCCGCATCGGGCAACAGCAGTGCACAATCCTGCAACGAGGCCTGCTGTGCCTCGGGCTCTGGCTCCACTTCAGTTTCCTCGAGAAGCCGTCGTGGACGTCGACAGCAGCAACAGCAACAGCAGCAGCAGGAGCAGAGCTGCCTGCTTACGCCGGAAATGATGAGCAACAAGACCTCCAAGGAGATCTACAAGGATCTGGCCAAGCAGTGGGGCATTACTTGCAAAATGTCCGAAAGCTGCCGCTGCATGGACTGTCAGAGCCATTATTTCGATTGCGATTACGATGATGTAAGCATTAAACACACTAGATCAAACCTTTATTTATATACATATATCCTTCAAGGAGAATAGGGCTCATAAGAATCCACGAATTAACTTGGTTCTCTCTACATCAGATATCAATAAAAGGAACTATGTTTCTTTCGGGTGTTCCAAGTCTCATACTCAACTTAAAGAACTTTTATAACAATCCATTCAAATCCTTAAACTGAAGCCAAGATACAATACAAAATTTGCCTTCAAGTTTCTTTGAGCTTACCTGAAGCCAAGGTCCTATACAATTTCTCCATTTTCTATATCAAATCTCTTCAAATAATGTAAAGAAACAGAAAGAGGGACTTCTGAGAGACTAGTTCGCATAGAAACAGACGGACGGTCATGACTATATCGACTAGGTTGTTGATACTGATAAAGAATATATATAAAGTCGGGATCCTTACGAGCTGAAAGAGGTATATCACTCCGAAATCGGACTGTATATCCACGATGTATTTCAATTCGAAATGTTTCGAAAAACTTTAAATGCCCATATCTCGTCCTACGGATCCATACTTCAAAAAAATTAAAACTCAATGGGTTCAAAAAAGTTGTTGACCAAAAAACGATTCGTTTGAAAAAGTCAACCTTTTTTGATATGATCCTTATCATTTTTATTTTTCATTTGCAGAACGAACATCAGAAAACAGATGGCGGATTGGGAGCTGGCACGCCCATGTTTATCAGCGAGGTAATGCACGGTTCTGGCTGTCAGATATTGTAAAGGATACGGGCTTCGGTTTTTTTGTTTTTTTTTTGGTTTTTGCATACGAAGAGATTGATTGCTGAACAAATGTTAAATGTAAATGCAAATTGTTTTTGTAGAAAAAGCCAAATGAAGAGCAAACTTAGTATAAGCAGCAGCAGATATGTTTGGCATTAAATTGACGTTATTTGCACAAGCCGTTTGCGCAAGCTGTTTGCACAAACTGAAGTAGGAATAATGTTGCACCGTGTAGCCTATGCGAATTAGGCTGAAATATTCAATTATACTGGATAAAACAATGAGGCAAATGAAATTAATTATTTATAGCCACCAAACGTAGACTTTGAAAATTATAATAAAACTTCGTAATCGCATATTTTTGCCATTGAAAAGTATTGGTCGACTTTTGTTGAGAAGTTTTTGAATCGGATCTTTAACTAAATGCATTTTCTTTCTAAGGATTAAACATGATTTGCGAATTGATTAAAGGAAAAAATATTATAAAACCCACCTTGCAAAAATATCCTTAAATGTGTTCCATTTTAGAACCAAAATTTATGCAAAGCAAACTATTTGAAACAAATATATATACATATATATATATAGATATATAATTTGATTTGCGGCACTATTGATAAACTGTCAAAAACCTTTAACTGCAGTAGTTGTAAGCTCCATGAAATCCCCTTCAAAATCCGAGCTTGTCAGCAGTTAGTCGAAATGGTCAAATTATAAAGTAGAGGCGGCTTTCTAGATGTATCGAAAAGAGAAGTTTTTAAGTATTTTTCTATATGAAGAATTATGTGTAGCTGGCAAATAGACAAGTGCAGGAGGCATTCCCGTGCCCTAGGAACTGGTACGAAAATATAGGCCTAATACGTACCCACACAATTATTATTATTATTATTATTATTGAGATCAAGAAAAACCGAAATGTAGCTTAAGCAAAACAACGATGCGAACAGTTGGCACTTTTGTGCTGGGCAAAGTGTGGAGTTTTTTTTAAAAGAATTATGGAAACCAAAAAGAAACTCAAATTCTAGCCTTATCAAGGCGCAACAAAGTTAACTTCTATTACGAATATATGCTGATATTTTTAAAACGAAGCGCAAATATTTAGTCTGATATTTTGTATGGTCTCGCTATTTTCCAATTGGATTCCATCATATTTCGCTACACATACATAAGGTATATATGCATATATTATTGATTTTGTTAAGGCAGCAAGTCACAGAGCAAAGGCATTTAGAATCCAAATCCCAGGCACCTTAACTATGTTCCGTACTATCTAAGAAAGCGGGTTTCATTCGCCAACGAGGCAAATAAGCTCAGAATCTAAACTCAACACTAAAAACCAATTGTACTTGCATTAATCGCGCAAAGATCGAACCCGAATACATATTGGGGTATATATATATATAACTCAAAACGTATTTGTTTATACTCGTAAATAAATATGAAAACAAAAAAAAATGACTAAGTCTGTTAGCCGTTAGTTGATATTAACTAGTAAATATTTTGCTTATGTATCAATCGAACTAGACGAAATTAAAGATTCAAAAATATATTATTAAAACCATATAACATGTTAACAATCATTTGAAACATTCTGCCAGCTTGGGCAGGGTATGTCACAATTCGCCATTGGAAAACTATCTGAAAATATGGTCTTCAATAATAAGATGGCAGATAAACAACAAAATATACTATACAATAGATAGAAATATTACTCCACATTGTGGAGCTTGCTATCCCCATCGCCATGATCCCTGGGAAATATATCGCCGTTATTGGTGCACAGGTTGCGATACTTGGAGCTAGGCCAGGTGCCCCAAGTGCCGCAATCGCTGGCTGCGCTGCCAATCTTATAAGTATACGAGCCCTCCACATTGATAAAGTCGTAATGGCAGGTCATAAAGTGACAATAGCTGTTCCAGAATAACACATCAATGAGAGTACACGATTTGGGATGGTGGATGAGAAAAATATATTGCATACTCATCAGCATCATTCTTATCACAATTTGTGGCTATAGCAAAGGCGCAGCCCAGCCTGGAGACTCGATCATTCACCATCAGCGTAAAGTGGCCCACAAGGTGGTGGCTAGAAGGGATGATGTCAAGATCAAGAGCATTAGCTCGATTTGAAGGGCCAATCACGCATAAGGACTTACCTGTTGGAGTCGAAATCTTTGAGAAGATTAACGGGATCCCGGACCATTCTATATTCCTCAAACATTGGGAAAAGCGCCAAGTTCAGCAACTCTTTGACCGAGAAACGTTTGTCTTTGGCAAGAACCATGCTCAGGTTTTCACCGGCATGCGGAAAACGCACAACGGAACGGCAAATCGTGTGCTTAAAGGACACCGTGGCGGCATGCACGCGCGCCATATACGCCAGCTCCAGATCCCAGATGACCTCACGCATGCGTGAGGCAGTCGGAAAGGTTTCATTGCTATCCGTGACCAATTCGCCGCCAGCCACCATATTGCGATACTTGTTGTGATAGTCTAAGATGAGCTTGCGGAATGGCAACGTGTCCGGTACGATGCCCAAAAACTTAGCCCTGTAAAAAAGTGGTTGCTGCCCACACAGAACACACAGGGTTACAATTAATTCCCTTTTATATAGTTGGGGAGTTCAGAATCACCAGCTCTGTGTCCGCATTGCATATAAAATGCCGCCTCTTGGCCATGTTGCACAAATGGCTCTCATTGTGGCAATAGTTGTAGCCGCTGGCGAGCTGGAGCAGGGCCAGCAACAGCTGCAACGACAGCAGACTCATTAAACCTTAACCGAGAATTTTGAGACAACTTAAAACTTGAAAAAGTGGAAAATCTATGGAAAACAAATTGCAAAATCTTTTAGACTTTTAAGCAACATAAATATTATAGCTTCTGAAACACAATGCAATGATTTTATGTTTTTTCTTTTTAAATTAACTTTTTCAGTTTTATTTTTCAAAAATTCAAAGTGTACAAAAGTATTCTTTTGTTTTTGTTTGTTTTTTTTTTTAATTTATTGCTGGGATTTTAGGAAGAGTTTTGCCTATAAATTCATTTATTTTGGTTTTAGTTTTTCTTTGCGTTTTTTTTTTTTTTTTGAGTATGCAATATAATTTGTATGTAATTTGTTTTTAACTTTTTTTAGTTAGTATTTTAGAAAAGCTGAAAATCGAATTTTTTAACTCTTGATTGTTTTGGTTTGTGTTTTTTTTTTCTTCATATATTTATTTAATTTTTTTTTTTTTTTTTTTTTTTTTTTTAGTTTTCTTCTAATATCAACTGATACAATTTGAACTACATATCTTCTATATGTCAGGGCGCAATAGATTAACAACAAATCAAATAAATCACAAAAAGGTACATTATTTTCCTTCCTTCCTTCTTTCTTTCTTTTTTTAAATCGTTTTCGCATAAAAAAATATGATTTACTTTGCTTAAGGTTTCATTTAACATTTTTGTTTAGCAACAATTAACAAACAAATTAAGTGGTTTTCTTTTTTCTCACTTTTATAGCGTTGGGCGTTGGGCGTGTGGGGCGTGGCATGGTGGGCAAAAACAAAAGACTGTGTGGCACTATATATATATATATGTATATATAGAGGGTATACAATATGTACGCATGTATAGTTGCTGTCTCTCACTCTTATTGCATAATCTTGATGTGTACTAAGGAGCTGCTAATAAAATATAATTAAGTGAAAACATGTTCAGTACTACTTGTATTTCCCATTGGCTTAGCTCGTTCAAGTTGAATTGATTATAGTGTATGTAGTAAAGGTATTTATGAAAAGTTAGTCTAGCATACAATAAATATATGTATGTATATATTGTGTATATATACGCATAATAAATAACTTGGCTTTCCAGTATGTATATATATATATATATATATGTATATTTTGTTGTATTTCTTTTGTAACTCGGTTTAATAAACTATTTACAGACGCACACTCGCAGGCACACACACAACTATACAGTTACTACTTATATTATATAGTTAGTATCCATACATACATGCGACCTCTTATATCAGGTGTAGGCACATCATTTGCAACAAAAACGCGACGCCCACAACAAATGGAAACATATCTACGATCTAATTAAAGCATGTGTACACAAGTCTGACCGAAAACTTAAATTGTAATTCATAATATGAATATAATATATTACTTATAATATGTATGTATGTATGTATGTATGTGTCTGTGTCGTATGTACATAATGCTAGGGATTGTGATTGAAATCGTAGATGCTATAAGACTAGAGAACTTTCTATAAACATGCACACAGTTTGTTGTAATGACGAATTTCGTATAAAAAATATATAAGTTCTATATGTGTAGTTGTATATATCCAAAACTCCTCTCCTCATACTGTGTGTTTTCTTCTATCACTTGCGTGGTGTACAGTTTCTCATATTTCATGTAGTAAATATATACTTATTTCATATTGTAGCATGTGCAGGATTTAACATAGTCTAGACACAGGTGGAGGATGCGTGCGACACATTTGCCGCCGCCTCCAGATTAAAGTCCTTGCTGCGACAGCACATTTCGCAGATGCGTTTCGTGTCCGGATTCAGGAACGTGCAGAAACGACAGCTCCATTCGTTCGGGCTGGTCACGATCAGCTGCGTCGAAACCGGCGGAGGCTGTTTGGCCACGGCGCCCGTTGCGCTGCTGCGACTCCGTGCACCGCTGCCTCCGCCAGGTCTGTTGTCTATGGTGGCTGTCTTTAGAGCGGATTTCACCTTTTTCACACCGGGGCTGCTGCTGTTGAGCGCTGGAGTTGGCGGCGCCGCCGCCTGCACAATGCGCGGCTCACGTTTCTTCTCCAGCGTGCGCGACTTTTCCACAGCGGCGGGCTGTGTGTGCGTCTCGGTGCCGCGCCGCTTATCGGCAGCTGCACCACCATTGGCCAGGTTAAGTGAATCCAGATCCAAGCTCTGCACCAGCAAATCCTCCCGATCGCCCAGGTCCTTGGAGTAGCCGGAACGCTCCAGATTCTTGAAAACATAGTTCCAGGACTCGAAACTGCCAACGCCCTCCTGCACTTTGGGCATCAGCGGCGGCGATGCGCTGCTCAGCGCCGTAAAATCATCCAGACTGGCCGACTCATAGCTGGTGCCATCCGAGATGTTCAGGTCACGCTCCCGCATATGCTGGCGCCCATCAGCTGCGCCGGCGGTCAGACTAATGCGTTCCCTCAATTCCTTGTGCGTCGTTTTGCGATTATTATCCAGCGGTTCCTAGAAAGAAACGCAAGTTAGCAAACAAAACGAATAGAAATGGGCAATCTCTAGCCGGGTGTGTCCGACTAGAAGATAGCCTCAATAGTGAGGTTTTCCAAATGAAAGCGATGGAAGGCGGAATGCAGCTATACGTATAGCCTTTCGTTTGGTTCGAAAACCCGGCTTTCTACCTTCCACCGCACAACTAATAAATAGTTAATGCCTCATGATCTTTTCGGCAGCTTGCCACTTACCATCATTGGCTCTCGCTGTCTGTCCGATGACTTGTCGCCCGTCTCGAGCTTGGCGCGAATGCGGCTGCTCTTAGGCACAGGCCGCGCATAGACATACATATCCTGCGGCATGGGCTGCGGCAAGGTCGTTGGCAGCATGGCAGGCACATCGTAGCCGCCGGCATAGCCCATGGCCATGGCATCACGGGGCTGGGCATACATGGAGCTGGTCATGCCATGCTTGGCGGTCTGTGCACGCTGGCCACGTCGTTCGTATTGACGCGGATCGTTGAAGTCATGCTGCATGAGCTGCGCCCGCTCATCGAAGTCGATTAGATGGTGATCCGGCGGATATGTGCTCTGCCTGTGCTGCATGGCGGCCAATGCGGCGGCATTGTTGGGCTGATGTCGTGCTGCTGCGCCCAGCTGGCCGCCATGGTAGCCACAGCTGTGGGGCACAGCTGTCGCCGGCCTGTTGCCTATGCTGGCATACATGTTCACATTATTCTGCTCCACATTGCCGTAGCCATCCAGGGGCGTGGCATAGGGCGTATTTAGCTGACTGGAGATGTTGTAGGGCAGCGGATAACGGTTGCCGGGCGCATTGTAAGCGCCAGCAACAGCCGCATACGAGGCGCTGCTGCCCATGCTGAGGCCATCCAGGCAATCGTAGGGCGCCTCATACAAATGTCCATGAGGATGCAGTGCAGCACAATCTTTGGGATGCTGATCGAATGAGTGTCGCTGTGGCAGCGCCGTATGCGGCTCCTGATAATGCTCCAGGCTGCGCGAGTGCGTCATCAGAGCGCCCTGCGGCTGCTGCTGCTGCTGCTGATACATGCAATTGAGATTCGTGGGCGGGGCGGTTTGATGGGCGGGCGCATGCAGCGCGCATATATTGGCATTGTTATTAGCAGGTCCATGCAGCGCACAGGCGGCGACTGATGCAGACTTCTCCGCCGTACAGCTGTCATTGCTGCGATTGGGCGCGATGTTGCTGTAGGTGTTCTCCGTTGTCAGTTGATGCTGTTGTTGCTGCTGCTGCTGCTGCTGCTGCTGTTGGTGCTGCTCCTTGCGCAGCCGCAGCTCGTGCAGTCGATAGGCCAGCTCCTTAATGGACTGCGTTGTGCCGCCGACGTGTCGTTCCCTATAATGGAATATATCCTGCCAGCTGCAGCTGTAGCCAGCGGCACTGAGGCCCGCATAGATGTGTTTCATAATTTGGCACTCGACATATGCGGCCATCGCATCGCGAGAGACGTTCGTCACCTGGTCGGGGCAGATGGGTCCCTCCAGCACAAACGTATCCTCGCTAATGCGACGATAGCCCATGGCCAGAAACAGTCTTTCGGCATCGATCAGATTCGATTCAACGTTATGCTGAAACGAACCGGAGTAGGTCTGCAAATATGGGAAAAGATTAGTTTTGCGTATTTTTTCGTGAATATTCTGCGGCGTTTTACTTTAAGCGTGCGAAATTCCTTGCGCCAGGGCTTTGTAAATAAATTGTTGGCATACTGGCTGACGGCCTCGAAGCCAACAATGGCATTCTGTGCCGTAAAGTCGTTCAGCTCGCAAACAGTTCTGCGCAGGACATGCCCCGTTTCGGGCAAGAAGAATTTGCGATCGTGCGGCACCACGCACAGAAACTCTTTCAGGCAGCCTGGCAACAAAAAAATGGTCAGCATTTAGATAATGTTAATGCAATTATTCGATTATCGACTACAATACGCACATTCAAGTTTCTTGCGCTCCTCGAGCTTCTGCGGGCTCTCCTCGGTTTCCAGAAACGTCCAGTGGCATTGCAGTATCTCCTGCCAAAGATCTGGCAATAAATCGCAGGGTACAAAGTCGGACATTGTGGCGTGGCGTGGCGTGACAGCGTGATGCAGCAACGCCAAGGACACTCATTCAATGCAGCGGCCGCTCCTGCAAGGCAAAATCAGAGCGAAATACTTATAAGTACACATAAAATTAAAACAACAAAAAAAATAGAAAGTAACAGTATTTTTCGGGGTGTCGTATATTAAATACCCTAGTAAAAACTCAGTTTCAGTGATTCTTCCTTCGAAGCTTTAACTTGTTGAGAATTGCAAACGTTTTAGCCGGGGCCAACAACTCGAGAGTGTGAAGGAGAGTCGCCCCTCTGATTGATTTTTAAATTGAGCGACAAGTTGGCTAGAAACAAACAAATTTATCTCTCGATGGAAATCTAGCATATACAAGCCCCATGAGAGAGAGAGAGAGAGCTGTATACTTTGGCGCGTTACACACTTCGTTACCAAAACAGGAAAAGTCTCTTAAAGGGTATGGAAATGAATTCAAGGCTGCATCTTTAAAACAAGACGTTTATTGATTTTCAAAGCAAATGCTCTTAACGGCTGACAATAACGAGCGAGCGCACATTGTGTGCGTGTGTGTGTGTGTGTGTGTGTGTTAGTTGGGCCCGAGCCCAATTCTGGCCCCATTCAAGTGGCCCAGTCTAAATGCAGAGTCTGCCCAAATGGCTGGCAACTGGGCATATGAATCACAAACGCCATCCGGCATGACGCACGCACGAGCTATCAGCACAAATGTATAAAGTATATATACATATATAGTATATATGTATATGCATATATATATGCTTATATAGCTAGATTTATTTGACAAGAACTATGTGCATGGACGCTGATAGGGTAAACAATGGCAACATGTTTGCTAGCTGTTGCCCGCCTTTGGCTATGGCAGCCGCCATCGATAATGACTGTTAGTTAATACTTATCAGAGCCTTTGCCAACCCAACGCCCTTCCGCCCATGCCCCACCGGACGCCCGCCATCAGCTGAGGACCGGCATGTGCAATCTACGATTAGATTCGCTAACCGAAGCCAACAACAACAGCAACAACAACAACGACCACTTGGCATATCAATAAAGCGTCTGCTTAATTGTTATTCATATGTACTTATAGTATATATGTATATATATAGAGGTACATAAATTTATATCGAGCTATCAAGCTGCATTTCGCAATTGGGTTAGATGAGTGGATCATTGAATAAATTATTGTGTGCCAAGTGGTTACAAGCAAAACAGCTTAGCCAAATTAAGATTCATTCAAAGAACAAAATATAGTCGAGGCAAAAAGCGGTTTATCCCGTGCGGCGGTTGAAAACGTGAATACTGAGCTATTGTCTTGCTTACGAGCAATCAATGACTTCATAATTTAAATCAGTTTGCTTCGAAATGCTATTAAGATGATTCAACCGTTTTTTTTTTGTATTTCCCCCTTAAATACTCTTTATCTTTGCGATTACCAACACTATCGATAAGCAATTGTCTATCGAACTATCGAGTTATTGAGCGCCTTGAGAAGACGATATACTTATACGTATATCTAATGTGTCCGACCTAACAGTCTGGCGTACCAGTTTATAGAGAACGAAATAAATTCCAGGGTATTCGCATGCGTTATCATCCAGTACATAAATCTTGGCGCTTTGCACAGCTGCTGATTGTTTTAAAAGTTTATTAGTCACTCGGCAACTAATTTGCACAAACGATCTGCATATTTTATTAGCAAATCAGCAACTGGCTTGGTGGCCATTTGTCTGGGCTGGCTCATAAAGCTGGCGCTGCAGTTGCACGGTGACAAATTCAATTTAAAGCGAACGGTGGGCACGGTGCGCGGGTCAGGGGTGAAGTGGGTGCACTTTGGCGCCTTGAGGGGGAGTGGCAGAGTGCCATGAGCTTATAAACCTACTGAAATCTTATTAGCCTTGGCAGCTGTCCTGATGCAAGGGGTTTTTATGACAATGGCGGCTAACAGTGGGCGTGGCAACAGTGCTGGGCAATTTTTAATTAGATGAAGCCACAAAGTTGGAGTGAAAAACACAACGATTGCTAGCTGAAATGCATGTCAAAGTTGGCTGCACATTTAATAAGCAGTTGAAGAGAAAAGAAAAAAAACAATTCCAACTTTTAATTTGTATATTTTACGAGGCCAAGCCCGGATAGGGCATACAACGCTTGCAACATGAAACGTGAGATGGGTAAAAAGCAAACAAAAACAAAACCAAAAGCTGTAGAAAGTGAACGGTTCAAGAGTTGACGTGTAAGAGCGAGAGAGAGAGAGAGCAAATCTAAAAAGGTGTAAAGCACACACACAACAGCAGCTAACAGCAACTGCAGAAGAAGAGAAAGAAAACAAAAGCCTTTGAAGTTTACACTGTAAAGCCAAGTGAATGCCGCTCAAAACAACAATAACAAAGAGCGCAGACTGCAGCAGTGCTGAACAACTCAGCAAAAAATCAATAAAAACTAACTGAAGTGCAAAAAGAGCACAATTAACAAAAACACAAAGTCACACACACACAACGAAATAACGGCCTGATCAGCAAGCAAGCTCTCTTAGCCTGAGCTTTTATGCATGTGCGTAAATAAAGAAACTACGCGTCGTATACTTATTAGCGTGGGAGCGAGAGGCAAGCACTCAACCCAAGCTTTAACTGCGCCGTTAACTGTAAGCAACGATGCAATGTTGTTGTTTTTTTTTTTTTGTTGTTGCTGAGCGTTTCACATGCTAGCGCAAACGAATGTTAATCAACAGCCCGAATTGACATTGACGACATTCAGATCGCTAATTCTAGAGCTTTAAGTAAATTTGTAATAATTCTTATTGAAATTACAAAGCACTTCAGAGCACAGAAATTATTGGACTTTTATTGATTTTGACAACTTGACCTCAGCATGCTGCGTGTGTGTGTGTGTGTTTACGAATATTTTAAAGTATTTTTCAATCTTGCTGTTGGGCACTTGGCGCAACAGTTTAAAGCACTTTTCTTGGCAAGGTGACAAAAAGTGTGTGTGTGTGTGTGTATGTGTGTGTCCCTGCGTGTGTACATGCATACATGTGTGCGTGTGTGACCCGTTAGTTCGTTGCCGGCAAAGCATACGGCAGGGTGTTCCAATTCTTATATTCAGCCCAGCACATGCATTACTAAATTTAGCAAAACCCACACACACACACACACACACACACACACACAGAGAGAGAAAAGCATCACGGAAAAGCTTATGCACAAACACCAAAAAAAGACTAAAAACAGGAAATAAACTTACAGAGATTCCTCATCGTTGCTTTTGTTCTTGTTGTTATTGCTTTGCTTATTAATTCTGTGCATCTGCATCGCTGTTTAAGTCAAACACACACTGTTCCGTAATGTTGCCGAATTAAATGCGTTTTTTTTTTTTTGCGTGGGTGGTTAAAATTCTATTTTTAGCACACGACAGTAGCAAGCCAAAACGATGTGCGAAACGAGCTGAACAGCGAATGAACAGTGGAATGCTTCCGCTTGTTGTTATTGTTTTAACAGCAGCTGCACACTTATCGATAGCGTTTGCCTGGCAATAGCTACCAGCAGCCGCAGCAGCGCATTTTTCAACTGGCTTTTACAACTATTGAGCATGCATGCATTGAGTGACGCACTTGATATTAATTTTAATTTCACTTTGTAGCACGCACCTTTTCGTATTATTATTATTATGCGCTGCGTTGTGGTCGTGTCATTTTCACAGCAAACTAAACTTGGTTACTTAACAGCACTGGTTTTTTGCTTGCTTACAGCACTAGCACTATCGATTGACTTTAAGGCTAGCCTATCAATTTTCGCTGGCCAGGGCTGGCTTAACAAGACGCGCTCTAGCAAAAGGTAAATAGAAGTAGAAAATGTTGATCAATTGCCACTTTTTTGTTATTATACTGTGTATAAATACATAAATGCACTGTTGCCTTATTTAGCAGCAGTTTATTTTACCAAAGATAATGTTTTATTGTAAATTGACAATTATTTCATTTATTACTGAATATCTTTCACATGTACAAATATTTTGAATTAATTTGTTTCCGCTCAATACTGTATAACATTGTTCAGCACTGATTCCAAGCAGTGGTTCGGTTCCCGTTGGAACTAGTAGCTCGATATGCCTTTTGAATGAAGAACATGAGGTGTGTTAACTTTTTATTATGTTTCTAAAAAAAACTGGCTGATTGATTTGTTTAGAATTCATGCGGAAAGCTTCCTTAAGCATGCATCTTCAAGTTGGTATACCGTGTATTAAGAGCCATTATCCCTGAGAAAAGATATTAGGGTTCAAGTGCAAGGGTATTTTATAACGTTCATTTGGTATGGAGCTGTCAACGAGGTTGCTGAACTGTTGTAAAAATATCTTAAAAACGTGCTGATCGATTGTTATAATTTTATACAGATTGGTTAAGTGAAACTATAGGCTTTAATCGTGTATATGCGGTTTTCGGGGTTTCTAGCCCTAAATTAAGATATTTAATGAATGGTGGAATTATATATTATGATTATTATTATTTATTATTCAAATTCAAAAACGAATGAATGTAGACAGTAAATAATTTATTTTTTTGCCATTCTGCATTTAAATTTATTTGGTTTCGTGCTTAAAAACATAAATAAATGCATTTAAAAGTGACCGATTCTTTACCGATACCAAGTACCAAAAATCGACGCTAAGTGACCGCCGCTAATTTGACGCACATAGGCAACACTGAGATTTCTTTCTGAATTGGCGTTATACAGCACTCAAAGAAAACATCTGATTTTTGTTGACAGCCGCTCGACAACGAAAACAAAACAAAATTTTTATTAAACAAAAGTATTTCTTAAATATTTGTTGCACTAAATAAAGTATCGAACAATATGGGCACCTGGGTACTTGAGGTAGCCAAAATGGGCATGTACATGGCATTTCCAGTAGCGTTGTTTCACATATTCAATCAGCCCGAGTACTTTGAGGAATGGGTGACCAAAAAGAAGCGCGAGCTTTATCCGCCGGAGAGCAAGAGCCATCACGAGGAACTGCAGCGCGCCATACGTGAACACCACCAGAAACACGATGCAGAAATGATGCGCGCCATGCAGGAGGCGGAACGCAAGAAGTAAACCCACAATTACACTTGATTTGCTAAAAAATGTATTTGATGATATCAGCTGTTATATAAGTCAAGTGCCATACTGACCATCAAGTGCGGCAAAACCCACAGAGTAACAAGCTGCTTTGTCACAATCACAATATACCGTTGCTTAAGTAAATAAATATATCTGAGGTTATTTTTCAGTGTTTACCCTCTTGTCATTTAGTGGAAACTGGAACTTCAAGTTCACCCGTTCGCCCTTATCAGCAGGACTTGCATTATGATTACATGACTCAATTGCAGTAGTGCACGCCGCTGAAAAACAATCCACTTATCAATGGATCACGATATGCCCCAGCACTCTACGCGCGCGCCCCCAACTCTGCCGCCGACCTACACTTGTCTGTGCCTGTTCCAGAAGTGCCACATGCTATGACGATGCACGGCAGCGCACCCGGCACCTTTATCCGATGACCGCCAGGTGACCGTTGAGCCATTGGGTGTACTCGATCAGCTCTAGATTAGATCCACTTTGAGCTATTAACACACACAGCAACTGTGTTGCAGGAGCTGCTTTTATCTCACTTTCACACGGTATTTAGTATTTACAATAACATCGACAGTTGTAAAATTCCAATGGCACAGATTGTTTTTGAGAGCTGCCGACGGCTACCAAAGTAATATATAGTATACGTACTGTAGGACAGATATTATACTTTTCATTAGGTAATGCCTTAAACTGTGCTCGGGCGCACTGAGTCAGCGCTCTATCGGCTCTGCTCGCACATCGGTTCCAGCTGCACTTGATTTATTAGTTTTCACGGTAGGAGGGAAGGGCCATCGGCGCTGGCAGCGACGCCGACGGCATTCAGTTATGCCCTTATCCAATGCATCGATTTTTCAAGCCAAGTAACGGCTGTCCAGAGGCAATCAGTTTTATTTTAGCCATTGCACCGAACAGTACAGAAACATGGCACAAGCAAAAGTACTGCCACAATATATTGCCGGGCTGTCCGCTGCGTTTGGAGCCTTTTGTATGGGCGCCAGTATGGGCTGGTCAGCGCCTGTAGAGAAAATGTTGACGGAGGAGGAAGCTTACGGCTTTCCAGTGTCCAGCGACCAATTTGGCTGGGTGTCTTCCCTACTAACACTGGGCGCCACTGTCGTTTGCATACCCGCAGGATTCATTATTGACTGGATTGGCCGTAGACCGACGATGTTGGCCCTGATACCGCCGTACATGGTGGGCTGGATTCTGATGATCTTTGCGCAGAATGTGATGATGTTGTACTTTGGACGTTTCATTCTGGGCGTTTGCGGTGGAGCCTTTTGTGTGACTGCCTCCATGTACACCACGGAGATCTCAACGACTTCCACACGTGGCACACTGGGAAGCTTCTTCCAGCTAAACACCGTCTCGGGATTGCTGTATGGCTACATTGTTGGCGGCTACCTTCCGCTGTTGACCATCAATATACTATGTGCCATATTACCTCTAATCTTTGCCGCGGTGCACTTCTTTATGCCGGAGTCGCCGGTTTACCTGGCTATGAAAGGTCGCCCCGAAGATGCGACCAAGTCTCTTCTCTGGCTGCGCGGGAAGGACTGCGATGTCAGCGATGAGCTTAGGGAAATTCTGGAGGAGACAAACAAAGGCGCGGATGAGCCCAAGGTTAGCACCTTTAAGATGCTGCGACGTCCCATAACCCTCAAGGGAATTGGCATTGCGGTGATTCTGCAGGCCTTGCAGCAGTGGACGGGCATTAATGCTATCATGTTTTACTCCACGTCCATTTTCGAGGATGTTGGTGCTGACCTAAGCGGTCGCATCTGCACCATTCTGATCGGAGCTACTCAAGTAATTATGACACTTGTGGCAACTTTGATAATTGACAAGGCTGGTCGACGCATTCTGCTCCTTATTTCCTCCTTCTTCATGGCCATTACCACCTGCCTGATGGGCGTGTATTTCCAAATGAAAGAAAGCGACCCGGATTCGGTGACGTCTCTAGGATGGCTGCCCATCACCAGCATACTCGTGTTCATTGTGTTTTTCTCCATTGGCTTCGGGCCCGTGCCGTGGCTAATTATGGCCGAGTTGTTCACCGAAGACGTCAAAAGCGTCGCCGGCTCCATTGCGGGCACTAGCAACTGGTTCTCCGCATTTTTGGTGACAAAACTGTTTCCGTTATTAAAGAACAGTATTGGATCGGCGCCAACATTTTGGATATTTGCTGGAATCGCTGTCATCGCTTTTGTCTATTCGCTGATTTGTGTGCCGGAGACAAAGGGTAAAACGCTTCCCGAGATTCAGCTATTGTTGGCTGGCGGCAAAAAGAATAGCGACACCGAGACGAAGGGCAATTAGAACTGGGCCTAAGCATATATGTACATATGTATGTATGTACATACATATGTATGTCTAGTCTCTAGCTATAGTCTCTATCAATAAGAATAAAAAAATATACATATGTATTTTCAAAAACTAAATGAATTGTTTGCAACCTGAATGATACATTTGTATGTATGTATGTAGGTATTTGGAATAGTACAACGCAAGCCGATTGGTTCAGCATGTAGCCAATAGTACGGTTTGGTAGATCATAACATACATACATACACTCATACATAGGCAAATATAACTTCAACATTGTGCCTGGAAAGTTTCCTGTTGAATCTAAGTACATACATACATATGTATGTATGTAAGTAGATCAAACACTTGCTAGTTTCTTCTGCATCATGCATTTTGTGCGCTCTTCCATTCTCTTATATTTCGTTCGACATACAAACATATGCATGGAATATAATCCGCTAGAATATTCAGTTATTTTTCGTGTATTGCAGGCAGAGCAGAGTGCGTATGTATGTACATATGTATGTATGGACATATGTATGCATGCAGAAGAGGCATGTTAGCTTGCAAGACATAAGGACAATCTACTGATGTTTGCAGATATGTAAAGTGGAGTGGGGTGGCAAAATGTGTTTCTTTGCGAAGAGAATAAGTTTAATTTGGCTGGCCCAGAGACGGCAAATCGGAATCCTTATCGCCCTTTGTATTCGAAAACTGTAACGAAGGTCATCTCGATTTCCTCAGAACTGCGTTCGACTGACTCTTGTGTATTTATTCTTCGTACTCCTCTTACTAATTAATAGTTTGCATTTTCCCGTTTTGAATTCGATTGTTTTGGTTAGGCCGCAAGTTTTTATGTTGTTTTGTAATTTATTATTATTTTTTGCTGAATTTGAACCTGCGTCTTCCCGTTTGTTAATCCATCATTCAGGCACTTAAGCCACGCAGGCTAGTGACGTCTCGCTTGCAAAGCACAATTCTGTACGTATGTGGCGCAGAGTCCAAAAAGGAAGCTTTGGTAAAAATGGTCAGATTGGTTTGCGCTCTTTGGGATTGGTGAATCAGCTTATCGCCCGGCTTACCCCGGCAATGTTTAAATAGCTTCTGCTGCTTTTCGGAGATTCACGTGTTTTATGATCTCATGTTGCTTGGCAACAGACTTAAGTCAGAAATTTCGGCGTTATCAAAACTGTTTTATCTGAATTTAACATTTCTTTACCCTTGCGGTATAACTATAAAATACTTGATCTTTTCTAGTTGTGTGGAAACCAAAACTAGATACCTCACTGCTCCCACAGGCGGTTGGAATCGCTGGTTGGCTTATTGGATTACTTTTGCGGCCTCCAGCTAGCAGATGCTGAATCTCGAGAAGCGTTTTCCCTTTTGTTTCCGGCACCCAAAGCAATGTCCATACAAAAGCGAAGACGCCGATACCGGAAAATATCCAAAATGTTGGCGCCGATCCAATACTATTATTTAATAACGGAAACAGTTTCGTCACCAAAAATGCGGAGAACCAGTTTATGGTGCCCGCAATGGAGCCAGCAATACTCTTGACGTCCTCGGTAAAAAGCTCGGCCATAATTAGCCAGGGCACTGGCCCAAAGCCAATGGAGCTGGCCACAATGAAGACGAGTGTACTGGTGATGGGTAGCCATCCGATAGAATCCACCGAATCCGGGTCGCTTTCCTTCATTTGAAAGTACACGCCCATGAGGCAGGTCGTAATGGCCATGAAGAAGGCAGAAATGAGCAGAAGAATGCGTCGACCAACCTTGTCAACTATTAACGTCGCCACAAGAGTCATAACCAGTTGGGTAGCACCGATCAGAATAGTAGAGATGCGACCGCTGAGGCTATCACCAACGTCCTCGAAAATGGATGTGGAATAAAACATGATGGCATTAACACCTGTCCACTGCTGCAGAACCTGCAGCATGACCGCAATGCCAATTCCCTTGAGGGTTATGGGACGTCGCAACATCTTTAGGGTGCTAACCTTGGGCTCATCCGCGTTCATGGTTCTTTCCTCGAGAATTTCCCTAAGCTCATCGCTGACATCGCAGTCCTTCCCGCGCAGCCAGAGAAGGGACTTGGTCGCATCTTCAGGGCGACCTTTCATAGCCAGGTAAACCGGCGACTCCGGCATAAAGAAGTGCACCGCGGCAAAGATTAGAGGTAATATGGCACAGAGTATATTGATGGTCAACAGCGGAAGGTAGCCGCCCACAATGTACCCGTAGAGCAATCCCGAGCAGGTGTTGAGCTCGAAAAAACTTCCCATCGTGCCACGTGTGGCCACGGTAGATATCTCCGTGGTGTACATGGAGGCAGTCACACAAAAGGCTCCACCGCAAACGCCCAGAATGAAACGTCCAAAGTACAACATCATCACATTCTGCGCAAAGATCATCAGAATCCAGCCCACCATGTACGGCGGTATCAGGGCCAACATCGTGGGTCTACGGCCAATCCAGTCAATAATGAATCCTGCGGGTATGCAAACGACAGTGGCGCCCAGTGTAAGTAGAGAGGAGAGCCAGCCAAATTGGTCGCTGGACACTGGAAAGCCGTAAGCTTCCTCCTCTGTCAACATTTTCTCTACGGGGGATGACCAGCCCATACTGGCGCCCATACAAAAGGCTCCAAACGCTGCGGACAGCCCGGCTACATATTGTGGGGTCACTTTTGGCTGCGCCATCTGTTCTCTGTCTCTGTTCTGTTGTGCTCAGTGCCACGGCTAGAATCAAACTGAATGCCACTGCGCAAGCCATTTCTTGGCTTGAAATCTCGTTGCATTGGCTGAGGGCAACGCAACGTGCCGTCGATGGCCCTCCTCTTCGACTGGGGTAATTGATAACTGAAGTACAATTTACTATACACCTGTTCAAGAATGAACATAAGTTGAACAAATACAAACAATGTTAAACTAAATGTAATAAACATGCCAAAAGATAAGTAAGTTTACGACCGCGCATTGGCAATTCGAGATTAACTAATTAACTGCGGGCAACTAACCCAAACAATTTTCAAGTCAATATCCCTTCGTGGGAAGCGAGGAGTAGAGGTCCGAGATGCATTCTGTTACCCGGATACTTTTCTTTTCAACCCATCAATTACTATGAAAGTCAACTCAAGAAGATATCTATCACACGGCTTATGGCGAGGCATTATGAGGAATGAAGTGTGACCAGACAATAGAAGATGTTTAAAGGTTAAAACGAGAAAGAACACGCCTAAGATTGAATACCCTGGCAGACCGAACCTTCTGATAATGCTCATAATGTTTTGCTCGTATTTAAGAAGCTCAGAAAATAGCGTATGGTTAAGGTATCTTGAAAAACAAAAATGTTTTTCATACAAAGACCAACTTTTTGACCGATCGTTCCTATGGCAGCTATATGATATAGTGGTCCGATCTAGCCGGTTCCGACATGTGTACTGCGTGCAACAGAAAGAGGGACTTCTGCAAAGTTTCATAAAGATAACTTTTAAACTGAGAGACAAGTTCGAATAGTTACAGACAGACGGACGGACGGACGGACGGATATGGCTACATCGAGACCGATCAAAAATATATATGCTTGATGGGGTCGTAGATGTCTCCCTCTAAAGATCAACTTTATGGTCTATGTCTACTGAGGGAGATTGCTCAAAGATGTAGACATTAAACGAAGACGTAACCCGCCCTGAAAGTACGAGTGAAAAGTTGTATGGACAAAGTTTAAAGTTAATTTCGATCGGCATAATACTTTTCTATATATATTTTTTTGTTATTCTTAATCTGTATTATATGAAAGTCTAGCTCCCAAATTTGGTGTATGTAATCTTATCATGTGTGCATATACCCCATACCCCGTACTCCGTATGAAGGGTCGGAGATTTCAGCTTCTGCCTATGGTATAAAACTCGCACTACTTGGAATCAGACTTAAATCAAGTCTGCAAAATTGTTCCGCTCTAATGGAAATCAATAACTTTTGCTGAATGAGTAGAAAATTGATGATCCTTACTTTCACGGCGCAGGCTAAAAGTGAATCCTTCACTGCGGCCGGAAAGGGTTGTAAATGTTGTATGTTCCATTGAATTATATTTCTTGCCACCGGCGAGCAGCTGTTGAATCTCGAGAAGCGTTTTACCTTTCGTCTCCGGCACGCAAATTAGCGTCCACACGAAGCCGACGAAAGCAATGCCGGAATATACCCAAAATGTTGCCGCTGGTCCAATATTATCCTTCATAAGGGGGAAGAGTTTTGTGACCAAAAATGCGGAAAACCAGCTGGCAGTACCCGCAATGGAGCCGGCGACACTTTTGACGTCCTCAGTAAAGAGCTCGGCCATAATAAGCCAAGGCACGGGCCCAAGACCAACGGAGCCAGCCATCATGAAAACGATTATGCTGATAATAGGCAGCCATCCTATAGATGCCACCGAATGCGGGTCATCCTCCATCATTTGGAAATAGACGCCCATTAGGCAGGTGGTAATGGCTATGAAGAAGGAGGAAACCAGCAGCAGAACGCGTCGACCGACCTTGTCGATTATTAACGTGGCCACAAGGGTCATAATCAGCTGGGTAACTGCAACCAGAATGGAGCACACAACGCCGCTGAGGCCCCCAGCAACTTCCTCGAAAATGGACGTGGAATAAAACGTAATGGCATTAACACCTGTCCATTGCTGCAGAACCTGCAGCATGACCGCAATGCCAATTCCCTTGAGGGTTATGGGACGTCGCAGCATCTTAAAGGTGCTAACCTTGGGCTCATTCGCCGTCTTGGTTGTCTCCTTCAGAATTTCCTTGAGCTCGTAGCTGACATCACAGTCCTTCCCGCGCAGCCAGAGAAGAGACTTGGTCGCATCTTTAGGCCGACCTTTCATAGCCAGGTAAACCGGCGACTCCGGCATAAAGAAGTGCACCGCGGCAAAGATTAGAGGTAATATGGCACAGAGTATATTGATGGTCATCAGCGGAAGGTAGCCGCCCACAATGTACCCGTATAGCAATCCCAAGACAATGTTGAGTTGAAAAAAGCTTCCCATCGTACCACGTGTGGCCACGGTAGATATCTCCGTGGTGTACATGGATGCAGTCACACAAAAGGCTCCACCGCAAACGCCCAGAATGAAACGTCCAAAGTACAACATCATCACATTCTGCGCAAAGATCATCAGAATCCAGCCCACCATGTACGGCGGTATCAGGGCCAACATCGTCGGTCTACGGCCAATCCAGTCAATAATGAATCCTGTGGGTATGCAAACGACAGTGGCGCCCAGTGTAAGTAGAGAGGAGAGCCAACCAAATTGGTCGCTGGACACTGGAAAGCCGTAAGCTTCCTCCTTCGTCAACATTTTCTCTACGGGGGATGACCAGCCCATGCTGGCACCCATACAAAAGGCTCCAAACGCTGCGGACAGCCCGGCAATATATTGTGGCAGTACTTGTGCTTGTGCCATGTTTCTGTACTGTTCGGTGCAATGGCTAAAATAAAACTGATTGCCTCTGGGCAGCCATTACTTGGCTTGAACAATCGATGCATTGGATAAGGGCAAAGCTCTGTGCCGTCGGCGTCGCTGCCAGCGTCGATTGCCCTACTTTGCTTTGGCGGGAGTATAGCATGGGCTATGGAGGAACATTTAAGGACGCGGCAGATATACGACTCATAGCTACAATTTGAGTAGTTGTTCTTGTACCAGATAAAAAGTCTTAAAACCTTATGATGCCCACTGTAAAAACACGAAAACGTACGGAGAGTGGATATTTGTAAAAAGCACGGAGTGGATCCCGTCGAGACCTGGTCGAGCGGAACACACTTAAGTATTTGACTCAAGGGTCGTCTGTCGGCCATCGGGCCAGGGTGGCGGGCACTGGCGTTCTCTAAAGTGGGTCACGTGCACTTTTGATAAGGATTCAATACTTTATATATAGATTAGTATATTAGTTTGGCATAGAAATGTGTAACTCAAAGAAAGCCCAACAAATTTCATATATCCTTCATAGTCGGAATCTTGAGAATGATTAGTCGAATGTTGTTTAAGTTGTTTCCTGGTTTCTCAAGATTTCTTGATCAAACTTTGCATTTAAAAAATCACACATATATGTCTACATATATTCCAAATGCCAAAGTTCCCATGGAAAACATTGCTCGGAAATAGTTTTTGATTAAAATTCATTTAATCTAGATGTCCGGAAGGGTGTTAAAACTTCGGCGTGACGAGCTTTTCAGATTTCAAATGCAGTCTTGTGGAAACGTGGACTTATCAGCTGCTGTTAATAATAATTTGAAATGGTTAAAAAAATGTTTAGATTCCTCAATTTTGTACAATTTCCAAGTGTTTATTAATTATGTTTTGCGTTTTTTTTTTTTTTTTTTATCGTGTGTCGTGTTTTATATATATAATACGAATTTAAATATATATGCATTTACTTAAGGTCTACAGAATATTAATAAACAGTTTTGGGGCTGCTTTTTCGTGGTTCCATTTTGTTTTTTTTTTTGAGTTTTTTTTTTCTATGGTGTTTATTTGCACTGAGAATATTAACATATTTCTATGATAAATCGTATGGAATTGTACAAACTTTTTTGAATTGGACACAAAAAAGTTGCTAGAAATAAGCTTCTGTCGTAGCGCAAATAAACAATTGATTAATGTTTCAAATATTACTCAGTTTTTATTTATTCAAAAATTGTAATTCTCTTCTAAGGCTCAAACAATGCGCGTTTTTATCGAGTGTGTTATGCAGTGAAAAGCAGAAACTGTTTAAAAAATTGATTCAATTTCAGTTAATTAAATATTGTGCCTTACAACTTTACATGCTATGGCAGTTTAATTTGTTGGGAGTTTTTCTTTTCTTTGTTTTACTTCATGCTGTTATTAAGCGTTATTTGAACAAATACAAATACAAATACAAAACAAATACAAAACTAAGCACGCTTTACTTACAATAAGAAAAATATCTGAAATTTCAGCTTCGAATCCCTTGAATTATTCAACTTGTTTCTGCTTTACGGTGCATTTGTATCCTTTTCTCGTAATTTATTTCTTGTACATATACAAATATACATATATATTTATATATATGCGTGTGTGTGTGTGTATAAACAGATTTACGTACATAAAAATATATAATTATTTGTATAAAAAACTAATACAATGTTGCATGTATACATCTCTATTATTTATTATTATTATTATAGTATGTGTGATTGTGTGTGTGTCGGAAATTGGCTGCATTTATAGAAGAAAAAGAAAACATAATTTAACAATACATCAATAATTATAAAACATCAGAAATACACATAAGCAAAATTTCAACCAACACACACACACACACACACACTCGCATGCAAAGAATATCAAAATGTTTGTTGCTTTTTATTGCTTTTATCAAAATATTGCATAGGCTATGTAAATTAACATATCTGTGTGTGTGTGTGCGTGTGGGTGTGTGTGTGTGTGCGTGTGAGTGTGTGAGTTTTTTTTATCAAATAAATTAGCACAAAGTTTTTATCGTTTCTATCGTGTGTGTGTGTGTGTGTGTGTGTGTGTGTGTGTGTGTGTGTGTGTGTGTGTGTGTGTGTGTGTGTGTGTGTGTGTGTGTGTGTGTGTGTGTGTGTGTGTGTGTGTGTGTGTGTGTGTGTGTGTGTGTGTGTGTGTGTGTGTGTGTGTGTGTGTGTGTGGGTGTGTGTGTGTGTGTGTGTGTGTGTGTGTGTGTGTGTGTGTGTGTGTGTGTGTGTGTGTGTGTGTGTGTGTGTGTGTGTGTGTGTGTGTGTGTGTGTGTGTGTGTGTGTGTGTGTGTGTGTGTGTGTGTGTGTGTGTGTGTGTGTGTGTGTGTGTGTGTGTGTGCTTGTGTCTGTAGGTATTAAAATTTGAATCAATGAAATCTTGAATTCCTTTTTGTTGTCTACTATGTAATGTTTTTACGTAGTATATTTAAGCGCTTAGAGAACTATTAGATTTGCATTTTGTATTGAACAGCGGCAATTGTCAATTAATTCTTATGAGTTGTGTGTAGCGGATCGTGTTGTATAGACTATATATTTTATATATATATATATATATATATATATATATATATATATATATGTATGTATATATATTGTTTGCTTCTTATTTTGTATTCTGTTTTAATGCCGTTCTTTATCTTGTCGTCACTTTAGCTTCTTCCTTTTACTCTTCGTCTTCGCCTTCGTCTTCCTCTTCCTCATCAACTTGTTCAAGTTTAGCTGCTCATTTGTTGCTGTTTAATGCCTCTCTCATAATATTACTTTATTTGTTGCTTTGTTTTCGTCGTTTTCATCATCGTTATCCCACTTCCGTTTCGTTCCTCTCCCTCTCTCTCGCTCTCGCTCTCGCTCGCTCTCTCTCTCTCTCTCTCTCTCTCTCTTTCCATCGGTTACACTGTCGTCCCCGCCTGCGCGTTGATGCTTGTTGTTGGCTTAGGCCTCGCTCTTCTTCTTCTCCTTCTTCTTCTTCAAAAACGATGGTGTGCGCAGGCCCTTCTTCTTCTTCTTGTCTTTCTTGGGTGAACCGTCCGTGGACACATCCTGGAACCGTAATAGAAATTTGCAATGAGAATATCGTTTGCGTCTAAGTAAGTAAAACGGAGCAGCGGGAAATGTCGTTGATTTATTAGGGGTTAAGAAAGTCGGGCGAGACCCGATTAAAAGTACCTGATTTGTACTATATACTACACCAGAAGCTTTATGTGAAATACTCTAGCTTTTAATTCTTAAGGGATATACCCCAAAAACATTATTTCGAAATCGATTTTAATCGACTGCTTGGAAAAGGGGCAAGTTATCGATGACCTGGAATAAACTCAGAGGAGACCCGAGTAAAAGTACCTGATCTGTACTATATACTACATCAGAATACATACTGAGAAATACGGTGAGTTTAGCTATTAATTCTTAAGAGAAATACCCCAAAAACATGTTTTCGAAATCGATTTTAATCGACTGCTTGGAAAAGGGGCAAATTATCGATGATCGGCAAAAAATTCGTACTGACGGACAGACGGACGAATATGGCTAGATGGACTCGGCTATTGATGCTGACCAAAATATATATATATACTTTATGGGTTCGGAGATGCTTCCTTCTGGCTGATACAAACATTCAATTATACAATTTTGACCCGTTTTCAATGGGTTCAACAAGTCAACGCCAAAGCGAGCATTTCATTTAATCTATTAAAGCTGGAGACTTAAGCTTTAAATATAGCATATGCAGAACCAGTTATTATTTTTTTCGATGTCTCCAACCATTTTTATATGTATCCATTTGGATGCCACGTGTAAAACCTGATCGGACTACAAATACCGATTTAATCCAAGAGTGAATTACCAATAGTCCTTTCTAAGGCTAAAAGGTTCGCGGTTTGTATTTATGCGAATGTATGTGTAAAAGAAGGTAGGGGTTTCTCCTAGTCGAGCACATTTGTTATGCAGGTGGATTTCGCTGTGGGCAACTTCTTACCTCTTTACTGCTCTGTGAGAAGGTGCTCAGGTGCGCCTCCGAATGGTCGCCGTTTTGTACGTTTTCGCCTGTTGAGTGCAGAGAAGTAAGATCGAAAAATTAGAAATATCGGATGACTTATTTGGGCAGCCGGAGCCACCAGATGTAATTATGTAACTCAATGGACGCACACAAAATCATATTTAGTATGTAGATGTAATACTCTTCACCATTAAAGGACGCGTACAAAGATTAAGTTCCCTTGTAGAACCGAAAACATGTAGGATGTCAGTATATATATGTATGTGTATATACATGTATGTGTATACAGTATGTATGTGACTATGTATTCCGTGAGGTTTTAGTACAAAAATGTTAGCTAAACAAACACAAGCATGCGTACAATAATTAGCGTCTAACAATTAACAAACATTTAAAAATGAAAAGTGCAAAAAATGTTACCTGTTGTTGTTTTTCTTGCTTTGTTTTTTTTTTTTTAACTTACATAATTAGATATATGTATGTATATATATATATATATATGTATGAATAAAGCTTGCGCAGGACATTTATTGTAGCTTGGAGAATCAAAGTATCTTAAGAATATATTTGGCTTAATTCTAATACATGGCCAAAGTTTGAAGGCATAGAAAAATAACAGAAAAGACAATTCATTTTTTAAACTTCTAAAATATTAAACAAAAAACAAATGTTCAAGTGCCGAGTTGAGTAATAGTTGGATCGATTAAAAGTATTGGATGGAGCCTACTTGGCCCTGGTTCTCCGCACCACGCCCTTTATATCATCCCGCATCTGGGAGATGCGCGTGCGACAGTCATAGATGACGGCGCGATTGTGCAGCTCGTGAGCGCGTATTATGCTGTTCAGCAGATGCTGCAGCTCGAGCTCCAGGGTGCTGAGCAGACGCTGCAGTGCCTCCGCCTCGGCACAGCTGTGCAACGAGGACGTTGGCGTCGTTGGCGGCGCCAGGGGCGGGGGCGTGTCGGAACCGGCCAGCGCCACATAGCTGTAGGTGTGGCAAAGCGCCGGCGCCGAGTTGCAGCGCTGCAACAGCGATGTGGAGGCTGTGGGCGATGCAAGCGGGGCGCGGGACGGCTGCTCCGAGGATTGCAAGAGATGCACGGTGCGCTGCTGCATGGCCAACTGCTGCGATATATAGTGAATCTCGTCGTCGATGACCTTCTCCAGCTTGGAGCGGAACTCCTGCTCGTGTGCCTGTACGGACTGCACGCATTCCGTGTTGCGCAACGAGACATTGATGAGAATCTCAATCGAGGAGGTCTTCAGCTGAGATTCCGCCTCCGGCGAGCTGCTCAGCGTCAGCCTTATATGCTTGCCCTGACTGTACGCCTCCGCCTCCTGGGTGGAGGAGTCATTGCTGGTGGTGCAATGGCGCTCGCGTCTGCCAGTCCCACTGGCATTTATGTTGTTGTTGCCGTTGTTGTTGGCGGTCAGTCCGCCCAATCCGCTGTCGTCGCCGTTCTGGTACATGGCCTGCTCGGCCTCCGGCCTGTCAGTCGCTATGCCGTCATCCTTGGGCAGCGCATGATTGTCCGGCAGAAAGCTGCGCAGCGTGTAAGTGCTGGGATACATGCTGTCATCGTCGCGGTCCGGCTCCGGCTGGGATTCGTGTATGCTCAACATGGAGCTGAACTGCGCCGTCAGCTCGTCCAGCGAGTCGTCGGCGCTCTGCTGGCAACTGCTGCTGGTTGCCGCACTGTTATTCCTCTGCTTGCGCGTCGGCGTCCGCTCCAGTTGAATCTGCATCTCAGAAACGTAGGAGGGCGACGAAGTCGCGGCTGGCGCTGCGACCGGACGCTTGCCGCTCGCGCTGAGCACATTGAGCATCCGACGCTTGGCAAAGCTCAGATTGGCCAGGTCTATAAAGGAGACGACTCGCTCGCGCTGCTCGGAGACCGTCTGCCAAATGCTTTGGTTGGCCGGATGCAGCAGGATGCTGGGCGCATTCGCCAGGGGGCAGTTAAAGCCATAGTGCGAGAAGGTGCGAAACGGTGCAGCCGACGTATTCATTATGCTATAGGTGCTGTCACCTGCCCATTGCCTGCTGCTCGCCTGCACAGGTGTGCTGCTGGCAGCCAGATTCACAGCGAAGCTGTCCTCCCCGCGGCCCGCCGTGTTGCTGCTGGTGTTCAAGGTGCCGTTATGGCTGTTCGTGCTGCTATTGCTCAGCGCCGGATAGTTGTGCCTATATGTGGCATCGATTTTGTATATTACGTTAGCCTGGACGCACTGAAGCCGTGCTGCACATGCGTCCAAGTAACGCTGCACGGGCGCATAGAGAAAAGAGTATTTGTGTGCCAAATATGAGCACATTGCTGGGAGAAAGAGTAAACAGAGGGAGAGAATGCGGGTGGCGCGGTTCGCAATGAGTGTGAGTGTGAGTGTGTGTGTGTGTGTGTGTGTGCGGGGTGTGTGTACACATAGACGTGAGACGACAAAAGGAACATTCGAAGAATCAAATAGTGGGAACTTATATGTTAACTTATCTGTTAAACTAACATTGACAGTGACAGCGACGGTAATAATAACATGTTAACCCAACTAGGATGTAGTGGGAGCTTAAACGTTAACATTATCTGTAAAACTAACAGTGACAGCAACGATAACATTAAGACCAACATTAATATGTAATATTAACATGTTCAATCAACTAGGGTATTATATGTATCTTTCCCTTATTTGACGACAACGGGAACATTCGAAGAATCAAATAGTGGGAGCTTAAACGTTAACATTATCTGTAAAACTAACAGTGACAGCAACGATTACATTAAGACCAACATTAATATGTAATATTAACATGTTCAATCAACTAGGGTATAATATCTTTTCCTTATTTAATATTTAGTAATTACACATCGATTAATTATTTATTCACTTTTATTGTTCTTTTAAATTAAAATCTTACAATCCACCATTATTATTATTATTTTTGTATAGGATTAGTATGTGTGAAAAAAGATATGGGTGCAGTTCAAGCGCATGCCAAGTGTAAGTAAAATAATAATGTAAAATCAAGAAAAATGTATATTTTTAAAAAGTAGATAGGGACATTTAAAATGCCTGCTGACTTGGCACAGATATGGCAAAGAGTCGAATAGCCTTTTCATTTAATGGAACACTCAAAATTCAATTCAGGGGTCGGGGAAATACTTCTTGAAAATAACCGTTTTACTCGTGCGAAGGGGGCTGTTCTTCTTTGGGCTCAGGTTGAGCCAAATCGGTTCTGATTTCCTGTTCCTGTTCTAGGGCCACAGCTTGGTTTTTTTCATTTTGTGATATTTCTAGAGATTGCGACGAGTCGCTGCCAGTCACGAGTTCTGGCTGCTCATCACCCAGTTCCACAACAAAGGGGCCAAAGTCATAAACACCATTTAGTGGCCATTCGATTTGGTGTGAATCACTTGCCGCATGGCCCGAGCTGCCGCCAAACAGCAAACGCGTGTCGAGCTCCAATTCCAGCTGCCCATATTCATTAAAGCCGCCCAGTGGCAGCTCGACCTCAATCGAAATCTCTTCAACATTCTGTGGACTCATATTGTCTGCTGCCATGGGATCTATTTCAGTTATTGGCTCAAACGTATTTGGCTGCAGTTCGTTTTCCTCGTCCCCGTCCTCTTCCACCTCCTCGTCGTCTTCTACCTCAAATATATTCCAGGTCTCGTTTTCGGCAAACGGCTGATAAAGCTTTGCCTTATTCACATCACCCGCCTCGCCGCGTGGAGCTTGTATGTCGTCCAAGGACTCGTCGGTGACATGGAGTGTTCCATCTGTAAGCGTGCACTGCGTATCTAATACAACAATTTCGTCCTCGTCAGACTTCTTGGATGCATTGTCTTTGCCGCCAGACTTGCGCTTCTTTTTGCTAGCTGCCGCCGCCGAGGTGTTGGGTTTGTTATCATCCTCAGTGTCATCTTGTGCAGATGACTGTAAATCCTGATGCGTTTTCAGTAGACATTCTCCTTCAGTTGAACTGTCGGAGTCGTAGAACGTAAAGCAACGTAGAAAATTATTTTGGGGACTTAGATTAAAGTTGGCGTGGTTCGAGCTTAGCGAAAAGCCCGATAATCCGACATTTAAACGATCGTTCGCATTGCCATCTCCTTCTTGCTCCTCCTCAGCACAGTCCGTCCATTTTTCATCGTTATCCGTAGGATTGCCAGCAGGTTTATGTGCCGACTTAAATTTGACCTCGTTTGACTCATTTGCTCGAACTTCTGGCTCATGCTCAGCTGTATCATCAGCATTGGGAACTGCTTGACTGTTGGGAGTTTGTTTGTCGGATTCGCTTGTAAGGGGAACTTCATTAAATTCTTCTTGAGATTCAGTTTTTTCAGAGTTCTCATCAGTTACGCAGTCAGTCATCTGTTCTTCCATATCAGCAGTGTCTTCAATCAGACTTTCTCCTCCATCTGGCAAGCTACTTGTCGAAGTAACCTCAACATTATCTAATCTATTAGAATTTCTATTTGCATGTGGCTCTTCAAAGTCTGTGTCTCTGGTGCCTGTCTCAGCGTCCCCGGAGGAAAGATCCATAGTCTCCGGCCTGTCTGTTTCATTGCCATCTGTCGTCGTCTGTGAAGGTTCTGTAAACTCATCCGTAGTTCCGGTGTATCCTTCTGCCGTGGCTTCGCTCTCCTCGCTCAGCTGCGTTTGCGATTCCTCCTGGGTGTCAGCAGTTGCAGCTTGACTTGTGTTTTCTGTTGTCTCACCGGCAGATAATCGTGGATGCAATGCTTCATCGTTCTCATTATCATACATTTGCCTATCCATTTCTTGCTCCGTAGTATTCCTCTGACTGTCAGGGGCGCCGAGATGGATTTCCTGCACCTCGACAACCGTATTATCGTCGGCGCTGTAGTACAAGGAGCTGCCCGTTGCATCGTTTTTGTTTTCTGGTGACTTTAAGACAAGGGATGCCGATGCAATTTGCTTTGTAAGCGTTTCGCTCTGTTGGTCCTCCTCCGTGTTTGCCAACTCAAAAGTGGTGCTGGAAAGGTTCTGCATCAAGGCACCGTCCTGCTGCGATCCAGTCGAATCCGTACAGTACGTACTACTCGATATGGTGGGACGTAGGCTGCGATGCAGTTTGGGTGTCTGATTTCCGAGGGGTTTGCGCCGCTTGGCGTATGGCGTGGAGGGCGAGTGAATTGGTGAATAAAGCACCTGATTTGGACTAACCGATCGGCGCTTTTGACCGCTGATGCCACGTGGAGTCGTGGGCAGTGAGACCCACAGACGAGCGCTACTACTCCGTTGCTCGGCCTGGAACGTGCACACGGACAAGGCGTCGCTGGTCTTGGCCAGACCGCGCCTTAGCCTTAACCTTGCTGTTGAGTTTGTGGAGGACTTGGAGATTGCGCGGGGTTTGCCGGCATTGCGTATGTTCTCTTGAATAAAGTTGCGCTTCTTGCGGGGACTGCTGCGGAACACAAATGTCGTGGAGGATATGGTGCGCTCTAGCGGGGGTCGCGCTGTCGGTGAAGACGACCTACTGCTATCCTGGTAACTGTCCCAGGAGCATGACAAGCGTGGCGTCTTTGCGGCAATCACATGAACATGCGCGGAGGTGCTCGCAGGTGCGTCAATATTGTGCATGGAGAAGGAGGATGGGCGCGGCTCGCTACCGAACTGGAAAAGATGAGGTGTACCGCCGCCAGTGGCTGTTGCTGTGGGTGGGCTTCTGTAGATATGTGTGCATGTTTGAAAGGTTTCCTCTGCACCGGTGACTATGTGTTGCAGCTTACAGGGCGTTAGCTTATTGCGTATACTCTCATCGATCCTGCCGAATATGGACTCCCTTTCCTTCAGCTTGTTCGCCTGAATCCTCTCGAGTATCTCGCGCTCTAATGGCGAGAACATGTCGTCGGCAGTGGAGGTGAATTCCCTGTGTGGAGTCGCCAGCTCATCTCTGGTTTTTGGCTCTGCCGACGACGAAGCTTCAGCTCGACAATCCGATTCCCCAACATCTATGTATTCTTCATTCTCATCCACATCCTTTTCATCAATGTGTCCGCACTCAACATGATCTTTATGGTTTACACTGGGCAAGGGTGTTACTGGCTTTTCATCGTCTCGCTTTTCCTCATGATCGATTTCGGCTTGAGGTTCTTCTCCCTGCTCGGGAAATTCCTCATCTGTGCTGAAGTTTGGCGGCTGAAAGCGTTGAGGCTCGGAAACCGAAGCTGTATCGTCGGCATCGGCGATATTCTCCAAGCTGATTGCCCGAAACAGAGAACCGCTCTCGATGGATTCGTCTGAGCCGGATTCATCTCTCGCACCCACCACTCGCAGCCTTTTGGTAGTGGCCACCAGTTTTTCTAGATTTTGACCCGCCACGCATAGACTTTGCTCGAAGTCTTGCAATATTTTCGGTATCTCGGCAGCTGCTTGGTGTTGCACATCGCCACTGAAGGATTGGGACACCTGTCTGTCGCTAGAGGATGACCCCTGGTCAATTCGTAGCTCTTCACACACTAAATCTGCGGGTACTTTCTCCTTCGAATCTTCGCCTTGAATTGGCTGCCTCAGCCAACCAAACGCCCTTAAAGTCTGAGCCTCCCCTGCCTCCAGCGACATTGTCACCGTACGCTCAATAGTTGCTGGGACTTCATGTTCCATCTCTTCCTTGGCACCAAAGTACAGTACGTGATCCTGCCACAACTCCTGGAACTCCAACTGGCGACGCTGGCGCTCTTCACGTGTCATCAACTGGCGCTCAGCCTGCTGGTCAAGCTCCTTCTGATCCGTATCCTGGCCTTCGTTCTGCTCGCAATTGGCACCAAATTGCTGGGTTATCTCGAGAGTAATGCGGCGCTCGGTGAGCGGTTGTTGGGCTTGGGCGCTCTCGTCCTGCTGTGCTTGCTCCTGCCAGTTGCCAAAATTCCACACCTCCGTGAGATCTGTTGTGGTCTTATCACGATCAGTTGGAATTAATCCGCGTCGCAAGTCGGCAGAAGGTGGCGCACTCGTTGCACTGGCCGGCGGACTCGTCGGCGTCTGCACGCCGCGTAAACTAATATCGCTGCTAATCGTTCGAATTCCGGGCACATAATTGACATTGGTTGACTCCTCCGAGAAATTCAGACGTTCGATCTGTGCCAGAAAATTGCTGCTCATTAAAATGGAGCTCGTTTGAGTGCTGACATGGCAGCGCACGCTTGTGAATGGTGCGCGCTCGAACAGCTGCTCCTCGAATTCCTCCTCATCATTCAGCTCGGTTAGAGTAGCCAGCTTTCGGGGCGTAGCCGGGTAGCTGCCAGAGCCGCTAATCAGATCCTCTGGCTCCTCGCCACTGCTGCTTGCAGCACTGCGGCGCTGCAGCTCCGGCTTGAGGCGCAGCAACTGCTCAAAGCAGAACTGGCACAGCTGCTCGTAGCGTGGTGTGGCAAAGATCTCCTCGTAGCTGATTACCCGCTGCATGGGCCGATAGCGGATGCACTCCGCGCCGCCCGGCAAATGCCGATGTTCGGTGCGCGGCGGCTGTCGCGGCGAATTGAAGCCAAAGTGCGAGAGCGTGCGATAAGGAGGCGGCAACCCATTGGCCAGCTGCAGAGGTCGGCGAGGGGTAGATGATTCGTTGGTGTTGTTGGTGCCCGTGCTGGACGTAGCGCTCGAACGATTACCGCTACCCCGATAGAAGGCCATATTTTGCAGGTGTTCCGAGTGCAGGGCGGTCAACAGAACCGAACAGATTTGGGGCTGACAGCAGCGACCCAAAGGACCAGCCCCATACGCGTACGAATAAAACTCTCCCTGAAGGACTTTCGGCGGCACGAGAGCCTCAGTTTTCTGTGCCAAGTCAGCAACATGTTGGGTATGAAGACAGGGACTGCGACAAGAATTTGGAGTTGAGTTGGGATTAGTAAATGCAGAGAGCAAATCGCGACGACACTTGCTAGTCGAGGCAGGAACACTCTCTGAATTCTGAATGTGACCCTGATGATTCTGGTTCTCCTTGTCCAGCTCATCGTAGACTAACTCGATCTTCCTTTCTTCGCTCGACGTCTGGACTGTATCAGGACCAGTTTCTTGAATTAGCGTTTCATTGCGTTTGGTTTAAGGGAAGGAAAAAAGCAAAGGAACATCAGTACGCTTGCCTAATAAATGATTTGGCTAGCAAGACTTACTCTCGAGCGCACCTCAAGCATAAAGCCGGCAACTTGGGCGATCGGAATCATACAAAATTCGCACCTCAAGATTGCGGCACTATGACTTGCTACTCGCTGATACAATAAATACCTATGAGTATATGATATGTGTATATACGTACATCGAATTTTCCATACCTACATCGGTAATCAATGCCTAAAATCACTTGTGATAAAAATATAGGAATGAGCTTTGAACCCAAAAACCGACCAATATCATTGTGTGAACTATTATATAAATGAGGTTGTGGAAATGAGCTGCAAATGGTTTGTTTCGTATTTTCTACTGACTAGGTTAGGTAGGTGCATACAAACATAGGTGATTTGGCTAGTTATTAACATCAATAATAATGAAATGGGGCATTTTAGTTTAGTTTGAATATATGTTGTATATACATATGCAGCAGCATTTTGTACTGTCCAGGTACTTGAGTAAATATATTAGGTACAATTGAGTACAATTGCAATTTGGGGGGGGGATGGGTTAGGTCTGAGATAGTGAATACAACTTGTTCGTTACCTCGGCCAGTTGGTGGCTTGCGATTTGTTGCTGTATGAGAGCGTTCGCCGTTTATAAAACTAAGTGTAGCTAAAATAGTATTGAGAAATAAACGTACATAATAAATTGGCATGTTTGTGTGCTGTTGATATTTGAGAGCATTAAATAATACCTATAAATGCATTAAAGTTCAAAAAGACTTAAGCTTAAAAATATGTTTAATTGTGTTAGTATCGATTCATGCTTTGTTGTGAGTCTTGTTGTTAGCTGTAGTAGCAAGTTGTGGGTTTTTCTAATAGCTTTGACAATTGAAATAGCAATAAACAGAAAACAGCTGCAGTTCTAAAGAAAAAAAGAACTAACTAATATATTTTTTTGCGAAAACAAAACAGCTGCAAACTAACAGCGCTCTGATTTTGGTTAAAATAATGACCTATGTTAATTAGCAGAGCAGAACTGCAAAGCAAACTGAATGCAAAATGTTAATTAACAGAGCGGATGATTAGCAGACATATTAGTTCAATGAGAGTATGCATAATACATGAATTTCGATTTTGTTTATCACTGGTCTATAAACTATGCACGAGTATTATTATTTTCGATTGTTTTGCTTTTTACTACACACTAGTCCTTAAGGGCTGCACTCACCTCTAACATAAAATGTATTGTACTAAACTGTTTTCGTTTATTTTTGAGAGTGTAGAGATTTAAAAGCACAGCAGCAGCAGCATTGCAATGCACACACACACATGTACATTGTTTGTTTTTGATAGTAGAAAATGTAGTAGTAGTAGTAGTAGTAGGTGTAGTAGTACAAAGTAGTAGAAGTAGTAGTATTTGTGTTTTGTTGAGCTTCGCTGTTGTTGTTTTGTTTTTGTTTAACCTACACACATTCTAAAAACACTTTTATCTACATAACTTTAGAGAAAATTTAGTCGCCAGTTTATTTGCGCTTGTGCTTGGCTAGGGGAATTTGTGGAATAAATATAAGGTACAAAATTTGGAATTACAATTAGCCAAATTGTAGTAAGAATTGTGTTCAAATAAATATATGCACAATAAACAAATCAATTATACAAAGCAAAACTGCAGCTGTAGTGGAAAAACCAGGGAAGGGAGAGGAGTTAAAAAACCTCCACATCTCGCAACTAGAAGTAGTTTGTTGTTGTTGTTGTTGTGGTTGTGGTTGTGATTGTTGCTATGATATTTTCTTGGTGTCTGGCGAAAGTAAAAATCATTTAATGCACGCCGTACAACAGGTAAATCCTTAAATAGTAGTAGACAAAATAGTAGTAGATAGCAGAGAGACAGACAGAATTGTTTGCGCACAGTTCGCAGTGTTGGGTTGGGTTGAAAAGTATGTAACAGAAGAAAGGTAATAAAAAAAAAAAAAATATTGGTATATTGTTTACAGGAAGGAGGTCGAAACCGTATCGAGTGCTACGAGTACTTTCTTTTTAACTTTCGATATTAATTGTTATGAAATTGTTGTATTTTTCGTGTGTGTGTGTGTGTGTGTGTTGGTTGAAGTTGTGGAGTAGAGTCAAAAATAAAAGGAAAATAACATGAGTAAAATTAAAGGTTAGGAGATAATAATAACATTTACATAAGATTAGTTTCAAATAATAAAATATTGTTTAATTAGGCAAAAATACTTGACTTCAATAACTACTTTAACCCTATGTAAAAAATAATAAGAGAATATTTAAATTAAAAGAAAGAAAAAAATGCTGTTTACCTTTAAGGACCGACAAAATAACAAAAGACAAAATGCATACAAATAATAAATCAAATAAAATAAGCTTAGAAAAAACTTGAACAAATTTTGTTTCACAAATCTGAAAATTCTGTTTGAATGTATTGGAAGAGGGGGACATAACTGGATGTGTGTGTGTAAATTCAATTAAGTGAACGTAGACATAAAACAATAGGAGGAAAAACAAAAAAGAACAATTGGGAATAGCTCTTCACTTACCATCACTCAGCACAACCTCAGCCTGGCTGGGAATGGGCGCCTGCTGCGTTTGAATCTGTATGACTTGGTGTTCTATCCGGCATAAATAGTGGAAAGAGATTGATTCTATGTAAGTCGAGGATCCTCAAAGGGGCTATATAGTGCTAGTTCTTACCCGTTTCTGGCTCACTCTGTGCGTGCTTTGCATGTGCATGGGCACCCGCCGCCTGCATCGAGTTGAGTGCCTCCGATTCCGAAAAGTCTGTGTCGGTATCTGCGGATAGAAAACATATGGAAAGAGTTTATTGGAAGCTAATCCAAAAGGGTTCTGTATTTAGTGGGATATCTTACATTCGCCATGAATGCTTTTCTTTTTGCGCTCCACGGTACGTTTATATTCGTTGAGCTCATCGTCTGTCACATTGTCGAATGGATTCTTGGCATAGGGCGCCTTATAGACTGTCGCATTATGTTGGAATCCACGCTGTATGATGCCCTTGGAGGCGGCACCCATTAGCACCACATGGTCACCAGTTTGCGAGACAGTTGCATCTTTGATGCGATTTGCCTCATCCCAGGTAACGCCCTCCAGTATGTGCGATTGTGGGCCAGCGGAAATCAAATCCGCGCGTCGATTGTCCTTGATCTATTAAATAATAATAGCATTTAGCATTTAAATTGTTTTGAAAATTTGCAATGAACTTCTGCTACTGACTTGCTGTTGGACCCGCTTAAACTCCTTGGTTGTGGTTCCAGCTGGCACAAATTGCAATGGATCCTCGATTCGCACCGGCGTCGAGTGGGTGGGCGAACCTTCGGCTACCCACTATTCATTTGGTTATCAAGGTCATTACGTACGGGCATTTTTAAGGGTCATTCAACGGAGATAAGCAATGGAAAGGGAAAGAGAAAGAAATTTGTTTTAATTTAGATTTCATGTTTCGAAATGCAAGTGCTTAAAACTCAGATAAACTCTATTCATAAATACCCTGCACAATATATGTTAAGTTTACATTTTTATGATATGTTTCTTCGTTATTTTCATCAAAAACACATTTTACAATACAATATGAATGCGCCGTCAGATAATTGCACACAAATGCAAGCAAATGTTAATCATAGTTGAAGCATGTTTTATTTGAATGCAAATTATAAATAAATGAAATACAAGCATAAATGACTTTGTGCCTTAAGAAATGTAAAAACAAAAAACCGAAAAAACAATGAGGACAATTTACAAGTAAATTAAAATCATGCAAAGAAAAAGAAATTTGTGTGTACGCATTAACAAATTAGAATAAAATGAAGGAGAAAATTATAAGACATGCGTGATCGATCAATGGATAATTGAAAATTTTCTTAGTGTAAAGAATTTACACGATCGAAATTATTTTGATTGAGCATCATTTAAAAGATAACTGCCAGCATTAAATAGTTAGTAACAAATGTCTTTCTCTTTCTTTGCATTGTTTTTAAGGCAAATAATAATGGGTATGTCCCTAAAAAGGCACAAAATCATCTATGAGATTTAGTTTTGTATTTCGTATATTTATTTGATTAATGCACAATTACAATTTATAAAGCATTTCATATTATTTTGATTTAGCATTAGTTTCGTCGTTATCATATATATTTTGTGGCGAATTTGCTGCATTTGGGTTACAAAATATCTGCATCATAATTTATTTATGCAACTAAAGCATGTCCGTTTTGTTTCACCTTTAACTTAGATTCTATTACTTAATATGCGTGAAATTTAATGAAAGCAAGTAGAAAAGTTAAGAGGCAGAGCTAGTCGATGAGGGCTTTAAATATTTCTATGGATGGCTAATTGGAATGTTTTGGTTTAAATCGAGTTGTAAAGGTTTTTGGGATTGTTTAAAAAATTTCCCTATTTGTATTAGGATACATATTTGCTCGAATTAGTTATTGAGGCGCTCGTCTAATTTCCCTCGATTTCCTTGAGGTTAACAACTTTTTGTGTTTGCTGTCGTGTTGTTTGTTTATCTTCAAATGTTATGATCTCTACCTTTGTGATTTTCTTGGGATCTGGAGTGCCAGTTTCCAGTACCTCGACCTTCTGGTAAACATTGGGCGAGTTAAGCCAACGACTGCGATCGCCGCCCTTGCGCAGATCACCCTTCTTCCAGATGCTGTAAAAAGTTTAGTTATCAGTAAATTTGTTTTCAATTGTTGCTCAACAAAACAATTCAATTGCTGCATACCCCTGTCTGAAGAGCTCCTCCTCCTCAAGCAGATAGCCTAATGAGGACACAGCTGGTGGCAGTTCTACATCGTTCTTAGGCTTTGGCGGATCCGATTTGATCAGTGGATGGCGGTAGATGTACCCGGTACGATAACCAGCATTGTCGAGCATCCGCATTAGAGCTTCGAACTCCGCACCACCCACACGCCACTTGGGCGGACTGCCTATCTTGGGCGTAGGTTCCTCTTTGCTGGAAGCGGCGCCATCCTCATCAGTTGTAATGGCGGCAAATTTCTTCTCCAAGTCCTCTGGTGGGCGACGCGACTGCTCATAGATTAGCTTGCGCGACTCCTCAGGTATGAGCACGAGGTTGTCAATGCCAACTGGCAGCAGCTTCAGTTGCGTTTCACACGCCTGCACAATGTGGCAGGCAGCAAAGAACGCCTCCTCGATGGTCTCGCCGCAGCACAGGGCGCCATGGTTGGCCAGCAGCATAACCTTAGAGTTGGGACCTAGGTTGCGGACCAAACGGTTGCGCTCATCCTCGTCAAACAAACCGGTGTACGCGTGTATGCTGATCTCGCCCAACACGCAGGCATCCTTGGTGAGGGCCAGCAGGCCTGTCTTCAGCGAGGAGATGGCCACCACGGGACTGCAGCCAATATAGATGGCGCAACGGATGTCGGGACGCGCTGCATGAACCACCGAATGCAAGACAAAGTCTGTAAGGCAATAATAAGACGATAAGTAAATAATTTTCTCGTTTTTCCATGATTCGGTTCACTTACGGCTCTTGTTCACCCCAAAGTTGGTGGTGCCCTGTTCGACAATCTGGCCCTGCATGTCGACTTTGTTGAGGGACGAGGCGGTGATCTCATGGTACAACAGACCGTACGGATTGACCAAAAAGTACTCCTGATCGACCTTTAGGCGGGCCGTGATCTGTGCGCCCAGACCCTGTGTCCAGCCGTACAGGTCTAGCAGCCGGAATGTGGCAGCAAGTTTGCACCTGAGTATCTTCTCGCCCTTGGCATAGCCCATCGATTCCACGCCGCGTATATCGTTGATGGGCACCATGCAGCTGCTGCTCTTGAACACATTGCTAACACGGTTAACGGGCACGCCCACAATATCAGATAATTGCTGCAATATGCCACTGGCACCTGCGCCGCCCTCGCGTGCCGAGTCCACAATGCGCTCCAGTTCCTCACGAAACAGCTTCGATCCCATGATGGCCTCTACACGCTTGCGTCGCTCCATTTCCCGCATGTCCTGCAAGTAGTTGATATCGTTGAAATGTGATTGTGATTTTGATTTTGATTGCAGCATGTGCAGCTGCTGCATACCTGTTCAATGTCCGCGGGACGTGCTTTACTGTTCTCATCTTCCTCACCCGCGGTTGGATCTATGCCGTTTTGTGGCGGTTGCTCTACCTCAGTCATGTTTCAGTTTATTTTTTATATTTTAGTTCAAATGCTAAAAATACACAAAGTATGCAAGGCATACAAAAATACACAATTAGCTTTTTTTTTTTTTTTTTTATCAAAATAACAAAAAAATATATATTTTGCTTTGTAGTTTCTTAATATGTATTTGCCAACTGAAAATTTTCAACTGACCTTAAAAAGTGCAGGCCAAAACTTTTGGTTTCCGTTATGAAAAGGGGGTGGCGTGCCCACAGCAAAGGAGTGGGAAAGAGCGAGAGCGAGAGAGAGAGAGAGAGAACGGCAGAAAGCACTTGTGACGCCTGCAGAAAACTGCAAGGCGAGGCGCAAATGAACCACCCAACAAGCACAGCGAGAGAGAGGGAGAGAGAGAGAGAGTAACATAAAGTGAAGAGTGAGAGCGCAGAGCACAGAGCGTGAGAGCAAAGGGGAAATACGTTTGTATGTGTGTACAAATGTCTGCGTGCGCTGCGAATGGCAAAAACAAAACGCACTTGAGACAAACTTCCGAGAGCCGGTCAGCCTTTCCATTTCGTTTTCTTTATATGAAAATACATACATATGTATGCATATTTTTTACAAGCAGACAAAATATTCTTATTTTGGATGAAAACAAATTTCGGTTGCTTGACAGTTGCAAAGTAAAGTTATTGAGAAAAATTATGTTGCCCTTTTTCATTGGGGTTTAGAGCGCACTGAAGCGAGCTCTTGCCCACGAGAGTGTGAAAATAAACGTGCGGCAACAGATATGGAAAAACTATTTTAAGATCATTTGCTTTTATTTAGATATGCATGTATTTGGCTTTTAACGAATTTAAATTGATGCCTAAAAACAAAATGAAGAAAGTGGCAGTAAAACACACAAACACACGCAAACACACACACACACACACACATGCATATACACACACAGACAAAACACAAATAAATGACAGACCGCATCTCAAGCGTAAAAGACGGGCGAGTGCAGCGGCAGCGACGTCGACGCCGACGCCGCTGCGCCACTTAAAACAAATAAACAACTACAGTGAAAAAATGCGTCTCTCGTTTAATTTTAGGCGTGGTGGGGTTTGAATGGTATTAACCTTCAATTTGGATTCCGTTGTCTTTTCTTCTTTGAATGTGCGTGCAAAATGCAGGAATGTGTACATACATAAAAACATAATCTCAATCTATTATAATGATTATAAATAATGAACGTAGATTAATGCGGTTAACATAACAAATTATAGCGTAATTTTGTTTTCAAAAAAAAAACCCATAAATATGTCGGAGAGTTCATCAAACAATAAATATACAAATATTAACGATTCGCAGCACACATGATTTTCATGCTTAATGCGCCAGCCTTGCCAGATCATTTTTAAAGCATATTTTCTACGCAGCAATTGGCAATTTAAGGAAGAGGCCACAATGAGTACGCGACAAGTGAAGCTTTTGCAACACTGTACAACAACAGTTGCACAGTGCAAAAGAAAGTGTGCCGCCTACATATCTACACACATATGTACATCGGCTGCTTTGAACTTAGCTTATTTGTATTATTATTATGGGGAAACGGACAAGAAAATAAAAAAAAAAAAGAACCCGTTGCTCATTGTTATTATTGGCTTGACAATTGCACATCGAGCATGCAAATGTGCATATTTAAAGTGCATTTAAGTGTTTGTTGTTTTTTTTTGTGCTGTCTTTGCTAATTACGACGAATGTGTGTGTTCGTGTGTGTGTGTGTGCTGCTTATGGCTGACTGAACGTGTGCCGCACATTTTGAGTGACAGCCTTAAACGAGAAGGAGCAACAACAACAAAAACAACAACAACGTCAGCGTTGCCAGGTAATTGAACCTTTGCTGTGTGCGTGGGCGACGACAGAGAACTTTGGATCAAATCAAAGAGAATAATTTTTGAAAATAAACGTTTTTCAAGTGCCCAGTTTGAGTGGGCAGCGAGCAATAAACTTAACGAGCCATCGCTAACGCGTAGGAGTTGTTGCGCATCTACCAGTGTTGCCCCCCGTTTCCCTATAGATCAGCATTTTGTGTAGGTGTTACTGCTGTTGTAGGTGTTGCTGTAGGCCTGTCTGTTGATTAAGGCGAATCTGCAAATGCATCCATTCTCCGTCTTTCTGTGTAGAGTCACGCACTGCTACCGATTTAACATGTTATGGTCACACTGGTTCTCATTTATAGCTAACAGTGCCAGGTCAGCAACAAATTAAAAGTGTAACCATAGTTTTTCCAATCAGCTCGGTTCATTGAACTTTCGCCAATGCCAGCGCTGCATGCAATGTCTAATCGGATTTCAATGGCCACAAATCTAATTAGCTTATCATGTGATGCGACAAAGTGAGGTAATAGAGCGCCGGTGTCGTTGCCTCTGTTAAAGTAAAAACGATGACAATTGCCGCGACTCGCGAGGCAAGCTCCGTCTTTAGGATGACCTTTTTGCACGGAAACATCAATTAAATTTAGGCGAGGCTGACGCCAACATTTCTGTCGGCTATCTGTCGGCTGTTGACATTATGCAATTACATCACACACGAGACACGCCCATTATTTAAATGCTGTCGAGTTGCGCTTTTATTGGGTGTGAATATTGCGTGGCACACAAATGTGACAAATTAACCATGTCAGACAACTTACCCTAACGGATCAGAATGTTGGCAACACGAGTTGTACGATAACCTTGCAACATGTAAACCTGATTTGATCGAGCCGACGTGAACAAGGCATGAATTTAACTATAAAACATTTACTAATAAGAATATTTCAATTCAAAGATGTGAAGAAACGACTTCACGAAGCGAACCTCCAGGCGAAGTATCAGGCTTTCGGTCGATCAGAAAACAGAACTACGAACAGCTGCTTTTATGTAAACGTTTACATTTCAGTAAGTGTTAAGTTTTTCATTGAAGGTTCAAATTATGCTCTTAATCCATTCATTTTGTTAATTATCATATGCACACACTTGAGGGGGGCGTTCAATTAACCCCAGAGCAGACACCCTCTATTTAATTTTTACACTTGCGCTGGCGTTAATTAAATTGCTCAAGTATTCACTTATCGTTGCTGGAGAAATCTTACGTAATATTTCTGAAAAGCAGAGCACAAAAGCAGCAATAAGGTCATCATCATCTCAAACATCATCAATGAATCCATTCAGCGTTCATAATGCAACAAAAGTCACTCAGTCAATGGGACAGTCAACGCCTCGGAAAGATCGTTCAGTTTTCTGGAGCAAATATGTGCAAGTGCACGACAAACAACAAATAACAATAATAAATAAATAAATAAAAAAAAAAAAAGTGCAATAAACTGGACGAGCGAGCTGTGCGTCAAGTGTAAATAATCATCATTTGCAGCTGTCAGTGATCATCATTGCCGAGCGAACAAAAACATGAAATATTGCTCATTATTCATTCATTTGACTCTAATGCAAATGAGTCTAAGCTTTGGATTTAGTTAGTGGGGCACCAATTGATATGATTAGCAGTTAATATTGAAAGGTTATGGCAGGAATGTTAATTTGTCGAAATACATAATACCTTCGAGAGCATCATATACAAAAACTCATCCAATAGTTTAACTGAGTTCAAGATCATATCGAGGTTACAGTTTACGGAGGCGTAATGGATATGCTCAAAAGTAAAACCCAGGCGGATCGGAGCTGCCTTTAAGTCTATAACAGAATGTTGTATAACTCTGACGCTGCTCTCCATTTAAAAGGCGAACAACGTAAAAAAAATATACATCCAGTTTTATATACGAAACATTGTCAGCAAGAATCGCAGTTGTATTTTCACAAAATTTGCAGTAGAGCGTTTTGTTACGTACTATTTAATAAGCTCTTTTATTCAATTATATATTAATTCTAGCAAATCTCATATGATTAAACAATGGAATTACTATCTTAGCAATCAGCTAGATTTACAACTTAAAGCATTACAGAAAATATTTTACTAAAGCAAAATGCAAATGGAGCAGAATTCGTATAAATTTTCAAATTAATTTTTATTAAATCAATCCCGTTTGTTAATTATTCCCTTTTCTTAATCGAAAGTAATAAGAACATTGCTTCTGAATATGAGTATGTAACATAAATAATCAAATAACCGAAAACCAATGTCAAGAATGTTGTTGCAGGGCATATAACATGCTTTAGACAGGCGACTCTCACAAGCAGTCGTGGCCGAGTGGTTAAGGCGTCTGACTCGAAATCAGATTCCCTCTGGGAGCGTAGGTTCGAATCCTACCGGCTGCGAAAGATTGATTCTTTATTTTTATGTTTTCTACTGAAAACATTTAACAATTATTTTACAGAATGACCCAACCAACATAAGACACCAACAAAAAAAACAATTTATTTTGCATTTACCTAGCAAGCTTCTCTGCTTACAAAACTTGCACAACCTGCTTGGTTTTAAATCAAGAGTGATTCAACTGTTTCCGTGGTGTAGCGGTTATCACATCTGCCTAACACGCAGAAGGCCCCCGGTTCGATCCCGGGCGGAAACATATCGGATTTTTTGTTTTTTAAAACAGTATAACGTACAAAAATGTCCTACCTTATTTAACACAAATATCGGGCAACTGGCTATACAATTAAATAACTTTTCTTCTTAAATTAAAGTATCACCCATATTCTTAATTACAAAAAATATTCATTGCAGTCAAACTGAAGAAGACTAGCGTAAAAGTGCACTTTAAGCTAAATGTTTTTGAACAAAACTAGAATTTGTAGAAAAATAATAATTGGACAGTAATACTTAATGTGCATTTAACTATTACGGCAGTTAAGCACATAATACTGTGTTTAAAAAATAAATTGTTACATATTGTAATTTTTGTATAGATGTGGATTAAAAAAAAAAATCAATATACAAAGCATCGAATAGATTTTATTTCTTAATCAAAAAAGATACCACAATTAATTCGACTGCAATGTGTTAGAAAATGCTTCTACATGTAAAAAACTAAAATATGATTTTCTTTATAGTAACAAAATACACTGGTTCATTTTCATGCTAAAATACGTGTATCGCATTTGGCCGGCACACGTTCAACTGTTTCCGTGGTGTAGCGGTTATCACATCTGCCTAACACGCAGAAGGCCCCCGGTTCGATCCCGGGCGGAAACATGTCAAATTTTTCCTTTTTTTTTTCAAAAAGAAAGAAAAGGAGCCTACTTTTTGTGTGTGGAAGATTAGCGAGTGTCAAATACAAGACGGACGACTTTATGACTTCAGTTGTGGTCGTGCTAGGAATTATTAATGGCGAGTTTTTAGCGCATTTGTTATTTTACAGCCTTTTACTATCTGCTCTATATTCTCAGCGCAGCTTGCTAATTTTGTTTGTTTTGCTAAACAGCTCCGCTCTTGGAAGAGTCGCGTGCAAGTCGCGTGGCTTGAATTACAATATAAAAATCCCACAGAAGTCTTCCCTGAAGAAGTTGGCGCCGTTGCATGACGCCAAAGATTACCCGAGCTCTGACAAATGGAATGATTTAAGTGAAATACATATAAGACAGGCATGAGAGCCAGACAAGTGGACAGACAACAACACACTTGGCGTGAGTCTGACTACAAACAATTCACTTCACTGTTCAATGTTTACATGGATGCTCGTTTGCTTTGTTTATAATTGTTTGTTTTTTATACTCGTTCGCAAACTGAAGAGTATATTGATATTGTAAAATGTCAGCATTTCTTTGGCGCTATCTTCCAAAGTTTTCGAAAATGAGGATATAAAGTATATATGTTATTGACCAGGACGACGAGCTGAGTCAGTCTGCATGGAGACGGCAAAGGATATAAATTCTCTCGTCCCATTTTCAAAAATATCGATATATATCGGTTTTGAGATATGTATTATAAGTAACCCCCATTCGCATCAAATTGACAAAAACTCGTATTTTTGAGTATAAAGTGTTTTGCTTAAAAAACAAGTAAAAGATCGGACTATATATACCGAATCTAACCATAAATGCATTACGTAGTGTGGGGCACACAAAATAAGTGAAGGTGTAGATGAAGCTAGAATGGTTGCATCGGATGCGTTGTTCAGGGTATCTCTTAATCGAGCATACCCGACGAGACCACGCATGCTGCTCATTGTTGCCCCTCGGCGGCCGAGACCCACATGATTTCTCAATGGACACAAGCAACGGCTGTTGAATGTTGTATGTTGTCATCAGCCCGACTACGAATCTTGACTCAGTTGGAAAACAGCCAATGAATATACAAATATATCTATACATAAGTATAAATAATTATATATGAATATTATAAATGCACTCGTGTGCGTATTGCCCAATTGACAAATTTACAGAGTGGTTGTAGGGGCTGCTGCTTTGTATTCAAACAAACGGCAAAAATAATCACGTCAATAACTTTGCCGATTTTATTCAAAATAACTCGAATCTTTGGATAACTTCATGAAGACTTCGGTACATTGAAAAGAAGACAAACATTAATCAAAGTGAGAATGGGATAATATGGATATCAAATACTTTAGATTTCATGGAAAGAACAAGGGAAAGAAAATGCCAAAAAAAATAGAATTGTTTATTGATAAAACAAACATACTTTGTTTTCAACGATAGTAAAAACTATTTTATCCGACTGCTGCCATAAAACGGAAACCTGCACCTGTGCAGGGTCCATTAAAGTTCCATTTTGGGCCTGCAAATATTCGTCTAATTACTGCCGTTAAGGACATGCGCCGAGTGCCGGTCGGTCCCCTAATCTTCCCGGGGGCGCACTTGCCCATTCATTGATTATCTGGGCTTATTTAACTAGCTGCAAACACGCATTTCCATTGACACATGTGTGTCGAAGTTGACGGCAATCGCGTGTTGCCTGGCACCGCCGCGAGTTCAACGACACGGGCCGGGCCCGGCCCGGCCCAGGGGCAAACAACCCCCAAGTAAACAACCCCCACCCGCTCTCACGCAGCTCCTTGTGCGAAATACCTGCCACACCCGCCCACTTTTTATGTGTGTGTGTGTGTGTGTGTTTTTGCCGGCATTCGTCAGAATTGGTCGCCGGCTGCCATTATGAAATTTGTTGCCGGCGCCAAACGCCAAATCATAGAAATGTGGCGCCACTTTTCACAGAGAGGCGAGAGGCGAGTCCAAGGGGAAAGACACGCGCGACTCGTAAAAATATCCTTTGGGGGTGTTGGATTGCGTTCCGTTCCGTTCCTTCTGACTTAATGACAGGAAGTGACGTCAGCGCGCTCTGGAGGGTAACATTTTTATTTGCCGCTTTAAGTGCTAGTGTTTTATTTTATTTTTTATTTGGGGGGTGTGTGTGAGCAGAAGGTGGGGTGGTTGTAGGCCATGCCGCAAGGCATGATGTCATACTTTGGAAATATGTATTAGGGGTCATTGGCAGATCGCATGCTAAGTACGAGCACGAGAAGCCGTACAAAGTTATACACACAATCTTAGTGTTAACAAAGTTCCTTAAATTCATGGAGTTGCTGCTATATAAATAATAATGTATTCTGCTTAATAACGATATATAAATAATAAATGTTTCAGCTTTCTCCAGTCAAAATCGAAAAAACGTTCTCGTACCAAAATGTAACACGCTTAAAGCACAACTTTTATTACCGCCAAGAGGAAAAACCATAATGGCAATGTATGATAGTAAAATCAAATAGAACCAGCAAAGTTTGTCTGGTTCAATGACCCATTTACTACTCAGCTGCTTGGCCTGGATGGACTTGGGCCAAATGCGCACAATGCGAGTCAACTTTCAAGTTGAACGAGAAGAAAAAAAAAACAAATACTTCATCAGCGTCTTTGTAGTTTCTCCATCTCTCTCTCTCTCCCCTTCTCTCTCTCTCTCTCTCTCTGTCTCTTTTATCTTTGCCCAGTCGAGGCATATCGGCAATTCACATGGTAATTGATTAAATTGCATTTTATTTGAGATTAAAAACAATGATGCTTCAACACAATATCAAGCAGAAATAAAGAGTATTAGTTCAAGAAAAAACTGTTTTGATTATAAACTAGTTCTTTGAACAAGGCTGAGAACTGATTTTGAACCAAATTGAATGTAAATTCCATTAATCATATTTTTGTACAAAAGCCGCCGTCTCAGGTAGTTGACAATTTTAGGTGGAAATGCAATTTTCAAGAAAATGGGAAGTTAGTTCCAACTGTAAATCGGACCCCCGACATTAAACTTGGGTTTGTTGCACTTTTTTTTATACCTATTAAACTATTTACCATGCTAAACATGAGACAAAGAGAGCCGAGAACGATTAATACCAAAGGTCAGGCTTAATTGAATAACAAAAATTTTGCAACTAATGAAAGTGAAATGAATTCCGAAAGAAAAGAAAAAAGAAATACTACAGCAACCGGAATCTGGCGCTTGAATAAATTATAAATGTTTGTAAATAGATATTTGCAAAGAACAACAATAGTGAAAAAGAAAATCAAAACTTGTTTTGACTGAGTGACATCATTTGCTGTCGTCTACCGCAGGCTGATTATGATTTAAATGTAGGAGATGGAGAGTAAAAACTTGAAGTCATTTCCACTCAAGCAACAAATAAACTACGGATGACACATATCACTTAATTCTGGCAAACACGACTTAATTATAGCAATTATGGCGTAAGTTCGAAGCTCAAAAAAAAAGCTTCAAAATTGAGAGCGCAGCTTAAGAGGTGTGGTAATAAATGATCTGCTCTCTCGCTCGCTCTCTCTCTCTCTCTCTCTCATCATCATGTGATGCAAGACAAATGTCAACAAAAACGTTTGCAAGGCAGAATGTAATCAAGCAAATGAGAGTGAGAGAGCGGGCGCGGGAGCGGGAGAGCGCGTGGAGAGTGGAGAGTGATGGCACATCATTCACAATAATCATTGCATATTTTGAAATGTAAACGTTGCCCGCAGATAAACATGAAGTCAAGTTGTCGTTACTTCTTCTTCTTCTTCTTCTTGGAACGTTTGTTTACCTTCCACTTGACTTACAGTTATCGATGGGAAGGGCGTCTACGACTATGGCGCACAAATGAAAACTCACCTTAAAACCGAAATTGTTGCGCGTTTAATACTTTTCAGTGTATTTTGTGATTTCTTTTCGCCTGCAAATGTATAGAGAAAACACAAAATAAATAAGAGAGAAAAAAAAAACGATTTCAACATGTAATTTACAAAAGTTCAATGGGCCGACAAATATTCCAACATTTTTATGGCCCTTGTCCCACAACAGACTCTGACCACAAAATGCATTTTCGTATTTATATATTTTCCATCCAGTCTAGGCAAAAAGTAAAATAGAAAATTATTGATGCCGGCCGCGCCGCTCTCGTCCGCAACGACGCCGAATGAATGATGTCATGCGAATATTTTTAGCTAGCGCGCGTTCAAATATGTTTGTATTACGGCCCGTTCAATGTGTGTACACACTGGCACACACACGCTCGGCGGCGAGGGGGCGAGCACGGCAAACAAACTAATTGAAGCACTCGATAGTGTCAGGCTGGCAGGCGGCGTATTCGCCAATTCGACCGTATTTACAGGTGCCTTTATAGCACTATATCCGGTATATTAAAGGAAAAAAGTCAGTATAATTTCATAGTACAAACATAATGAGCCGATAACTTGTAGGCTAGTTTATAGAAATGTTTCAGTTTTATACCCTGAACCCATTGAAAATGGGTAAAAATGGTATATTGTATTTGTGCAAAATGTAAATGTATGTAACAGGCAGAAGGAAGCATCTCCTATATATATTCTTGATCAGCATCAATAGCCGAGTCGATCTAGCCATGTCCGTCTGTCTGTTCGTCCGTCCGTCCGTCCGTCTGTCCGTATGTTTGAACGCAAGGACCTCAGAACCTATAGGAGCAAGCTGCAGGTCCTCCTAGTGCCCGCGCAGATCGAGTTGGCTTCCGATATTCGATAACTTGCCCCGTTTCGAAGAAATCGATCAAAATCGATAATGAAATCCTGTTTTTTGAGCAATTTTGAGCAATAAGAGCTAGCGTCACCAAACTAGACATGTAGCTTTGAGAATAGTATATATGTATATCTGCATTTGGTGCTGGAAGAAGAGGGTTCCCGACGAAGAGGGCTCCCGACTAGTAGAACCTCTTACTTGTTTCTTTCTGTGTAGATTATGGAACACACTTGGGGTCGGTTATCATAAACTTTGCGAAGAACTGAATAAGATGGAAATTTAACAAAAATTAAAAAAGCTTAAAATAATTAATTATTATTTGATTGAATAGAAATTTGTGTCTAATTTTATATTTATAAATATTAATTTTTTTGAGTGTAGCACCTCTAACAACATTTTTCCGATCAACATGTGGAGAACAGAAATGTTATGTATAATTTATATAATAATAATAATGCGTGTGTTGCATGCAACACACCAGCTGCTACTGGTGTTCATTTACAATTTCACTTCGAGCCCCTCAGCTAAATAATGCCTGCGGTCGAAAACATGCAAACTATTATTCGACGTCGAAATGTCTGCCACGAGATGACTGAAGACTCGTTGGTTTTGGCTTTGGTTATGGTTATGGTCTCTGCGAGCAAGATATAATACAAAAGTTATTATGTAAGGCCCCATCGGAGTCGAGTTTTAGTTTTCGTGTGCTTCACTTTTTGCTGAATACATTAATCTATGCTGCAATATGTTTGGCCAAGACTTTTTACCAAGCCGTCGCGTTTGCAGTCGAATTACTTTTGTCGAATTACTTTTGAATCGCTTTTTTTTTTTTGTCCGTTTCTGCATAACTGACCTTTGTACAGCTGAGCCCCAAACCCCAAGTCGACGAACCGGTTCACGTCGGGGGGTTTTTTTTTCTATGCCCCGTGCCGAAACCAAATTTGTTAAAAACAAAAATTAAGTTGAATTTAATGGCAAGCAAAAAAATTTTACACAGTTACAAATGTTATTAATTCAATTAAATGATTGAATAAAATTTGAGTAAAATAACGTCAAGACGTGTTTTTTTTTTAAGTTTTGTTAGTTTTTAGTTTGCTCTTGGCAAAGGGATTTCTGTCGATTTGAAGTTTTCAGTCTTTCGACAAAATTGAGAAAAATGACAAAAATCTGCGTATTGCAATAAATATTTTGAAAAAGAATATTGTTGCTTTATATTAATATAATGCAAAATAATATCAAAACGAGAAACTGCATTTACGGCAATTGTGATAAAACAATTTAGTAGAGAACAGTTTAAATTAATCAAATTAGTTTAATTTCCTTAGATAACATCAATGAAGCTTGTTTATCAACATTTATATATTCGATCCTAGTTGAAATTTCTTTAACTTAAATAATTTTCAATTTATTTCAACGATATTGAAATCCAAGTTCACGTACCGAATATTGGATCAAGCCGCGAGTTTCTATCCATTATATCGTAAATATATTTGTGAATTTTACAACACTGACGATTGTTGAAAAAACGGGCCACCATACAATGGGATGATTACATAATATTGTGTTTACTTTCAAATTACATTAATCGCAAGCAAATCGCTTCAATTAACGACATTTTCCCACGCCCACACAGAACTAATGAAACGAAATTAACCCAAATAGCCCAATAGAAATTTAGTTCATTCAGCGAAGAAGCAGAGAAGACCAAAGAAGAAGATAATAACATTCTTATACCTTTAATTCAAGACAGTTTCAATTGCTGCGGCCCCTCGGCAGAAGCCGAGATGCAACAACAACAAGAACAGTAACACATCTTGCATCGTTGTTTTATTTTTTTTCAAGCTTTGTCTACTTTTTTGTTTTTGCCGCTTTGCCTACTCTGTCCTCGCTCACTCTCTCTCTCTCCCGCTCTCTGTATATCTCTCTCTCCACGCTTGGGTATGTATAATTAACAGCATTGTTGTCATGCCTGAGCTTTTGCAGGCGTTGCTGCTGTCTGTCTGTCTGTGTGTGTCTGTCTGTATGTGTGTCTCTCTGTCTGTCTGTCTGTTTGTCTGTTCGTTTGTCTGTGTTGTCGTCTGTCCCCTCATATTGGGCTTTGCTTCGCTTGAGCCTTCTTGATTTTTCTTACAAGATTTATGGTGAAGCTGCTGCAGCAGAGTTTGTTGTTGTTTTGTTGTTGTTTTTGTGCAACTGCAACTGTACATTTGTCCGTTGTCTCTGTGTTGTTACTGTAGCTGTTATTATTGATGAGCCGCAGTTGTTTAGCCAGCAGCAGCATCTCTTTTTAATCTCACACTTATGTAGGCTTCGCTGTCGTGTTCGTGTGTGTGTGTGCGTTTGTTTGTATATGTTTGTTTGAAGCTTGGCACGTACGCTGTATTATTTATGCATTTCTCTCCCTCTCTCCCCCTCTCTTTCTTTTGCAATGTGTCTGGATGACGCGGCCTGTCAATTGCCTAAAGGCAAAGACGAGTTTACTTCTCTTTTATGCTTTCTTCTTTCTTCTTTGCTTTGCTTTTTAGATAGATTGCCTGGCGGTGTTAGGGAGGGCGGCAACGGCGTTGCCAGACCGTGATTGTAGCGAACGAAGGTTCAATTAATCAAAACGAACGTCACAATTATGCACTTAATCTCCAAATATTTGATATCAATTAATCACCGCCTGAAACTGACGTCAGTCAATGGGGAAATTCGATAAGCAGCACGCTTGAGTAAACAATTTTCAGTTGCATCAGTGCAGCTAATGCATTTGTGCATTGTTAAAGACAAGCGATAAAGATCAGTTTTATATATTTTGATTGCAACGTATTTCTTATCAAGTGAGTCATGTTTTGCCTCTGCTCATTGCTGCTCACAGTTGTTATTGTTTCTAAGTATATCTATATATATATCCAGTTTCTATTCTAATACTTCCGTCACAAGCAAAGACAACAGCAAAAAAAAAAAACTAAAACTAATTTATGTATCTCATTCAAACATTTGTTGTCGCTGGGTTTTCTAGGTTGCCCAACAATTGTTTACAGTTCTAACTATGCACTTCCTCCCACACACGTACACACACACACACACACACTGGCTCGCATATCTCTTTCTCTTTCCCTCATTCATTCAACACATTGATTTGTCAACTTGAACTAACTGTAGTAGCGAAATATGACAATGTATTTTTTTTTTGTCGTTTGCTTTCGTGTGCTATTCTCTCTCTCCCTCTCTCTCTCTCTCTCTCACCCACCCACCCAAAAGCGTCACGAGTGGCTTTTGTTTCCACCTGTTGACAAAAATTGTTGCAGTACATTTCATAGTCTGTTTATAACCCAACTATTCAACAACTGAATCACAATTTTTGCGACTGCATTTCACTTTAAAAGAGGGGAGCAACAAATATATAAAAACATAAATACACACAATATTCGTGGCACAGAATTGAATCAAATTATAAAGCTCATCAAGTGAGCTTGTGTGCGTGCGTTTGTGTGTGTGTGTGTGTGTGTGTGCGCGCGCGCTTTGTGTGTGTGTGTATTTATGTATGAATAGGAAGCGCAAATTCGAATTAGCAACAAAAGGCAGCAAATTTCATTAGAGAATGCGCACTATGACGTCATTCGAAACTTTAATACCTGACTTTTATCATGCGATTGAGCGCTAACACAAAAATAAAATCGTTTGATTATATTTATTATATCACTTTGATAGGGCCGATAACAAGGCAAAAGAAACCAACCCATTGAAACATCCAATTAAAATTCATGCATAATAAGTAATATTTGTTGTAGCTCTCTCTCTCTCTCTCGCTCTTCCACTTTCTCTCCCTCCGATGAAGGCAGTAATAATATGGCATGGTCGCCATTAAACTGAAAATTAGGTCAACTTACTGTCGAAAGAGCAAAAAACTTGTAATATCAAGTATAAATGTGTTTTCGACTTGCATCTAACTAGATAACTTAACGAAACGCAAGTTCCGATTAGATTGTGGAAACAGTGTATAAAAGAGTATAAGAACGGGTGTAAATTATTTGGCTACACTGGTTGAACACAGCTGTTTTATCGGTTAACCGATAACCGATTGAGTCGAATATGGTTGCCAAAGTGCATAACGGGCGTCGAAACTTAAACTAGCACACGACACGCCGCGACTCTCGCCTGGTCTTAGGCTCTGCCGCAACACAGTTCTATTCTGTCATTCTTCAATAAACAAGTTTTCGATATTTACAAATCTGTTTATCACTTGTTTTGCGCGAAAAAAAAAGTCTCAAATAACTAGGTTTTTCGCCAAATCGAATGCAAAAGGCAAAGCTGCAAAACAAAAACCTGCAAAGAAACTGAAAAAGTAGGTCATAGTCGAGACTGCGAAACTTGTAAACAGATGCGCCTCAGCAGCGGCAATTTATCAGTAAAATGCATTAGACACGCGTAAGCGTAAATATTTGCAGTAATTGTGTGCGTGCGTGCGTGTGTGTGTGTGCTTGTGCTGAGTGTATACTGATAAAGACGGCAGTTTAAAGCAGAAAGCAGAAACCTGTATGCTGACATGTGTCAGACATGAATAGAAAGCTAAACACATACAAACACGCATACAAAGATCTCACCCAAGCTCCCACCCACCCAGTGCAAAAGAGAGCGAGAGAGAAGTCAAAAGTTCTTAATATGACTAGTCAAAGAAAATACAAAAATCTGTTGCCCTGCGCCAAAAGCGAATATTGATCGCAAAGCATAACACAAAAAATACACTCTCCTACGGAATGTGCTTGACCAATCCCAAAAAAAATATATATATGTATATATACATATATGAAAATTGTTGGTGCGAGTTAAAAGATGGCGTCACCGGTCAAACGGCAACCACGCATAACAGTAAACGTCGCGCACTGTCTACACATATTTCCTCAAAAAAAAAAAAAAGAGTACATAATACAATTAATATCACACAAACATGCATACAAATCTAATAAATTATATGAAGGTAGAGACGGGCTCGCACTCACAGTGTATGTTTCTGCTTCTTCCAACTTTGACGTAGTCCTCGTTGTCTCTTTTCGCTTTTTCGTTCTTATTGCGTGCCGCTGGGACGTCGTTTACACAAACACAGACACAAGTTCGTCGAAACAGACAAGCACACGCGTTCGGTTTTCGGCTGCTTTATGTACATGTATGGTAAATAAACGGGAGGGGAAAGATAAATTTATGAAATAAATTTCGATTTATTTATTTTGCAATGATCGTGAATTGCACTGGAACAATTTTTAGCATTTAATATCGCAAGCACTTTGGGCTATTCGTGGCAAGGGCACAGCTCGCTTTGTAACGGCGTTTCTAGAGATGGCGGGTTTAACTAACGGCACTTCCACAACACAACACGTTTACCCTTAATTTTCGCAAATCGCTTTAACCGCACAATCACCGTGTAACCAACTTTAATTGGCTAAAGATGTCTATATTTAATTTAAAACAAACATCGCCATTTAATTTTATTATATTCTTATTTCTGTAACGCACACGTCTGTCGTTCACGAGCACACGTTAACAACAAAACGAAGAGCGAGAGAGCGCTCTGACTGGAAGCGGTCACCAAGCGCAGTGTTGGGAAACGACAAGTGGGCGTAGCGATTAATAAATGTCAAAAATGATGGATAATTGAACAGGCAATTTATTTATTTTCGGCATACAAAGTAAACCAAAAATAATAATATGCATTCATGTTTATGAGGTTCAATAAAACATCAATAAAATACGACCTTTTTTTTTTGCTATAATCAACAGCAAATACAATTTTCGTTTTGTGCAAGAGCGCGCGAGCGAGACAACTATAGAGTCTCTGGTGCTCTCTGGAAAATGACCGCAAAGCGGTCTGGAAATCGTATCATCCTGCAACGCCCAAATCAAAAGGGAATATTTGTGTGTATGTGTGTTGGTAAGAACGAATTTGGTGATCAAAGCATGCGGGAAAAAACAGCGCCGTTCACGTACATGAAGTGCAAAAGGAATTGTCAAGTCCTGACGCGCTGACCACAAAAAATGCGACACTTTTAAGTATTCGTTTGAGCGTAGAAAAAACTATGTCAATTAAGTCAACCGCATATGCATATGTGCGTCGATTATGTCATATTATTTATTCGAATACACAGGCACACACGCGCACACAAACGGTATTAACACTTTGGCGGCGTCTTCGTCACCGGCATGCCGTGAAAAAATCGATTAGTGCGTTTCGGCTGCGCTGCTTTACTGAAACACCGTTTGGGCCCGTACAGCTGGCGCTCGAATAGTTATCACTGATTTGGCGATTAATTAAAAATTGTATTAAATTATGAACACTATCTTACTTTTTAAATGCAAAAATTACAGTGAAAATCACAGCGCGACGTGCGTGCGTTTCTCTTCGGCTTCGTTCCTGAATGACAATGTGACCAGATGTAATAACACCAGAATGCATTAAAAATGCCGACAGTCAATCGATAAACAAGAATTTTGTACCGCCAGCGATTTTGAAGATGTCATATTTTGCTAATAGTCGCTTTTAAAAAAATTTCAACGAGAATGCAAATATAAAAAAAAACACCAGTTTTTTGTACTGCGCATAAACAGTCTGAGCTTAAACTTACCAAAATTTGAATTTAAATTTGAGTGCACGTAGCGCCATCTATTAAACGTTGGCGGCACTAGAAAGCCATATATTTATTTTTCGAACGCAGCCAACTTCACGCAAATCAGCTGACAAATTACGCGCGATTTAATGGCATTAAATTGTGTGTTTATCTCGCTCGGGTATATCAGTGCAGACATTATATTAACAGCAGAAAACTATTCAGAGTATCAGGAAGAAAAACAGCTGAAAGTCAAGGACATTTATAAAGAAAACTGATTAAATTCATTCAGTATTCTCCATTCTCCGTATTCGTCTGCGACAATTCTCTGCCAACAGAAAACTGGAATGAAATCTGATTTAATTATTAACTTTTCAGCTGTTCGAGCAACCGGGACCAAGTAGTCTATTGCCATTATTTGATTGCTGTAACGAGTTTAATTGATCTTACTCTGAGTAAATATTAGCTTTGAAAAATAAACCCATTTGAGGATAAATACTTTTTGTTTTTGTCAATATTTGGGTTTTGTTTCTTTATTACTGGATTATTGACGCAAACCCAGGGACAATACTAATATGTTGTGTATAAATATAATTATAATAGAATGTGCCATAAGCAAATCAGCATGTGCTCAGCTGTTATAGGACGTTGACAACATGAAGTCTAATTCGACAATAGAATTGAAGTTCAATAGAAATAAGCTTAGAGCACCGAACTGGAAACGGACTCGATGATATCGTAGGCGGTCGAGATGTCCGCATCCTCCAGCAGGCGATTGACGGCGATGCGGAGACTGGGACGAATCGGCTGGCGCTCTCTGTGCTGCAAGTAGGCGGCTGGCACAACGGCCACGCCTCGTTCAATGCACTGGAAAAAGAAACAACAGCAAGGAATGAGACGTTGAGACGTTGAGAGAGAGAGAGAGAGAGAGCAGCAATTCAATCGGTACCTTGTCCGCCACCTGGGTGAGCAGCTTGCTCTCCGCCTCGAAGCTGTCGCGCTGCTCGGTCAAGTACAAGTGCTTGACGGGAGACAAGGCGTCGCCGCCCAGCTTCAGCTTGCTGAAACGCTCGAACTGGCTGTGCACCTGGCGCGATTTCTGCTGCAACTGCTCAAAGATGTGCGGCTCGCGTTCAAAGCGATCCAGCGAGCAAATCGCCGCCTGCGTCAGCATAGGCGGCAGCGAGGCGGAGAATATGTAGCCCAGACCGGACAGACGCTGGTGCTCGGCTATGAAATGCGAGCCCACGCAAAAGCCTCCAATGGTAGCCATGGCGCCCTCCATGCCCGCCGATATCAAATCGATCTCGTCGCGCTGCAAGAATCAACGGTCAAAGAGTGTATGGCCGAATAGTTGGACACACTTACGCAGACATCAAAGTGCTCGGTGAGGCCGCGACCAGTCCGGCCCAGGGTGCCGAAGGAGACGCTCTCGTCCAAAAAGAGGCGCAGCTTGTACTTTTTGCGCAGCTCGACCAGTTCCGGCAACGGGCACAGCTCGCCCGTGTTCATGTAGACGCCCTCAACAACGAGAAAGCGACGCGTCTTTTGTGCCTTCTTTGGGTTCTTCAGATCCCGCTTCTCCTGCTCCAACAGCAGGCGCTCCAGATCCTTGGCATCATTGTGCTTAAAGTAGACAATTGTGCTGCGCGACGCATCCAGGCCCTTTTGTATGGCAAAGTTGACGGCCTCATCCCTGCAAAAGTGGTTACATATCAATTCCATTTCCAGTTCCAGTTCTGGATCTCTTGTTCTTACACGAAGACAATGTCGCCACGCTTGGCGTAGGCGGGTATCGCACTGGCCACTGTCGAGAAACCGTACGAGTACACGATTGCCTCCTCCAGGTTCATGAACTTTGCCAAACGATCCTCCAGGTCCAAATGCACATCCATGGTGCCATAAAAGCCGCGCGGACCGCACGAACCGACACCATATTTGCGCAGACACTTGCACGCCTCCTCCAAGATGTCGTTATCCTCGAGAAAGCCCAAATAGTTGTGCGAGCCCAGGTTCAGGCAATCGTGTCCATCGACCACAATACGCTTGCCCACCCTCGACTGGACCAGACGTTTGCGCAGCAACGGATGATCTGGATCCGTGTCGGCCACCAACGGTTCCGGTTCGTACTGTTCAATCAAGTAGTCCTGCTGCTCCTTCGAGAGCCGGCGACCGCCTCGTCTGTGCAGCAGCAGCCATATGACTGTGATCAGCAGCAAGGTTTCCAGCACAAGCGCAAAGGTCGGCGTCTGCAGTGAATAATGCCCGCATATTATATATATAATATATATATGTATTTTTGGATTTATATCAATTGCACACTCACATTACGAAAGATGCTGCCGATTTCGTTAAATAGTTGTATGCCCAACATTTTTATTTTTTCCTTTTGCCGCTGCTAATGGGAAAAATCAATTAAATAAAAAGTCACGCCGTTTGTGTTGTTCTTGCATGCGTCACTCGCCCGTTTGTTCTTATCAGATTTGCATGCGATCCACATACCTTACAGGTGAATAGACACGCGTATTTATCGGCTCTGCTGGCCTGCAGATAAAGACCAACACACTTTAAAGGGCGTGTGGTTCTCTTTTTTTTATGTTTATGAAATATGTAATAGATTGCGGGTGGGTCGCCTATCGATTCCTATCGATTTGGACTCGGTAACGTTCTGCTCGATCTTCGATAACTATCGCACGCAACAAGCACGATCACACTGATCGAGCGCAAGCAGTTATCGAAACAACGCATTAGGGGCATGCCCTCTATAAGGACAGCAAAAAAAAAGAACATTTTTAAATAAAAATTTAAAAAAAACCAATAAATAAAAAAAAAAGCGATGGACACTTGGGAAAATCAGTTCTGTTTTAGACATTTGGTGTTTATTTTTTATCAGCAGCATGTGCCTTAGAGTTTGAAAAGTAACAAATGTGTTCGAAATGACGCCCTCATCGTGACACGACTTTTCGCGATGAATTGGAAATTGTAAGCATATTACCAATTTTCTTTTAGTTCAAATTGTTCCAGCGGGCATTTACCTGATTCCGAATATGCCATTTGATTAAATAAAAACACATGATACGTTTGAATTCGTTTTGTATGTTGTATATAGATTTATTTGTTAAATTTATTTTGTTTTTAGTTTGTCTTCCAGCATTTCGTTATTGTATAAAAAAATAAAACAATGATAATTAAACGTTAAACAAATTGTACTGTCCTAGATACGTAATGAGCCAAAAGAAGGTGTACTAAAGTTCCTTTATTGCTTTCTTTGAAACAGAACAAAAGAATGCTAATTGGCATACACCAAATTGTATATAATTATAAACCATTTCATAATGCACAATAATTGTATGTTTGGTTTAGAAATGTCGCAGACAAATTTGTTGTTGCAAGTAAATACATAAATTGTTAAAATCAACAGTTCCCTCCGCATGATGCACAAATATGTATTTCGTTTTGTTTTGTTTTGTTTTGTTTTGCTTCGTTTTGTTTTGTTTTGATCATTTTGTGTTGTTTTTAGCGAGAAGCTGTTGTTAAGGTTACTTTTGTTTGGACTTTCCAGACGCTTAAAAACTGGCTACACTAAATTTATGCTCGCTTTTGTTTGCTTTGTTTCATATTTAAAAACTATAAGTTGGTTTCCCTCTTCTTGTGGGTGTATATGTGTGTGTGTGTGTGCTTCTTGTTCAAAATGAAAGTTGGCCTTGCGTCGGCGAAAATGTGCAACATCTTGTTGTTGCTGTTGTTGCTGCTGCTGCTGCTGCGGCTGCTGCTCCTATTTCTTGTCGACGCCCGCATTGGACTGTGTAGAGTATGAATATTGAGACCAATAATGATTGGTGGCACCGCCATCATTATTGCCAGTGGCGCCCGCAGTGCCCACCGCACTGCCACCGGCATTATTGGCCGCTGCTCCCCCGGCGCCCTGCTGTTGTTGCTGTCGGGGGATTAGAGCACTCGGTAAGTATTGTTGATTGTGCCGGAAATGGGCGTGCGCCTTGGCTTACCTGCCACCAGGACATCCATTGCTGTTGTTGTTGCTGCTGTTGCTGTGGATCAGCGCCCTGCCAGGCTGCTTGTTGCTGCTGGTTGCCATAACCTGCATAAGGATGGATACACACACCATAACCAATCGATCAGTCAGTCAATCAATCAATCAATCAAACAAACAGTCAAACAGTCAAACAGTCAATCGACATCAGCCCCAAACTCAACTCATATTGGAACTCGCTCCATGAACCATGAACCAGCATCAAAAAGAATTCGCATTCAATGTTAAGGAAGAATTTTATTAGCGGCGCGACAACAGAGCGAGTTTTGTTTATAAGTAAGCAGTTGCCGGGTGTCGTTGCTGTCGCTGCTACCTACCCTGCATCTGGTTATAGTTCCAGTATTGTTGTTGTTGTTGGCCCGCGGTCGGCTGCGACTGTTGTTGTTGCTGGTATTGTTGTTGCTGTTGTTGTGGCTGATGCTGCTGCTGCTGCCAGACGCCGGGCTGTTGATGCTGCTGCTGCTGTTGCGTCTGTTGTTGTTGCTGCTGATGCTGCGCATAGGTGCTCCACTTGCCACTCATTGCGGACTACAAATACAAACAATGGTTGGTGTCTTTACAAACGATGAACTTTAATAGGTAACGAAACGGCGCTGCTTACCTTAGAGCCGGACTGCTGACCTCCGCTCGACTGTTGCTTGTACTGATCGTAGCCGGCTTGGGCCGAGTTATTGCCGTATTTGGGCAGCGCTAGTGCAGCTGACCGCTCATAGCCACCGCGACTATCTTCTTTGGTGTCGCGGTGGCCATGCCGAAAATCCCGTTGTTGTTGATGATTGCCGCCGCCCGAGCGATAGCTGCTCTGGCTGCTTCCTCGATTGCGATCATTGCTCCCTAAGCGATTGCGATCATTGCCGCCGCGGTCTCGATCGCGATAATCTCTAGAGCTGCCGCCGCCTCCATAGCCGCGATCATCGTAGCCACTTCTGCGATTGTTCTGCATCCAGTTTTGCTGGCCACCGCCACCGCCCCCGCCGCCACCGCTGCCATAGCCGCGATTGCGATTATCATAGCCACGACTGCCTCCGGCACCACCGCCGCCGCCGCCACCACCGCCACCATAGCCGCGGTCATCGTAGCCGCTTCGGCGGTTATTTTGCATCCAGTTTTGTTGGCCGCCGCCGCCGCCACCTCCACCGCTGCCGCCGCCTCCGCCGCTGCCATAATTGCGATTGCGATTGTCATATGCACGGCTTCCACCGCCGCCCCCGCCGCCACCGCTGGAGTAGCTGCCACCGCCGCCGCCGCCGCCACCGCCGCGTCTCGAGTCGCTCCAGCGACTGTCGTGGCGCTGACCACCGCCATGATCACGACGCCTCTCGTCAAAGTAGCGATTGCGATGCCGATCATCACGGCGATAATTGTCGCGAGCGCCGCGCGATCTCTTGTCACGCGACCTGTCCGCATCGATAGCCTTCTTGCCCTTCTCATTGTACTTCTTCACCTCTGCCTTGGCCTCGTCGCCGGTCAGCTCCGTGTAGATGATGTCGTCAAACCAGCCAAACTCCAGTGAGGGAAGCGTGAAATTGGCTGCAAAAAGATTATGCAAACGTATATTATCATAATGACTGCGTTGTGCAACACTGGCAAAAAATGTATCAATTTTACACATTACACTTTAAAAGAGAGTAGTAAGGAGGGAGAGGGAGAGTGGTGAGTTTCTCAGCTGGTAACGTGTCGAGAGGGAAGAGAGAAAAATAGAGAGAGAGAGAGAGAGAGTAAGCTCAAACTTTGAGAGTAGATGAAATGACCTTCTATCGCAGAGTAAATGCTATCTATGGGAAAATAGAAGCACAATTCATATAGTTATATAGCATCAGACGAATATCAATGTTAGACATCGGACATATACATATATTGAAATGAAATGTTCCCCAGTTAAGAGATATATATAAAAACTTTATCGGACTTAAAATGTTTGCCAAATCGTATTTAAATGTCAAATCGGACCGAATGGGGGGACAGACACGTTGCACAGCTGGATTGTTTGTGGATGTTTCGGGGTAAATTATCAATAATGAAGTATAATAAAAATGAATCAAAGAAATGCTTAGAATTAGAGTAAACAGTTACAAATACATAAGAGAATGCAGCTGCTTACAGGCTAAATATAAAACGTTACATAATAAGCATTAAACATAATTATATTCTTTTATCAATATATATATATACAGTATATATATTTCTTTATGCACTAATAATTGCCGCTTTCGATACATGGATTTTTTTTTTTTTTGGTTATAATTTCGTTGCTTGGTTGTGGTAGACAATATTTACCTCGTAAGTTATTTATTGTTGATTCTTTAACTGTAAAAGCATTTCCCTTTTCCTCTTTTTCGGCGATGCGACGTTTCAATTCATCTTCGCCGGGTATGCAAACAACCGCAATACGCTTGAAGTCGCTAAAACCTTTCATTTTACGTCGCTGGGCCGAGGCATACGCATTCGTCTACAAGAATATTACAGTTGTTGTTGTTGGTTGGTTGGTTGGTTTGTTGGTTGATTGGTTGTTTGATTGATTGGTTGGTTGGTTGATTGATTGGTTGTTGTTTATTGGTTGCGTTGTGGGCGGTAGTTTGTTGGATGTTGCGTTGGTTGTACATTTAGTCGGTTGGCAAGCCAGTTGAGAAACACGTTGATGATTGCAGTTAATTGCCGCCGGGCCGAGCCAGGCCCCCCAACGATGTCGTGCCCTCGCTTACAAAACTAACACATACCTGATTCATATGCACACACACACACATCTACACACACGCAATCGCGCGCGTGTTTGTGTGCGAGTGTCTGCGTCTTAGTCACCTGCAACTCCGCCAGGGAGTTACGCATACATAGATGTTATACACATCTATTGCATATTATTGCGGTTGTCTGCTTCGGAATGGCAGAACGAAACAACAGTTGACTTAATAATTTGTGTATAGCAAGATTTAACATATTTTATATAGATATACATATATATATATATATATACACATATATAGAGCATATATGCTGCCGGCCTCTGTTAGGGTAGTCGACATTTGGAGAGATACGAGAGTAGGTATATAGTAAGTGCTAATACGTTATACGAATCAGTTAATATGATAAGATTGTTGTTGACCATGACGATTTTCGCTCTGTCTGGATATTGGAATTGTGTGTGTTTGTTTTTGTTTTTTTGGTTTTACTTACAGTGGCTTCCATGCCGCACGCTCCTCCTCCACTTCCTCTTCCACTTCCTCTTCATCCTGTCATTAATACATACATACATTTAATTTTCTCCATCTCGCTCTCTCTCGTCCATCCCTTACACTCCTCTACAGTCAACTGTTGCGCCTAAAACTTATGCTTAGGCAACACAAATTGCAAACACAAATACAAATACTTACACTCACACACTTATGCAATGTAATTATCGGATCAACTTAGAAGCTAACACATACCTGACACATTTTTGCAGGTTGGCACCCTGCGGCGCTTGGGCTTTCTTTCACATTCTCATTTTTATATATGAGCAATAAAATGCATATTCAAAGTTTACAAAACAAAAACATAAAAAAAAAAAAAAGAAATGAACAAATATTGCAACAGATCCTTTCAGGGACCTGGGCGTGACATACATATGTACATAGTATGTCATCATCAACGCATAATTCTCGCTTGTTTCGTGGTTTGGTTTTCGTTCGGTTCTCTGTGTATGTTTGTGTGTGTGTGTGTGTGTGTGTATGTTGGTGTGTAGCTTGTGTTGTTTCAGTGTAAGGGTCATTTGTTTGATGTTTTACCTGATCGAGTATAAAATTGCGACGCCGCTTCATGGCAATATCTTCCAAACCACCTAGGCTGTTCAAACAGATCTCGTATACCTTATCCCAGCGTCCCTTGTGCACAGTTTTGCGCGATTCGCCATCAATCTACAAATCAAAAAAAACCAATAACAACACATACATCAATCGAGGGGTTAAGCAAGGCATGTTAGAGTGCTCTAGTCGGCGGGGTCCGACTAGAAGATACCTTTTCTTTTTATCGTATTCTATACTCTAGCTTCCTTCTTACATCTATAAAACTCCGTGATTGGGAAATAGATCCCTTATGAACTTTGCTATTTCTAGCTTTCTAGAATCTTCAATTTTAATCCAATTTTACCTATAGAGCTATGTAAAGAAGTTAAGCTTTGTTTTAAATGACGTTAACCCTGTTACAACAGCCGTTGGAAATAAGGCTCAAACCGCATTTGGCTTTGTACAAACACAAAAGCCAAGATCCACCCCAATTGGGCTCGTCCTTGGAGCTAAATGATTTTGTATTGCAATGCTGATCAAATTTTGCTTATATGTTAGGAGCGTAGTGAAGCTCGTAAGTGCTAAGTTTGGTTAAACCATAATAAGACACAAAAGTTTTTCATACAAGAGTCTAATTGTCAAGCATCATTTCCAGCTTCGATGCCTCCGATTGCGACTTAGTAACTGTTTAACAAAGCCTCACCTTAGCAAAGTCTCATTAAGATAGCAGACAGATGGACTGGGCACTATTCATGATTATGTTAATATACTTCATAAAGTCAGGATATCTTCTTCACAAGCGTTAAACTGTGATCTGTGACACACTGATAATACCCTAATATTACAACTAAGCTACAACTAAAGAAAATATCAGGAACATTTAATGTAGTTTGTCACTTACCGTCATTTTGGCTATTATGGAATCAGGTCCAATGACCTCGTAACGCTTATCGACGTTCTCGGCGACATGCTTTTGTGTCCAGTGCGTCTTGCCGGCACCTGGCAGGCCAACGAGAAGGATAACCTCGCATTCTTTGCGCGAGGCAGCGCATTGAGGACCGCTAACCAGTTGCTCGGTAGGCACCAAAGCCAGCAGTATATAGCCCGGTAGCAGGGCAACAGTTTCCCGGGGCACGGGCACGACATCCTCGTACTCATCTTCGGCCGGGTGTGACTTGTCAGCTGATGACTTATCTGTCTCTGAGTCAGCTTTGGCGCGTTTATTTGGCGATGGGCCATCTTCGTCGTCCTCCTCAGCGTTGGCTGCCGATTCACTGTCCTTGGCAGACTCCTTAGCCGACGCTTCTGGCTCGGCCGTAGCTTCTGAATCTTCTTCTGTGGCTTTTTCGGCTTCAGGCAGACTATCGCCGTTGGCCACAGCTGCTGGCTCAGTGGCCTCAACAGCTGGAGCTTCTGCTGCTTCCTCGACTGCAAATAAGCGACGATCAAAATTTGAAATTACTTGAAAAATGTTTGTTAAACAAACCAGGTTCCATAGCCTGATCCTGCGCTGCCTCAGCGGATTCAGCCTGTTCCGACTGGGTCTCGCCCTCGACACCAGCCTCCTTAGGCTGCTCTTCCTCGGCGGTGTCACTGGTAGCATCGGGATTGGGCTCAGGTTTATCAGCCTCCTCGGATTGCTCGGTGGCGGCGGCTGGCTTGGCGTCATCGTCCTTCTTTTCGGGCTCATCATCATCGGCGGTTGCCTCGTCGAGCACCTTCCACTTCTCACCATCGTTGTCATCATCTTTGTGCGACTCGGCGCGCTGCTTGCGACGCTTTCGTGTCGGTCGTTCGGCATTAACGAGCAGTTCTTCATTGTTAGCGAAGTTCACTGTGTACTCGTAGCCCTTGGTGAGAATATGCGGAAAGAGGGCGCCTTCCTCGCCCAAAATACTCTTGTCAAACTCATGGGCAATACCAAGATCCTCGCCATTCAATGTGTATTTAATGTTGCACGGCGTGCTGTCCAGATCCAAGTAGCAGCCAATCACATCGTCCAGCTGATATGGTTTGCCGTACTCTTTGAACTCGCCATTGTTGGCCTTGCGGCCGCTCTCGCAATAGCCATAGGAATGTTCAGCTTCGCCCAGTAACATCGGTGTCTGAGGCGTTGAGAAACCCACACGAAAGCCGCGCACATGCGGTTCATCGCGGAAATGATGCGAGTTTTCCGGCACTGACTCCTCCGATAGTTGCACCTCAAAGCACACCTTGCCCTCGCGCACACCATAGTTGGCACGAGCACCTGACCAGATAAGCGAGTAGATCTCCGAGTTCAGAGGTTTCGCCGATGTAAAAGTTGTAGCATCGATGCGCAGATGTAGATCCGAATCAACTGATAAAACAAAAGGAAATCAAATTAGAGTGAATATGCAATGCGTACGCAAAACTATAAATACGAGCAATTGCTTCAAAGTAATTGAATATTTATGTGCAGAACAATTAGCGAGCTTTTATAGGGGCTTCAAATTGTTATAACTAGTTGTATTACTGTGGAAATTTACAAATTTGGAAGCTATTCCAAATGTGATTCCTATCTGCGAAAACTAAAATTTTAATACAAATGCTTAAGTTTAGTCCAACTTAGTTAAAGTAAGTTGAAAAGAAATGTTCTCAAAAACAAACAAAGTCAATTTTCATTTAATGTAGCCAATGTATGTAAGACTTGGTCCAAGGGGCTCTTAAATTAAGAAGTTCCTATTTAATTGCGCTCAAAATAGAAAACCAAAATATTTGATCAAGCAAGAGCAAGATATTCAGCTAAAGAGGACACTACTTACACCAGCTGAGGCCCACTTGATTTTCCTCCATAGTGGGCTCATCCTCGGCCACGGTGCGCTCTTCAGCAGCCGCACCAGACTTGGAATCACGCTTGTCGCCGCTACGACGCTTGGGTGAGCGCGAGCTGCTGCGGGAGCGCGTGTGGCTGTGTGAGCGTTTGCGGCGCTCGTTGGATTTTTCTTGGTCCTGTTCCTTGTCCTCCTCCTTGTCTGTCTTGGGAGCGGCAGCCTCGTCGTCAACGTCCATTTTCTCACCATTATCGCCGTTGGATTGGTGAGCGACTTTGTCGGTATCAGCATCGGCTAATGCTTCATCATTCTCTTGTGGATCTTCATCTTTCTCCACTTGTTTGTTGGTGTCGTTTGAGTCTTCCTGATCTGCTGTCTCCATGGCGGCGGCTTCATCTGCCATAGCCACATCTTCATCTTGCTCTGCTTGCGGAGCAGAAGCGTCAGTCTCCTCTGACACCTCTTCCTGAACCGCCTTATTGTCCTCCTCTTCTTGTTCTTGTTCCTGTTCTTCCTCTTCGACTTCTTCTACTTCTGGTCCAGAGCCGGACTCTGCTTCGACTTCGGGTTCGGCTGCGGCCTGATCCTCCTCCGGCAGAGTCTCCAGCACCGGCTCTGTGGCAACTGGAGCCGCCGCAACCGGCGACGGTGAGCGCGACATAGACCGCGTTCGACGCTGACGGCGGCTTGGTGTAACTGGGGCGCCATCTGTCGGAGGTGAAACGAAATTTTTAATTCATGGAAAATTCGTATTTTTGTTATATAAGGCGCGCTTACAATGTGAAGAAAACACGCTGAGCCGAGTTACACACACACACACACATTTAAAACCGTTCAAAATTGTGTAGTACACACAACACATACACACATGCGAACATGCACTAAGAAGCACAGTGATGCATACATACACACACATGCACACACGCACCCGCACACATACTAACTTACCTCCATCGCCGCCGCCGGCAGAACCTTCCACATGTGCCCGCAGGCGCTCGATAAGCACAGCTTTTACACCTTTGGTATCGAGACCACGCGTCTGTAATTCGTTACGCAGGTCCACCACCTTCATCTTATCCAGCTTCGCCAAATCCATTTTTTCGCTTCAATCTTGAATGGCGGCAGCAGCGCGTCACGCACAAAAATATACACACACACGCGCACAACGACTGAGGCGGAAAGAAAATGTAGAATAGAGGAAGTAAAATATATGCCAAACGGGCGCCTTTAGTTATTTAACAAATTACTTTACTGCTATTTCGCAAATATAGCGAATCGAATCACTTTTCGCAATTGCATTCGCATTTATTGCGAATAAATAATGGCTAAAACCTATACCGAGAACGCGTTGATGTGAAGTTGGCTGCGATTAAGAATGCAGGGAATGCCAAGTGTTATCGATTAGTAGGCAATGATTGACTTTGCAGAAGTATACATGCAAAGTTATCGATTAGTTTCGTTATTTACAATAGTAAAATGCGCTGCTTGAATTTGCAGAAATTTAAACGAATAGGCAATTCGTACTTTTCATCTCCTAAGGTGAGATCAAATATAAACAAAAATTTATATTATCTGATTTACATTTTGCCCAATGAATTCATATATGAAAGCAGTGGATTCAATTTTGATGAAATGGAGAATTTTGATTGGATGGCATATAGGTCTCCTTGCTATAGACACATATATATTATTATTGCCGCATTAATTTTGGTTGTTTGCATTTAATTCATATGCACAAATATGATTTAAGAATAATTTGAAATTGTTGTATGGCCCAAAGATTACATTTGTGAAACATTGAAAAGTGGCATCTCGAGATTTTAACTAAGTGGCAACACTTTAAAATACAGTCAGTGGTGAAAACATAAGATGCGATAAAACAAGTTGAAATAATCATTTTGCAGCCGTGTATTTGAGGACTCCGTGGCGCAACGGTAGCGCGTCTGACTCCAGATCAGAAGGTTGCGTGTTCGATTCACGTCGGGGTCAATTGAGACTATCTTTTTTTGCTTTATTTACCAAATGTCTTTCAACAATACTATCTTATATTTTACAAATTAACTAATCGCATGGTATTTGATATACTTAGTAGTATATTTAATAACAACTTTTTAAGTGATTAAGACCTAAACTTTGTTCCATAAATGTAAACTCGCGGCCTGCAATAGAACAATTTTCAATTTTTTTAGGGCCTCAATGTAACAGGATTATGTTTTCCGATTAAGTAATTTGCTAGTTTTTTTTGGCATTAGGAATATTGAAAGAGAGATAATTCTGTAAGTTTCTCACTTAGGATCATTAGAAATTTAATTGAAATGATAATTGCTCTTGCTTTTATTCCACGCGCAGATCAATTTAATTTTTAATGATCGATAAAAATCGATAATGAAATCTTGTTTAGCATATCCATCTATCTTTATGTATGTGGACTGGTATCTAGACTCTCGAATAGCACACACAGCTGCGGACTGGCATAAGTTTGGAAGATCAAGCCTTGGGCTTTAGTATCTTATGCCATGGAACTTTGTTAAAGATCGGTCAACAATAGCCAAGGGTATACACTAGTCGTTCATTCCCTGGCGCTTCTTATCTACATATTAACCTTATGGTGTAATGATAAGCTATTAGCGTGTATTTGGTACACTTAAAAAAACTTTTTATGCCATAAGAGTGGAGAGGTTTCTTGCAGCGCAATACTTGGAGAACCTTCAGGATATTTTTTGCTGACCACAAATAGGGAATGCCAAAACTGATATCGGACCATGTTCGCGATCAAGGAAAGTGTCTCCCGTATCAACAAATCTGCGCAGAACGTTTAGAACGTCTTTCGTCTAGCTCGTGTTTACTTCTAGAAGGTTCTCACATGAGTGCAAACCCCCTGCCGTTGCTCACAAATAATCTAGAAAAGTGTTCGCTTTTGTCGATCGGTGCATTCAAAGCTGGGTGTAATTTTTTCCAATTAGTGCATTCGAATTGAGTTTGACAGAATGTCGGCTATAATTTCATCACTCTGTAATGAGATACAATTGTTTGTCAATCACAATATCAATGAAAGCTCTTGTTAAAGAGCTCAAGAGCTATAACAAAATATAGTCAATGATTAAAATACATTTCTAGTATATAAATGCTATATATACATTTGGTACTACGGCAGAAAAGTCTAGAAAAAGTTTCCCTTATGCTTGGCATTTCCATATAGGGACCGAATAGGTCGCTCTATTGTATAAGAGTATAGCTGTATATACATATATATAATGTATTCGCAAACTCGATCGATACGATCAGCTAGCGCGACCTTAAAAGGCCAGTTAAAAATAAATACTTTTAACTCGAACGCCCACCCGAATGCAAACTTTCAAACGCTTTCAGTTTTTTTTTACGTACAATTTTTTTCACAATTTTGTTTTTTTATTAAATGTAAAAATAAATATTCATAAAAATACAACGCAAACACAAGGCTGGGGTTAAATTCAATGCAAAACTCAAGAGAACATGAAATATATTGCAATTAGTTGGTTTGCTCAAGAATAGATCAAGATCAGGATCAGGATCCGTAGAACCTCAAGCTGTTAGTACACTCACACACAACTACTTTCACTGGCACTTTCTCTCAGTGCTGGACCAACTTGAAGCGACTGGCCTCGGCATAGTCCCGGGCATCGGAGAAGTTGCGTTCCGGCTTGATGCGCACGTCATTTGGATCGGTGACAAATTCACCGTTCCATACGGGCGACAATATGGTGGGATCCGTGTTGTAGTCAAAGTAATCCTGATCATCGGAACGGTTGCGTTCGGGCTTGATGCGCGTCTCGCCGCCCTTGACGAAGGTGCCATCCCAGGCGGTGGGCAGGACAATTGGCTCCGTATTGAAGCCATAGAAATTGTTGGTATTGGTCACATTTTGATTCTGGCGACGTATTTTCGACACATTGTTCACAGCTCCATCGGGATACAAAAACTTGCCATTCCAGCCCTCACACTTGATGGGTATATAGTCCTCCTTCTTGCGCAGCGACATTGCTTCTTAATCCAGTTCCAGCTTCCGCTTCTCGATTTGCTGCGATTTGCTATTTGCGATGCTCGTTCGGCGAGTTTCAAAATTCGATTGACTTGTCGCAACCGCTGTGATATTCTAAAATATGATTTCACTGTAAACCTTGGCGTGTAAATGATTGTTTTTGCCTGCTCGGCCGGGCCGGGCCAGCAACCCACACGTAATTTAAATCGATGACGTCAGTTAACTCAGACGTTTGTTTTCTTTCGCCAGACGAAACGGGTTCGCAGTTTCAGCTCCTCCTCCACGGCTTTGCATCGTGTTCTTGTTGTTGTTGTTGTTGTTGTTTAGCAATGCCAATGACAAGCGTACTAGACGAGTTCGCGTCGCTGGCGCTTTGCCATATAAGCCCACAAATTAAACACCAGGTCTAACAGCTACCAGGTGAAGCGGTTCCGCAAGCTGTCTTCAAGCCAAGCTGTCATTGTAAATATGCCCATTATAATCGACGGCTTGATCTTGATTGCCAGCATTTCTGTGATTCATAAGTCTTTAATTTGTAGCGTACAGCGAGCAAAACAAGCAAGAGTGTTTTAGTCGGGGGTGCACGACTGCGAATATACCCTGTTGTTACAAAAATTCTAGCTGGGTCTAGGCTGAGAAGTTAAGGCATTATTAGCTTTGCTTCTTCTTCCCTCAATCCGATCTTTATCAAATTTCCAGGGCATTTATATGGCATCCAAAATAATGTAAATACCAAAGCTCAAGGCTCTATCTACAAAAATTCATGTTTTTATACAATTTTAGGGGGAACACATTTACAAATTTAAGACGCATACACCCAGTATTCAAAAAGTGAACAATTCTGGATCTGCGTATACTCTACATACCAAATTTGGAGTCTCAAGCTCTTATAAACGTCAAGATATGTTCACAAAACAAGATTTCAATATCGATTTTTATCGATTGCAACAAAATGGTGCAGGTAATCGATAATTTTAAGTAAGCATGATCTTTGTGAACCTTTATAGAACCTACGGTGCCCGAGATCGAGACGGTCTTATTTACGGACGGATGGATTGATAGACGGACATGGATCGACCAGACTTTTCGTGTAAATCAAGAACGTAAGTTCTTAATGGGATTCCCACGCCGTGTTACGTGCATTTGCATGACAACATAATACCCTATTTACTCATGTACAGGGTACAATTAAGACGTAAATTTGTTTTTTCCTTTTTTAGCCATAAGTTAGATTTATGTGCGGGCTTGTTGTTTGCTTGATCAATTTTAAAAATACCTTTCGGAAGTTAATTAAAGAATAGAAAGAACAGCTATCTCAGGTGCTGTACACTGCACAGTGGTCCATAAATCAATTTTAACTTAAAAGCATAATAACACTGTCCAACAGCAATACATTTTAGTTTGCTTTAAGAAACACAATATTAGTACATATATATCCAATTTTGATACGATCAATTAAAAATAACAGGCTCAAGGTAAGATACGTACAGGGTATCACCCATTGTTGGAATCACGAGTCCATGCTTAAGCCCATGATCCTTCTGAGGTATATTATTGTATATAAGGTATACTATTGTATATGCAGAACATTTTTATACTCCTTTACTTCATTAAATTTCCGATAGATAGCGACGTGTTTTTTAACATACATATTGCGAAGATTATAATAGCGTGATTTGATTAATTATTTACAAATGATAAATAATTCACGTATATAAATAATAAGATACCTAACAAAGATCGGATCATAAACACCGAGGTTAGTTAGGGTATCTCCTAGTCGGGCACACACTAGTGCACATATATAATAAGATACCTAACAAAGATCGGATCATAAACACCGAGGTTGGTTAGGGTATCTCCTAGTCGAGCACACACTGCATGTTAAAATTAACTGTTGTTGACCACAAACTGTTAAGCAACAAAGTGTGTCAAAAATACACAGGACACGCAACGCATTTTAAAGACTTAATGGGCCACCTGTGGCATGCCACACGCACAAGCCAAACGCTAATTAAGCCAACAGAAACCGCAAGGGCCAGCCAAAAAGCTTTTTGCGACCGCTCGCTCACCCACGCAGACAGAGACAGAGACAGAGAGCCCCTCGATGTCAGGGGCTATGCGTGGCAGGCTTACGTGCCGCAGCGACGACAACGTTCGTCCCTCGCGTTCGGTTTGCTCTCGCGCTGACGATAGCCCTGGCGCTGTTAACTCGGCGACCCCAAGCAGCAGCAGCAGCAGCAGCGGAGGCGGAGGCGGCAGCGGCGGCTGTTCCCATCCGCTGCTCGTTAGAAGAAGCGACGTCGACAGCGTTGGTCGGCAACAGTTTGAAAGTTTTTCATGTTGTCGTCGGCTTGCCTCCCAAAGTTGCCTGTGCCTGTTGCCAGTTGCCAGTTGCCGGTTTCGACGGCTCTGCATTTGCTGTGCGCCTAGTTGAAAATCCAACTAATTGCTTATTTTAACCCCTTCAAAACTGGGCACACACACACAAACACACACACAGACACACAATGGGCCTTGCCTGGCCCGGCTTTCGTGTTTATTAATTAACAACACAAAACCCCAAACCAACAAAGGCACCAGCACACACACACACACACACACACACACACACACACATACTAACAGAGACAGGCACACATACACACACACACACATGCAGATATACGCACACACACAGCTTAACCCAAGTGTTGTCTCCGGCATTCATTAGTGTTCATTAGTGAAACAAAATGCTCATTTACTTAACTACTCCCGGCTCGTAACGAGGCAGCCCCCACCCCCCTCTCCCTTTCTCCAATAAACTCACCACTCTCTCTCTCTCTCTCCCTCTCTCTCTTTCTCTCTCGCTCGCTAGCTGGCTCGCTGGCTCGCTCTCGCCCCCCGATTGCTGCACTCACTTATCGGCACTCGACGAGTCACTCCGCTCCTGCTCTTGGCTCTTTTCACTGGCTGTTGGTAGTTGTTGCTGCCGCTCTTATGTTGCCAATTAAAATTCCATTTATGCCAAGTTAACTCACTTGGCTCGTTAATTGTTGTGGTTTTTTAATTGGACCCTTTTCGGAGCTGATGCTCAAATTGAATTGAATTGAACAACAAAAGGAACAATCGCATGAATGGCAGAAACCAGGCACGGACCATGTCTGCCTCCGGTAGCCAGGCGGCTCTATGAGCTACCTGAGCTACAGAGCCCAGCACAGGCACCACTGGCACCGGCTTCAGCTACGGCGCACAGTCATTGAAGACCGCCAACCCCACCTCCCCCATTTTGCAATGTGCCATTGGGTACGCTTATCGTTCGGCTTCTCAGGGTTGCCAGGCGATGCCAAAGAGCCGTTAAGTGTAATTACATGTTACAATTAGTGCGTCATATTTTACAAGTTCTAAAGGCAGCAACATTTTTCTTTACTTTCCTATATCTATAATGTAATCCATATATTCATGTAGTTTGTCGCAACATTTTTACACCTATTTTCCGACCGTGGATTTGGATTTTGCAAGCTCCCTAATATGCCATTATTATAATGAATTAATTAATAATTATCATTTGTATAACGTACAAAATCAGAATAGAACTTGTAAAATAATTCAAAGCAATAGAAATGCCAATAACAATTTTTTTTTGAGGATTATTGCATTATTGCATTATTGCAACGTGATTTAAACTACGATAATCATGCTTCAAAACGGATTTAGCATTTTGTTCTTGCTATTGTTTTTGGTATTCTTCGCAACTTGGCAACTCTGCGCCTCAATTCAACTAATGAACGAAGCTAAAGCAGCGCAGCACTTCGAGCAGCAGCAGCACCAGCACCAGCAGCATACAAAAAAGTACTAAAAACAAAAGCCAACAAAAACCCCTAATTAAAATGCATTTTCATTCGGGACGTCAGCGTTGTAACCACTGCGCCGCCTTCCAGCTGCCACCCGCTCGCTCACGACTGGGACGTGCTTTAAAGGGGGATTGCCTGTTCATTAGCTAGAAATGCGCCCCCTCAGTAGCTGGCACTGCGCCTTACAGTCACATGAACCGTTATGCCATTGTACACACACACATACACATACGGAGAGAGGCCGTACACATGAGTGCGTGTGTGTGTGTGTGTGTTTGTGTGTGAATGGCTGCGGGCATATTTAATTACAAAAGCTGCTAATTAGGAAACGTACACACCCACGTTGGTTAATTTGTTTGCAAACCAATTAACTCGGCGCACAGTATCAGGCGCACAGAAAACCACAGCCAGCAGACAGGCAACAGAAGCAGCAGCAATAGCAGCAGCAGCACCAGCAGCGGCAGCGGCAGCAGCAGCCGCTGCTGCTGCGAAAGCAAAAGAAACGCGTCACCGGCGGACGTCGCTACTGAAAATGCAGACAGAACTTTCCAATCAGCGTCGAGCGCTTGGCCAGGGCACAGGGCAACTCCGGAGGCAGCGGCAGAAAAGTTAACTAGTGAGCCAACGACTAAAACTGTTAACGAACAACAACAAAAGCCACAATGATAAGGCAATGTGGGGGGTTGTGAAAATGGGGGAGGCAGAAAAGTGCGCAACGTCCAACTTAATGAACGAAATAAAAACGAAATTTTAAGGAATAAGTTGTGTGTGTGTGTGTGTGTGTGTGTGAATATTTGTGTTCTGTGTGTTCGTTCGCTGGGCGCGTGCCGGGCTTGTTCTTAATAAATGAACTAAAGATGGCAAAAGTCGTCAACGTCGCTGCGCTGCCGTCTTGCGTGCTAATGAGTAATAAATAAACTTCTGCTGCTGTTCTGCTACGGCCTAGACAAGCAGCAGACGCGAATATCAGGCAAGCAGAGCAGCAGGGTGACGACCACAAGCGAATGGAGAGAGGAAGCGAGAGAGAGAGAGAGAGTGATGGCGTCAGAGAATGAGATAGAGAGAAGGCAATGGCGAGCGGGGGAGTAAACAGATTCGGTTCCGGCTTTGCTTTTGCGTTAATTAGTTTTAAGCATTTTCATTATGCAACAGCATGTGGCATGTGGCAGGCAACAGCTGTACATATTTTGGATGTGTATGTGTTTACACACATACATATATAACTACATATGTATATAACTGTATGCACATTGTGTTCTTCAGGTTACTCGTCTACCTGCGTGTATAAATGTGTTTGTGTGTCAGTGTGACCAAAAGGCACACAAATTAGTTTGCAGCACATGTTTTTTGATATACGTGAATAGAATAGGTTTTGATTTTGTTGGATTTGGTCATAAATTGTCAAAACTAAAATATGAAATGGAGAGTTTTGCAAATTAAATTGCATGTTCAAAATTAAATACGCTTTATTTCACTTGCGTACCGATTCTTTATTCACAAGTACAGCGAAGCGGGGTATGCTGATATGGCAAAAACTGATTACACTGCAACGCATCATCCACATTAAACGTACCCATGCGGTCACACAATTATAAACATACTCACACAAGCGTAGAAACTCACAAGCACACACTGGCTCACAATCAGTGTTGCGCAGTGTGCAGCAGCAACCTCTGCCCATTTGCTGGGTGCCCAAATCAGTTACAACAAAAATACCAACGCGTCTTATCAAAGCAAACAAGAATGTTTCGTGCGCGGTTGCCGGACTAAGAAATACCCTGCATCTAAGTTGGGCATGCCGGAACACACAATTCAACTCGTCTCTGTTCATCAGCATTTATTGATATGACTGAAAGTATTTGTTAACCCAAAGGTCAACTCTGTTTTTTGAAGTTATTTTATGTTTACAGGCTAAAGGCTGGAAAATATTTGTAATCATAAACGAGAATCAACGAGAGCCTGCATATGAAATGAAGTGTGTGCAATTCTTGTGGTTTCTGGGATAGCTAGCGTCGGAAATGCCTGCTGCTGTGCTGTTGTGGGCACAGGGTATATACAGAATTAACTGTTAACAACAATAACAAACAATGTAATGCATACGGGGCCGGGGACCAACTGGGCACGTGTATTTGTTTTATTTTCGGGTTATCGTTGCCCGCATTTGTTTATAGACTCACATACAGAACTCTTTTTCAGCTTGTCGCCGGCTGCTGGGCGCCTGTTGCGCTGCCAAATAATCGATCGCAAATTATTTATTGATTTTTGATTGATGGGCCACAGAGCAGTATGTAATATGTATGGCAAAATAATCGGCTGATTTATTCCGCGCCCAGTGCGGTTGCTTGGATTTTCTTCAGACTAGCCAAGCTCAGCACAAGCGGCGTGCTGGGGCGGATTAGTTAGCTTTGCTCATGCGGCTAGCAGCAATGCGAAGAGGCAGAGATCGAGTGGAGAGCGCGCCGCAGGTTGAATTTGAATATTGTCAGGTTGGAAGGGCCCCCAACAGCTGTGCCAACAGCTACCACAATGAGCCCAACTGAAATTGATAGCGAGCTATCGCTGTGTATGTTAATTATATTACACAATTATAAATCATTTTGTCAGTTTATTTATTCAGTATGCTTGAACTATAACAAAACGTTAAATAAAAAATGATAATAACTTGCTAAGAGAAAAACACTTAAAAGCTATTTTGTGTGTGGAAGCGCCTACTACCGGAGAGGTCTAGGGGGGATTATATGTTTAGTTAGTTTTTTTTTTTTCTTTTTTGCCATTGCCTTTCTTTTGTCCATTGTTTATTTGAGCTTACATTTGTAGCCAAACTTAACCGCTACTTAAATAGTTGTTTCGCATAAATATATATAAAAAAAATGCCCACCTCCAAAAAAATATGCAATATATGTATGTAAGTACAAGCACGCTCGCGGCCAGCCGGAAAGTATGCCACAGACCAGGTGCTACTTGCGACTGCCCTTGCGGCGCAAATGATGTCGGGTGGTAGCCGCTGCCAGGGCTACCGCCGCCTGCGCTGCCGCCGTCAGACGTCCTTCGGCGCAGCGCGTGGGCCAATTCTAGGATTCGTAGAGCAATCGTTGGTAATGCGGCAGCACCTCATGCATTGGCACATGCAGACTGAACTCGAGGGCGACGAGCACGGCAAACTCGGAGGAGATGAGCTCCTTGCGGTTCAGGCGAAACACATTCTCTGTCTTTTCAATCAAACTCTTCAGGGCATCCCCCTTGACGTCGTTCATTTTGGCACTAAGCAGCAGGCAGGCGCCGGCGCAAAGCTTGCGATTGCTCTTGTTAATCAAATTGGCCAAAATTAGCTTCTCGAAGTAAACATAGGCCTGCGATATGGTCACCAAATCGATGCGTGAATCCAGCTTGTTAATGCGACGCATTTCCCTCTTGATGCTGCGGATGAAATAAAAGTTAAGCGAATTTAATCGAAGTTAATGACAGAGATAATACTAAGAATAAGTGTATTCAAGAATTTGGTATTCTTTTTCCAATCTTTATACAAAGTCTAATCAACTTCAGTCTTCTATATATCATATCATATATCATATTCCTTAGAAACAATCGGACGAAAAAAGGATATCAAGATCAAGCTCAGCAAGCAATGAGCTATTGTCTCTTTTATCAGATGTATCCTACAGCAATAAGCATTCGGAAGTAAGGCTTTAGTATAAAACAATACTTAATAAAGAATTCATAATCAAGTCTATACTTGCAGCATAAATTTAAACAAAACTAATAATGAATTCTATTTGAATTTACAAGCGTTCGCATTGAACGCTTGTTTTGATCTACAAATATTGTTTAATGTTTAATATCATTAACAATTATCATCAGTCTATCCCTTGAATACCAAAATCGTTTGAACCACAAGTTGGGGGGTAAGCTACCTTCTCAGTTTGCTTAAGGTAAGCTGTATGCTTGGAAACTTCTCGCGGAATTTGTCGTTGAGCTCCTTCTTCAGATCCGATGGACGCACATAATCAATCACCGAAGTCATGTACGAGGTAAACGTTAGCAAGGTGCGATGCTTGCCCGCAATGAGCTCGGGATCATCTAAAATGCTAGCCGAATACTGTTGATACTGAAAGAACCAAAGGATATGCGGATTAGGGCTGGCCATATTTAGTTATTTAGTTAATAATCTCACCGGCAGACCACGCGTCGAGTCCCCGCTCAGTATAATGCTCTCCATGTCCATGTCCAGCTTCAGGTCGGGCGTTGGACTCGCTGCATTGTTGCGATTGTTGTTCTCGTATGTGAAGCACCTGCAAATGCATCAAGTACAGATTAAGCAGCTATATAAAGAGAGGGCTGATAGATCTAAAAAAAAAGGCGTGAGTGTAAGCAGGTTAGTTGAAGCTTTGCCAGTTTTCTAATGTGTGCAAATGTGAAGTGTGAACTTTGTTAGTGGTTTATAGGATACTTTAAAGCTTTGCAGCATATCTGAGCTATGGACGAGCCAGTCATAGAATTGGATTCTGTCCCATAGCTGAGATCGGCGCTGTGAATTGTTACTTATTAGCTGCTTTAAAAATTTACCATTTGCCTTGATGTTTGGTTATGGTTTTTGTGCTGAAACGAAGTAGTGCAAAGCGTTATGATTAGCAAAAGTTAATGGTACAAAATGCATCGAAACTTTGTGTATAATTATGTATTTCAATAATAAACCTTTTGATTGTACGGAACTGGGTTCTAAGCTCTGTCTTCTCGATTGCAATCACAAAACTAAGAACGCAAATCATGCCCATGCCTCTGAATAGCCCCCGATTTATTTGTGGTATTTTGTTCAGTCAGCGAATGAAAATAATGTCGAGTTGTGTACAAAACAAAATTTATTTTTGATATCTGAGCTTTGCCAAATTATTTCGCTTAGCGCTGCGAATAAGCCAAATACTCACAAGCTGTTTATTTGGCCGCCTTTTGCTAGGCATTTCAACGACCTATGTAAACAATTCGGAATAATCAATAATCATTGATGGTCATCTGCCAATTATCGTAAATGTTCTTTGCTTTGAATTTAATTAGAAGGAATCATAATGTTGCCATATAAACATTTTTACCATCAAAGAACATAATATCAAACTACATATTAATTGGTCTGTCCGGTAAAGTAAGATCTGTTTGTATGTAGAGATGTGCCCACCAGGCCAAGACGAGCCTCTTCCGGGCATGGTATTAACAAAACATTGTGTTTCGACTCAAACCCAGCCGATAATTCGCAGGTTCTTTAACACACATCCCGAGATTCCCATTCCTAACTGCTCTTGACTTGGTAATTTGGATGATGCTAGCAGTCAACCTCTGACCTCTTGCCCTGACTTCTGTCTTTACTGGAAACAAGAAGAGCAGACCGAATAATTCTAATAGTTTCTGTGTGTCTGACTTGCACTTGTGTGCAAATGCACCTTGCTTTTAGTAAACCCGTGCTGGATATTTGGTTTCAGAGGTTGAACTCGCAGTCCCCGGTCGACTTGTCTGCATAATCAACCATGATCTAGCCTTTCTAAATCTCAAAAGAAATACACTTCAATAAATATCACATTTACATATATAATAGAAGCCGGAATTCGAAACATTTTTAATGGATTACAGGGTAACATGGCAGGTCAAGAACGTAATCGGAATTATATTTCGGGATAATTGGATTGCATTTCAGAGAATCGATTAATGGCTGAGGATGAGGTCCTTAATTTGTACAATTTATGTATGTATGTGTGTGTGTGTGTGTGTGTGTGTGTGTGTGTGTGTGTGTGTGTGTGTGTGTGTGTGTGTGTGTGTGTGTGTGTGTGTGTGTATGTGGTAATGGGATATTATTAATTTTGTATGTAAATAACGTTATATTAAAGGCCAACTTTAGATGGGCACCAACCTGGCTATGCCATGATTTCTAAGGGCCGCCGTGCTCGTGATCTCCATTTGGTTATCGAAAATTGAGGGATTAGTCGATGCGTTGCCGTGCTTCTTGCGCTCCTTCTCGTACTGACGGGATGGTATTAGCAAATGTCCATACGAAATGTCCTGCAGAGCCGTAGTAAATGAGAACAAAATTAATTCAGCTCAAGAGGTAATTGGATAAGGAACTAACCTGACCGCTTTCAGCTTTCTGTATGCCAAGTAAATCGAAGGGATCAAAGGGTGCATCGTTGATAGAGCTCAAGGGGCGTGAAGTGGATGTATTGCGACGCCGACGATCCTCCTTGCGGAACTCAGATCTAGTTGAACCGACATAAGTAAATCGAATCACTTTCGTGGATATTCCGACATTCACTTACCGTCCGTTCTTGCCTTTGTGGTACGGAAACGCTGAGAAAATAACAAATGGCACGTTCCGTGATAGCAGCACCATGCGCTCACCACGTTGACCCAGGCCCGGACCCGGCTCTTTACGGCCGTCAGTAATTTGCACGGATTTGCTGAGACTGTTGCGGAAACTGCCCGCAAAGTTGCCAGCCGGAGCCAAGCTCTCCGTGCTGCTGTCATCCGTTATGTGACTGGCACTCGATCCGCTGCGAATGTTGTAGTTGCGCCTCAGGCCGCCAGTTCCAATGAAGCTCGCATTGCTGGCCGCCGCCGCCGCCGCCGCCGCTCCTCGCATGCCAGGCGCCGTATTTAGACGCGCTCGTCTCTCCGGCTGCAAGCTCTGCTCACTGGCACCATTGCTAAAGGTTCTGCAAAGTTAGTTGAATCAAAAGAATCAAGTAAGACAACTAGGAATTATACATTTGTCATGGGGAACTGTTGAAGGGAACAATACGTATCCTGAGTAAATCACGTCCGACCAATGAACCAAGTTCATGCCGAAGATTTAATACCCTTTTAGAGTTTGGCCATACGCTTTTGGCTTTATGTGGGAAGAGTAAGGCTCGTCAATGATTGATAAAACTATATTGGGAAACAGAATATTGTGCCATATTTGTTAAAAATATAACGAAAAATATTGCTCAAAAAATAAATCAAAATAGTTCATTGAGAGATATCCTCTATGCCAGCATAATACTATATAATATAATACTTTTTCTTGTACGATTATGTACGAATTGTTTTTTATTACAAAAATAATAATGATCATTATTAAAGAGCTCGGTCTTTCAAACATACGCAAACTCAAGAGAACCCCGAACCATATTCTGTACCCTTGTTATGCAACATTTAGGGTATTCACGCAGTGTCTTAAGCAGAAGTAGTTTAACGACCGGGTAAACAATAGGCGATTACGTAAACGTATGCCACGTAAATTCGCAGTTCGTCTAAACAGCTGTCATTCAAGTGAAAACTTCGTATGTAAACATGTCGAAGAAAGAGGAAAACAAATATTTAACTGATGCAATTCGAGAATTAACGTTTTATCGACAGGGCAATTAAACAAATTACTCAAATCAATTGCTTTGGAAAATATCAACAAATTATATACAGAGTTGCGTTTACACGGCATTATAAGAGGTGACAGCCCCGAGTACACGGTCTAAATCTAAAATAAGAGCAGGGTTACATATTTTTAAGATTTACAAAAATTATCGAGTCTTTTTAAATAAGATCAAGCGTATGTGAAACAACAAACGAATGAGAGTACGATCAAATGCATCTCTCTCTATCTCTCTCTCCCTCTCCCTCTTTTAATGTTTTCTCGCCGTCGCTTGAAACCTCAGCCACAGCACACGCATACGCACGCACACACCCCAAAAGAGGCGATCGATATTTTCCCAGGCACGCAGCAAAATGCAGTCAAAAAGATGTAAGCATTTCTGCCGCAGGCCCATCGAAGACCGAGAGACGCACTTATCAAGAGGCTCAGCGAGCTCTTTGTCTATTGTTTGTCGAGTGTTTCCACCGAAAAATGAAAAACACAGACGAAAACGACTGCAGCTGCTGAAGGGCAGCGTCTTGTTATTGATTTCTGTGTGCCGCGCCTATTACCTTGAGATAATTGGTATAGATCGAGGTAACGCGAGCCCCAAAATCATTCCAATCTGAAATCACGTGCGTGTTTTGGGGCCCAACGAATTTCCATGAAAATTCCGTTTGCATTAATTAGGCAACTCTCTTGGCGGAGGCGGAGGTGGAGCTGAAGGGCGGGCAGAATCATAATGCGTATGATGAAGTGGCGCCAAGCCTGTCATAACCCGTTAATTAGTTGGAGTATTCGAATAGGCGCCCAGCGACGGCAGCAAACGACCAACAGCCAAATGTGCAGAGCAGAAGAGACCAAAGGGAAGACCCAACACCAAATTCCACACACAAACAAACACACACACACATTGTGTTATTTACATGTTAACATGGAATGTAAACGCAGGGCACACTGAAGAAAAAGAAGACCTTCAAAGGCCACGCACTATAGAAAATATGCGTTGCTTATGTAACTTATCGGCTCTCTCTCTCTCTCTAAAACTCAAGCCAGTGCGTGAGTGTGTTTCCGTTAGATTATTACAAAGCAAAACTGTGCGATGATTAGAGAACGAGAGAGCGAACCGTTTAGAAGCGTGCGGGCGAGAGAGCGAGAGAGGGATAGTGGAACCCTAGAAGAGTGACGAATGCAGCGGCCACATACACACTCACACACACACACTCACTCACAAGTGCAGGTGGCAGACCTTGTGTGTGTGCGTCTGTGTGTGCAAGCATTTTTGAATAGTTTTTTAACTGTTTGGGCAACCGTTTTGTAGACTGCCTAGCGACATCTGTGCGCCTGGGCCGCAAGCAAACAATATTTAAATTTCAAACACACATTTTGAAAATCTTTCCCACTCCCATCAAACAGTCTAATTAGAATGTAAATACAAACAAATTAGTTTCTAATTGGATTGGAATAATTAAATTAATGGCAGCTTTCATTGCTGAATAAATGAATAATTTGATTTGTGCTGATCAAAAAATCAATAATATAATTCACAAAGGCGTATTACATTCGCACATCTGTTTAAAATGGGATTTTTTCAATGATTGTCAAAGAGAGTATTTTTTTTTCGAAATTTTTTTATATTCATTTTCGCAAATCCCAATCTACAATATTATATTAATATTTAATGTACTGTATTTTTTTTAACAAATGAATCTATAAAGCTGTGCATGTTTTATGATATAGTCGCTGTAGCCCCTAAAAAAATGGTAATGTATTCAATGTTTTAATTACACGCTTCCCTGCTGATAATCAATATTTCAATAAGCAGGCCAATCAAATCAATCAACTTAATACAATACACTTTGTCTTGTCATCGATGTGCCTGATAATAATTATGTGCTTTGTTTTCTTTTTATCAGCGTGTATATGTGAGTTCTTGACACACAGATATTTCTGTTCGTGTGTGTGTGTGTGTTTGTGTGTGTGCACATACACATAAGAAAATTCATTGTTCTCACGTGCTTCGACATTGATTGAAAGTTGTTTAAACAAAACACACAAAACAAATTGAAATTAACAAAGAGAATTTAGTACAATTCTTGCTTAAACTTTAGATTTAGTTCAAATGCGAAATATTTAGAATTGCAGATTTATAGGAATTGTAAATATGCATTTTATGTCTTCGTAAATGTTTCTTTCCCGTTTTGTTTGCACTATATTATAACATAAATAATAATTTTTTCTTTACTCAAGTTGATAAGTTAATCAGGCTCGAGTTACGCATTTTATGACGAAAATAGCAACAATTGAAGGTTGACGGGACCTAAGAATAGAACTCAAGGGGTTATGCGGATGATGAGCTCTACGTACATATATCAAGTGGATTACCAGGGAGAGATCAGGCGAATTAAATGCCAGACAGCCATAAAGTCGTTTTAGTGTGTTGCAATAAAGCCGCAGATAACGATAAGCGATGTGGCAGGTCCATAAAACGAGACAAGTCCATATCTGTGTGCATAAATATGTACACACATTTAGGGCTATTTGCTCGGCTTATCGTCGTTCTTCATTTTCGCAATGCGTTGCGTAGGAACTGCCAAAAACAATGGCCGATAGATAAGCAAAAACGAGAAAGAAAGGCTATCTTCGGCAGGCCGAAGATTTAATACCCTTGCCGACCCGAACCCTTTCATAAGGCTCATAGTGCTTTGTCCGTAGTATGGTTAAGATTTCTTTAAAAGCAAAGAAGTTTTCCATACAACGACTTAATTTTCGACCGATCGTTGCTATGGCAACTATATGATATAGTGGTCCGATCCTAATATGATTTTGCATATACATATATGGGGAGTATAGTAAAACTAATAAATGCCGAGATTGGTCAAGGTCTCTTGAAAAACAAGAATGTTTTTCATACAAGAACCGGGCAGACAGACATGTCTATATCGACTCGGCTGTTGACACTGATCAAGAATATATATACTTTTTGGGGTCGGAGATGTCTCCTTCTATGCGTTACACATTTCACGACAAAATCATAATACCCTCTGCAAGGGTATAAAAAGTAAATAGAGTTTTACAGTGAGGTGCAACCGACTATGTCATACTCGTTCTCAGTTCAGCTTTAACGGGCTGCCAGCCAAACGTAAGATTTATCGATTTTATCGACCGATTTTTAGTAGTCAAGTCATCATTCTAAATTCGAGTACTTTAGTATACTGGTATATGCATACTAGGGACATCCAGAGGTACCCAGGAGTTCCCAAAATAGGACACATAATGCGTCAGCATGCCAAAAGAAACTTTGAGCGCCTTCGCTTTCATCCCAACCCACTAGCAAGGCGCCTTGCTTCCCCTGGAGGAACAAGAATTAGGTGTCTGTCTCTCTAGGTCGAAATAGAGAAGACTTAAACGGTGCCATCCACAGGATCCAGCTAACAGGGTTCTATAAGACAAATCTAATGATCAGCAAAAACTTTTCGCTCTATAGCCTCAACCTTGTACACCTTAGACTAATTAGTAATAAGTATTGTTACATTATTCCCCTTATATATAACTAGCTAAAGCTGAACTTGTTAATAATAAAATATATACATATATAAATTTTTATAAAACCAAAAAATCATGATTATACATTTCAATATTCACGAGTCTTCAGCAAGCCAATAAACTCTTTTCACTTGGCGAGAGAGCATAATAATAACAGCAATGCTGATTATCAAGTATAGAGATAGAGAGAGAGAGAGACAAAGAGAGAGAGACCCCACACACACACACACACACGCACATACGTGCATGGGAAGCGGCCACTGTTTGTTGTCGCTTATCGGAGAGAAGCTTTCAGCCCATACATATGCTCTGTTATTTCAGACTCTTTCCGAAGTCGGAAAGTACGCAATCGGCTGAAAGAGGTTTAAAGCGGTTTGATCGAGTTTGGCCCCTTTGTTTTGGTATTGTTTTCGTATTGTTTCTTTTGGTTTTTATACTTTCTGTCCAGCTCGGCAAAGCGAATGTCGACGACGACAATGAATCAACACAAAGCAACAACCGATGACCAGAGCCCAAAGCCAATGGCAAACTTATAAAGTTGTTTCTATTAACATTTCGTATGTACATAAATACCTAACTAATGCCAGAGTCAGAGCTTAGAGCTTAGAGCTTGGTAATTATTTTGAGAAAATGCCATGAAATACCGATAAATATTGGCAGTTAAATGAACTGCGCAATATGTTTTGTAGCTTTTTTATTGACAATAACATTTTCCTAACTACCAAAAGATTAGCCAGCAAATACTCGAATAGGTCACGAATTCGCTTTTTTATGCCTTGAACCCTTGTGAAAGGCATAAATATCTCTGATCCCATAAAGTTTATGATTACCGTGAACAAAGCTGAATCGATTTAACCATTTCTCTATGTATAAACGTGAAAAATTTGAAAAAAATACATATTAGTTAAAAATGTGTATATATTTACTGTCGTGTATCACACACAGATTGAGTTCATCTTCATTTTCTCAATGTATCTTAACATCTATTTTTCTCTATATATCCTTCCATTGCCAAAAGTCTATCTATCTAGGCTTTTAAATTATATATTGGTATACCTTATATCTTTTAAAATAGTTACAAAATGTATTTAATCTTTGCATATTCAAATCCTAACCATTTCATAAAGATCGGAATCTACGCAAAAAAGTATAAATTGTTCTAAGGGAAGAAGAAGCACCCCCTTGGGGAAATGTTAAAAAATGTCCTCGGTGCTAGGTACATGAACTTCCTTTGTCGAATACGCCCTAGTTTTCTTACAAATATCTGACCTAAACAACAATAAAGGAATTTCTTTTGGTGTGCAGATCCCTGTCCCTATCTTAAATCTGTTTAATTGGCCCTGCGGTGGTTTCCTGTATTCTACTGCACCACTGACACATATTTTGCAACCCTCAGAAATTGGCAACCCTTCTCTAAAATGGCAAAACTTTCCACATGACCTTGAAGTGATGCAACAGGAAAAAAAGCAATGCCAGGATTCGAAGTAAACAACAAGCGGCAGCAGGCAAACAAACACCAATCTAACCGGTTCATATTACGTCGCTCAGAAGCCTGCTTCAAGGTTACCCAGTTTGAAAAGATTCCACCAAGTAGTTGGCGACAGAGGGGCGGCAGCGGGGCGCATCAGGGGAACAGAAGCTGCGCGTGCTGCGCCATTCCGGTACAGGTTTTCGGTGTCGGGCAACCCTGACATTGACATTGAGCGAAGCCGCGCAGGACCTGAGAGCGCCTAGCGTTGCCAGACTTCTAAAGCTCTGGCTCTGTTTCAATGCCATGTCCGCCGGTTGTATTTGTCCTTGAGACTGAGTACTACGAGCAGGATATACGGAAACGGACGTTTAATTCACAAAAGCTGCCAACAGGGCGTTTAATCAGATTAAAAGCATGACGCAATTGGCTTAAGCTTTCGGAGCGGAACAAACAAAGAGAAGGGAAGATAGAGCGGGACAGAGGGAAAGGAGGAGCCGAGAGCCTCAACGTGTTAGACAGAATGCCGACCCAAAATTTGTTTACGTTTTCGGCAAGGTTTTCGTACGCTAAGTGTTTTGGTTCTTTTGCTGGCCCTTATTGCTTCACTTTTAAAAACATATCGAATATCAAAACAACTTTCATGCGAAACTCGAAAGACAGCAAAGACAACAGCAAGTAGTTTGGATTTTGTTTTGCTTTGGCCTTTTGCGTCGCAGTTTTCTGCAAATTTTGCCATTTAACATAAACACACATACACATGTACATTGTGTACACACTCACACACACACACACACATGAATGTACAAATTGGATTTGTCTTTCACGCGTGCGCAGCATTTTTTATTGTGCTTTTACAGGAAGCATTCCCCAGAGTACGCGATTTGCAGTCTCCAATTATGTTTTCATTCTGCGGGAATGTTGCTGACATAGTCAAACGGAAATAACAAAATAAGTAATTGAAGCCTTGTGGGTAAATTGTTGATGTACATTTCTTCTTCTTCCTCGTCTTCTTCTTCTGGTTTGGTTTGTTATGGTATTGCAGACTGAGTTATTATCGAACGCTTATCTAGTTTTACGTTGCGCTGCTATAAAATAATTCGGAGAATTATTGCATTGTTACTCAGTAAAAGACGCAACTCACGTTTCTGGATAAGGCTCTACATGATTTGGCCAGTAAACCATCTTTAGCTATAATCTAATCAACTGTCATTTAATATTGTTTGTACCCAGAACATTTGCTTGATAAGAAATTTAATACAGGCTCTTAACAAATATTTGTTGACGTCTTAGCCAAACAGATAAGTATATAAAAAAGTATGTATACATATATACGAAATTGAATGACTGACAAGTCCGTTGAAAGGCCAATTGGCAGAGAATCAAGTATATTTGCGAAAAATTGGCGAAAGCGACACTAAAATATTTATGTAAACTAACATAAAACTGGCAAATGTAATGAGAAATGTGAGAATAAGATTTACGACCACCACGAAAAGCTTCAAGACATCAGGAAAGCAGGTGAACGACACAAAAAAGCGCAGCACAAACAAATCAACCAAGAAAAAGAACAACAAAAACAAACTACAATGACAAGTGCAAAGGCGTCGGCGAAGCGCGAATAAGAAACAAGGTCACTTTGTCAAAGCGCAACGGATTGCAGTGCGCAACAATAACAACAAAATGAACACATGCATGCATGTACATACATACATATGTAGCTGTGCTTGTGTACATGTGTATTAAAGTGCGTCTAGACGAGCTTAACGCAACTTGAGCAATGTGCTAACATTGAGGCGAAAGCTTTGCGCTGCAATGGCACTGCAAGTGCGAGTGGGACCGAGTGCGAGATAGATAACGTGCAATGCGGCTGCCTGGCTAGCCGTTTATGGGTTCAAGGCAGTTTGTGTGCGTTTTGCATGCAATTTTTTTGTCCTTTCTGCGCCCTCACGAATATATGACTTTATGAGTAAGTACAGTGGGCGACATCATTACTTTACGTATGTATGTATGTACATTCATATTATTTTAAACTAAGCAAAAGCCGAGAGACAAACGTAGTGTTGGTAAATATAAATATGCCTACAACTGTAAATACATAATACAGGGTATATAACATTAGAACAATACTCAATACATCTGGCTTACGAGCTGGAAGACTTAAAACAAGCAGTTACAATGAATTGTAATTTGAGTAAAGTAATATAATATATAATTGAGAATCCTAAAGGTCTTGAGCAGAAAATATTGAAGTTTAATTTTTAGAGAAGAACAAAACAAAATATTTCAAATATGCTGAGGCTTTATTATAAAGAGGCCTTCATATTATAAATTAGAACATGCTTTGGAATACTTTGGTATATAATATAACCTAATAGCAGGTTTATGTTCAAACATTTTCGACATTTTAATAAAAATCATTTTTATTGTACACCATGTTTGGTTGGGACCCAAGTTATTTGGGATTTGAGACTAGTTCGGGCGATCTTAAAAGATTTTTTTTAAACAAAAATCATTTTAGGAAAAAAGTTTCGGCGACTTTTTGTCGCTTTCAAACTTGAAAAGAAATACAAAATAAATCACACAGTATGCCAAAAGATAGATATGTATGTTTAACAATTCCTGAACGTTATGTTTTCGGGGCAATTTCTACTGTTTTTTTTTTAGGGAAAAAACCTACATTTCGTCAATTTAAGCTGAAGAACTTTAAAAGAGATTTGCTTTCTTGATGTCTGCCATTTGAATTCCCATATGAATAAGAAACAGTTGATGCTCGATTTGACATATAGTTTATAATAAAATATTTATTTTAAAGAAACTAAAATGTCTATCCTCAACTATGAAATGTTGCGTGGCCCATGACTGTCACATTGTTGCGTGCGGGGGGGTCAACAATAAAAACCAAACCAAAAGCGAATCGAGTAAACAATAAAGTTATCGACCGGCCAGTTTGGGGGGAGCTGCGGATCGAGGAGGAATCGCGGGCACATTTGTCACAATTACAACAAAAGACCAAATTGAGTGGACCCCGCACAACATGCAACCGGCTGTGGCGCTGGCCAATTTGCGGCCCGCTTTTCAATGAGGCGTTTTGATTAGCGTTAATTGAACTGGCACACGTTGGCCGCTTGAATGGACAGCGCCACACTCGGTGTGAATCCGCATTGAACTACTTTATTTGGCGAGCTGTGAAGAGATCTGCCTGCGATCCAACTATGCCCCGTCAGAGGCACCCCAAAAGAAAATATAAATAAATTGTGCATGATATAAATTATATTAGCCAGACAGCTGTGGGAAACTTTGGGTATTCACAAGCAAATGTTTAACTTTTTTTATTATTATTAGTCTTATTTTTTTTTGGAAAATATTGGCCTTGCTTGTTTTCATAGCTGTGCAGAGCTTGTTAACAAATTTAGCACCAGGTGTCAATTGCCTGAACTTAATCGGAAGTTTCAACATTGCCAGAACGATCCGATAAACGTATCTAATTGATCTCATTGCGTGACTCATAGATTAGAAATCATCTTCAGGAATTGTTCATCAATATATACACAAGGGAAAACCGATTTTCTCAACTTCTGAATTCTCGGTAACTTGTCAACCGACGCCGCAAAACAAATTGCCAAGCATAAACATTGTTGTTAGTTGCAACTAAAAGCCGAATAGAGTATACGATTTCAGTACTCGAATTTCTATTTTGAAATAAACACGCTGAAAACCAGTTTTTCTTGTTCTATCTATCCTAATCCAACTTCAATATCTGGTTTCTTCCTGACTTGACAATAAAACAATTTGGCAATCGATTTGTATCGATCAATTAGAGATGGGTGATGATTTAAAAGTACGTGCCCAATTTAAAGTCTCTAGCTCTTATTGTTCCCGAAATCGAAGCGTTCGCACACACGGACTGACACACTCTTACAGAAATGGGAACAGTGGGGGAGAAACAAATATATGGTGGGAACACTTACCGTTCCCTTAGGGGCAGTAGTTTAAGGCCGCTGCCCAAATTGGAGACCTTTAGCGGTATCTTGACGCTGTCCGAATCGCTGCCGCTTTCGGCACCGGAACCGCCGCTGCCGCCACGCTGCTGCCGCTGCTTATTGTTGCCAGTGGCCGGTGCCTGGTGGTGCTGCTGCTGCTGCTGTTGCTGGCGGCCACAGGAGTTGGGCCGCTTTATGTTGCGTCTCTCAGCCTGGGAGGGCAGTCCGCTCACATTCATCAAGTATTGACCCATATTTTCAGTTTCACTAAAACCATCACCATCGCTGGCACCGCCCACTCCTGCGGAAGCGCAGTCATCCAGTCCGCAAAGCCCGGCGCCGGCATCGCTGCCGCTGCCCATGTGCACGTCGGCGCTGCAGAGAAGCAGCGCAGCTGCGTTGCCGCCGCACTTACCATTCTGCTGCTGGTGTTGTTGCTGATTTTGTTGTTGGTGTTGTTGTTGTTGCTGCTGCTGTTGTTGTTGTTGTTGCTGCTGCTGCTGCTGTGGTTGGCTGCTGCGCTGCTGATGATTCCGTTGATAATGCTGATGATAGCCGCCGGCGCCGAGTCCCAACGCTGCCGTTGCGTTGCCTTTGCTGTTGTTGTTGTTGTAATGCTTCTGCTGCTGCTGTTGCGTGCAGACGCTGCTGCCGAATGTTGCGCCAAATTTTGTGTCCCGGTGTGTGCCATCTAATGAGATATTCGATAGAAACGAGATCGCAGCCAATCTGCGCCTGTGTCTCGTCTTGTTGAGCGAACTTGCCATTAGGCGCTTAACCGTTATCACAACTTGACAAATGCAATCGAGTGTTGGAAAACGACAAGTAGACTGAGTGAGTATGCGTGAGAGAAAGAGAGAGAGAGAGTCTCAGAGGACGAGACTGCGCGACCTATGTTACGGTATACGTTATGTGGAATGTGGTCAAAAAGTTACAGAGCTTTCCAGCTTAATACTGCCCGTTGATTTTTATTGCACTGCCCAAAAACCCGAAACACACACACACACACACAAATTTCTTACAGTTTTCTATAGTATAATTTCGTGTATTTATTTTTTGTTTGTTTTTAAATTATTTTTATTTATTTGCTTTTAAAGTTTCATTAATATTTTAAAGGAATAATTTTTTTTTGGTGTACTTTTTTTGTTAACAGTTAAACTGCTTAGTCTCTAAATTTGAAGCCGAATGAAACAACAAACTACTTGAACGCGACATTTTGATACCAAAGCTCGAACAACACAATTTATATAAAAAAAGTAATTTGAATTTATTGCAATTTATGCACTTTTATTGGAAAATTGAAACGGTGTCCATCCAGATTGACTGCAAATAAAAATTAAAAAAACAGTAAACATTAAATCAATAAAATCACATAAAAGCTGAACGAAAAGCTATTCAATGTCGAGCCCAAGCTTTTTAAACACTTGCTAAGAACTGCATGATGCTAAAATCTGTTATGCAACAGGGCAAGCTATTTGAAATTCTCAAAATTTCCAAATTACATTAAGATAAATTAATCAGCGTATAATCATTGCAGCTTCACAGCTATAATTATATTTACAAGCTTGAAAGACATTCAATGATGTCATTCCCTTGTGAGGTACTGCGTTTTTTTTTTTTTTTAGTTATAATTTTAGAAACATGTATGTGCTGCCTTGAATTCGCAGGTCAAAGCCCTTAAATATGGGATTCCTTTGTGTGTGTGACAGATGTCCTGCAATATGAAAGTGACGTCACACTTACATGCACTGACAGTTGCACGGTCACTCTGGCAGCGCATCCAATTTATGTTAAGAAATAGTGTTCGTTGGCAGTCTGTTACACGTAATGTTAACGAATTTGTCATACCAATGGGAAATGCACATAAATCGCGAATCTGAATAACCCGTTCACAGTCCTTCGGGACTATTCTATGCGAATGGCTTTAAAAAGCCAATAAACTCTCTGTGCATGTTTGTCTGCAAGATAATTCGAGAAAGCTTTTGCTGCAAGTTTAATGCTGCCTGCAAAAGCTGAATGGCTGAAAGCTGCGTGCACTGCAATGTTGTTGTGTTCGCTGATGATGATAATGCTGATGATGTTGGTGTAGTTGTTATGTGTCAGTTAATGATTGGCAAATCAACGGCCGGCGAAACGGTAACCGTTTATTTACCTGAGCCTGAGCCGAAAAATGAACAGGCCTGAACTTTTCCCACTAGCAAAACAAATAACATGGCATGGAAAATTTTCGAGCTAACAGCTGACAGCAACATTTGTATTCTAGTTGGTCCAATTGGACACGAAACTGTGACCAGTTGGAAAGCCGCACGTGCGCTTGGCATGGGGAAAATCAATGTTGAAACAAGTGTGCGTGGATAAAGCAAAGTGCGAAAATAACTACATACATATATGCAGGCATGATTCACGCCCACGCATGCAGCGTGTGAAGAAGGCGCCGCTGAAAAAAAAAATAATATAAATATGTATGTATTTTGTCACCTTTTTACTCACCCACAAAATGCAAAGTATTAGTTTTTTCGCACACTTTATTTGAAATATATATGGTTTTAATAAAATTAGAAATGTTTCAAGCGCGCCATGTTGAGCTATTTTTAGCAAACGATTTCGAAACTTTTTATCAACTGCGACCAATTACACACTCTCGGCTATTTTTCTATTTTATATATTTTGTTTCTATGCGCAGACTTTGATTTCGCTTTGCGCTCCTGCTTCTTGGACTGTTACACCCCGCCTTCTTGCAACTTCTGCCGCTGCCTTCTGTTGTCGACGCAGCTGCTTTCGTTGCGTAAATCGTGCAAAACCGAAATGGCTTTCAAAATGTTTACGAATCTTGAATTTAACGATTTAACGAACACACGTCTTTAATTTATTTATACAATTATATATCTTTGTTGAGAGACGCGAACTCGTATTCTAACACGAGCGTTATGATTGATTCGGAATAAACGACAGAAACGTCAACGTTCCACAGAAAATTCACAAAACTGCTGATAGTGTGACCGCAGTTCGAATTGCTAAAAATACCACATATTAATATGTATATTTGTATGGTTTGTCTGGTCACGTACAAGGCAAATATATCGTCCATCACTAGCGCCAATGTGTACTCATTATATTCTCTTGGTTGTTTTTTTAGGCAACACTTGGCTCCACCCTCGCCGTTATTAGCAGTAAAACGAAAAAAATCGAAGAAAACATGTAAAGTGATAAAAAGCAACCAAAAAATCAGTAATTTCATTATCCATTCATCACAAACCAACACCCACACACACATAACAGACGCACCCACTAACCACCTAGCCCATAACCCATAAAAGATGGATCACAATGAAATATCCATGTGCATGGACGTCAAATTGGATACACATGACAAGCGCGCCATTGCGCTGCGGTACAAGACATGGACCAGATGTCTGGTCAAGATCGAGGCCATCAAGTGTGTGCCCTGCTTTCTGCGCTTAAGCTTTCAGAGCCTGACGACCGATGAGGAGCCCCAACAACAACAACAACAACAACAAAAACTGCTGAGCGTTTCGGTCAATGTGCCCGGGGTGAACATCAGCCTGGCCACATCCCGCACCAAGCAGCACTCGTACGGGCTCTTCTGGACGCAGAATCGTCGCGATTGCTTTATATACTTTGCGCTGGAAACAGAGATTGCCTGTCGTCGGCATATGAAGTGGATCAAAAAGTCTATTAAAAATCTTGAATTGTTCAGGCAAATCTTTCTGGAGCAGCGCAGATTCAGCCGTGACACAAGGTAAAAGTTTAAGCATATTCGATTTTAATGTTCAACAATTAAATAACTTTCAATTTTAGCGCCCAAAAGGCACTGCGCCCATTGCCAAATTTGCCCGAATCCTTTTGCTTTGACCTGGACGCAAGTAACTTTTCGTTTTCGGCACGCGTCTCGCAAATCTATGAGGAAATCTTTGACGGAAGCCGCATCTCACGCGCATCAATCGCATCGGGCATTTACGAGGAAATGAACCTGGCGTCCGTTTGTCCGTCTGCAGCCGCCGCGGAGAAGCCACCTGTGGTGCCGCCTCTGCCTGCGCATCGAAAACGTATCAACACGTTTGAATGCCAGCCGGGTGAGATACCGCGCTCTAGCACCAATCCCGAGTCTGAGCTGGCCAAGAAGAAAAAATACAAAAACATGTTGGACAATTTCTTTGGACAGAAGCGTCGATCGGGCAGCGCCAGCGTCGGTGAGCTTCAGCCGTCGGGCCGAGCACCGGAAGAGCAGCAACAGCAGCAACAGTTGGCGCTGTACGAAAATGCACCCACACCAGAACCAGCGCCAGCTGTGAAACGAACATCAAACCTGAAGAATGCACATCGCAACAGCTTTTCGAGCCCAGATCTGTCGCAGCTCAACTTTCTGGACACCTTTGGCGAGGCATTGTCCAGCGATGAACTGAATATCAGCCTCGAGGAATCCGCCATTGAGTACGATTCGCGCCATGTGCTGCTCGCACAAATCGCAGGCCAGCTGAGCAAGGCCGACTCGCTGGCGAGCCTGAATGTGTCGGAGCAGCTGCCCCACAACTTTAACTTTTCCGCCTGCAACACGTCCACCATCAATCTGATTGGCGCAAACGGCGCCGTCTCTCAAAACCAGCAGCGCAATAAAAATGTGTTGGTCGAAGAACTCAATGGCTACTGCGTCATGGCGCCCATCGCTCAAAAGACAGCCGGCGGCAGCAGCAGTAATGTGCCGATTGAAAAGAAGCCCAGCGGCAGCACTGCATCCACCACATCTGGCTACTCAACAGGTTCATACTGCTCATCCACGAGCAGCTGCAACGCCGACGAACAAGCGGCCAAAACGACAAACGTTGCGGAACCGCCAATTGCAGCTGAGGCTGCACACAACGATACGAGCGACATTTATGAGTCGATGCACATCACTTCACTCAATAGCAACAGCGTCCTAGCCGAACATCTTTATGAGAATCTGCTGGCAGTGAAGGCGTCACAGGAGCTTGAGCAGCACCCGCTCGGGCTGGGCTATGGCCTGAGCACCAGCACACCCACCGAATCGCCGCTGTTGCCGGCTTTGCCGCCGAAGCAACAGACGCCCAGCGCCGAGAAGTCTGGACAGGAGGATGAGGACTACTATCAGACACCGCGCAAGTCCATAATAAGCGTGGATGATAAAATACCGTCCTATTATCCCAACAGCTGCGACACGGTCAAGTCCAAGCGCCGTAGTCCCAGCAGCGCCGAGGCTGCGCCGGGAGTTCGTCATTTGGTCAGCGCCAAGCTGCGTCGTGAACGCAAGGAGAATCTGTACATATCGTCACCCCAGCAGATTATCGAGCAGCGGCACAAATCAAGCCCGCCTGCAAGCGCTTCGTCATCGTTAGCCAAGACTAAAAAAGACTTAAACAAAAAGACTGCCGCCCACAAAATCTCCGAGGGTGTCTATGCCGTCACCCACCCGACAAAGCGCGCCAGCAATGGCATTAGCAACAACAACAACAATAACAGCAACAACAATAACAATAACGATTTACAGGCCGTGAACGTTGGCGAGGAGGAACTGCTGCAGCTGGTCATGCTGCAAAATATTGATTTCAAGTTTGACGACGGCCAAGCGACCGAGGCGAGCACCAGCATTAAATCCAAATCGAAATCAATATCGAAGTCGAGTCAATTGGAGGAGGAGTACGAGCATTGCTATCAGGCAGCAGAGCGTGCAACGCGCATGCTACAAAAATATGCCACGCTGGCCAAGTTTGGCAACTCGCCCACCAAGCAGCAGCAGCTGCAGCTAAAGGCAGCCATGACCCAATCCCAATCGGCCTCCAATACGCCCAACGAATTGCAGCAGCAGCAGTTGGCGCCGCCGACCAACAGCCTGAAGAAGTTTGCCTCGCTGCCGCGTTTCAAGAAGATTGACTTCTCGCCGCTCAAGATGCGGCTGAACAATGTGCTCCAACGGAATGCGACACCAGCTGCTCCAGCATCGCCTCAGTAGCCATAAGCATTGTTGTTGTTGTTCTGCTTAGTATGTAGCATTAGGTTAAATGTAAACGCTAGTATTTATGTTCTCGCATGTGATTTGCCGCCTCTAAATGTGTTTTAAGTTTTAGCTTTTACCTTGTACGAATGTATCCAATACGCATTAGTGGAGCATTAGTCTGATTTGCCACAAAATATTATTGCTTAGCTTACAAATAAGTACACCTATATATAAGCAAAACATATCATTCGTGAAACTAGTTTATGCCATATCTGATATCTGATGTTGTGTCTCTTGGTTGTGTGTGTCTACATATGCGAACGCGTGTCTATGTCCAAATATCAGATCTAAGTATGCTCAATTATAGCTTTTATTCATATATATATACACAAATTATACACGAACTATTGTTGACTTATTCTACAAACAAAATTAGCTTATTTAGATATTAAGCCAGCTGCTTTAGGCTTCGGTTGTTCACATTCTTCAGCTCAATTTGAAAATTGCCGATAAACGCTTTAATCAACACATTCATTTATCTTTGAACTAATCTAGTCCAAGTATTTAAACATAATCCCGGCAAATGCTTGCCAAAATGTTAACCGCTTTGAGTGGCCGCCCTTCGCTTTTTGGCTTTGCAAACATATCAACAAATTGTTAAACTAAATTAGTTAGAATACGACATGATAATTCGGCCACTGTCGAAAATGATCTAATTTTAATATATACACTTATATGTAGTACTAGAAGAAATTACCCGGCTTTGTCGGGTCACATGTATCTATGCTGAAAATGCTTCTGTAATCCGCGCCAAGCTTAGATCTTCTAGGATCTTCGAGCTCAGAGCGCACTAACTTAGCCCGCCGCGCTACGAAAGCGATTTACATGCATCCTACTCTTAAAATAGTGCATAAATAATTGAAAAAGTACAGATTATACAAAGGAAATGTTTATTATAACGTATAAAAATATGTGTCCTAGCGACATAAGGCGTTTTAGCTTCTTCTGCAAGGATATTAACTATGGATATTGAAAAAGCTTCTTTATAGCGCAATTAAGGCTCAATTGTACCGTGACTTATATATAATAAACTTTATACAAATGAAAGTTAATAACAATAAAACTTAATCAATGCTTTGTTAACCGTACAAGAAACCAAAAACAACTATTTTTTCTCTCCGCTCAACTGTAGACCAGGGGTCGTCGTTGTTGATGGATGAACTCCTGCTCGATGCGCGTATCCTTGGGCACCACATAGAAAAGCAAAGCGCCGCCCGAGACGAAGAAGCCCTTCTCGCTTATAATTTCGCGCAGTGTCTTGCTGAGCGTCACCTTGTGCACGCAGCCAGCCTTGCGATTCTCATAGTAGACATGGACATTGTCCGGACGATAGCTTAACGTCTTATCACAGGGCAGCGGCTCGGCAAAGAGTGTGTTTAGGCAATCCAGCATGGTGGCCGTCTCTGGCAGTTGCTGTTGGAAATCGCTGAGTAGAAACTCGGGATAGGAGAAGGCGGCGGGCCAAATCAGGCTGCTGCCATCCTCATCCAAATGCACGGGATAATCCTCGAGTGGCAGAAACTTGGGACGCAACAGATCCTCGGTAATATTTGGACGTTTATTAATTGGCTGATCATCGAATTTAGTGGCACGCTGCTCCAAGGCATCTCTCAGCTTGTGGAAACGTGTCAAACGGCGCTTGGATTCGGCAGCTTCCTTGCGCTGGTTGCGCTCTGCATCAAGCTGGTGTAGGTAAATTTAGAATGTTATGAATTTCTTTGTGACCCGTCACTATTGAATCTCACCTTTCGCATTTTGTTCTTGTGCAGTAGCTCCTTGGCATCTTTGTGATCAATATCCACTTCGAGCAACTCCTCGCAGAGCTGGGTGCACACATCAAACTTCTCGAGCTCATAGGCACATTGTGCGGCGCGCCAGCGCGCCTTGGTGTAGTCCGGTTTGTAGAATAGGGCACGCTGGGCATCGCTTAGCGCGGAACGATGATTCTTGATGAAATAGTGGGCCGCCGAGCGATTGTTGTACAGCACGGCCAGGACATCGGGATTCTCGCACTTTGTTTTGATGCCCTCGCTAAAAGAGTATACGGCCATGCGGAATTTCTTGTGCTTCATGTAAAAGTTTCCATCCTCTTTGTAATTGAGTGCTAGCTCTTCCAGTGTGTTCTCCTCCGGATCATATTTGAGCTTTTGCAGACCCTCGAACATTGGGTGCACTTCATCACCTGGCTGTGGAGTTCGTTTCATGAAAAACGGATGCTTGTCCATTTCCTCCTGCCATCGATCTTCCGGCCATCCCTCCTCATAACGTTTCTTTTCCAAGCCATCAATAAATTGATCAAGCTCAGCATCCAACTGCGCAGCGAGCTCTAGCCTTTCCTCATCTGTCCAGTTCTTTTTCGTCGCCAGGTTCTCCATTTGTGTCTCTTCATGAACCAATTGCACATGCTGTGCGGATTAGGCCTGTCGATAATCTATCAAAATATATCAAAATTATGCAGTATTTTTTGCATATCGAATATCGTTGGTTTTGCCGTTCTTTACTACGGTCACACAATATTTGTTTTGGTTTTTAATAAGGCAAAAATAGCCGCGACAGTGTAAAACAGTGTGGCAACGCCTTAATTGCAATTGCAATCAACAAAGAATTTTTGGCGCGCAACAGCTGAGATGGAATTAGAAGATATGGAAGTGGATGAAAATGCTCCGCAGCGGTAAGTTTATAAACAAAGACAAATCTCATGATGTCGTTAGATCATATCTGTTACCAGCTATGTGCGGACCGCGGAAGACGTTAAGGCTATTGTTAAGCATGCGAAAATGGACGAACGTCAGCTCACACAACTCACACAGGCTTTGTATTATCCTGGCGCCGAGGTAGTCAGCGATAATTTGCGGCTACTGGAGCTAGACGAGCACATGCTGCAACAGATCCGCACCGGTCAGACGCTGCATTTCAAAGGCGGCCTGCATGAAAAAGTTGTGCTTTGCACGGATGAGCGCACATACGATGTCAAAGGCGCCGAGATCTCAAATAGCCTATTGTTGGTGCCGGAATTAAAGTTTGCGGCAGCTACAAGTACCTCACCACTGAAGAGTCCCCGTACGGGCAATGCCAACACGTCACTGGAGCGCAGCCTCAATGACAGCGCCGATGATGATTTGGAGGTGCCGCGCACTCTGGAGCAGAGGCAGGTGCTCACGATTTTCCACGAATACTTCGAATGCCGTGAAATACGCCCACGTTACCGCAAGCTAGGTGAACTGCTCCAGCTAACACGCTACTCCGGGCCAGAGAACGAGTACTGCATTGAGCGCAAGCTGCTGTTCAGTTTCCAGCAGCTGTTGGACACAGTCCAGTGCAGTCGTGCCCAGTTTGTTGAAGGGTTGAACCAGTACAGGGCTCTGGAATTCGATGGCCACATACGTATACTGGACTACGAGTACGAATATCGCATTATCAATTTAATGCTTGGCGTGATAAGCGAAAATTCCTGGGCTCTGGATGAGGTGGAACGTGAAGAGACAATCTACGCACTGCAAGGCATTGCTCCAGAACCCATTGTGGCTGGACTTTTTGATGTGTACACAAAACCAAGTGATCGATGCCCCAACAAGTTCAGATATCGGGAGTCGCTTGTGGCACGCATTGTGGCACAGAACATTCTACAGCCAGGTCTGCGTTTTCGCAGCGAGGAGTTCATGTGCACCTGGCAGGATGCACTGCCCGAAGGAATGACCTGTAAGCTAGAGTATCTGCGGGGATTAGGCATCTTGGACAGGGAAGGCGCACAACCATGCGTTCGCTCCCTAGCCGAGGAGCAGCTGCCATCCAATATTAACGATCGCATGCGTGCCTTGTTTAAAACAAAGCGCAAGTGGACAATGGATGAGATGGAGCCGTACATAGAGTAAGCAGATGATCTTTCCAAGTCAGCCGCAATCTAATGCTTGTCAATTTCTTTCTGCAGCTGCTTTACCACGCCCACACTGTCTGTTTCCACATTACTGGCCAAACACGCGCGCTCTCTTACCGAGGGTGGCATACGATATTTTGTTTCGAAGCATTGAATACAACAATTTATTTGTACAGTAAACTAAATAATATTAGTTTATACATTGCGTTTGCGTTTGTTGCGCTGCTTCTTAGCAAGCTTCATGTCCTCGATGGCCGCCTTCATTGTTTCAACAGCACTCTTCCCATTACTGGTAGCCATATCTGAGCCCGAGAGAAGCTGACCCGTGCTGGTGGGATATTTAAAGCTGAAACCCTTGGGGAAAATAGGCTGTGATAGCAGGGCGCCAAGTTGTGCCCGTACCGTATCCACGTGCACGCGATTGCGTCTCCTTTCAATGATAAACGGATCCTCGTCTTGATCGCTGCCACTGTAAGGTAAACGGATTAGAGTATTGGCTAATATCAACACAGATATACATACGACTCATCGTTATAGCCATCAATAATCATGTCCATTTCCTCGGCGTGCTTTTTCATCCAACCCTCCTCGCTTTGTGTGCGTCGCAGCTTCAATTCCTCCTTGTCCAGTTCACGTGCTAGATTAACCCGCTCCTTGACTGAGCCCATAAAGCGCTCAGAGATTGGAAACAGAGGTAGATCCTCAGCTGTAAGAAACAGGGTTCGTTGAATCAACATACCGACTATACTCAATGTCAGCCACACATACTTCTTTCTAAGGTTTTGTATAACCTTACATAGGTCTTGACCTCGCCAGGTTCCATAAACATGACCGTTATGCCATGTTTATTGGCACGCGCCGTACGACCCGAACGATGCACATAATTCTCGCTGGTGCGTGGCACTTGGTAGTGTATCACATGCTCAACGTTGGGTATGTCTAATCCACGGGCAGCCACATCGGTGGCTATCAGCAAGCCCATCGGACTATCACGAAAGCGTTCCAGATTTTTTAGGCGCTGCTTCTGTATCATGTTCGCGTGCAGCGGCAACGGATTGCAATCCAGCAAACCGAACAGCGTAGCCAGACGCTTAACGCAGTCAATGGAGTTGCAGAAGACAATGGTTCGACCAGGATGACGTTGCACAAAATAGTACAGATAATAATCCTTCTCATCAATTGCACACAGCAGCCTACTCTCGGTGAGCGTTTGTGCCGTTTCTGTAAGATAAGTTTTAGGTGATGGTGAAAAACATTTTTTTTGGAGCAGCGCTGGCCACTTACGTTGACTGCTGGTAATGTCCACAATCTTGGGCTGCGATATGCCCAACTCTTCAATTAAGCTCTCAATCTTTTGATCCACCGTTTGCTTGACAAACTTGGGACGTTTAGCCAGATTACGTTCTATGAGTGTAAAGCAATTGTTGCATTAAAGAAATACTGTGGAATTTCAATTGTATTTTGCCTACTTTGCATATGCTCGGGTAGATCGTGTACGAGCGTCAATGTGGCGGAGAACACAAAGTTCTGGCGCAGCTTTTTGCGGTCGTCATCCGCATTGAGTACCTTGAGCAGACTGCGCAGCTCCTCAAAGTGACCCTTCTCCACCATGCGATCGGTTTCGTCTATGCACAGAAAATTCACATTTTCAATCTTGTTCAGGTGCTGATTGCCCTGCGCATACAGTTCCCAGAGGCGACCCGGAGTGGCTACCACAATTTCGGGGCACTGGCGCAGCACGCGCTCTTGCTTGGCCACAGATAGACCACCGAAAATGGCTGCCACACGAATGCCAGTATATTTGGCCGCTGCGACAAGATGATTCTTCACCTGCACGGCCAATTCACGGGTGGGCGTCAGCACCACAGCGTAGAGTGGACGATGTGTGCCCTGGTTGTGCTCGTCAGCATCGCTTTCTTCGTCACTGGCACCAGAAACATAGTCCAGCTCCTCCGGCGGTGGTGTCAGCTCGTGATTGTGATTGTCCTTAGACTGTGGCGCCTCTTCCATTTGTTGCGCGCCTTTAACCTTCGGCGCCTTGCGAATACCTGACCCGTCGTTGCGCTGCTTCAGCTCCATAATGCCCGAAAGTATGGGTATGCCAAAGGCAAGTGTTTTGCCGCTTCCAGTTTCAGCAGCGCCAAGTATATCCTTCTTGCCATGTATAGCAGCAGGCAGGGTCATGGCCTGAATTTGGGTGGGCGCCTCGTAGCCTTGCTCCGCCAAGGCGCGCATAATTGGGGCGGGCACGCCCATACCATTCCACTTCGTCATATCCTTCTCATCTTGCACGGTGCAAGGTACAAGTTGTGGCACCTCCTCGTCGCCGGAGCTTACCTCCTCCAAGTCGTCGCCATCCGGCGCCGGCGGTCGAAGCAGCGCAAAGCGATCAGGCGCATACTCTTCATTTGGTGTGAATTTTGACTTGGTTGACTTTGGCTCTGAATTGGGTGCTGCCTTTTTTTGTTTACGCAGCTCCTTTCGCTTTTCACGCTTCTCCCGCTGCTTCAGAATGCGCTGTGCACGGTGCTCTGCCATGCGAACTTTCTTACTAGTCTTTGATGATCTACTAGCTGCATCCTCAGCTTCGCTATCGCTTTCTTCGTCATCGGTAGTCGAAGGTTCTGAATCATACTCGGGTTTTGATTGCTTGCGTTTGTTGTTCTTTTCATTGCCTCTCGTGCCACTCTGTTTCTGTGTTGATTTTACAAGTGCCGCATCGTAATCCTTCAGCACCTCTAGGCCAATCAGCCCCTCGTAACCGGTAAAGTCGTTAGATATCACGTGGCCCTTGATTTTTACCTTCTGCCAGCCCTTCGCTTTTGGAGCTGGGCTATCCCCGACGCTTTTGATTTTCTTTTGCTTTGCATTTGAGTTATTCTTTCCTTTTGTCGTTACCATTTTTACCCGAAATGAATTTGAGCCCAGAGTTCGATCTGGCGCTGTCCGCGTGTTTCGTTTGTTGATATTTAATTGGACAGGGCTGTTATGTGCTATGTGAGTGTTGAACAACGTTTTTGGCGGAAAACATGCATAAAAAGGCGCAAATTTTTAAAGCTGTGAATTTTGGCTGTTTGACACGAATATGAACAGAATATAATTTTAAGCTTTTAGGCTTAAATCCCAGATGTGTTTTTGTCTTTGTCGAAAACCAAGGTAGACAAAGCTATTTACCAATTTAGGTGTCAGTTTGCTCTATTTATGACCTTTACTTATAATAATACTTTCAGCTGTTTTTTATGCCCGTGGGAGGTCTCCATATATCTCTAATATAATTTTGATCTAAATAAATTTCTATTTCACCTATTACACCGCCATGAAAAGACATAATCTTTTATGTTATCAAATAATCAACTACCCACATATTTATTATAAAATGAATGTGTCCGTCAGTCCGACATATTTTGAGGCGAGGTCGTATCTAAATCAAGATACCATTTTTATATCTCAAACTTTCCAGCTGCCTGCAACTAGCGAAAGAGATCAGGTACGAATTGATTTATACAGATACAATTGTTAAAACTGCTTATCGAGAGCTACAGGAAAACACATTTATTTATTAAATCAGTTATGGAATACTATTGTGATATATTGCTCAGCTTAACATTAAAAACGTTTCAGGAATTCCTCAGCACATGTGCGTGCTCGCGCATTCACCGCCAGTTTCATTTCGCTGATTTCCTTGTCGATTTCCTCCATGAAACTGATGACAAAGTCCACCAGCTTGTGTTTGTACATTTGCTCCGTATGAAAATTTGTTATCAGAAAGCTAATGTCGTATCCCTCGATTGGCTTGCGTCGCAGTATGATGAAGGATTCTGCGCGACGCATCATGAAGCGTGTAAACTTGTGGCACAGAATTCGCTCAATTTCATCTGCCTGCTTGACGGCAATGCTGACCCGCACCGAATTGATGGACGGCTCAATTCGCACCTTTTCCCTCTCATTACGCGACACGACGATGGGCGTGAGCACCAGTTCTTTGCTGGAACAAATTTCCACCTCCGGCTTGTTGTGCCGTTCCACAACTTGCGATGGAAAATCCTGCAGACACATTGCAGCAGTTAACGAATGCCTTACAGCGGTCAAATACGGTTTAAGGGTGGCGGCCATGGCTTGTTACAAGTCTTATAGCTCCGTTTAAAGTTTTAATGTTTGTGTTGAGGTATATTAACCTTCTTCTTTTATTATGAATCACACGACGATAGTATCGATGCTTCTTACTCGTCATCGATAGAAAATTCGGTTTTGATATCGGTAGTCCATCTATTCTAATAAATAACAAATTTTACATATGTGCATAAATACTTTGAATGATAATTATTCATTTTATAAATACGATAAAGTTAGTAATTTCTATTAAAAATATTATACATTATTCATTACCATTACTATGAATACTAATTTATAAACCTTATAAAATCTGCACAGTAGTCCGGATTCCCATCAGCTATTACCAATTGAATTTCCTTATTTCCTAAAAAGCTTGGTGAATTTGATAACTCATGTAAGTAGAATAGTTTTTGTCTTTGAAAAGTTGGCGGGGTAAATATTCCGTATGGTATAGATTGTGAGTTGTGTGTAAAAGGAGTGTATACTGAATAACTTATGATGTAGAATTATTTTGTTTATTAATTTTCAAATGCAGTTTATATATCATGAAGTGCTTCATAACATCAGTCATATAAGTGTGACAACGGTAAATAGGATGTGCGATCTAGACATCTAAAAATACCACACTTCGAATTATTGGCTTGCAATCGATAAATACCACACTTGGAATTACTGTCTTGCAATCGATAACATTTATGCGAGACTTTCGATGCGACTTATCGACCGACTACACTGCTTATCGGGCAGCAGCATATGCATAAAAATATAACAAGAAACATTTTTACCTAAATGACGCGGTAATCGTTGCTTATTCAGCCTACCAGGAAAGCAGCAAGATGTGGATCAGCATCACGTGGCTCCTGCTCCTGGCGGCAACTGCACACACATCGCCAAACAGTGAACATGTTCCTCCTCTACCTCTAAACATAAGCAAAAACACAACCATAACAAATGAAACCTTAACTAGCAATAATAACAAAGTGCCTACGTCCAATGCTGCCGCCGGCTACATGCCGCTCCAGCAGACATCAGGAAGTGTTTTCTTCGTTAACTATAATCAGCAAAACTTTGTGCAGCTGAGGCACAATGTGGAGAATAAGTTGCACAGTATACGTAATGTGGAGATGCTCGTTACCAAGATACAGGTGAGTGCCATGCTTTTCAATGACTTCCTGCTGTAATCCGCATTAAATTCTTGCAGGAAATCTTCGACTCGATACATTTTGCCAGTTCTGTAACTACGCGGCTGTCGTCTGGTAACGGCAACGAGACCGTGCAGCAGGATCTGCAAGCATTCAGCCAGCGTCTGGGACGCAAGCTGCAAAGGGCCACACATGTTGTACTGGAACTGCGTGATTTATTGCGTTTCAATCTAAGCAACGTGCTCCTACAGCAGCACAGCTATGACGACGAAGGGGACGATGACCTAGAAAGTGAACTTGACTTTGAAGTGGACGATGGGGATAGCAACAATGCGGCCATCGACAACGAGCACATGCATCTCTACTTGAACACGCAAATTGAAAACTGTCAACTATACTATGACACCAATATCGATGCCGTAGCCTCGGCCTCTGCTCATTACAATAAACAGCAAATACAAATCTTAAACTATCTCAAGTCGGATGAGGCATCACGCGCTACATTCCTCAATGAGAACAGTGGACGCTCCCTTGCCGCCAATAGCTACATAGCCGACCAGCTAACGATGCTGCGGCAGCGCCTAAGCACTAGCCCAGGCGACAACGAGCCAAGCAGCAGCAGCAGCAACAAAAACAAGCCTAGCAGCAGCAGCGTCAGCGTCAGCCACTTTAAGCACATCTATTTCCTCTCCAGCAGTGATGGTGCATCTGGCAGTGCACATTTTCGTCGGCTGTACGTTTCGGCCATAAAGCGCAAGTTTGTGATGCTACTCATCGATGTGGGATCTGCATTGAATGCCGAGCTGTTTGAGATCACCAAAAGCTTTGGTAAGTGAATGGCTAAAAAAATGGACAGAGAGAAAATCTAGATTATTCAGATCGCTTACAAAGAATGATAGCTACGATTTCATATTTCATATTTATATTATAAATTATTTAATTATTTAGTAATTAAGTAATTAATTTTACTATTTCGCACACAGTTCAGGAGATTCTGCTGTTGTTAGAGGACACCGACTGTGTGTCGTTCGTGACAGTTTCCAGCGAGGCCGACTTTATGTATCTGGATGCGTTTCCCGCGGAAGCCGTGCACGGCATGTATAGCGCTACACGTGCTCATAAGGACGAGATTCTTAGCTATGTGAACAACCTGAGCTTGGGACGTGGAATGACCAATCATACGCTGGGCTTCGAATATTCATTCGAGCTGCTGCATCGACTGCAGCAAGCACGGCTGATTAATGTTTCCGAGCAACCTATTGAGTTTGTTTATGTGACGCGTGGATTGCTAACAAATCTATCGGATGCCATGCACGTGCTACGCGTTTTGGCCCAGGGCCAGAGTCGTCTGCTGTCGCCAGTTATCATCAATACCTGTGCCGTGGTGCTGGACGAGAAGCGTATAATGTATGAAAAACAGTTTCTGAGCGATATAGCTACTCAGAACTATACGAAGTTCGACATTGATGTGCGCGCCTGGCTGCCCGCCGGCCAGGAGGCGCAATTGGCAGGACGCTTCTTTGTGCTGAATAAGATGCATGCGGAAACAATACCTAGGGCGAGCAGTCGTGTCTTTGGTCAGCTCTTCACAGAGCGTTTTCTCACGGATACACTGGAAGTGCACCAGCCCGTTGTGGATGCGGAGAGCGGAGGTGAGTCTATTGCATTTGATTGTGTGCTATTCTTAAATTAATATCATTAATTTCCTAGACGTTCTGGTTGCCATTACACATGCCGTGCCGCCATACGGTGTGGTGGGCGTCAATTTGTACTTGGCCGATTTATTGGAGGACCTGCTGAACTACCCGAATGCCTCGCCGGCTGCCAAACAGGGCTTCAGCTATGCCTTTCTGTTGGATCGCGACAACGGTAATACCTTGGCCCATCCGGCTTTTCCTCGGCCACTCATACAGCGCGAAACAGCATTTCCAGTAAGTATTGCTTACCTCGAGAACGCGACAGACTTTGCCAGCATTCTCAAGCGCCTGCTTCATGAGGAGCGCGGAATCGCCAGCACTGCCGTCTACCTGGGTCGCCAACAGTTGTTGCGCACCTATCACTGGCAATCCGTGCTGGGCATTTATGTACTGTGTCTGGTTAGTACCGCGACCATCAGCGGCTCTGCCGCCCACAATGTATCTGCGCCGCTCCAGCGCTACAATCGAATGGATGCCGTGTCTACCTATGAGTCTGGATATTATGGGGACATCAAGGACCTGTTGTATCATCGATTGGATTTGATGCAAAACGGTGGCAGTGGCACGCCCACAACCTGCCGCTACTTCAGGCAGCTGGCCACAATGGGTGAGTGTAGATCCAAACCTCAACCCTACAATGTCTCCCATCAAGGTTCGGTTCGTGACCCTAGTTTTTCACAGCTGGAAACCCGAGGTCTGTGTTAACGACCAACAACAACAAGGTGTACGCACCAAGAGTGAGCTGCTTGTTTATTTGGAATACCTTTCGGCTCTATCATTAGCAGACACTTTGCTACCGACTCTTGCAAGGCCTTGTCCTCAGTCCGAATCATGACGAGAAAGCTATCAGAATCAAAGCATACTCTTGTATGTTTACCTCTGTAATACACTACTAATATTTTCCGTCTTTGCCTGGTTCAATTGTTTACTCACATACATTGGGAAATTATGATCTGCCCGCACTTCCAAGAACTCCTTGTGTAAAGTAAGATTTGAAAATGAGTTTGAAGTCCATCGGATTGAGAGCAAAGGTAGAAATTCATTTAGTATCATGATGAGAGGCTTGAAGCTGAATAAAATAACTCTCGGTTAAAGAACCTTTGACCCTAATTTTTCCTTTGCAAACACCAGCCAATTCGATGTAGACTCGGAGACCAGGTATGCCAAATACCAAGCATAGTTGACCTGAGGCCTGTTAACCTCTAATTAGACACCCACTTTAAAGCCTTCTTAATTAACCAGATTTGCTCCTTAATCAAGCGATTTATTCCTTTTCTGCAGATGCACCCACTCTTTTCCTGAGTGCTGCCGCCTTTAATTCGCCTTTTGCATTTCTGCACAACAATCGGCCACGTACGCAGCTGCGGCACGTGGAGTCCATTATGGCGTATCTGCGCGATTCGAGTGGCCTGCTGGCTAATCCCGGCCTGCGTGCTCGCATACGGCACGAGGTTGGCGTCTTGTATCAGGCTATGCAACTGTTGCGACGGCGGCATCAGGACCCGGCTGGATCGTTGCGTAGTCACATAATTAGACGCTATATAGCCAGTGTCAGTGGTGTGCTACAACTGTATCCGGGCTGTCTGTTGAGCAGCAGCTATGATGCAACGCGACGTCCTTGGTTCCGGCAGGCGATGGCACAGCCGGGGCGCATTGTGAGCACGGCGCCGTATCTGGACGCAGGCGGTGCGGGCTATATTGTGACCATAGCGCATACGATATTCGAGGGCAAGGCGGATGCATTGCACTCGGCCCAGCAGGATCGGCCGGTGGCAGTGGTCGCGTTGGATGTACCCTACGCCTTCTACTATCGCCTCATATTGGACAGCACGCCGCTCTGCCAGCTGCCGCACATGAAGTGCCTACTTTTCGAGCACGAAGGCTATTTGCTGGCCCATCCCAGCATGCTGCAGGTGTCGACATCGACACGCAATCAACGCCGCCCGCACGAGCATTTGACGCACAAGGAATCCTATCTGGCCAACGATATGCTAAATCATGGCCAGCTGGTGCGCAAACTGGGCTGTGCCAGCTATCAGAATCGCACGCTGCAACGCTACTACGCCTTCAACACATCCTTGGCCACAATTCTGGGCAATGTGGTGCATGGAGAGCGCACCAAGTACGCCATTGGCCTGATACGGGGCAGCAATCTGTTCGCGGCGGTGCTCAACTCTAGCTGCGATGGCGGCGCCTTTTGTCCCTGCAGCACCATCGATCGCGTTTGCCTCAACTGCAAGCGTATGGATCAAACGGACTGTGAGTGTCCCTGCGAGTGTCCCATGCTGTCAAGCTCTGGTGCCAGCGACCCGCATGATTATGCAAACTATACTCGGCAATTTCCCTATTGTGCACCGCCCAGCGAGCATTTTCTTGCACTGCCGCCTGCAACACAACTATATACCAGTCTACCAAGCTGTGCCGCTTCTGCTGGTGGTGGCGGCTGCGAGGCGTATGTCACTCAGCGGGAATGCCTCGGCGTGATGGGCTGCGAGTGGTGCCAGCAGGATGTGGAGGGCAACGGCTTCGGTTCGGCCTTCTGTTCGACACAAGCGGGTTGCTTTAATGGCGTGCTAGCCTCACTGACGCCCTATGGTGAGCTGGATGAATTGGAGATGCTGGCCGCGCACAATCCACAGCGGGAGCAGCATGCGTACTCTGCGTTTGGACCACTTGGTGGCGCCATTGTTGTGCTTGCCATGGTCATTGGCTTTGCCATTTATTGCTACAGGCACAATCTGGACACACAGGCACAGGAGCAGTTCTATGTGGATTCGGTGCAGGAGGAGAATTACGGGCTGCCGTTGTCGCGTTTCAATTTCGATGATTGCCAGGCGCACGATGAGCCGCCCATGGGTGGATATGATCATGCAGCTGCCCAGCGTCAGCTGATGCATGCCGCTGACATTTCGCCATATCATATGTCGAGTGGCAGCAGCTACTATCGCCGGCCGCCGAATGGTGAGTCGGATCATGGCTATAGCACCATGACACCACACGAGGATAGCTCCGATCAGCAGTGCTTTACGTTGGCGGAGCCACTGCTGTTGCACGACAAGCGGCACAGCAAATCGGACACCATGTCCATATCAACATCCATATCGAGCCCAACCAACCGTCAACAGTCCACAACGCATCCATATTTAAGCAATCAGCCGGCTTCCAAAACGGAGCGCTATAAACAGCAGCAGCAACAACAACAGCCACAAGCGACGCCATCGCCATGTCGCGGTGCAGCTGCTGTTTATGGCCAGACGACACTGCCGCTGGATGCGGAGGAGCCACGTTCCCACTACATACTGGCGCCGGTGACCGTGCATCGGCATATGGAAACCGCCGAGTCATAGTCCCAGCTAGTTTGTTAGGTTGCAATACTTTAAGACGTCCGCTTGTTTGCCAATTTGGTTATTTTGTACTAAGGTCTGGGGGGAAGTACAACTGCCCCAATGCAGTTCGGTTCGAGCAGCGCTGCTACAGTTTGGGCAGCGCTGTACAGGTCGAGCACAACTGCACACACACTTGCACATACAAAATGCCAGCCAATTTAATATTTAAGTCGTTTATGTCGTTAATAACTTTGCCATCTTTGTCCATATACACGAGTGCGTGTACTGTAATTTATTGCAAAAAGTATTATTATGCAGCTACTTCCAATATTTTTAGCATTTATTGTTAAGCATCAAATCAACTAATTGTACTTATTGTCAACTGTGACAAACGACTCGAAGCAAGAGTATGCATTTTTGTAATAGTTTTTAAGTCCATAAAGTTACTAACTATCGATTTTAGTAAATAAACACACACAAATTGTATGTTTCCAATAAAATGTTTAAATTTTACAGAACAAAAGTTCAAAAACAAAAAATCCCTCAGCCTTGATTTAAAGAGAATTTTCAATTGTCTGTTCGCACGCACAGCTGTCGGCGCGTTAATGAATTTATTTTTACACTAAACAAAAAAAGAATAGAGAATAGAGAATTTTCAATAGACATTGGCCAAAATGCTGTGTGTTTATAAATAACGAATTATGTTGGAGTTGCCAGGGTAATTCGATGAAAATTTTACTTAACTTTGATTGGTCAAATATTTTCTTGAAATTATATCAAGATGGTTAGATAATTCAAATGATACGTGCTTTAAGTTCGTAAATCTAATATTCGCTATAAGAACCGCGATTCTGTTCCGTTTAATTTCCAACCGTTCTCATAACCGGTTCTAACCGATACGTATGCGATAAACTCGACAACCCTATTGCAAAATTTGTGCTCAATCTTTCGTTTTGCGGTTGAGACTGTTGCATTTGGTTTTCTGGTTTGGCGCACGACGAACGTTGTTTTTTGGGTTTTATTTCCAAACCCAACAACGAAAACTTGCTACTTCAGCTAGACTTCAGGTTCATCCGTTCTATACACCCCGCACTTTCTGCCGCGCACTTTGAAGTGAGTCTTTTTGGATTGAGTATACGATCGAAAGATCTATTCATATGGGTACCAATATTTTCCTTGGACTGTTCACACAAAACCATTACGTAATGCATAAAAAAGAGTACAAACGGGGAAAGAAACGAAAGTTATGTAAAAAACTGTGGCATGTGCTCAATTTGCTGCAAGATCAATGCCAATTGCGGGAATAAGTGATCGATATTAATTTGAAAAACAGTTAAGGAATATTTTTAAAAAAATTGTATGTGTCTGTTAAATTTTTTAAAGCGTGAAGCGTTGTTAAAGGCAACAATATTTGCTTAAATGTGTCGATTCGGTTACATCATGACCCGCTAACCTCAACCTTGTCGTCGTCCATTCCACAGCATCCTCGCTAGCCAACATGTTCAAATCTTTGTTCGAGGCCGCTCAGAACTCAACGTTCAAGTCGCCGTTCACCAGTGCTAACTGCCAGGCTGCCACGCCCTCACCTTCAGCCTACTCCTCGGCCAGCGATGGAGCCGCCCGCCAGCTGAGCCCCAATCACAATTTCGCAGCCGCAGCTGCCGTACAGGGAGGTGAGTTGGAGTAGGAGTTCTGTTGGATTTAATTAAATGGAATTGTGCATGTCTATATTTTTTCAGATTCTTGTGAGTTTGGCTCGAATCACTACTTCTTGCTGTGTGGTCTGGGTGGTATTATCTCGTGCGGTACTACGCACACCATGGTGGTGCCTCTGGATTTGGTCAAGTGCCGTCTCCAGGTGGATCCGGCCAAGTACAAGAGTGTCGTTAACGGCTTCCGTGTCAGCTTGGCTGAGGAGGGCGTTAGGGGTCTGGCTAAGGGCTGGGCGCCCACTTTCATTGGCTACTCCATGCAGGGTCTGTGCAAATTCGGTCTATATGAGGTCTTCAAAGTTATATACTCCAATGCCATTGGCGAGGAGAACGCCTTCCTTTATAGAACTGGCCTTTATCTGGCCGCTTCTGCCTCGGCTGAGTTCTTTGCGGACATTGCGCTGGCGCCCATGGAAGCCGCTAAGGTCAAAATTCAGACTACGCCCGGATTTGCTAAGACGCTGCGCGAGGCGCTGCCTAAGATGACCGCACAGGAGGGCATTTCGGCCTTCTACAAGGGTCTGGTGCCACTCTGGATGCGACAGATTCCATACACCATGATGAAGTTCGCCTGCTTTGAGCGCACGCTGGAGCTGCTCTACAAGTACGTGGTGCCCAAGCCACGCGCGGATTGCACTAAGGGCGAGCAGCTGATTGTCACCTTTGCCGCTGGTTACATTGCCGGTGTCTTCTGTGCCATTGTCTCCCATCCCGCTGACACAGTCGTGTCCAAGCTGAACCAGGCCAAGGGCGCCAGCGCTCTTGATATTGCCAAACAGCTTGGCTGGGTTGGTAAGTGACCCATCAATCCCTTTGCTAATGCTGCTTAATAATCCCGACAATCTCTTGACATTATGCTACAGGACTGTGGGGCGGTCTGATGCCTAGGATTGTCATGATTGGCACACTCACTGCCGCTCAGTGGTTCATTTATGATGCAGTCAAGGTCTTCCTGCGCATGCCACGCCCACCACCACCAGAGATGCCCGAGTCGCTGAAGAAGAAGCTGGGCGTGACTGGGGAGCAGTAAGGGGCATACATAGAAGTTAACCGGTTTAAATATACATATATAGAGTGCAAACAGATATTGAACGAATAAATGCAAATTGTGTAGAAAACAAGATAAATAAAAACATACCAAACACTTAAAACTTGTGAGATGTGATCTCTTTGATTGTTACTGCTGCAGTTAAAGTCGAATGGTTCAAAGAAAGTTCTAAAAAAATATGCCATACAGACTTTACCACAATTTGTTAAGGAAAACCTATGTGTAATATCCGTTTTGTCAATTTGCGCGCGCAATGCGTTCGTAAATTCTTTTGCAGCCCTGGGCGAAGAGTAATGCATAAAGTGCCGTGCGTTTAGGGCTGCACAAAATTGATGCTGCCTGGTCACCCTGGCCGCCGGCTGCAAATGCCGCGCGTTTAAATTACTCTGACTGACTTCTTTTGACTGGAAACGTTGCGAGCAGCGAATTGTAAACTATTTAGTCATCATAAATCCCAAATTAGTTGCCTAAAAACCAGCAGAATTATGTTTTTAATAAAATCCAGCACTAAAGCTTAAATAGCTGGGATCTTATTTCCATTTCATGAATGTTAACCTATTCGGATACTGATTATTATTATTCATCAGAATGATCATTTATTATTAAAAAGTTTTTAATTATTTTCTTAAAATTAAAATTTAAAATTTTAATTGAGCCAACGACATATACTGGCTTCACATACAGCTAATCATTAATCAAAGGCTAGCACAAATTATTTATGATTTTGTTAAGTTAATTTAATGCAAAGCAAGCGCATCGAAGCATCACAATTCTTTTGTCACCACCTGCTGTGAGATATATTTTAAAAGACCCTGATCAGACACGTGGAGTATTTTGCTACCTAATCGCACAAAGCTGTTCTTCCGTTAAAGAAGGTATTCATTTGCTCTCATATAATATCACAATTAATCAGGAAACAATGACCAACTAATTAAGTATATATTCTACTTAGCTTAATGTGTAGCTTTGAACTTGACTATTTTGGAGAACATTGTGTCCAGAGCTCATGTTAACCCTTGGACATTTACAGTTAGACAACTGACGTAACAAACCGTATTGAAAATATTTGAATCTTTGCCAATTATGTGCTCATCCGATTTCAAGGTCACCAAGCATGCGAATCGTCGTGCTTATTTTTGATGGATTACGTGACTAGGGGAACCGAGATGCACCAGATGTGGCCTATGTGTGTCAAACGAGGGAGGGAGTTACGTGCATGGCATGCCGAATATTTGCTGCATATGTTTAATAATTTGATATAAAAATGCGTTAGCCCGAAGACTTGTATTGCAGTTTGAAGCCCAGCTTTGATCAAAATGCTGCTAAAGGTGGGTTGCATTTGTAGACAGTCTCCATAGAGAGAGAGAGAGCTCAAAACTTGTTATCATTAAAGGTAATACTTGTTATCGCCACCATTGCTGGCATCCAGGCTGAGTCACCTGCGAGAGCTCCATATGCTCCGGCAGGCTGGCGTCCGCGTGTGCCATTTAATTTGCCTGGCCAGAATCTGCCGCCAGTGGGAGCCGGCTTTGAGATCAGCAGAGAACGCGTTGAGCACGCTGGCACTCTCAATGCAGCTCAGGCAAATTCCAATTACTTGCCACCAAATGCCGAAGTACCCAACCAAGGAGATATATTGGACAGGGAGCGGCAGGCGACGCAGCAACCAAGTCCGGCAGCCCAATACGGAGCCCCAGTTGATGGTGGCTTTAGGATAGACTATCCAGATGAGGAATACCCCGCTCCGTCCACTGATTTGCAGTCAAGAATAGAGGAGGGTCGTTACTATATAGTTTCTTCCGATAACAAGCTGCAACGTGTAGTCTATCGGACTGTGAAAAATGCAGAGGATGCCGCTGGCGATGGCTTCACGGCCCAGCTGAGATACTCCTCCGTGGGTGAGTTGCAGGATCCGATTTTTAAATATAATAGTCAGGGCCAATTGGAGCGCGTGCTGAAGTAAATATTCTCAGATTTCGGAATATGTCAATATATGTGGCATAAATATTTGTGCAATTAAAAAAGTTGGTACTCCATTTTTTCTTTACTTTGTTTTATACAAAAATGCTTCTTTATTCATTATCATTATCATTATACACAAAAAATCTCATATGTCTTCGTACACATTTTTCCATTTAAAGAGTGTGGCTCCAATGCATTTTTCATCAGAATTCATTAAAATTAAATACAATGCTTATGTATATGTATATGTATGTATGAATGCGTGTGATGGTCACAATATGTATGTATGTGTGTGTGTGTCTGTGTGTGTGTCCGCAACTGTGTGGAACAACACAAAATGAAGGCGCTTAACAAAACAAACGGCAAAATACAGGGAACATGAGGCATAGGCGTAGGCATAATGGAACAGTGGAACAGTGGAAAATGGAACGCGCCTGGCTATGGCAAAATGGCGGCGTTTCACTAAAGTTGGACAGCGGGAGGGTGACAGTGGGTGACAGTAGAGATGACAAGCATGACAAGCATGACAAGCCAATGCATGTCAAACTGTGCTCGCTGCAGCGGCAGCAGATGCTTTTAATACTCAGCTCGGTTAGCGATAAAAAATAAACAACAACGATATAGACAAGTATAGTTACAGGGTCGAAACACCAGAAGGTAACGCCTTACTGGCACTTTCCTTACTGATAGCCATTGAATTTGCCCTGCTGCGCATTGCTGTCGTAGCCGCCGCCGTTGCGTCCATTGCCATTGCCATTGCCGTTGCCGTTGCCCACCTGCTCGTAACGGATGGTTGGGCGGTAACCATTTTGATCGGCCTCGTATTCGACGATCTGCTTGCGTCCGTCGGGCAGCAGCACGTAGTAGCGGCCGACGGCCAGGTCACCGTCGCGCGATTCCATGTGGCCAAAGTCGTTGCCGGACTCGTAATCCTGCACGTCGTATTTGAATTCATATTTCGCCGGGCCGTACTGCTCCTCATCGCGCTGACCATAGCCGCTGCCGCCGTTGCCGCCGCTGCCATAGCCGCCGGCACCGCCGCCATTCTGTCCCTTAAAGATCGCTCCGGTCAAGGCAGGTGCGCCGTACTGGCTCTGGGGCAGGGGCGCGCCGTAGCTGTTGCTGGGCGCCGCGCCACCAGCCTGGCCGCCGCGCTGGGGAGGCAAGTAGTTGTTGGCGGGCGACTGATAGCTCTGTGTGGGCGGCAGATAGTTGTTCGACGGCGCCTGCGGCGACTGATTGGGTGGCAGATACTGGTTCTGGGGCACCGGTGGCTCCGCTTGCGTCCAGGCGGCAAGGCAGACGAGCAGCGCAATCGTTGTAAAGCACTGCAATTGGAAAGGGAAAATGGGATTTGATCATTTGAGTAGGAGGCGGAGCAGGCTTGGAGCTTGCAGTCAACCAAATTAAGTTGTTTATTATATTATCAGTTATTTGTTACTATTTGGAAAGCGTTTTATTTGGTAACCATGACCGATTCGGATGAGGGCGCCTGGATACCCTGGTTCTGCAAGCAGCGCGGCAACGAGTTTTTCTGTGCAATAGACGAGGACTACATCCACGACAAGTTCAATCTAAACTTTCTCGACTCGAATGTAAGCAACTATAGGCGCGCCTTGGAAGTTATACTGGATCTGGACACGGGCTCTGGCTCGGATGCGCCGCCCGAGATTGAGCTAGAGCAGTGCGCCGAGAAGCTATACGGCCTAATCCACGCACGATTCATATTGACGAATCGCGGCATTGACCTGATGTTGGAGAAGTATCAGAAAAGCGCCTTTGGCATATGTCCTCGTGTTTTTTGTCAGCGCCAACCAGTGCTGCCCATCGGCCTGAGCGATAATCCTGGTGAGGATATGGTGCGCATCTTTTGCCCCAAGTGCAACGATGTCTATGTGCCCAAGTCGGCGCGGCATGCGTCCGTAGATGGCGCCTTCTTTGGAACCGGCTTCCCCCACATGCTCTTCATGGTTAAGCCCGAAGTGCGCCCCAAACGGACCAAGCAGAGGTTTGTGCCAAGGTTTGTGTGTGTAATTTAGCTTCAATTAAACTGGCAAAAATAGCGCTTATTTATCGCTCCTTACTAGATTATATGGGTTCAAGATTCATCAGATGGCGTATCGATCCGCCGATCCCAACATCAAGATGCAACATGGTGACCTCGATAGCAACTAAATGTTACGTCTTACAAGCCACATCTTGGATCCCGTGAACAAATTATATATATATACCATATATACCTGAACTACAGTTTATTGTCTTCTGTTTCCATATGTTTTTCTCGCCCTTTCCTAAGAATCTCATTAAAATATCATAATCATAATTAGCTATGCACTACTCCACTTCAGCAATTGCCCATACACATTGTTTATAATAATAATTATGCTTTGTTTTGGCGTTTAGGCGTGTAATATGCAAATTTGTGGAAATTGGGTCGCCGATGGATGACACTGGCTGATCAGCTAAATGCTGAAGTGAAGGGCCAGCTCCCAGGTGACTTGGCATGTTGAGTATACGACAGGTTGACAGTGCAAGCCGGAGTGCTATAGCAGGCAGCTTAATCTTGCATGCGACAAAACTAAAGACTTAGGCAACAAACGTGCGTTTTTGGCTTAAAGGAACTTGAAGATTGCTTTTCCGATTGCTTGGCACTCTGTTGGCATCTGTTGCGCGCAAATTGTGAAGGGCTAGCTCTCAGGTGACTTGGCATGTTAAGTATACGACTAGTTAACGGTGCAAGCCGGCGTGATATAGCAGGCAGCTATATTGTCGCATGCGACAAAACTAAAGACTTAGGCAACAAACGTGCGTTTTTGGCTTAAAGGAACTTGAAGATTGCTTTTGCTTGGCTTCTTTTTCGCGCACAAATTGTGCAACATTTTTCTTATCCAAATTATTTTTATTGCGAGCGCAAGACCTTCACTGACTTTCATGCCTCATTGGCTTTTCAAATACTAGAAGCAGAAAAACATTTTATATTGTTTTGTTGCTTTTGCCCGTCGCTATTTAGTTTTAATCGTCCCTTGCTCATCTCTGCTGCAGTCCAAATTTGGGCATGGACTCAGTACAAGTCTTTTAATTTATGCATTGCAACATGAACAAACAACTGCGTTGCCACCAACAGCAATACCTTTTCTATATACCCTAAGTGGCTGTTAAATTGTTTTACTAAAGAGGCGCCAATCAACGAATACGATTTAAACAGAAGCCGCCTCAAGTTCGAATCGTGTCGAATTTCGTTTGCTGCAGAGCTATATTTATTCGAATGTGCCAAATTTATGCGAACTAGCAGTTAAATTATTAACTGATTAATTGTGTTTTTGAACTTGACTGCTTGACTCCTTTTTTGCATATTTTTCTTTGTAGGTTGCCTTTTGAAATTCCTAAATAAATTTAACTATTGTATTTTAGGTTGGAAACTCAAAGTTTCACAGAAGCACAATATAAGAACTGAACTAAAAACCCGAAATTACTTATATAAAAAATGTCTTGAATTGGAGCTGGTTTTTTTTTTTTCCAAATTAAAGTCTAATATTTGTTCGCAACATTCTTCGATGTGGCCAAGTGCCTAAGTACTGCACTGTTCGCACTCGTTGCTCGTTGCAGTCCTTTTGGCAGGACCTTTCACACCACTTTGCACTGACAGTCCATATGCTTGGCATATTGGAAATGAATGTGGACGCGTTTTATTGTATTTGTTCTATACCTTCATTTTGTGTAGTCACTTGCTTGGTTTTGGTACAAAACACACACGAAACTTTTACTGAAAACTCGACGCTGGTGGCTGAGATTTAACTGGGATTGGTGTTTGCTGTTCTTCTTGCGAAGATGGTTGACTTGATTGTGATACTGAAACAATTTCGTAGGCCAGTATTTATATTTGAAATTTGCTGCATTCGCTGTTGCTGTCGCTGTTGCTGTCGCTGTCGCAGTCGCCGTCGCAGTCGCTGTTGACGTCGACGTCGCTAGCAGAAGCAACACAAAAAATAGCGCGCCAAATTTTCGTATCTTTATGTTTTTTTTTTTTCTGATTTTTCTCATTTCAATTTTTTTTGTTTAGAGCTTCAAAGAGCGCGAAGTAAGTAGCAATGCAAAGCAACACACAAAAAACATTACAAAATAATGCAAAGCAACATCAGCAGCAGCAGCAACAACAACAACAACAACAGCAACAGCAACAACAATAGCTACAGCATCGAGTGCTCTCGGCTCTGGCTCGTGAGCAGATCCCACAGCAAAGCGGACGCTTTAGTGTTATAGTAAACTAGTTAGTTTTAAATTGAAGCGCCAAACACACATTTGACGACTTGGCTGGAGCGAAGATGAGCGCCGCACATTCAACAAAATGAGCAGCGCGGGAGTAATACGCTCCTGGCCAGGTCCAAACCCTAGACCATGCCCGTATGCCATAAACATTTGTGTTGTTGTTGCTGTTGTTGTTGTTGTTGTCATGTAATGGCAAAAACACTTATTTGTAATGGGATTAGTCATGCAGCTGCTCAGCGGCGCGAGGGCCGCAGGTGAGCGGAACTGGAGCTGCCACCGGTTGCCTGTGCTCCACGCATCTTCAGTGCTTCGGCTCTTCGCCGAGTCAGTCGTGTGGCAGTCACCACAGCGGCAGCAGCACCGGCAGCAGCAGCAGCAGCAGCGGGAGCAGCAGTCGCAGTAGCGCGGCTGAAACGAAAGACTTAAGGCGCGAACTTGCGCTTACGTTTTACAAATGTGTTGCTAAAGACAAAAACAAAAAAGGCTTATAACAACAACAAAAATTCTATTTTTTCTGCACATTTTTTTCTGCTCTGCAATTTGACAAGAAATTAACTTATTTTAGTTCAGCTTTATGTGTGGGCGTGGGAACTGTCTGCGTTTTGTTGTAAGCTTGTAAGCTACTTGAAAATTTTAATGAGGCGCACTCCGTCGGGCTGGGAGAGATATGCAAAAAAGGTTCAGGTGATGAAATGGGATTTGGTTTGTGAATGTGAATGTTAGAATGTTGCAAAAACTGTTGGCTTGCAGTTAACCAAAGCATGTTGATCAAGATGCTAATAAACATGTTTATGGCCGCATTTTGATGTGAATCATATCGAGACTAATGCAATTTTTTATCTGAAATCGGTTAAAAAAAAAAAAAAACCAGCTGAAGCGATAAATCTGCTTGCACACATTCTACATCTTGATCAGAATTAAGCTGTGAACTAAAAGTATAATTGCTTAGACTATGGATAGGAGTTAGGTGTGGAAATGGCTGCTGAAGGTCATTTGTTTTTATTTATTAGCCAATTTTTGGCAATTTTTAATTGCACAAAACTTAACAAATTAAAAAACAAAAAACAAACAAAAAAAACCAAGAAAAGGAAAACAAAGAAACCTAACGAGCACTTCAGCAATTGTAACAAATTCAAATAAAGACCATTGTACAGGTAAAAAAAAAAAATGATTGCCATATTTATTCAGCCGGTGGGCGTAACATTTATCACGATCTGCAAATACTTTAAATGCCGTTGAGTTGCAAATTGCGTTCGTTTTGCCTTGCCATTGTTTAATGTGAATGCGTAAATATCATTATTGACATTTTACCAAAAAATGCTGTTGTTGTTGTTGTTGCATATCATGTTTTTGCTGTCGGCACGAGCCGTCTGTCTGACTTTCACATTTTAATGTTAAGGTCCATTTTGATAGTAACGAGATAATAATAATGAGCTGCACAGCAAATAAAGGAACTGCCAAGTTTCGAGTGACCTGCAGACTCAGTTATGGAAATAATCAAAAACTACACTTTGGCAGAACTTTAGCATGACGAATGCGTTCGAAGGAAACCCTTTAAAACAAATAATGACTGACTGGCTCAAGGCTCGTTTATTAAATGCTTAGAAAATGCCCAAGCCCGAAATGTGCTATACGTGAATATAATAACATCCATCAATGCTGAACTGCATAAATTGCAAGTAATAGCCTGGCCTTGTTGATGGCCAAAATCTGCCTAAAAGGCAATAAACAAATTTTATAATAATTACAAAATGAACACGGCAAATGCTGGCAAACATGCCAAAACTATAACATTAAAAACAAAAAAAAAAAACATACCACAGAGCAATAAAATGCATATTAAGTCGAATTAAAAGCACAACAATTAAGCCCCAAGCCCCAAACAAAATCTGATTCAATAGCAAATGCAAACATTTGTGTAATCATTTTCGAGCACATCAAAATATCATTTAATTTCCTGCATACATGGTATTTCTTTAGAAAATAAACAAATAACGCATTTTGCCGGCTAATTTACATTGAACGTGCCCGAAAAGCTGCCCCCCGCCCATCCCGCTTGCCAGTCGATGAGGCGCCAACTCCGAGCTGAAGAGACATCCAAATTGTAATTTCTGTTTGTGTTTAGAGAGGCTACCTTGAAAACAGGTGTGCGTGTGTGTGTGCGTGTGTTGTAGTGTTTGTTTTGTAACCTAGAACGCAGACGAGTGGAACGTATAATTTATATTAAACTACTATAATTTTGGATGCACTGCCCGCACAGCGAGCTGTAAATCAATTAAGGCATTTCCATGTAAATTGCGGCGCACTTCAATATGGATGATGATTATGATGCTTCGCGGACAGCGGGAGGGCGGCAGTAACTAGAGGGGGGCGGGGGGGCGGCTAGTAAATGCGGCATTAGTCAAGGGCATTTAACAATTGGCCGAGTCTAACCAGATAAATGGCTACAGCTGTATTCTTAAGATCGACTCTAAGCTACCCTGTAGCTAGCATGATTTACACTAAATAAGTTTCTTTTCCTGCGATTCTTTCTACAGAGCTATATGATATAGCGGCCCGATACTGTTCAGGAATGTATATACTTAATTTGCTCAAACATATCTTTAACTAAATTAAATAATGTACCAGGGTATAAGAAGAGTTCATACAACGATTTTTCACACACTTGTTCGCCTTGTGGGCGGCAATTTAAATAAACAGAATAACATATTATCTGCGTATGCTATAAAAGACTTATAAAACAAAATAACATATTATCTGCGCATGGCATAAAAGACTTATAGCCCAAATTTAGATCTTTGAGATCCACGTGCTTTTTTTATCCAACGGACAGGCAGATGGACTGATAAACGTGATATTATTGTGTGTAATGAAAACGAATAAAAAGATTTATTTAAATTAATTTTCAAGAATTCAAGAATTATTATTTTTGTATACTTTTCATCAAAACAAATATGTGCAGCTCACAAGATAATTGTATTAAGATTGTTCTCTTAAGCTTGTAAAAAAAAAAAACGTTGTTGATTTTCCTAAAGTAAGAAATAAAAATGTATTTTTCTCATAACTCTGATGTGTGTAGTCGCGGCACAATTTGGCCTAAGCAACAGCATAAACGTGTACTTTGAAATCATGGCATAAAGCTGACTTTATGCTATATGGACGCTGTTTTGTTGAGAGTTTCGGCTGATGTGCGCATTCTGACGGCATTCTTCGGCTGCTCGAAGGTCGCTGCTGCCTTTTGGCAGAATCAGAGTAAAAGCTGCTCGACTTGAGAGCCTGGACCTATGGCATTTAAAGCCGAGTCGCAGCAGTCGAGCAGTCGAGCAGTCGAACAGACGATGTCAGCCAAATCATAAATGCACTCCATAAAGTAATTACGTGCACTCGGCGACTGCAACTGCGAAATTAGTTGGTTGGCAAAGTGCTCGGCATCAATAATTAAAATGTGTACATCAATTCAAATTGAAAGCCAGAACAGTTTTGGTTAAGTCGAGTATTTGGGTAGCGCATCCAAACTTGTCAGTTCTCGGTTGTCGGCGATGATTGATGTGCCGCTCGAAAAAAAAACACACACACACACACACACACACAGTTTGAAAGCCATTGGTGCGACAATGCACTGCAATTTGTGGGCGCTGCAAGCGTCCTAGATTTGTTTATGGCCCAGCTACACATAAAAATAGTTCCCACTCAAAAAAAAAAAATAAAATAAAAAAATGTCAATGAGGGGCGCTACAACCACTCGGAGGGGGCCAACGGCAAGAAGTGCCAGCCAAGGCAATATGTGGCAGTCAAGTTGGCTAAATTGAAATGATTATGTTTTGGGCTGCCTTTTGTTGCAGTCTGATGCTGATGTTGCAAGCGCAGAGGCTCACGCTGAGGCCGAGGAAGCCGCAACAGTTGTGAGCAACATTAGAAGGTGCTGCGTGTTGCGCTGCTTAAGCCTAATTGAATTTCGCCTTTTGGCCGGCAATTTGTTAGGCTGCAGTTCAATGAATGGTCCATTGTCTTGGACCAGGCCAGGCTGGCAAGTTCTTTAGAGTAACCGCAGTTGCATAGTCCGACCCCAAGACTGGTCTGCGGTCGCAGCTAATCCGCTTGCCAAACACGTACTCAGACGCTCATGTGTTTGCGCTCGCAACTTGACGCCACTTGTGAGAATAACTTGAACTCCAAGCCGGAGCTTTGTGCACATCCTACTTGGCACGCTGCGTGGGGGTCACACAATCACACACACAACATCCATAGCTCGAGTTTTTGATTGGCATTTAACGGCCTACCCACATCCATATCCAAGATATTCCAAAACACAGATCAACACATGCTCATACACAAGCACAGATGTATAAATAATTATTACGATACTTGCGTCAGTCATTAATAAATAATATTGATAAACACTTTGCTCTGCTCTCCGGCGCACCAACGACTTCCGCCTCGACAAAAGACAAAAGATCTGCCAATCCGAATACGAGCACTCGCACTCGCCTCATTCTCCAGCTCGACCCGTACAATGTAGTTACTTAAGAAAAGGTTACGATGCTAACCATAACCAACCACAACGGCCTCATCCTTAACAAATTGACATTGAAAACGACAGCGAACAAGTCAACAACGACGGCATAGGCCACACAAATTTCGTTATCTACTTCAATTTGAATTGAACTTCATACCCCATGCACAGTGGTTAAAGAATGATATATTCCAACTGTAAACGATATGTAAAATATGGTAAAAAAAAAAGTGGGAGCGGCTTTTATCGGCACGCAGAGGAATACATACCCTAGTGGGCCCTTGGCTTACGGAGTAAGGAGATTGGATCGGTATTTATTGTCCGATCTGTATATAAGGAGATTGGATCGGTATATATTGTCCGATCTGTCTAACATTTTTAGAGCTGTTTATATCTTAAAATTGTTGGAGAAAAGCGGAGAGGCATCCAAAAAGTAAAATATTATGTGTACTATCAGCCAGTTGTTCGGTTCAGCTCCCTCCCTATAGATTCGGTTATTGAACATAGTTTTCCACATCCATTAATCCTGGGGTTCTATATCATTTTCAAACTTTAATGGCACCTTTAAGCTTGTAAGGCTTATTTGTCCGTTCCACTAAAAATATGAAGTGCCGTAATTAAAGGTCTCCTGCAAAATTGTTTTAATTTTGAACAAAACATTTTTGAAGAATTTTATATCTTGGTTTTGGGTGGTTTATTGTGAAAGATAATATTAAATCCCGAATTGAAACATTTTCGGTTTGCAGTCTTGGCTTAAGTCTAGATCTACATATTGGAACATGAAAATATTAAATTTTATCATTAATTATGGTGCAGTTTTTCATTTTGTCTGATTCATTAACTCTTATTCATATTGTGTGATTCATTAACTCTTTTAAATTTGCGCACCCAACTCTTAATTTGATTTGATTTTTGCCCCACGGTAAAAAGACAGCATGAGGTGCGGGCTCGATTTCGTATGCAATTGTTCGTAAAACAATTAACAAATCATAATTAAGCAAAGAATGTATTCATATTTGACTTTGTAGGTTTCTGTAATGGAATCTGATGTGCCTTAGCTGAAAGAGTTCATGCCCCGCATGGTTTTTTGTTATTGTTGTTGTTGTTGTTGTTGTTGTGAAAAACACTTTCGATTTTTCCTACAAATTTGATGATTGTGCAAGAGCTGTGCACAAGATTGCGTCAGCAGCCAGCGAGCCAGTCAGTGAGTCAGTGGGTCGAGCTGAATGCCGTCCCAGGTTGAATCCGACTTTTACCTAATAGAACACGTCTCGTTATGCGCATTAACAGTGCCTGCAAAACTATTGTGAGAGACCCGCAACAGTTGAAGATTCGTGTCATTTGCATATGGAAGACCATAATCGCCCGTTGATCAGCCGAGATCAGCTGGGACCGCTTGTGGAGCAACACGGTCCAGTCACCTGGCTTGGATCGCGGCGAGGTTGGGTTTATCACGAAAGCAATTTGCAGCCACCGACGACGACGGCCGATCAATCATTATCAGCTGGCGGTGGCAAATGTCAAGGCACATCCTTCCATCCAACCAATTACCAATTTTACCCCCCATAGAATGCCGCACAGTCTGCGATATATATATAGTATACACCATATACCATAATGAGCTGGCAAATGTTGAAAGTCCAAGTGTTGTCGCTTTAGACATGCCAAAAACTGCTGCCGGGCATTGTTAAAAGATGCAAATGTTAAAAGATGTGTTTACACGTTAACATAGTTAACTATGATGTGTTCATAAACTGTTTGCATTTGTTTTTTAAGCGATTGCTGAACTTATTTTCGCCTATCAAAATTGTTTAAAAATTATGTTAAGTAATTTCAGTTAAATATAATATAATATAATATTAAAACTTATTTCTACTTAGCAAAAGCGCCTAACTCTTCAAAGAGCCAAAATATGGCAAAGAAATTTGTCCAAACTTTGAGCTTAAAAAGGAAGGGAATATGGAGAGGATAATTTTTTGACAGCCAAATTTCGCAATTCTCGAGTGTGTAATACTAATAATACTCAAAAACGGACGGACAGGCAGACGAATCTATCCAGATCAACTCAGCTTGTCGTCATGACCAAGAATATATATACTTTATAGGATCGGAGATGTTTCCTTCTGTCAGTGAGATTCCTGTTACATTCGCCTGCTACACAAGATTTTAAAAAAATACAGTATAAATTCTTTATAAATCTGATCTTAAAAAGATAACACTTGCTGGATCTTCCAGAAATCTTTATAAATTAGTTGAAATACACAAACTACAATACATATGTTTATTGTTTGTTCTGTCTGTTAAGTTTTATTGTATCTTTGCTTGAGTTAAGAAACAATAAATCTGAACAATTTTTGATTTGAAAAGATAACTATTCTTGAATTGATGGCGCATAAACCCCGCCTTGCCGTTTGGCAGTCGCCTTTCTTTCTGTGGAGCAACAGCATCAAATCAATTTAAATTGAATTGTGAGCTCCGTCGGAGATCGGTCGCCCTCATCTGTTGGCATATGGTATGGCAATTGTTGCACAAAATTAATTGTCTGGCCTTAAGTGTGGAGCGCCAACTCATTCGCAAGGCACGGCCGCATGTATCTGGCAGATACTTTAAACCGATTAGTTTTGGCTCTAATTTCATTTCAGTTGCTAAATTCGATAACAGCTCGCAGTTTGTTAGCCTTGAAATCGGATACGTTGCCAAATATAACATATATAACTGTTCGATGTAATGTGTGTTAATGTGCAATCGTTAGTTTTGGCCAAATTCGATGTGGCTTAAGGTTTTAATAACATTTTTTTATGCCTTTTGCACAGCAGTCATTTTCAGCCCAAAGTACCACAGAGAAGCGGCAGCTCGAAAAGCTTGTTGAATGTACATTGTGATGGTTTTTGTATACCCTGTACCCTTTGGTGCACGAGTTTTCGTTCAATTTTTGTCCAGCTTAACGAAGGCAATCCTGAACCCACAAATATATTCACACCCATTAATGATCAGGTCGATGTGCCAATTGCCTTTGCCTGTCTGCCTGTCAGCTTTCATGAACGAAAACTGTAAGAGTTAGTTAGGGTTTCTCTTTAGCCATAGATATCAACTTTGCATCTGTAAGTTTCCGTATAGTATAGATAGAGAACATACAATTTTTTTGATGCCTCCGCAAGACGAATTTCTTTTATATTTGAAAACTGTTCCATTATTCAATACTCAGGGATTAAAAAGTCATACACACAAAACTTGGCAAGTAGGTTCTTGTAAATACAGAGTAAGTATGCTTCATTTTTGGATACTGCTTCCGGCTCTTCACAATGTTTGAGTACCATATTTAATCCCTTACAATTTCAGACCGATCGGACAATAAGCATCGAAGCTATTGAAGAAATGAGGGACTATGGGAAGAAGAAGCATAGTCTGTTTATTTTTGTGGGTGCTGTACAAAAGGAAGTTCGAATTTTTGAAATGGCCTCTAGGCGTTGGGTACGAAGTGTCTTCTAGTAGGGCATTCCCCACTAGATCAACTTTAATTATTTATTTTTGATTTTGTAATGATTTTACAATAAACAGGATTGATTTTGAGGCATAAATCAAACGCATGGTTGTCGCTTCCTTGAAGATGTTGCAGAAGAAAGTGGCCGCTCTCCCCGTTGGAAGATGCGAGCTGGGACCTGGAAGTTGGGAATATGTGTTGTAACATAACGCATAGCTGTTGCTCTGGTGGGCCATAGAGTCGCATCACGATTCGCGGGCCGAAATTTATGTTTCTGCTGCTGATGTAATAATAATCACGTGCGGCTCAGGCTTAGCACAGACGACAGGTGAAAAATTGTTACAATTTGATGGCAACGCTGCAGCCAACGTGATCCGCGTTGCAGCAGTTGCAAGGTGGTTTACAATGCGGTGGGGCGGGCTGCCTCTGCTCTGTGGGATGTGCTGTGCGGAGGCTGTGTGTTTTTTTTTTTTTATTTTTATTTTATGTGACACTAAATTGTGTTTTATTGTTGTTTTACTGTTTTTAGAATGCAATTTTTCGGAATAGTTAATTATATATTCACGTATTAGCTGGCTAACATGATTTACGAACGTTGCCCCAAGCAGCTTTCCGAGCATTATGCTATTACATAGTTGTAAATCTGGTTCAAGAATTTCAATTAAATGAGCTGGAGTTAGCCAAGCTCAGAGAACAATAAACATGTCTGTGTCCATCTATAAGCCCGTCCTCACTGAACTGCATTAAAGGTTCTTTTTTTTTATTTTCTATTCTTTATTTTCTTGGCTGACAGAACATTCGATAGCTCTGAAGATCCAGAAGCTTCGCAACTAGAGTTTTCATAACAGATCGAATAGAACCGCGGCTTTAATCTTATCAAATGACATTTCACCTCCGATATTATGCAATTATCGCAGATTCATACATTCCCTTTCGTTTGAAAATAGAAAATAATTTATGATTTCTGGAGATATTAGTTTCGCGACTAACATCAGGCAATATTGTTCATGAATATACATATAAATATTGATCTATTACTATTTATGTATAAAAACATGAACTAAATATCGTACGAAATGACAAAAAACAAAGCTATTCTAGATCATTTTGAGCTTGACTGGGGCGTGCTATGGCTAAGTTTTTCCGCGTCTATCTCTAATGCAAAGCTAAAAACTAATTCTAAGCGAGTTGTGATAAATTTTATAAAAGAAAGTCTTATTATCAAGAGCACAGCCAAGATCGACCAATTTCGATAACTAGCTCCAATTTCGATAACTATCGATGGTGAAAAAAATAACAACGATGACGAGACCACAGATAATATTTATATCGATATTCGCATCGATAGTTAACCAGTCGAAAGCTGTACCGTTAAGTGAAAACATAGTAAGGTCTGGTCACACCGATTTCGAAAAGCGTCATAAATGAAAAGAATACAATGGTAACTGGTAACTAGTCAGAAGATCTGATTAGGAGCAGATAATATGATGAATATAATGGGTAAGTTCGTTTATCTAGGCTAAACGTTGGCAAATTCAAGTGCCGAGGTTCAGGTTCGGCTGCGCTTTGAAGGTCTCCGAGTCTGGTGTGAAACGGCGTCAACGCGGGACATTTAATCAACACGTTTGGTTGGAATGCCCGACTCTGACGCGACTCTGACGACCCTGTAGACCTCAACTTGAAACCCTAAACTTGTTAGCTACTGTGTGCGAATGTTAAACAATTGTTTAACATTGTTGCTTGTCAGTCAGATCAAAAAATGTGTGTATCTCAGATTGAACTACGAGCGAGAGCCTCAGAATTCTTATTCTTTGGCAGCTGCTGCTGCTGGAGACTTGAGCCTTCCACTTGGAGGCAGCCCCCGCAACAGTGCCAAAAGCCATCTCGTATCTGTAAGATGCCAAATGTAACCCAAATTTGTGGCGTCTATGTTTTGTTACTGCTGTTGTTGTGGCTGTCGCTGGGGCGCCGCTCAAGTGGCATGCCACCAAAACTGCGACTCAGCCATTTGAAAGTATCTATCAAAGCAACATTGAATGCATCAACGGCGTTGTCTTAGAGTTCGACTAGCAAATCAAAAGCCGGGGACTCCACTTTAAATTGCTGCAACACGCAGAAACGCCGAAGCAGATTAATTATGACTAGAGAAGTTGAGCAGGAGGAGGAGGAGGAGGATGAAGCTTTGGAAGCTTTGCCAGCTGAGTGAATGTGTTGATCGCTGAGTTGGACAGAGTTTATTTTTGTTTTATTTGGGGGGCGGGATGCGGCGTCAACTGCTGCAACTGCTGCAACTGCCTGGCAAAGCAAAGCAGCGATTTTTTTTTTTTTTTCTGTTTCGTTTTTGAAGTGTTTGACATATGATTTTCGGCTTAAAAAAGTTTTCGAGTTACCAGTTTGAGTTTGCAGAATTTTCGTAATGATGAGCGCATTAAAATATGTATTTTCGGCTGTATTTACGGCAATACTCGGGATTGCGAAAAACCTTTGCGACTCAGATATTGCGAATTCTTTCACAACTGTGCTACGAGTGGCACAGACTTCTGTCTGAAGTTTCTTCCACCTGCTGCTGCTGCTGCTGCCGTCAAACTGACAATAAAAGCCACAAACTCAATGAGCATAAATAAGATTAGAGCGTTTCTATCGATCTCTCTTAATATTCGGCACTAAATAGCACTTTAATTGGCAGCACCCCAGCTCCATAATATTCTGCAACAATAGCCGTGCAGCTTGCCCCTTCAGCGGCGACACCTGATTGCAGGAGGAGCCGCCGCACCAGAAGACGATTTTATGCCATTGGCACATCGCACATAATTGTGGCCATGATGCGGCAAAATTGAGCAACTGCATCAGCACCAGCATCCAAGTGCTGGGTGTGTGCTGTCTGTCTAACCGAATCTCGGTGCGAGTGTTCCTATAGCTACAAATAAGTATATTCTACAATATGCTTATCATGCTTAGATGTCTTTTTTAATGCATTTTTATTATATTAAATGCACCTACCATATATATATATATATATATATATATATATATAAATATATATATTTATACGACATAAAATAATTTGTTCAGATAAGTCAAAATATTTTGACTTTAATAGACACAGATTAATGAAGATAAAGAGGTATGTAGCTATAAAAATTACCTTTTTATCATAAATAGTAAAATTTTTTTCAGAAAACAGTTAAGCCTCATTTGGTTGGAAGTTAAATATTGTATAGAAATCCGATTCGGCAGGCAATAGGCAACATCAAGTGGAATTATCGTATAATAAACTGCAATGATAACTAGTAAGAGGTTCTAGCCGGGAGCTCCCGACTAGAGGATACCCTGAACCCTCTGCTTCCAACACCAAATGCAGATATATATACTTTCTAGAAGCTACATGTCAAGTTTGGTGACTCTAGCTCTTATTATTTACCAAAATTGCTCAAAAAACAGGATTTCGATATCGATTTTTATCGATTATCGAACTCGATCTACGTAGGCACTAGGAGGACCTACAGCTAAAATTTCAAGTCTCTAGCTCTTAGAGTTTCCGATATCCTTGTGTTCAGACATACGGACAGACGGACGGACGGACGGACGGACAGAAAGTCGGACGGACAGACAGACGGACATGGCTAGATCGACTCGGCTATTGATGCTGATCAAGAATATATATATTTTATGGGGTCGGGGAAGCTTCCTTCTGCCTGTTACATACATTTACATTTTGCACAAATACAATATACCCTTTTTACCCATTTTAAATGGGTTCAGGGTATAAAAAGTATTTACAGGGTATGTGTTCACATAAGAGTCAAGATGTCATCAAATAAAACTAATTCACTTTTAAGCTAAGACCAATCTGTTATCCTAGCTTGAGCTTAAAAGTGTAATAGTTTTTTTATTTATTGTCTGTATATAAACTTAAATTGAAATCTGAAGAGAAAAACAAATATTAACACTTTGTAAGACATTAACACTAAAATTTCTAAACTGAAAACGTAAATCTTGAAAAATATAAAAATATATTTAATTATAGACAGTATTTAATCGATCGAGTTTGCTTCCTTTCGCCAGCTACATGTTTATGCCCAGCTTCATTTTAATTACTCAGACGAATTTTAATTGATTCAGAGATTTAATTGCAATGACTCCGGCCAGGAGGGGTATGCCAGTTAATTCAATTGTTGACATTTCAATCAGTTTGTTGCCACCAATAACAACAATTACGGCCAACCACACAATACAATTAGGCGTACCTAAGCCATTTCGTTGCACAACACGCAGTTACTTAATTACACATAATTAAAGTATCTAAATCAGTCGAGGCCCCCATAAATGTTGCCGCTGTCGGCCAGTGGGAGTAGTGCAAAGGGTCTCCGTCTGCGAGTCGAGTCTCCCAATCTTCCAGTCGACTATATTTATGACATCCGTCAGCCGTTTGACTTTCTAACACAGTTTCGGTTCAGTGTTGCCAGCTTAAAAGTTAAAAAAAAAGCTAAAAATAGCTGCATTTATTGAATGAGTTGGCAATGTGGTAGGATCAAAAAGTAAAGAGCTCTCTTTAAACAGTTTCCTTTCAAGCAGTTGGAAATGTTAACTTCTTGTTTAAGCAAAACTTCCACAAATTTAGCTTTTTAATCAAATAGTTTGACTTTTCCACAAGTACATGTTTAATGCTTTCGCAGCACCGATCAGCCCTCTTTTAATGAAGTTTGGATTCTTCATCTCAACACTAAGACTTTCTGTTTATATTCTTTAGACTCTATTTAAGACATTAAGTCACAACACAACGCTTATCTACTGATGACAAAATCGTGAAATTTCTCATTGGTAGATGATAATAATAATTAGGAAGACAATAAAAAAAAAAGTGAAAAGGGAACCAAAATATGTTGAAAAAGATTAGCTTAGTTAGTTTAAGCTGCCAATTTGTAAAAGTTTCTCTAATCGCCAAATTTAGCTCGAAAACAGCTAAATTGGCAACACTGCTTCGTTTCGCTGTACTCGATTTTAGGTTTTCAGTTTTCAGTTTTTCTGTTTTCGATGTTCGATTTGGATATATTTTGGGTGCTCTCCCAGTTGCTCGAGTACTTGTGCTGCGTAATCGGGGCCATCTGCCAGACGGCGGCAGGCGGCGAACCGAGGAGCGTTGATGTTTTTGGGAATTTGTGGCCACAATGACTCGCAACTGAAGTATCATAAACATTCACTTTTACGTGTGTGAGTGTGTTTGTATCTGGCGTTGCAGTCGTCAACCAATTTCCTGCTACTTGATACAGTTTTATGTGTCAGGCCCGCAAGGTCGTCGCATGGCTTTCAGCGTTATGGCTGTCTATACATATCGTTTGTTTGTTTGTTTGTTTGTTGATTTATGCAATAAACAAATAACATTTAAACGGGCATACAATTGTTGCCGCGCTCTGGTTATTGAAGTTGTTCCCGTCCAAATGCCAAAGCAATTGCCACTGCAGCTGTCGAAGAGATGCTGCTGCTGCATTTTGGGATCTGGAGCTGTCAAGTTATCAATATGTCTCACCTTCGAGTCGACACTTTTACTTTTGTTGCTGTTGCCGTGCTGCCAAAATCACGCAATCAATCCACTTGGAATGTGGCCACAGCCAACGGAGGCGCCGCCGCCTCAAGTTGAACTCCACAGTGTGTAAATACTTACGATTAATTACATCGGAGCACTCTTTGACAAGCTCAATAGCTTGGATGAGAAATTTCTATGGTCATTATGCTTGCCGATTTGTGGGGCAGCCTTTACCTGTCCGGCCTTTGTGTGCGATAATCGAGCGTAAAATGGGCCAGACACCACATCAAAGCAGCGCAGCAACAATACAAACACCACCAGCAACAACAACAACAACAGCAAATGGCCAAAGGCAACAGATGCGAATTTGTTGGCCGTGTTTGGATTTCTTTTACAAGTCGCCGATGGGGCTCGCAAAAATAAACTGAAGAGCACTTCAAGGGATCCCAAGCGCTGAGGCGTCAATATGCAAATTGTTAATAGCTAAGGCCAAAAAGAATAAGCCAAAAAAAATAAAAAATAAGACAAAGCCAAAGCTGGACCCGGAGTCTAAGATGCTCAAGTGCTTGATTAATTGACTCTAAAATTAATTATTATAATTTATGCAAATTTGATTTGCGACTCGTTTAATATTTGCTAATGGGACAATGCGGCGTATGCGTAACGAGAAATGCATTTGAAACTAGTTAACGTTAATAATGATTGTATTTAGTTCACTTCAAATCAAAATAAACAAAATAATTCTTTAAAACTAATTAATTTCAAATTTTGTAAAGAAGATGCTTACAGTAAAGCCTTTTAAATTGGCGGTTGATTTGAATCAAAAGTTCCTTGCAAATAACCACCTGGTCACACTTAACCCAACGAAATTGCCTGACGTCGAATTCAATATCATTTACTTGGTTTAGGTATAGGCATTCACATTCCTTTTGAGTGTCATCCCATGTCTTTACGGACGACTGCTTATCGTGCAACGACTGCTAACTGCAGTTGCTGCCACAATCCAATTAACCTTTTGACATTTGCGACAGGCCGCAGATGCCGCGGCTACTTTTGGCTAATGGCTGCGCGTAAATCAAACAACACACACACACTAAAAAGTATCTGCCAGATACGACCACTGAGCATTCGATTGCTGGTCGTGGTCACTCGCAATGCACACTTCTTCGCTTCTGTTGCGGATGTCTCTCAGGCGGATGCGGCTGTAATTAAAACACTCAGCGCGCAACAAGTGGTCGCATCTTGTCAAGTTTTGGGCGCCAGCCGTTGCAGTTTAATAAACTCATCAGCAGCAAAAAACTAGTCAGAATTTTGCAGTCGGCTGCAACCGACTGCGTTTTACTCAGCCTCAAATGGGCTATCTGCTAAGTTTATCAAGACAAATCGTTTTAACGATAACAAGAAATTTCGCTATTTTTGGAGGAACTTTTCAGATTTCATCAAGCCTAATTTGGCGACCCTAGGCCTTAAATGTTATTGTGCTGTTATATTTGTGGTAGGTTAGTGACGTCACATTATCAATAGCATGTATTACCGGAAGTAGCCACGGTCACTCTGGCAGCTGGTCCCATGCAGGTAACAGAGTATGTTAAGCATTAGTGTTAAGGGCAGAACTGTGAGACTACAGCAAAGAATAAAGACATGCAATTGATTTAATAACACAAGATTCAGATAAACTTTATCAGCCTATCACATATGGAACAAAACGAATATACTCTTCTCACATTTAGTGAACGAGTATAAAACAAAAAGCCATAACACAGCCAACACTGCCGCAAGTACAATGTGCAACATGTGTCTGGCTTGTTAACACCAATGAGTTTTGGATTTCTCTGTGTGCATCTTGTTGACCATGTGCCTTTGACACCTGGCTTGGATAACGGAACTCAACTAAGAAAGCGTCGAGTCAGCGGCTTAATACATATAGAAGACCATAAACTTTAAGGGTAATAATCGTACAGATGTAGTCATAATATCTTCCAAATCGAGCACGTTTGAGCTAGACTAAAGACAATTTCTGTTGGCTTTGCAGTCCTAGTCAAAAGAACAGCCACACAACAAAATTCCTTTCCAATTGCGTGTGTGTGTGTGTGCAACAACCATTTTGCTGAGTGTTACTCAATTGAATTTCTAGACGCGTCTAATCGTCGGCTAACTGTTAACGAGCTGGCAGCCTGCAACAATGGAATACTAGAAGGGGTGGGCGTTGTGCATCTTGCAAGATTAGGGGAGGCGGATTCGCCCACATGCTCTCTGAGCACGCGCGTCGGCGGCGGCGGCTGTGGGCAGCGTGTGGGCGCTGCGTGGCCATAAATCTTGGCACATGATTAATGTGGACGCGCTTGGCTAGAAGATGTTGTTATAGTAGCTGCTGGAGGCTTTAATTGGAGCAGCAAATTGTTGCAAAGAATTTGCCGCCAGTTAAACGCAACAAAATTGTTTTCAACCATGCTGAAGAGAGACGAATTTAAATAAAAAGCACATTAACTGAACGCTGTGGCGCACTCCGCGGGATCAGATGGTCAAGCAGATGGGCAGTGCGAGCTGTATGTAGAAACTCTGGAGAATTAATGGCATGCCGAGGCCCAGGAATGGCCAGCGCTTTATTGCAATATCGCCACAAGAATTAACAATTACCAACGGATATACGCATCACATAATTCTCACGAGCTAGGCTTAAGTCCAGGTTTTAGCTAGAAAACTCTCAAGCACGTCTGCACATTGCATTTCTTGTAAATACTAGCTATCTATCTATCTATCCATCTATCTATCTATCTATCTATCTATCTATCTATCTATCTATCTATCTATCTATCCATCTATCCATCTATCTATCTATCTATCCATCCATCTATCCATCTATCTATCTAGCTATCTATCCATCTATCTATCTATCTATCCATCTATCCATCTATCTATCTATCTATCCATCTATCTATCCATCTATCCATGCATCTATCTATCTATCTATCTATCTATCCATCTATCTATCTATCTATCCATCTATCCATCTATCCATCTATCTATCTATCCATCTATCCATCTATCCATCCATCTATCCATCGATCTATCTATCCATCTATCTATCTATCTATCTATCTATCTATCTATGTATCTATCTATCTAACTGTCTGTTGATAACATCTCTTGATAATCTAACTCTTTTTCCGGCTTGGCTTCGTATTTAGCTGATGATTTAATAACCACAATTTTCAAGCCCAACAAACCTGTTTCAGACAACGAAGTGCCTTGTAAATAATGTATAAATTGCCATCTTTTTGCCTTATTTTAAATAGCCCCAGCTATAAGCCCCAAACGCAAATCTAATCAACACTTTTAATGTCCGAAAAACACGCACGGAGCCAACATTTTAATCCCGGCTTGGCAGATGACTTCATTTGAGCTGCTCAAAGACAGGGGTCTGGGAATGTGTGCTTTGATTGATGACTGCGCCCACGAAAATGATCAAATTTATTCAACAGCAGCTTCACACATTCGACAGCGATGGGACTGTGTCTCTATCTTGGGGACAGAAGACGCTTCGATATGCACGAATCCGAGATATACTTTGAAGCTCAAAGCTGCTCAAATGACGGGCAACTGAAGTATTTATACCCTAGCAGAGGGTATTACATTTATGTTACGAAATGTGTTACGCACAGGCATCCGATTCCGTAGAGAATCATTATATACCATCATCATATATGTTAGCTGCTATAAGAAAGATTGTTCTTGAATGAAATACTGCTTAGTTTTTCAAGATATCTTCACATTGTGTAGTTTCCCTATCAATCTTATCAATATCGGACTATATCATGGGCAGAATATAACGCAAAATGAGTTTTTTTGTTTTTTTGAGAATAACTTGACTAAATTGACTAGACTGCTCAGATTAGACTAATATATTAAAGGGTCTCTGTATAACAATGGGTATTTCATGTTCGGCGTATCGAAGACATGCGTTCCTTCTTGATTTTTCGTATTTTTTTCTGCTTGTCGTGGCAATACTTGTCGTTGTTGTTGTAATTGCTGGATCCACCCATCTGCCCAGCTGGCTGGAAGCCTGCCTCTCTACTCGTAACTCAAGTCGATTAAAATTCCGCATAAATGTTGAACGTTAATCGCTCATTGTTTGAGGAGGAGCACAAATTAAATTGTTTGCTTTTGTAAATTTGACATATAATAGTTGTTGTTGTTGTCTCTGTTGTTGTTGTTGCTGCAGCCCGAGCGGCTTTCAAGCTGCCGCCGCAAATATCGAAGTGGATTTCGCGTGCTGCACTTCTAGATGCAATTTTATGGGGCTGCTGATGGCAATCAACGCAGACAAGTTAATTAAAATCTCATCCAAAGACATGAATGTGCTTAAATCTATTTGAATTTCAAACGGAACGAATATGCTGAGCAGCGTGAGGCATATGTTTGGGGTTTATCTGAAGCAAATTAAGAATTGATTTAAAATTCATTTTACACATACATATTTTAGGTATTATGTAGTTATCGCATATTATCCGACTTTACTATTAAATAGTTAAATGAGCCCAAGTGAAAAATGTGTCCAGCTTAGTCAATCCAATTGTGTTATTTTAATATAAGATGCCTATCGAAAGAATATCTTATTAGAAAGAGTACGTTGCACCAGTTGAGGAATGTGAAAAACAGGCTTTGATTAATTGACAATTAGAGGGTATATTCGCCATTTCCGTACTGCTTGATTTTGAGCAGATCGCAGGAATGTTGGAAGAGCTTTTCGCATTTCTCCGGCTGCTTGGCGTCCGCATGGAAAGGACCCTTGCCGCCATTGCTGAGATATGTGCCGCCCAGACCCTCAATCGATGGATCTATGGCCGCAAAAACCACAGTGCGCGAGCCACGCTCTGGAGTCTTGAAGAAGATCTTCTTGAAGAATGGCACGGCCGTTGTAGCCGAGTGCTCGAATAGATCCGTGTCCACAATGCCGGGATGCACCACATTGACCTGCACATGAGCCTTCTCCGCGTCAAGCAGCGTTTGCAGGTGTCGTGTGAAGAGAATCTGCGCCAACTTCGACTGACTGTACGCAGTTCCAGGATAATAGTTCATGCTGCGGGGGGAAAACAGAAACAGCATGAGCGAAGGCAGGCGAAAAGAAAATCAACCATAAACTTACAGTCCATTGATGTCCTTGTAGTTGATGCGACCAATGAGATTAACGCAGGAGCTCACGTTGACAATGCGCGCATTCTTACCCTTCTGTCCGGCCGCACGCAGCTTGGGCAGCAGCAGGTGGGTGAGCATAAAGTGGCCCAGGTAGTTGATGGCAAAGTGCGACTCGTAGCCATCAGCCGTGAGCTTAAACGGCGCAAACATAATCCCCGCATTGTTCAGCAGCAAATCGATTTTCTGATATTTCTGCGAGATACGCTCCGCGAAGGCGCGCACCGACTTCAGGTCCCCCACATCGAGTTGCTCGCAAATTAGTTTGCCCTTCGTCTGGCTAAGATCAACAATGGCGCCAACGGCGACCTCGGCACTGCGGGGATCCCGAACGCCTGCAAGGAGCATGGTATACGTTGATTAAAAATATCATGCAAGATCTTTTTTGAATTCATTTCGTTTAAATGTAAAACTCAAGGTACTTTCTGCCCACTAAAGTATGCAATAATCTTACTGCTAACTTTATTTTTTTTTTTAATATATATTTGGTATTTTTAAAAATAGCAACACACAACAAAGCACATTTATTTATTAAAACGGGTTATTCAAGCCGCTTGCACTTTATGTAATTATTAAGCAAAGGTTCTCAAATTCCTTTTTTTTTTAAATAAAACTAAACACATTATACACAAATTTGTGAGCTATTATTACATTGGCGTCATAGTCCGTATTTTATTGTGTTTTAATTAACATTCTTTCAATACCTAGTTTCGTATTTTTTAAATACTGCTTAAAAAGAAAATGTCCACTTTAAGTACTCCATACCAAGCATTAAAACAAAATGTCCCATTTTAATACTCCATGCCAAGCATAAAAACAAAATGTCCCATTTTAAATGCTCCATACCAAGCATAAAAACAAAATGTCCCTCTTTAAATACTACATGCCAAGCATAAAAACAAAATGTTCCCTTTTTATGCAACACTAAAGACGCGAAGAGGTGAATATTTTTCAGTATGCCCAGAGGTATGCAATATTTTCCCCCGCGTTATTTAAACATTTTTATTGCTGGTGAATTTGGTTTTTTTGTGCAAAATGTTGACTGTGTGGACGGACTTTAAGTGTGGGCGTAAATGGTGTAGAAGATTAAAAAATGCTATATTTGATTTCATTTCCCATTTTTTAAGACTTATTAAGCTTGGAATGGTCCACAAAATATGCCATTTGGCATTTTACAGCACTAACAAATATGAAGCGAATCTTTTTCAGTGAGCCCAGAGATATGCATTAAAATAGGTTCTTTTTTTGTTGCTAGCAACATTTTTACTGTTCGTGGCAACTTGTGTGGATGTGTGGACCCCAAGTGCGGGTGTGAACAGATTTGAAAATGAAAAAATAAATTGTTGTCTTTGAACTCATTGTTAAGGCAATTCACGCGCCAACTGAACGTTTTTTCTTTAGCCAGCCTTTCGTGTGTTAGTTGAATAAATAATTGAGTGCGCTGATTTATATATTTAGCTGATGCAAGACGGCCATTAAGCCGAGTTCAATTGGTCAAGAACGAGAATTCACTCACCCATTACGACAGTCATATCGCATGCCAGCAATTTCTCCACAATGCGCAGCCCAATGCCGCGATTGCCGCCCGTAATAACAGCAATGCGATCCGGCTGCTTGTAGAGTGCTGTGAAATTGTGATAAATACATTATAAATCGATGGTAATTGCATTTAATAAGCAGCTCCGTAACATACCTACACGATCCCTCGACGCGTATCTCGCATCGTGTATGAGGCCCACAATTCCCAAATACTGGTAACGGAACTCTGTCTTCCACTCGAACCACGACTTGGGAATACCCTTGGTCGTCTTGCTGAATATAAAGCCGCACACAACAATACCGATGATAAACAGCAAAATCAACATTGTTAACATTAACGTTTGGATGTCTGCCGAAACTGTGGAGATAACGAATCAGTCATAGTCATAGAAGGTGCAAAGATCGCCGAGCAGACTCTGATAAGGCGGCGTTCCATTAGCCAGCGTCACAGTCAATTTCAGATTGAAAATTAGTAAATGGGGCTAATATTTGTATACATATATATATACATATATCAAGTATGGATGGGTAGCATATTAATTTGCTTTTGGCGACGCCAGCAAAGTGCACTTTTTGCGACTCTTGACTTGAGTCAGCAACAATTTATAATTTTCCCATTGTTGGTTTTGTTTTTTATACCCTGAACCCATTCAAAATTGGTAAAAAGGGTATAATGTATTTGTGCAAATGTATGTAACAGGCAGAAGGAAGCATCTCCGACCCCATAAAGTATATATATTCTTGATCAGCATCAACAGCCGAGTCCGTCCGTCTGTCCGTCCGTCCGAAATTTTAGCTGTAGGTGCTCCTAGTTCCCGCGCAGATCGAGTTTGTTTCCGATAATCGATAACTTACTTCGTTTCCAAGCAGTCGATAAAAATCGATATCGAAATCATGCTTTTTGAGCAATTTTGGTAAATAATAAGCGCTAGGGTCACCAAACTTGATAGGTAGCATCTATGTTAGTCTATATATTTGCATTTGGTGTTGGAAGAAGAGGGTTCAGGGTCTCCCCTAGTCGGGAGCTCCCGACTAGAACCTCTTACTTGTTTTTTTAATCAATTTGCACTACCATTTTTGTTGAGGGCTAGAAACAGGTATCGTTCATAATATGCATATATGCATATATGCATATATATATATTATATTCAATTAAGAACTGCACTTTGATTCCAGCATTTTTCTCTCCTTGCCAATTAGTTTCTGATTTAATTGCTAATCGCGGACTTTGTAGGGCTAATTAAAATAATCATTGAGTTATAAAAGATCTTCTAAAGCTATGGAATTATGGCCCAGTTACCGGTTGGTTTCTAAAAAACAACAACGAAAACGACTCATAAAATGCAAATTAATGAAAGAGAGCCAAGCTAGGGAATGAAAGTTGAAGAGCCAAAGTAGAAAAAAAAAAAAAAAAAAAAACAAGCAGCAAAAGAATGGGCCAAAAGCTAAAAACATGCTCGTAGAAAAGACAAACATATGAAAAGTAACTAATGGTAGCTGCAGAGGTGCGAAGAGGGCTTCCAACATAACCCACTAAATTGTTCACGCGCGCGTGTGTGTGTGTGCGCGTGTGTGTGTGTGTTTGCCCTAGTATGCATGTGTGTGTGTGTGTGTGTGTGTCTGCCTTTTTGCGTTGTCAACACTGCGGCGTCTTCGACTTCCGTCAACAAAAACTAACTAGCTGCTTGCATTTTGTTAACTTTCTTTTTCTATTGTTGTTGCGCACAGGTGCACAAGACCTTGTGATTACTCTAACTATGCACACACACACACACGCACTCACACATCCACATTAGATATGCATACATTTACTTACTGCACATACACTTAAATATGTGGGCTGATGCGTTTTCTATGCACTCGCGTGGCGAAACTTTTGTCTATGCTAATATTTGACAACCTTATTCAGTTAAAAGGTAAATAGTTTTAATTTCTGTCCGCGTTTGGGGCAGCACGTCACGTTTCCAAATTCAATAGCACGGCAAACCGGTTCCAAAAACACAACCACACCGCTGGAAATTCAAAAGACAACTAAATCGTTTAAGTTTCGCGCGCTCGTTTTCTGTTTAGAACCTGATTTTAATTTTCAATTTTGTTTTTGTTGCCCTCCAGCTTCGAACAACAGGTGTCAACGCCGGCAAATGATTTAACACTGAGAAAGCAGCCCACCTGTAGTAATAAATTAAATTGTTGCAAATTGTTGGCGCACTTTAAACTGGTACTCGGTGCAATTACTTATAAAATTGTGTTTTTTCAAAATTAAAAACCTGCTTACGAGCCGTTAAGCTGAAAAAAATATCTAATTTGCACTAACAACTTTTGCTAACAGCTGATAGACAGCCGGCTTTCAGTGTGCCCGTGCCTTATAAGCTCATAAATGCTGAGTTCTCAATTATCAAAATACCAAAAAGAGCATTTATAAGATTACGCTACAAAATACTAAATTGTATTTTTTCCATAGATTTTTATTTGAAATTATTGTATTTTTTTTTCGTTTTTTTCGTTTGACGAAAACTCCAATTATTTTCGCTAGCTGATTTGCATTTATTTATTAAACAAAAATTGTACAGTGCATTAAACGAAAGTATTAGGTCAACTAATTTTTTGCATAGCTTAAATTGATTATTGTAAGTAGAACAAATCGAAAATTGAAAAAAGCTAAGCACAACACAAAATCTATAAATATAGGTTTTACTCGTACTTACATCGTTTATATATATATATATATATGTTTTTTTTTTTGAATAAAATTTCGATTTGTTAAACAATACAAGGGATTCAAAAGTGTTATTATGTGAGTGTTTTGTGTCTATATAATTGTATATATTTTTATGCATTAGATATACATATATATTACTAAATTGAAATATATTTTTGTAGGTGCGCCTAATTACTATAAAATAAATTTGTTTAAAAAGGGAAAATGGATTTTGAAAATTTTGAAACTCCTCGTCTAAGTTGCAGCTGCTTCGTCGTTGTCCTCCTCGATCGCCTTCATGGACAACGCAGCGGCATTCTTAGGCTGCTTTAACTGTCAATTCTCCGTGGACATAACACCGATATCATCGTTAATGGCCAGCACCTGGCTAATAAAATTCTGATCGGAAACTACCTCGCACAGGGATTTGCACAGCTCCGTCAGCTCGTGCTGGGACATATTCAGCTGTGGCGATAGCTTCATCAGATGCTGCGACACATAATCGGGCAGCTGCTGCAATTTATGAAATAATGGCTTATAAATTGCTGCTCAAATGGCGGTAGGCATTGATTGGAGCTTACCTTGCCCTTGCCCACTTTAAAGGCGCTAAACATCAGCTTGGTTTTGACGCGCTGCTCACTGGGCCCATCGTAGAAGAGTGTCAGGTGTGCTTCCTGCACATTGGACACCAGCGGGAAGTAGAGACCGGCATAGACACGACCCTTGGCATCGCGCGAGAGCAGCGACCGGAAATTGTACACCAGATTGCGGCGAACAGTCACATCCACTGCGGTCATATATTCCTGGGCAATGTAAATCAGTGACGTCTTGAAGCTGGCCTCGTCGCCGCGTATTTCACGCTCCTTCCATTCCACAAACTTGTCGCTATACTGGCTAAAGCTGTAGCAGTAATCCCGCTGCAGATGCGGCTCCTTCGATTGGTTGAACCAGCCTGTTGGCAGAGAAGAGAGAGAGAAAGAAGTTTTAGCAAACAGTGCTTGCAAGCATTTGAGCGTGTTTGTCTCACCTGTGTGCGGATAGCTCTGGTCGCACATGACCGTTACGGCGCGTCCCACATGATAGCCCGGATCCAGGATCATGACACCACGACGCTCGCCAATGGCGAAACGCATGGCGACCATCACGTGCTCCTTTTCGACACCGGCATCCGCCGAATTCATGCCGTACTCCTCGTCCATTTGCACATAATCATTGCAGTCGACCACCTGCTCCTCGCAGGACACCACATACAGATACTGGCCCAGCTCCGGAAACATTTGCACCAGTCGCGCCATGATCTCAAAGGCCAACGAGACGCACATGTGATGGCGACGATTGATGGGCACATCATAGAACTGAAAGAAACTGCGCAAATCGGAGCGGCGAGTGCGCTTAAAGCTGCGATAGAAGTCCACAAAGAGATTAACCGTATTGTAGTGGGTCTCCTCCAGCATGCGCTGCAGTGCCGTCTCCACAATGCCATTGAGCTCCTCGTACTGCCACACGTTCTCGAAAACCAAGATTCCCTTCGCGGGCTCCTCGGCGCTGCCCCAGTCGGGCAGCGGCAACGGGTGGCCCAGCGGCCAGACACCGTTGATCTGATTGTAGGCGCTCAGATCGTAGCCATCTGCCATGGCCCAGTTGGCGCCTGGGCGTCGCTGCTGTTGCCGTTGCTGCTGCGTTGGTGACTTCTGCCTGGCCAGCAGCTGGATGATGTCGGAGTAGCGCTCCGATGGGGCTGCCACCGATGTCAGGTCGGTGTTAGGCGTCCACTGCGGCTCCTCAACATCATCATCGTCGTCCTCACTTGATGTTGAGGGCGTGCGGATGGGCGTGGCTCGGGAAGCGCAACTGCTTGACTTATCAGCTTGCTCATGGGCGTAGTCAACCTTCGTAGTCAATCCCATTCCACGCATCGCATCCGCCAGCTGCCGCTCCTGCGTGGAGCTAAAGCCGCCGGCGGCTCCTCCAGCAGCAGCATCGCCGCAAATGCCATCTTCAACGCTGGCATAGCTCGGCGGCGGCGCCGCTCCATCCCGGCCATGGCCAACTCCTGCGGCGAGTCAGCTTGGCCACTCGGCTCCCCAGCGGCCCACGGTGGGCACGTAGCCACTTTCACAGTCATTGAATGTTGCTTCTAGTTGAATGTTGGCGAATTGTCGCGCTGCGTTGACGCTTGGATTTAAAGATGCTTGGGCGGCTGCGGCTGCAACTGCGGCAGAGCTAGCTCCAAGACTCTGCAGACTATTCCGGCCCTGCGCTCGGTTGAACAGGAGGTCCGGCTCGTCTCCAAATTTCGTTGATAGTTTAGACTGATCTGTTTAATGCAAAAGAAGTTTTGAAATTAATATTGTTTAGCAATCGCATTTTTTTTTAAATAAATTTTCAACATTTTTGCTGAATTGTTTTTCCGTTATTGTAATGTCAACCTTTTGAAGAGTCAACCTTGGTAGACCTTAAAGTTCCTTTCTAATTCATTTTCTTGCAATCAATATAATATATTGTTAATGGCTTTTCCTTTTCTTGCCCCGATAATATCGTAAAGCTAGCAAAAATAAAGTTCTTGCATCATTCCTTATTGGATTTTCCAAGCCTCAGATATAATCTGACTAATGACTAATTACTAATGACTAATGACTAATGACTAATGACTAATGAGACGGCTTAGCATAAAAAGGTGCCAATGAGAACAATGAGTCGTTAATAAACCAGAAACAGCTAAAATTGATTATTATTCATTCTTTGAACATCTTTGCCCTTTACTCTGCTTTTACTTGCATCTTTACTCATTACTAATAATTACTTTGTGAATAATGTAATAATTACCCAGAAAAGAATGCATTAAGAAAACTTATGAGTGCGGACCCCAATTAAAAACCCTGCCAAGTCATTTGTCTTCAAGGGTATTAAATCTAGGTCCTTTTTCTTCTTCTGGGTTTGCCCAACAATTTGGCCAAATCAATGTCCGACAATCTGCTCGGCCTGTGCACAGGTAGCACAGGTAAATCAGAGTCATGACCCTTGAACTCCACTAATTATATCTTCGCTTGTTTTTCGCCCGTTTTCGCCTTGACGCAACTGTACAGACGTCAATCATAATGATCTCGGGCTGATAAACAATTGCCAAGTAACAGCTAAAGCGCTTATCAAGCGCGACAGGAAACACGACGGGGCACCCTAATAAAAATAAGTACATCTGTCTAAGTACATACATATTACTGCGTATCTACGCAATACTTAGTTAGTATATGCAATTGCCCTCAAGTGCTGATAAAGCGAGGCCCAGCTGATTGGGTGACGAGTTCATAAAACACAACACTTGCAAACTAAGCGGCCGCAGCAGCAGCAGCAGCTGGTGCCATGTGAGTTTACGGCGGGGAGCACGGCACGGCTGCCAGGCACGGCGGGGAGCAGGCACGTGTCCGGGCCATGTGAGGCCGCCCCCTCGAGTCGGGCAGGCGTGAGAGTTGAGTCGATTTGCGGGCAGGGTTCAACGTCATCCTGCACTCGTCTAATTCATTCGAAGGCTGTTTTTTTTTTTATATATAATTTTGATTTGTAAAGGAGAATATTGCGTCACAGGTTTTTTCTTTGTTTGTAAAGCATATGAGTCAAATTTGCTATCGGGAATTTAATGAATTAACGGCTTTTTTTAATGCATATTTAGCGCAATTGCAAATGAATCATCATTTGGCGAGGGGTTATTCGGGTCTCGGTGGGATTTGTCGTACAAAATAAGAGTCTAAAATCAAGAAGACAAGCATCTTTTGGCATAAAAAGTTGCCCATCAGTGATGCCCAAACTGTTGACAGTTTTACAGTCATTTTGTTTAGTTTTCTGTAAACTATTCTGTAAGTTGTTCAAAAAAAAGTCTAAAAATAAGAAAACAAGAGTCTAAAATTGTTCAGCAAAAGGTGCCCATCAGTGATGCCCAAACTGTTGACAGTTTTACAGTCATTTTGTTTAGTTTTCTGTAAAATATTCTGTAAGTTGTTGTTCAAAATAAAAGGCTAAAAATAGGAAAACAACAGTCTAAAATTGTTCAGTTGTTGCCCATCAATGATGCACAAACTGTTAACAGTTTTAGAGTCACTTTGTTTAGTTTTCTGTAAACTATTCTGTAAATTGTTAAAAAAAAAGTCTAAAAATAGGAAAACAAGAGTCTAAAATTGTTCAGCTCTAGCTGTGGTTGGGCAAAAGGTGACCATCAATGATGCCCAAACTGTTGACAGTTTTACAGTCATTTTGTTTAGTTTTCAGTAAACTATTCTGTAAGTTGTTGCTCAAAATAAAAGTCTAAAAATAAGATAACAAGAGCCTAAAATTATTCAGCAAAAGGTGATCATCAATGATGCCCAAACTGTTAACAGTTTTGGAGTCATTTTGTTTAGCTTTCATTAAACTATTTCCCAATCAGTCCAGCTACAAGTTATTACAGTTCAGCTGTTGAATGTTCTAGTCGACATATTTGTAGCACACGTATACCGGGAATGGGCATACATATGTAGACTTATAGTTATAGCTATATACATATATAGTTAAAGCAGTTATAGACTTACCCATACAATGGCCTAAGCCCAATAAACAATGTTGCGGTTCTTGTTGTAGTTTTGTGTTTTGTTGTTGTTGTTGTTGTTTTCTTGTGAATGTTCTGTACTACACACGCGAGTTGTTGCCTTGTCTCGAATAACAAAATTGAGGGTTCTTTTCTTATCTCGATTTGCTGTTCGGGGCCTGCCAGTTGCTCCCAAACTGTGTACACTTTCTTGTTGTTGTTTTTGTTTTAATCAAAAAACACAAAGAAATTAAAAAATAACGCAACGCGAACTAAAAAGCAAACAACTTATTGTTGCCAGCCGCTTTTAACAGAATTATTTTCGATTGTGTTCTAATTTGTTTTTTTTGTAATGTTTTATTCGCTATTTGCTTTAGCAATTAACAGGGCTTTCTTCCTTTTATTTTTTGAACGTATTGTGGCTTTTCGCTTTTGCCTGTTCAATGCAGGTCAGAGTTTTTTAAGAGTATTGGCGAATTAATCGACATCGAAGTGGATTTTGTTTAACACTTTGTCAGCTTTGTTGGTCTCAATATAAAACAATCCGTTAAATATGCACTGCACTTTGGCTATTTTCGCACAGAGGGCGCTGCGTACTTTTTTACTCCGAGCTGTTGTTGTTCCGTGGCCTGATCCGTTTGCTGCGAGCGGCGAGATACGACTGAAAGTTGAGCTCTTCTCTGGCAACGCTTGTTTCGAAGTCGAATGCTGAATGCACACTGTTCGCCGATACGAACGGTCTTATATACACTGCCCGACGGCTGATGGCTGATGGCTGATGGCCGTTGGCTGTTGGCTGGCTGATGGGGCTGCCGGATCGCAATTGTTATTGTCTTTGATATCGGCGAGGGCAGAGCGACGGCGGCGTTGGCACAGTTTCGCTGCCTCTGCTTTTGCTTGGTTTCTTTTTGGTGTACGCTTTATTCGCAATACACGAACAAATACATACATATGTACATATGTCTGTATGTGTGTATTTCAATTTATGACGCAAAAAAGCTTGAAAAATATTCCACAAACCAGTAGCGGAACGAGGGGAAACGACACGAGCGTTTAACGCGACGTTTGTTTTGCTACGCACAATCGTGTCAATAATGTTTTCAGTTTTGTTTAGTAAACATAAACAATTTGCGTGAAGAGGTTTTCGTTGTGGGCATCAAATGAGGCTTGTTAATTGGGATAGGACTCGGTCTGAAAAGAGCGGAAGCGACACAGATAAGCTTAAATATGTATATTAATTTTGAAAAAGCGAGATTCATAACAACACAATCAAATTGAATAAACGTGTCAACTGTGTGCATTTATATTCTACATATACATACATACATATGTACATATGTATGTAAATTGTGTAAAAGTCCATTGGAGGAGCACGAGTTCACAAATAGATACTGAGTGAGAGCATGCTTTTAATGGTGAAATCTTTCGTATAAACTGATTGCCCGAAATTGTTTACTTATTTGTTTATTTACTTTTTTGATGTTGTTGAAGCTCTCCCTTATCTTATCTTAGTATACAAATATACTCTTGTGTACAGTACGATGCGTATTAGCGCAGTTAGTTATGAGTCTACATATTTGATTTATGAATTTGCATACTTTATCGGGCATTGTTTATTACACTTGAGTGGAAAATTATTGCGCATTGTTAATGGCGATTATCTAATCAACCGAAAGTCGCAAACAATGCCTAATGCTCAGATTTATATTTAGTTGCCTACATCCTTACATCCTACAGCCCTTTATCGTGCCACAATTCTTTATGCTCTCAGACGCCCGTTCATCTGCCATATTTATTATATGGCCGCCATATAGTTGGGTTGCTTTTGCGTCGTAGCGAAAATCATTGTGTGCTCGAAAAGTTGCAAAAACCTAGCCAGACATTTGGTGAGCAATTAAAAACTAAGCAGTCGGCATAAACATAAATGAATGTTTACAACAATTGCAAATATGCATTTGCCAAGGTCGGGCGAACATATGCATACATAGTATATTGTTTTAAAATACATTTGTGCGAGAAATATTTGCCAAGAGAGTGAAATCAACATTTGAGGGCACATTTAGCATAAGGCAGCTAAAAATGCATAAACTAACGAATTGATTTAACTAATTAATGCTTCGTTCCAAGCCAAGAGCGACAATTTATGAGCCTGGCCAAATAATTTAGATAATATCGAACAACCTCACATAAAGCATACAACATATGTATGTACATATGTATGTATGCCGCGTGACCGACCCGGAAGCCTTTGCGTTAAGGTTGTGGCTGGAGGAGTCGCAAATCGAAATTGGATTAGCTGTGCGAGTCATAGAAATCCTTCATTGACGTCACGACGATATCTGAGCTTAATGTGGGCACACTAACTGTAACCTTCGACAGTGGCTGTCAGAATGTAATGTCCACGTCAACTTATGTTTTACATGGAACTAGTTCAATGTCGACACTCAACGACTGACGTCATTAAGGCGTGTAGGCCCAGCATAATTAAAGATTGAAGCCGGCCGGTGCGTAAGCTTGCGTAAGGGGCACAAACCCAACCCTCCTCCACCCATCCCAATATATGTATGTATGTACAATATGTGTATGTATGTGTGTGCACATGTTCATTGCACACATTTTTCCAATGACCGTCGCGTTGCGTGCCACGTGCTGCTGCACGTATTTGTAAACAATTTTGACCGCGTGCTGCAAGTGTTAGTGCTCTATTCGTCCGTTTGTCCGTCTGGATTTCGTTTTTACTATCAAAACATTGCGTGCTGAAGGATCCAGTGCGCAGGCTCGTGAACTCTGTGGAATTTCCAGTTGAATATAATGGAACATTTTTGCTTTTGGTCTGTAACATAGGCAAGGAAAATGGAACGACGACTGGGAGTGCAATGATTCGACACAGTGGCGTCCTAAAAAGAAGCACAGCGTTTGCTGTTGAATATTATATAGCGGCTGCCATAGCTTAAAATCGTTTACCTTTAACAGGTTCAACAATTGATATACATACATAGTTGGTTTTCTATAGCTATTTTGTATTAATCACACTTTTCAAAATTTTGTTTTTAAAGATATCTTGACCAAACATGACATTTCTACCATGATCCTCATCATACAGCTCTCTATAGGTAGAAAAACGAGGTATTTGCATGGAAAACTTTCCTGTTATTTTAACCACCGCTCTTTCATTATATTATATTCTCATTACATGTCTTTGACATATTAAGTATAGAACTCTTTCTTGTTTTCTTTAAACTATAAATTAGTAAGCATATAACATAAGAAATATTTAAATGAGTAGCTAATATTCTATTATTCTATAATTATGAACTTCAATAAAAGAAAATCTTTTCCTTCATTACACAAGTTCTTTCCTTTTGTTCCTATGCCTTTTATCCAGCTGTATACTTAATTGTTTGCCATTACTGTAGCCAAGCCCAGGCCCCACAGATGTTTTTGCGCATTTTTATTTGGGGGGTTTTCTTTGTTGTCTACTTGTTGTTGTTGTTGTTGTTGTTGTCAGTCCTGCTGGCATTTCGAGGCTTATGCTTGGGGTTGTTGTTGCCAATGTGCTTTTCATGGCGAAATTACAAAATCGATGAGAACAGCGGAAACAATGGGCACATGCCGGGGATCGGGGGAATGCAGTTGATAATTATAGGTAATTTTAATGAGAAACTTACCCGTTATTAGACACGCACACACAGAGCCACACACGGCACACAGACGGACGCCGCCTGTGGGGGGGTGGGGGAGAAGTGTTTGGCGCTGAGCTTAGAACTTTTTACTCCAATTGTAGGAACCGTTGTAGAAAAATAAAATCAATATAATTATTCTGGTGTGCATATTGGGAACAGTCATGGCACAAGGTATCCTCTATAAGGCACAGTTGCACTAGTCTATCGATATTATTACTATTATACTATTATGCTATGAAATATGTATTTATCCCCTTAGTTTTTGTGCCTTTTGCGTTTGTGTGGCATTTAAAAAGTTACGAAATCTTTGCAACACTCGCAAACAAGCTACTTTAATTATAAAACGAGTGCGTAGTTTGAATCGGACGCGTCTTTGACTGTTCTTTTGATCCTGCGTCTTATACAGGCACTCAAAGTTTATTTTTTTAATGAAATTATTTATTTATCCCGTCTGTAAGACACGCTCTTGGTGCCCAACTGCTGTGTTTGATGTGGAAAATTCGACTGTCTGAAACAGGCAGCCACAGCAACTGAGTCACCAATCGAGTCTCTGACAGTTCCAGGCCACTTCCAGCGGCTTTCCAGTGGACTCTGAATTGGCTTTGCGCTTGCAGCAATGCAGTGCCCAATGTTTGCGTCACCAACACAAGGCCCCATATGCGTGACACACAGTCATTGGCGAATTGCATTTACGAATTGCTCATCAATCAATATACACATATGGAACTGACTGACGGACAGACTGACAGACTGACGGACAGACGGACAGACTGATTGATTGTCGACGCACAGCCCGACTGCAAAGGCGGAGAAGAGTTCCATCTTAAATTGAAATTGTGCACAGTTGATGGGAAACTGTTGCGTGATCCTTTCAAGCTTAACAATCGATCGAGCTCTTTACAACACTGGAAAAAATATCGATTGATTTTCGATGAACTTATTTAAAACGATGGCGGGATATCATCCACTCAATTAGCTAGAAATAAGTTTTCAGTTCAAAAATATGTTAATCTTCCCACGGATGGATAGTGGGTGGAAAAGCAATATATAACGTTGATTCAGGGTCGGCTTATATCCACTAGTTGCGATTCATTTATTATATTTGTATTACTTAATAAATAACAAATACTTCACAACCAAAATTAAGCTTCCCAGTTTAAATAGATACGTGTGCTTTTAAACATCTTTCAAAAATCTTGGAAATTTATATCAATCATTTAATGTGATACCGTCTCAATATGTACAGCAATTCCGTAAGCATCCTCTAAGCTGAGATTATAGTAGAAGGCACCTTTGGACATGCGACTCAACAATATGATGTGCTTTTGAAAACAATGTCAAAGCTGATACACAACATAGTGGGAATTATACTAATGGTAATTGTGGTAATCCTGGCTCACCCGCTGCCCTGCCGGGCAAATAGTGCTCACTACTATGGCAAATCCCGTGGATCTCGTCGCCATGACAACGCCAAGAAACATCACGCTGTTCCCGATCCCACCAAACTTTTTGAGAAGCTGGACAACTTTGAATTTAAGGTGAATGGAAGCAATGCTGCAAGGCGATTGCAGTACGCAAAACAGAAAGAGAAACTCGACCATTGGCTCAACCATAACAGTGGCAGCAGGCGGGAGCAGATGGAGGAGCTGCGTTTGGCTGCGAATTGGGCAAATGCCCGTCAGTTGGAGCAGCAACAGCGCCGAATTGAACGCATTCAGAACGAGGCCGCGGATCGGGAGTTCGAGCGCATGATGAAGATGAACATTCGTCAGGATGCCACGGAGGAGGCCTTGCCGGTGCATCGACCCCTCAAAGGTGCCGCCAAGAAAGACGGGACCAAGAAGAGCGTGCCCTCCAAGTCTCTTACATTTTGCAAAAAGCCAAAGGTGAAAAGCAAATTCAAAAAGCCCACATTTACGACCACGGTGCGACCCTCTACAGAAACGAGCATACAGCATACGCCGACTTGCCCTGCCTCAACCATCAAGAATACGGGTCAGGGTAGAGATCACCAGAAATCGCAGCTAAAGAGTGCAGAAGCCGATCGCCTACTGCAAATCACAAAGAGCATGAAAATACGTGCGCTTCTTATCATCAAATATATTAATCTCTTGGAAATGGAGATACTCAACAGACGCAATCCCGCTGGGGATGAGGCGCAGCCAACAACAACGGCCAGGCCCACGACTGAGAGCACGACGGAGACGACGCCACCGACTACGACGGAGACGACGCCACCGACTACGACGGAGACGGACTACAGCACGGAGCCGCCGCCGCCGCCAGTCAAGTCGGACCATGAATCAATGGGTGCAGGAAAGAAGCAGGAGCGACTTGATAGGCCCACTGCCATGCCAACAACGCAGTCGCCATTCAAGCATAGTGCTGGCTTCTACTTTGGGTTCCGGCCGCCTGGAGAGGAGAACACAAAGGCAAATATGGCTGCAGCGTTGAGAGAAGAGCGCAAGCTGGAACAAAAGGTGCGCGAGGAGTATCAAATGCAGCGCGAAAATATGCGATCGGAACGCCAAGAGCTCGTACGGCATAGGCCACAAGATAAAAGGAAGCGAGCGCGATACGAGGCAGCTCCACCGGCAGCAGCACGACTTGAGCTCATTCTAACAACACCCTCATCCATGCAAATGTGTTATCAACGCAGCGATGGAAATGGAGTCCAGAAGTCTCATCGACCCAAGCAGCCAGCAGCTGCTGTAACGAGCTCCGCCGATAAGCTTAATCTGGGCAGCAGCCGAAATCAGATGTTGGTTCGTAATAGCTTGGCGCGCTACCCAATTATTAATTGGATAAAGGCGGATAGAAACAAGAGAATGAGAAAGAAACAAGACATCAGAAAGACATTGAAAAACTGCCTCAAGCCTCAAATACAGCGACATCAGAGATATTATAACCGACCCAGACATCGAATGGTTTTTGATAGTACCAATCTTGCATTAAGCTGATGTATTTTATAGTTAATATATTTTCTTATACAAATTTAAAAAGTCAATTTAAATTTAAATTTGCGTTGAATGTATCGGTTTTTCGATACTTCCTAAAGGGTCACCCTAATTTGTATCGTATAGCAATTCGATGTTCCAGACACAAAAGTGCGATACTTTGGACGCGTCGATAATGAGAGCAGTCATTCCTATTAGGTACATTGGAATGCTGCGAAAATCTGAATCCAACTTCCTAATTGATTTATGCTTTTGCATAAAAGTTCAGTGAACCAAAATAATAATAGATTTTTAAATAGTCACTCACGAGGAATGCGCTGTAACATCGATTGTCACTCAAATTCTATCGATACTATCGATAAGCACGGTTCTCTGACAGCTACAGATTGTACCGCACGCTTTTAAAGACAATTTTATTTAAGTCCAGGTTATTCGTGTTCATGCGTATTCGTAAGAAATATTGTGCAAGCTTCGTTTTACGCAAAAAGTGCATACCATTAAAAAGTTGTAAATTGCACAGTTCAATTCTATAATTAATATTTAAGTAAGTTGGTAAGTGTCTAAATTTTCAGTTTTGTATGTTTCTACATGTGGACAGTAAAAAAAAAAGTATGTGCCAATAACAGCAGAAAATACGATGGCGGGCAAATAAACGAAGCTGAAACATAATATGTTTACGTTTACATATGTACATTGTATCTACACATATTTACACTCAGTCAAATAAACAAAACTCGAGTTCTTGCTCCTTCTGGTTCTCCAATTTCAGAAATTGACAGCCACAAATTGTCTGAAAGGCTTTTTCAAAAGAATCAAACCACGGCCGACCAAACAAAAAATGTTATTTAGATGTTTTTGCTATTTCAAGTGTAAGAAATGATAAATAATAGAAATGGAAAACTAGCTAAATTAATTAACCAAGCTTGAAGCAATACATTCGCCATTTCCAGTCGCCTACTTTGAATGAGCAAAAATGATCTCGACTTTGCGCCGTCGCGTCGCATTGATTTGTTTTTGCTTTTGCTTTTGATTTTCTTTTTGGCGCTCGCTCTCAACTGCTGCCTCCGTTATCTGCGCCGCGTTCATTGTGCCCAAATTCTTTGTTGCGAATTTTAACTTTTGCTCGCATAGTTGATGTGGGTGGGGTTGGCATTTCACAGTGCTTTATCGTATTTGATCGCCTGATTGGCATGTACATACAAATATGTATATGTGTATGTGTTTGTGCTTGTATTGACGGTATTTTTGCATTACTCTCTTTGCAGTCGCTATGTCATTGGAGCAAGAGGAAGAAATACTCAAGGATGTCACCATTGTGGTGCGCTCGTTAATAACTTCACTCAAGCCGCCGGTCAGCTTGCGTACCATTGAGCGCGACTACATGAAAGAAGAGCATGCGCCTATACCTTTTCGCAGCCTAGGCTATCGCAGTACCCTGGAATTATTGGAGGACACAAATGCATTCAGTTTTCAGAAAATCGGAGACGAAGTGAGTGACTTAGCTGTCGACCTCCCCCACAACGCCCGTAACACTTGCATTCTTGTGCTCTTCCACTCTCTTGCGCGCTCTCTCTCTCTCTCTCTCTCTCCGAATTTAGCAGCTTTTGGGTGCTTCGGTTGAGCTTTTGGCAACGTGTGCCCGCAATAGCGCTCACTTTGGTCTCAGTAAGTTTCGTTGCGTCAACGCGAGCGGTGCTGTCTGCGTGCGTGTCGTGTGTGCTGTCTCTGTGTGTGTTGTGTGCTGTACGGGGCCTGGCTTGCCACAAAGAGGCAACGTGTCAACGTAGCGTCGCTCATTAAAAGTGTAAACAATGTTACTTGTTTATTATTTCGCTCTTTCTATAAGCTTTTTATGCTAGCTGTGTGTGTGCTGAATAAGCCCTTTTTATAAATGCAGCACACACAAAACAAGCAACAAAAAAAAAAACACCCGCAACGATACATACTTTATGTGCAAAGCAGCTAATTTAAACTTTTTGGCTGTCCGTCTTCTGCTCTCTTTCGCTCTCTCGCACTCTGCGTGTGTGTTTCGCTTTGCTTGGTGAAAGTAATCAAATGTTGTTGTTGGGGGAAGGCGGGCAGGCGGGTAGGCGGGCGGGCGCGTCACATTGCACTTTAGTTTTTCATTCTGCTAATGTTGTTGTTGTTTATTTCGAAATGCAGGCATTTATGCATTTGTTTAAATGTCAATCTTCACTCGTTCATTCACTGTGATGTACATTGTTTTTGCTGTCGCTGCGCTTATCAGAATGCCGCCTTCGTCTCTGCTCCAGTTGGCATTCTTCTCTCCCACGCCCAGCTGGCCTGATTTGCACTCAAGCGTCTGCTGCCCAGTGGGCGGCGGCGCCCCGCCTTCTTTTTCCCGTCTTCCGCCTGGGTATTGGTAAATCAATAATGCATCTCGCATACAAGATTCAGTTGCAACAAATATCGAAAAAAAATTATATTTAAATTGAAAATAGTTCGCTCACAAACAAATCAAATAAATAGAAGAGCAAACTATTCGGCTGCAAGTTTCCATTTGCTGCCCGTTATGTAAATATCAAAAAATTATAATAATGCCAGCTTTCGAGCACTCGTAATTGCATCTGTTTCCATTTATGTTAGGCAGCAGGTGACTAATTGTTTATTTAACGACAGCTTTCACCGCCGATTGCAAATTATTTCACGTTAAATAATGGCATTTGCATGTCCCTTATCACGTCCAGAGCTTCTCCAAAGAATATATTTTCCAGGCATCACAGTAAAAACAATGTGAATCACCTTAAAGTGGAAGTGAAATTTGAAGTGCGAAAACATTGGGGCCTCAACTTGTAAATTCATGAATTCGCCTTGATTATGCTTACAGATCTTTGTCAGCGCCAAGCCTAACCCCAAATCGGCGCACATTGCTTCTATGGTGCGCTGCCAAAAGTCGAGCAAGACCAAGTCGAATAACACACGACCGCCAGCAGGAACATTGCGTGTAACCATACAAACAGCATCCAATCACGGCAGAACTGTTGCAAGCAACTGCTACTACAACAGCAGTACCTCGCAGCTGCAACAGAAGCAAAGGGCGCAGCAACAATTCGCCCAGCAACAGGCCCAGCAACGAGCGCAGCAACTGACTCAACAACAGGCTCAACAGCAAAGAGCTCAGTTACAGGCCCAGCAGAGGGCTCAGCAGCAGGCCCAGCAACTGGCACAGCAGAGGGCTCAACAGCAGGCCCAGCAGAGGGCCCAGCAACAGGCTCAAGAGGCACAGCAACAGGAACTGCTGCGATTGCGAGCAGAGCTTGGGCAGGAGCTCGAGCGTCTGCGCCTGCAACAGGACGAGCAGCTAAGCCACGAGCGCGAAATACAGCGTCGTCAGGCGGAGCTGCGGGAAGAGCAACGGCAGCAGAAAGTGCTGCTGCAGGAGCAGCAGGAGAAGATCGAGAAACAGATCAAACAGCTGCAGGAGCAGCACGAACGCGGCCTACAAGCACAAGCGCTTACTATTGAAAAACTGCAAGAGGATCGCTTGGAGCTGCAGCGTCAGTTGAAGACGCAGGAGCTGCAGCATCGGCAGCAGCGCGAACAGGAAGCTGCCGCTGCGATAGCCAAGCAAGTGCAACAAAAACGCCAACAAGGCGAGGCAACAACGCTTGCACGGGAAAAACTCGCCGAACTGCACAAAGAACAGGAAAAAGAAGAAGCAATCAAGACTCACAACCCAACGCCGCCAATATCTCCACCGTCACGCTCCTTAGCTTCGTCAGGCTCTTCAATCTCGCGAAGGATTCGTCCGCTTCTCAGCTCCCTGCCAGCACCAAGCTCTACTCTCCCAGCTGATATGAATGGTAACGCAACTGGAACTGGTGGCAATGCCGGTGCAGCCGCCCGCAAGCCGCACTTGCGTCCCATTTTGGGCAACAGTGCGTCTCAGCGACCGGCTACCATGAGACAACCCGCAGCAGAGACAACGCCAGCTGGCGCTGTCAACAAGCGGCCGCCGCTGGCACGCGCACAGTATCCGGGATCGCGTTGCACTGGCACCGGACTCTCTGTCAACTATAGACTGAAACAGCAGCAGACGGCAGCAGCAGCTGCTGCAGCAGGAGCAGCGTCTCCAACTGCCGGACAGCTGATAACTCCCCCCGACTCGCCAGAGAATGCCGCCAGCAACAAGATCCCAGCCCCAGCTACAGTTCATCATCAGGTGGATTTCAATGTGCAGCAGCCGCTGCTGCCGGTGAGTGACTCATAAGATTGATCTAATCGAACTCCGACAACTGTTTGTTTGCCTTCTTTTATCCAATACAGACTCAGCCTTTGCGCCTGGATGTTAACTTTAAATTCGATCCGGCCTACGATGCGATCTCCTCGCTGAAACAATACTGTGTCGCACTGGGCTATGCGCCGCCAGAGTACGAGTTCTACAATGCAAACAAGTCGAACAGGCTCCACTGCAAGGTGCGCATTGGCGAGAGCATCTACACCAGCTACCCTGAGGAGCATTTCGATGAGGGGGCGGCCAGGCAGCGCGCCTCTGAGGTGGCCATTGAGCGTCTGCAGGTGCTGGAATCGCGCAAGCAGCTCTCAATTCTAAGCGATAACGAATTTCTAGAGGGTCTCTACCAGGAGCTGATCAAGCATCCGCACGGTATTGTTAGCCACAAGCTGCCCGAGTGGTACGAGGCGTCGGTGAAGCGGCAGGTGCCCAATAACTGGTGGACCCTGATCAACGTGTCGCCCAAAATGCGCATCGAGAGCAGCGTCAATACGCACATTGTGTTTGCCAACACAGCCGCAGGCAGTCCGATCCAGCAGCCGAACGTGGGCCCAACAGCGATGCCGGAGCTGCAGCTGCCCTGGACGGATGGCCAGCAGGACTGGAGCATGTACATCACACACTGCGACAACACCACCCATGTGTGGGCGCGCTTGATCGAGCAGAGCGCACAGTTCGAGAAGCTCACCGAGCAGCTGAACGCGCACATGTCCCGACTACAGAACCGACAGCCAGTGCAGCAGCAGCCTGTCGAGCACCAAATCTATGCCGTCGAGGTCAGCGAGAATTGGAATCGTGTGCGCGTCATGTCGCTAGATGCGGAGCAGCGTCAGTGCAGCTGTCATTTTGTGGACTTTGGCGACGAGGTGGTCTTCAAATATGACGCTCTATACGTGTGTCCCCCACAATTCCTGACGCTGCCCGCTCAAGCCGTGTGCCTCAGCATGTATGCACTCGACAAATTCGAGGAGCATCCGCATGCACTGCCTGTGCTGGCCAAGGAGCTGGCCGGGCACAGCGTTGTGACCCGCATCATCACTAGCGAGGCGCAGTTTCACCAATCGGGCGGACTTGCTCAGGGCCTGCTCGTGCCGCAGGAAGTGTCGGTCGAGGAAAATGGCTATGCCCATGCGGGCACGCGACGTGCGTGCATCGTTGGCACCTTCTATGACACCTCCACGGCCGAGGATATACACCTCAACGATTTGGTGGCCAATCAGATAATACGCAACACGCCCGCACCGATGCTGAAGCTTGACCAGAAACCCAACCAAGTGCTCGTCTCGCACGTTAACGATGTTGGCGATCTGATGGTGCAGCTGCCCAATGAAGATCTCAAATTTGTACAGCGCAGCATTGCCAAAATCATGAGCGACAGCAGCGAGCAGCACCGCGTACGCTTTTCGGATCTGCTGCACGACCAGCTCGTCTGCGTGTGCGACGAGCCTACGGACGGAGCTAAGCAATGGTATCGTGGCATGCTCACCGCCAAGCCCAAGAGCCCCGAAGAGGAGGTCTTCGATGTGTATTACGTGGACGACGGCAGATTGCGCAAGACGCACATCTCAAATATCTATCGCCTGGAGGCCAACAATCTGGCGCTGGCTTCCTATCCGGCTCAGGCGCTGCGGGTGCGCCTGCACGACGTGCCGCCCATTGATAACCAAATGGTGGGACTGCTCCGCAGACTGCTGTCGCCTCAAACGCCAGTTTTGGTAAGTGAAGAAGCCTACATGACGATTTTAATATCAAATTATAACCACAACATTCTCGATCATCTGCAGCTGAAGGTAATGGAGGGCGCCAATGATAAGCTGCCGATGGTCACCATTCATGCGCGCGGCACGGACAGCTTGTACGTATGCTTGAACAGTGCGATTCGCGTCGAGCATGAGGTGCAGAGGTAAGTTGAGAACTGTTCGCTTCATCCATACAAATCACCCATACGACACGACACCCGCACACACTCGCACACACACACAAACACGCACAAAATGTACAAACTGTTGTTGTTTTGCTCTTCTGTGGTTTAATGATAGTTTCTAATTAGTGCTTTCAATAAACTGGACCTGACATGAAACTATCGCTACAAAATTATCTCAACATTAACGACTCCTTCAACTCACAGCATCCCGTAAGCTAACCTTCGTTCGATCGCTCACCAAGTGCTTAGTTCTAAGAATCATTATCCATCATTGTACATAATTATATAAAAAAAAAAAAAAAAAAAAATAGATGGGAGACAGAAATACATGCATTGAATATGTGTATTAACAATTGTACTGCCAAAAGTCAAAATTGAGTTTTTCATATGATACTATGTGTGTTACCTCATTAAATCCATTCCTACTCCACCCCACTCCCACACCAACCACCTACCACCTACCACTTCCTTTCCTTTCCAACTGCTACTCCCTTTGCTACTCTGCCCATGTCTATATAGTACGACGCGGCCGGAACCGTTCGATGACGGCGGCTTGCACTTTAGTCCAAGCGGTCAGCTGATCCGTCGCAGCAGCTTCAGCTCCACGGTATCCAGCCAGAGCAGCTGCAGCGATCAGCCGACATCAGTTGGCATCGCCTCGCCTCCAAGCACGCCCGCCAAGGCGAAGGCCGCTCTTCTGCCCATGCTCAAGGAATACGAGGCCATACCAGCTCTAGGCGCCTATTTTGAGGTGCGCGTAGCGCTCTCTGTAAATCCTGGTCGCTTTGCGGTAAGTGAAGAATTCAAATGCTCCTCCGTCCATAGCTAATCACTGTCTTCCAACACAGGTGCAGCCGTACAAGTGCTACAATCAGCTGCAGCGTATGATGAAGGAACTGCAGACACATTGCAAAAGCCCCTCTGCACAGAGTGTAGAATTGGCGCAGCTGACCATTGGTCAGGCCTATGCCGCGGCAGACGGCGATGGCGTCTATCATCGGTGAGGCTGCTCGAAGATTACTGGCCACAGCAAGAATACAGTATTTCCCCTTCTCTTATACTCTTCGCAGCGTTAATATTCGCAATATTTTCGATGAAATGATACACGTGCGTTATGTGGACGCAGGCGACGATGGCGTTGTGCGCTGTAATCAACTGTTGCAGCTAACGCCCGAGTTCCGCGAGCTACCTATGATGGCTCTGCCGGCACAGCTCCATGGTGCGTAACACAAACGCAATATTCTTAATACAAACTCGAAACAATTAACAATTTGTTCAGGTATTCAATTGGAGGGCATCGACTGGACACAGGAGAATTGTGTGCGGTTCCGAAAGCTGACGTTGGGCCAGAAATTCATTGGGATTGTGAGGCGCGTTGACAAGCTAAAGGATAATCGACGCGCGCTCAGCTTAGAGCTGATTGATACCTCAACGCCACAGGATATTAAAGTGCACGAGACTCTAATAAGCGAGAAACATGCGCTGTCTGCTCCATAACCTAAACGATCTTCCTTGATGGGATTACTAAATTTACGACTCATTTGTTTTGTTTACGTTTATTTGTTTAAATTATGTGGCCGACAGTTATTACAAACATATACACATATTTATGAGCCGACATTCCGCATCTAACCTAAGATATACATATATATATATATATATTACTATGTTTTACTCTGTTGTATTCAAGCAAAGCGCAACAATAAATTATGATTTTTGCTACCGAGAGAACGGATGCACTTGGTTAGCCGACTTGATGTTGGTCTTCACCGCCGACGGAGCCTTGCCCAGCTGCTGTTGAACATTGCCCGGACTCATTGATGGCCCGCCCATGGGCGGCGTGGGTCCGCGAATCGATGGTGGCACCATCATGCCAGGTCCCGGTCCTGGTCCGTAGTTTGCTTTGTATTGCAGTCCTTTGCCCATGCCAACTGTCGCCACCAGCAGCTGTGTGTCTGCCATGCTGCTTGTTTGCTGTATGCCTGTGCGTGAGCTGGACTCGATCTCCCACTCTTCGCGCGCTTTGCTCACCATGTCCAATACGTGAGACACGACTTTGTTGTACTGTGTAACCTGCTTCATGGCCGCGTCGTTGGTTAGGTTTGCCGCCTTCTGTTCGTTCTGCTGCATCTTCTGCTCTGTAATGGGATCGGGTCGCGTGCGCAGATAGTCGGGCACTATGTCATGCGAAAAGACCGGCACACGACCTTCCGTGATATTGACCAGCGTTTCGTCGCGATCCATGGAAACGAGCAGTGGCAGCACGGTGCGATTTCGTAACGGTGGACACTGTTCCTTGGCCAAAATCTTAGTCAGACCCGTTAGATGGCTTGAAATGATAGCAAAGTTATCCAGAAACGTTGGCCAATTGATGTCCATGTACTCCATTTCCAGTTTCTGTATCATAGAGAGTACCGCCAACTTTAGATCATTTAGACGCTGCACGACCGCATCTAGCGTCATTTCAAAATGTTTTTCTTCGCGCTGCATGTTTTGTTGTTTATCAATATTTTGAAATAAAGTTTATACTTTCGGACAACAGCAAATATTTACGAGGCGTTTCACAGCTGTCTTTTGGCTTACCGATAGTGTATCGATAGGTCAGTATTTAAATACTGCTTTACGGTATTTGTAATTGTCAACGATACTAGTGATATCGATCAATTTGAACATTGAACTATCGCTTCGCGCCAAATTTTTAAACAAATCAGCCACATCAGCAGAAATTGAGATTAATTTAGATCTTATTGAAAGTGTAACAATATGGAATATTAGATGATAAGTTTTATTCAAATTTATTTTGTTGAATTACATAGTTATATTATATATTATAGTTTTGAATAGAAGGATTCGTGCACCACCATGCCAGACTGAATGTCATCCAGTGATTGGCAGCCGGTCAATTTCATCGTGATTTCAAAATCTTTTCTTAATACACTCAGCAATTGCTCGACGCCGCGTTGTCCGTTATAGGCCAGACCATAGACTGCCGGGCGGCCAATAAAAACGGTTTTGGCCCCCAGGGCCAATGCCTTGAACATGTCATTTCCCTGCATAATGCCTCCGTCTAGCATGACAACCAGATCGTTGCCCACAGCTTTCGCCACCTCGGGCAGCGCCTCAATTGAGGCTGGCACCGTGTCAATTTGACGGGCGCCATGATTGGAGACAATTACTCCAGCGCAGCCAAATTCACGCGCCAGAACGGCATCTTCTGCTGTCAGCACGCCCTTGGCAATGATGGGCAGGTGTGTCAGCTGCTTCAGCCAATTGATGTCTTTCCAGGTGATGCTGGCATCGAATTGGCTGGCCACGTACTCGTTAATGCCGGAGCCACCCATTGTGACCACACCATTCGCCTGCTCGCCCTGAAAGTTGGCCAGGCTCAAGTGCGGCGGCAGGCTGAATTTGTTGCGCACATCGGAACGTCGGTGCCCAAAAACAGGAGCATCAACAGTCAGAACTAGGGCCTTGAAATTTGCCTTTTCCGCGCGCCGAACTAGCTTTTCGGTGAGGGAGCTGCAAATAAAAATGTCATTGATTTTATCCCTCACTAGGGTGGAGGACTTGAATCCCACCGATCTTTGTAGATATAGAGCTGAAACCATTTGCAGGTGTCCGGCGCCCCGGCCGACAAGTCTTCCAGCGATGTGGTGGATAGTGTGCTCAAAATGAATATGGAACCAGCTTTGCCCGCGGCCCGTGCATTGCCGATTTCACCATCCGGGTGCGCCATCTTCTGCATCGCGGTTGGGGCAATGCCCAGCGGCCATTTAAGCTGGTGGCCAAGGATCTTGCAGCCCAGATCTAGCTGTGAGACATCGCGAAGAAAACGTGGACGCAGACGCAATCTGCCGATAGAGCAAGAGCTAGAAATGACCCAAACTCTGGACGTGCACAAAACCTTTTAAAAGCCTCGCGATTCAGTCCAAGCGTAAACTGTTCTCCTGCTCCGCTTTTGTAATAGTCCAATGCATTCTTCTCCAGCTGGCTGCTAGCCTTTTGCTCAAAGTCCTCCACACAAACCAGCTCCATGTCGCTGCGTAACTTATGTAACAAATTATTATTATATGGACCAGATGTGCTCGCTGCTCTCGCTCGACTGAATCTCAGTTCTTATAATCTTACTAGCTGATAACTGCAACTTATACCAGACAAACATTTCAGGTCGAGCACAGATCTGTGTGGCTCGCAGAGATGGAAAAACAAATAAACAAAATAAAAACAAGATCGGTTATCTTCGACACGCGGGGGACTAAATACTCTTGCGGACATGTGGCTTAGACATGATCTTATACGAAAACTTTATATGCGAACGATTTACTATATACTATATCCTTTCCCACAGATATATATATCAGAAAGTAGTCCGATGTTGATTAAATGGTAAAACTTGCAAGCGTAAAGTTACACATTTCATGAGAAAATTACAATACCCTCTGCTAGGGTGTTATACTAGACTAGACAGTCATACAGTCCTATCTTGCGCTGATAAGCCCTATTTTAATATTTCAATTTGACTCTCATTTTAGCTGAAGATCTTTGTCAAGGTTGAAAAGTACGAACTAAAGCGCAAATTTTGCTCTAATACTATCTTGTTAATTTTTCTCAACAAACATTATAATTGCATTAAGTTATTTACAAACTATAACAAACTCAACATAAAAATAAAAAAAAAAAATTAATTAACAATCAAACACTATACGTTTCCTTCAGGTTCCTGAAATATTCCAAATCAGTTTGGCTGATTGAAGGCACGAATTTGTTGAAGGATGTCGTGAAGTCCTCCGACTCAACGATGATGTGCTCGGCACTTAGCTCCTTGGCCGACAGCCCGCAGCTCAAGTGGTTGCTTATGGTTCGCCTTACCGCTGACAGCCAGGCATTGGAGCATATCGAGTACAAGTCCGCACCGCTCATTTCGCTCTTCAGGCGCTCGGCAATCTCGGCCAGGTCCACGTCGCCGGCCAGCTTAAAGCGCTGTGTTTGTGCACGCAAAACCGCCGCCTTGTCATCGGCAGTAGAGCAGGGGCCGACATAGAAGAGTTTATCAAAGCGGCCGGGTCGCAGCAGGGCGGGATCAATTAGATCCGGACGATTTGTGGCAGCCAGTATGAAAATGGGCTTTGTGGCGTCTCCGTTGCACATGCCGTCCATCTCAGCCAGCAGCTGGGATACCACGCGATCCATGACGCCGCCTGAGTCACCAGCTACACCTCGATTCGGTGCCAACGAGTCCAGTTCGTCCAAGAACAGAACACATGGCGCTGCTGAGCGGGCGCGCGTAAATACTTCACGCACATTTTGCTCGCTCTGTCCCACATACATGTTTAGCAGCTCGGGGCCCTGAACGGAAAGAAAGCTTAGATTGCATTCGGTAGCCACCGCCTTGGCGACCAGAGTTTTGCCAGTGCCTGGTGGTCCGTACAGCAGAATGCCAGATCGCCGCAAATTTTTGCCCATTAGATGTACGTGCTTCAGCGGCAGTCCTATGCTGCTTTGAATTTCATCCTTCAGCTTATATAGACCTCCAATATCGGACCAGTATACCTTCGGCACCTTGGGGGCACCCAGGCTGTCGGCGAACGAGCTCTGCATCTCGTTTAGATTTTTAGAAAAGTGCTCCAGAGTTAGATGGCTTTCTCCATGGGATTGACGACGCTTGAGTCGCACAGCATTATCGTAGAGCAGCTGCAGATCACCCAACATAAATCCCTGCGACTTGGCCGCAACCTCGTGCAGAGCACTCCTCGTCACGTCCCATTGTGGAGAGAGCCTGTTCATATAGCGTGCTTGCATGTGGAGTGGAAAAAGTGGCAACTTGGCTAGGGCCTTTTGGTTGTAAATTGCATCGTTAAAAGATTCACGCACGTGCATCCACTTCAGCAGCTCGAAACGCTCTGATTGATTGGGTGCTTCAATGCTGATTATCTCCAAGAAAATGCCCTGTATCATCGGTTTTAAATGTTTGTCGCTGGTCAACGCTACAACCACAACCGGATGCTTGCGGTCGCGGGTAAATAATTCTTGGATCTGTACATGAAAGGCAGACAGCAGGCGAAGGTCCTCGTTTCCTTCGTTATCGATGCCGAATATCTGCGGGGACAGTAAACAAGTATTACATATAATTCATTAGAAGCGTACACCAATTGCAGTTTACCTCAAAGTTGTGGAAACAGATCAGCAGCGGTTCGCTAACCTGGCTCTTCGCAAATACCGCCTTGAGTTTCATCTCCGTGTGTGATGGAACTTGCGATACAATTTCCGCACAGTCCGCTCCGTACAGATGCATGCCCAGCTCCTGAGCCACGGCATTGATGAGCTTCGTTTTGCCTGAGCCGCGCTCACCCTGCAGTAAGAAGACGGGAAATATGTGCTTCGATGATAGACAGGCAGACTGCTTTGGCAAAAATGCATCCAACGAAGAGCGCAGCATTTGATAGGGCTTCCTCAAACCACTGGGATAGTTGTTCGCAATGGCACAGCTGTCCAGAGTTTGGCGGGGCAGAAAGCTGTGCGCATGCGGCACCTGCACCAGATTGCTGAAGTTCTTTGCCACGACTGCCTGCAGCTCAAACTCGCTGCCTTTCGCCTCCAGGTGCACACAACGAAAGTAGACCTCGCGCAGAAAAGCGAAAATCAGATAGTAATGGGCATAGGCTGCGGTGCCCACCAGCTGGGCGTTCACTTCAATGCGGTAAATGTGGCCACGGTGCAGCATGCGTGGCGTATTGAAATAGTTGCTCAGAATAAGCTCGGACACCTCTGCCGGCAGCTCGTGCGGATTGTTGAGCAGATAGACGTGCGCCTTTGTGGCAATAGTCGGTATCGTTTGTTCATCGCTGAAGCACTCCAGCTGAACCCAGCAATTGCTGCGCTTGTGGTTGCCGGTGCCGCATCGATCCATTAAGTTGCCATAAAAGTTTTCCTAAAGACGTGTGCAAATAGAATGAGATTGCAATTTTAAATACATGTCTATATTTAAAGCGTACCTGCACATATAGACAGTTGCTCTGGCATTGTGAGTTCTCTACTGGCAGTATCTGGGCCACAATAGTATACGGCGTATCCTGCAAGATTTGTTTGACGACCACCTCCGATTCGTCCCAGGAGTGATCAGAGCCAGTGGCAGCGGTTTTAGTGGCCTTTCCCCCTCCACGTACAATCAAATTGACAAAATTCACATCATCCGATTCAGCGTAGGTGTTGTAAACATCCATGCTGGCCAGAATCACATGCTCGGACTTGATCAGCTCGTTCTTGGTCAGCAACTCGTACAGCCGGTTGGGCAGGGGCGTCAGCAGAAACTTGCCCCTGTAGTATTTGGCGTAACGCCAATATACCGCATATATCAAATAGCCAGGGTAAAAGAACCACGGCCACTTCGGCACAAGCAATTGCACCGTCGAATTATACGCCTCGACCAGCTCCAACATGCGTCCGGTGAAACTGTATCTAGGTTCGCCATCGCCGGCTGCATCATTATCAATGGACTTCGATGCTTTGGGGGCAAGTTTCTTCTGTGAAGGTCAACAGTTGCAATAGTTATTTATATAAACCAACATTTAAAGATATATATATATATGTATGTATTTACACAGAAGCGTACATGCACACAGATATTCAGCTTTATCAAACCTACCACAACAAAATCAACATCACTCATGGTTCGGAGACATAGAATACAAAGGTTACTTTGGGGCAGGCAAAGTCTGAGTGCTTGGGATTGGATCACAGGTACAACATATAGGCACAAAGTTATTCTGTAAATAGCTGTTAATGCTAAATAATGTAAATATATGCCGCTACTCTTGTAAGTTAAAATAAAATATATGTTATGGTTACGTACCTTCTTTACAATAACTCTTTTCTTCATGACTTTTTCCTGTTGACGATCTAAAATATTTGTAACCGCTTAAAGCTGCGCGTTGGAGTTTTACTAGAAAGTTGACTCAACAGCACGTTCTTCTATTATACATTAAATTTTAATATTATGTATGAGATATAAATATTTCTCGCTGTTAGGTATGGTTGAAATTAACCAGTGTTGTGTAATGCAAACTTTCAGACCTGTGAATTGAAAATATGCAGAAAAATACCAAAGTCTAAGCACTGCGTTTAGATTCGTTCAGATTTTACCAGAGTCGATAACCATAAAATCGTCCCTGTAAACTTTGGCAAGGTATATCGATATCGATATTACCAAAACAAACACAAACTTTAAGAAAAGAATTTCGTTTAACAATGAGTTTAGAAGTAACCAACATAAATGGCGGCAATGGCAACGAGAATCCGTCACAGTCGCAGGACAAACGGGAGCTACTATGCTTGCTCAAGCTGCTCCGGAAATATCAACTTAAAGGAACGGAGGAGCTGATCTGCCAAGTGGCAAATGTGAACAGTGCAGATCTCGCTAATATCGGTGATGGCGATGTCAAGGCAGTGCTCAGCGCCGCATTGGCCCTGGCTGATGACGACCGCAATCGCCAGTCTACCCAGGCACAAGCATCAACGTCCGTCGAGGCGAAGGCTGTGACCGAAGCGAACGCAGCCGAAGCGCTGGCAAAGTTTATAGGTGACGAGTCCTTTGATGCCCAGCATTATGAGCAGGCGTACGAGGAGTTGCGCACGTTTGTGGAGGAATCTTTGGACATTTATAAGCACGAGCTGTCTATGGTCCTTTATCCGATACTGGTGCAAATCTATTTCAAGATTCTTGCCAGCGGGCAGATTGAGAAGGCGCGGGCGTTCATTGAAAAATACAAATCGGATCTCGATGGTTACTATATCGAGGGTCTGTTCAACTTGTTGCTGATATCGAAGCCGGAGGAGCTGCTGGATAACGATCTTGTGTCTGCCATGGAGACGGATAAGTTTGTGATACGCATGTCGCGGGATGCGCATTCGCTGTTCAAGCGTCACATACAGGACCGCAGGCAGGAGGTGGTCGCGGACATTGTATCCAAGTATCTGCATTTTGATACCTACGAGGGCATGGCGCGCAACAAGTTGCAGTGCGTGGCAACGGCTGGGTCGCACATTGGCGATGCGAAGCGACAGGATAACAAAATCCGTGTCTACTATGGTCTGCTCAAGGAAGTTGACTTTCAGACGCTGACTACGCCAGCGCCGGCACCCGAAGAAGAGGACGATGATCCGGATGCGCCAGATCGACCCAAAAAGAAGAAGCCCAAAAAGGATCCGTTGCTTTCCAAGAAATCGAAATCGGACCCCAATGCACCCGCCATAGATCGCATACCCTTGCCGGAGCTCAAGGATGCCGACAAATTGCTCAAGCTCAAGGCGTTGCGTGAGGCCAGCAAACGTTTGCCGCTCAGCAAGGATCAGCTGCCCTCTGCCGTATTCTACACAATACTCAACTCTATGCAGGGGGTCACATGTGCCGAGATATCTGATGATTCTACAATGCTGGCCTGCGGTTTTGGTGACTCCACAGTGCGCATCTGGTCTTTGACGCCAGCGAAACTGCGCGCACTGAAAGAGGCCGATGCACTACGTGAACTCGATAAGGAGTCGGCGGACATAAATGCGCGCATGCTTGATGAGCGCAGCGGCGAGATGACGCGCTCCTTCTTGGGGCACACGGGTCCAGTCTATCGCTGTGCCTTCGCGCCCGAGATGAATCTGCTGCTCTCGTGCTCTGAGGACAGCACCATCCGGCTGTGGTCCCTGCTCACCTGGTCGTGCGTGGTCACCTACCGTGGCCACGTCTATCCCGTCTGGGATGTGCGCTTTGCGCCGCACGGCTACTACTTTGTGTCATGCTCGTATGACAAAACTGCTCGCCTGTGGGCCACCGACTCAAATCAGGCGCTCCGCGTCTTTGTCGGTCACCTTTCGGACGTGGACTGCGTGCAATTCCATCCCAACTCCAATTACGTAGCCACTGGGTCCAGCGATCGCACTGTGCGCCTATGGGACGCGCTAACAGGCCAGTCCGTGCGCCTCATGACCGGCCATAAGGGCACGGTTAGCTCCCTTGCGTTCTCCACGTGCGGCCGTTATTTGGCTTCCGGCTCCGTAGATCACAACATCATCATCTGGGACCTGTCGAACGGCTCTTTGGTCACCACGCTGTTGCGGCACACCAGCACCGTATCCACCATTACATTCAGCCGCGATGGCACAGTGCTGGCGGCCGCCGGACTCGACAACAATCTGACTCTGTGGGACTTTCACAAGCTCACGGATGACTATCTGAGCAACCAGATAACAGTGTCCCATCATCAGGACGAAAATGACGAGGACGTTTACCTGTTGCGCACTTTTCCCAGCAAAAACTCGCCGTTTGTCACCCTCCACTTCACGCGCCGCAATCTATTGATGTGCGTCGGCCTGTTCAAGAGCTAGACACTGTATTTCCAATAATATTGGATCTTCAAATGCATATATCTTAAGCTAAGCAGTCACCCTTTCAGAGCTCTAGGGATTTATTGCTAGAAATCTTTGATTTTGTAACCAATTCGTTTGAGTTTAAGATAACATAGTTTAAAGTAGTTGATTTTCAACATTATCATTAAGTTTCTTTTGTCAAGCTATCAATTATCCATTTACTGTTGCCCAAATTCCATTACGCATAAATATTTTTGAGTACTTTAACGTATAATATATTGGATTTTTATATTTGAATTGATTTTTCCTAGAAAGGTAACTTATTTTAATAAAATTTATCTGATAATTTTGGATAGTTTTCCCAAGTGTGAGAAATTAAAACCTTAAATGAAATTTTAGCTATTTTTAAATGAGAAAAATGTTAAAAGAAAAATCGTTTAAGCACGTGCTCATTCTTTCAGACTTGAAAGCCGATCTGACCACATTAAAATATTTGTTATTGCAGTCTTTGACTCCCAAAGATCTTTGAAAGGGAGTTTGAATCCGATCGGAATTATGGGACATGTCACGACAAAGTAAAATACGAACTGAACAACTTCGTCGCATAAGAAAATACTACTTTGTTTTTGATACGATTCGTGCTGTTTATAAGATATTTTAATGTAGAAATGGGGGATATTTTTTTGTACATTCTTTGTAAATGTACATAACTATTTATTTTCGTTCGGGCTTAACATACAGAATAGACATTTTATTCGGCATCGGGAATACCGAAGGTGCGTCGCACAGCCTCAAAATTCTTGATATTGAAAACCGAGCAACGCGGCGGTTTCTCGCCGCCAAAGGCGAGCGTGTAGGGATCTTCTGGGCACTGTCGCATGCACTGCAGACGACCCATGTTGAAATCATGCTCGTAGACGTGCTTGGGCTCGCTGCTGCTGAAGTTCCATATCTTGAGGGTGCCTTCCGTGGACGTAGAAGTGAGCAGGTTTGGCATTAGCTTGTTGAAACACACGCCAGATATTTCCTCGTTGTGGGCTTTGACAGACCAGAGCAGATTGTTGGGGCGGCGCTTGTCGGCATAGTGCAGGCTGCCGTCGTTGGTGCCAATGATAAAGTAATTGGTTTCTGTGGGATGCCAAAGGACTTTCTCCACCTCGCCGGCAATCTGCCATTTGACAAATGCCGCGTTTACGTTCTCTGCGTCGCGGCAGTCGAACAAACGTACATAACCATCGGCACAGCCTGCGAGAATGCTCTGCGCCTCCTCCGGATGGAATTCTATGGATTGCACCTTCTCTTCGAAGGCGGTGATGGTTGTGTGCGGCTGGCCCTCATCCATGTCCCAAAGGATGAGCGTTCTGTCCACTGAGCCACTCGCTAGTATGTGCTCAAATTGGGGATTCCATGATAAATCCAGCACAGCATCTTTGTGTCCGTACTGTTCCTTCTGTTTCTTGCGATTACCCTTTGAGCCAAGCTTGAATGTCGGCTCAATGGAGTCCTGTATGTCCAGATCCCAGATGGTGATAATCGGGTCCATGCATCCGATGGCGCACATATTGCCTGGCTTGTCGCTGCCCGCATCGTGGTTCATCCACTCGATGCACAGCGGAAAGCTTGGCAGCAAAAAGTCGTGGTGTGTGTAAAGAGCCTGCTCCTCCTGATTGAACACCCAGACCTCCATGCTAGCGGCGTCGTCCTGCACGTGCCCGACGAGAACCAGGTTGTCCGATGGCTTAATCACCTCGTCCTCGGCCTCAGAGTCTTCGTCCTCGTCGGGCACCTGCTCATCGGCGTCAACAACGTTGGCAATGTTTGTTACAGTAGAGTTTTCTTCGTTTTCATAATTCTCGAAATTGAATTCGTCATCTTGTGGATTTGCATTGCTAGCGCTGGCAGCGGGTTGCTCGCGGTCGACATCCATGTTTTCTTCGTCCTCATCCTCGTCATCGTCATCCTCATGCAACTGGTCCCGAGTCTCGCCAATAATGCGCGCAAGCTCTGCCTGTGTTAGGACAATTTTTTCAGGGCGCTCCTTTGTAACGCCGCGTGGAACAAAGCACAGGGCTGGCACGAAATCTATGCTTGGCTCCGCTGGACCATCCCCCACTTCCGTCATTGTTAAAATAGTTAATATTTACAAAACTAAATGAGGAGCTGTTACAAATCACCAACAGGCCAACAAGCACGTGCACGAGTTAGCTGCAACAAAATTACCAAAAAAAGACACAAGGATGGTCACCCTGGCAGAAAAAGTGTGGCCATATGATGTTGACTAGTAACAAAAATTCGTTAGTTATCGATTTTCGAAAAGCTCACGAACCCGCTATTCTTAAATATGTAATGCATTACAATACTGCTTTAGAATTTTTATTTTTTAATTCCCATTTTATTTATTGTTTGTCAATCATGCAAAAGCATACGAGCTATGTTCCGCGATAAGTGCTGTAACCATAGGGGCTTAGTAAAAGCGGAACATGATAGTTTTGTTCCTCACTGCAATCCACTATAAGCTCGACGGCTGGATAAAAGGTTTTTATATTTTGCGCAGCAAAATATTGTCCCACATGAAAGGTTAACTTATAGATTCCCTTGGAAAAGTCCGCTTGATCCAGCAATTCACAGCGGCCATCTGAATTGGTTTCCGATGGGCGAAGGGCCTTCCATTCTTGGGATTCCTCCAGGCGATAGGTAGTAATCCTGATGTTAGCTGCTGCCTTTCCCGTAGAGGTGTTAAGCACGTGCGTTGAAAGCTTACGTGTGTTCATTGCGGCGGAGAGCGTCTGACTAATGACTTCTGATAATCCTCTCAACATTTAGCTTTAAACAAATGTGAGTTGTTTACATTTTCGAGATTTACCTGATAAGAGATCATAAAAGATACTGTTTCTTGCTACGATAAAAATGAGCGCGTATTATAAAATATGTACTCGAATTAGTTTCGGTACACACTAATATATGTTTTTTTCTTTTAAAACAGCACAATTGCATCGTCTTTGTAAAATATTGGTTCGTCAGGTAAAAATAGGAACGATTAAAACAATTCATTATTATAAGTTAAAAGAAAATACCTTTTTAGCTACCTGAATATAAAGAAAATTATCCCGCGGTTCCGGATAAAAACAACAAAAAAAACTAACAAATAGTGAAGCTAACATATATCGTTTATCGATTGGCAGTTAACACCAACATTTATGCTAAATAACAGTGGACAACAGCGCATTGCTCTGTTAAAGAGCTTACTGCTGTTCTTTTTGTTATTGTTAAATCTGTTTTTGAGGCGGTCGGGTCGGCTGTTTTGCGTCGGAGCATCCGTATCGCGACTTTGAAAAATGTATTTCAAAGTATAAGCAAGGCCGATATTGAAGCTTTAAATGTAAATTGCAACAATCTAGTTCATAATATTGTCAATTTTAATTACAAAATATATCTGGCGCCAATCCGTTCTGTAAATCGATTGCGCTCTTCGCCAGTTGTGAGTGCCGGCTAAAATCGGGCAATAATCGTGAAACTTATAGAATAATATTATTATTACCTGAGTTATAGCATATGAAAATGATACGTCAACCGGCCAACGCCAACGCCAATTGTCTATTTGTTTAATATCTTGTTGTGATTTCGTGTGCCCACGTTTCCAGTGCAGCCAGAAGCAACAGTTGTTTGTCTTGAAACGGTGTGAAAAATAAATGAATTATTAAGCAAATGCAAATGATATTCGCGCTTCGTTATGTCAAAGAAAATAGTACCAGAGAATAGAATTCGATCTTTTTTTTATTGGAAAGTACAAACTTCTTTGTATGGACATATGTAAACGCGATTGCTTCTACATACATACACTTGTGGACATTGTGCATGTGTGTGCGAGTGTGTGTGTGTGTGTGTGTGTGTGTGCACATACACTCTTACAAGTAATACACAAGCGCGAGCCTGAACCGTCGCCTGAGCAGAAGCATCGAAGTTACCAACTTCAATCCCAACAAATCTTAAACCAGTTTTAAGATACATATTCTTGTTGTGTGTCTGCGTGTGCATGTTTTTTTTTTTTTCGCAGTATACTCTCGCATAGGGTATTATAATTTTGTCACAAAATGTGTAACGCAAGGAGGAGATCCTGTCTCTCAAACTAGTCTCTCAATCTTAAGGCTCTCATGAAACTTCGCATGTGTTAGTCTGTTAAATAATCTGTCTGTGTTAAATAATTGGCATATAAACAAATTTCATGTTTTATTTCAAAATATCTTCAGAACAACGTTTGAGCAATATTGTTGTAAAATCGAACTATAATATATCTTAAATTAGCTTTAGTTATGATAGGTCGAAATTAATGCTTCTGAAATATATACCTCACACAACAAATGTCTGCAAGGGTATTTGGAGTTCGGCTTGTCGAATGTTGCCGTTCTTCTTGTTTTCGTTTGTGTTTGGAGGTTTTGCTGCCTCTGCAGCTTTGGATGAATACGTGTGTATATTTGTGTGCACACTTATACATATATACGTAAGCATGTGTGTGCATGTGTGTGTGTGTGTCGGATACCCTTTGGCTGTTTCTCTTTACCTCGGCTTAAACTAATCGCGTGATGATTTTGTTGCTGTTGTTGTTGTTGATTGTTGTAATCCAATGGATACCCCAACAAGTACTGCACGTCTCCCGCCTCCTCCCACGCGAAACAACAGTTTAAGGCAACAATAACAAGTTCAGTTTCTAACCAGATCAGCGGCAACAGGAAAACCCACAAGCACACAAACACAAAGATTATGCTCCAATCGGACTAATTTTATAATTGAAATCATTTTACCTGGAATAACAATTAAATTTGAGGTAAGCTAAAAGTCTTCTTGCCATTAATCCATTCTTTGAAAATTGCAAAATAAACTAAAAACAAATATTTAATATGATTCAAAATTCTCTTGTGTTCATTAAGCTAAAGCCAAAAAGCAACTAAAATTTAACCGAACTCTTTTAAATGCATTTATTTTTTTTAAATAGTAACAAATATATTTGCAATATTTTTAGTTTCTGACATTCCATCCGATTCGGAGCAATTAAAATAAAAGTCTTATATACAGACAGAATAGGCAATTGGAAAATAAGTAAATAATCAATAAGAGTTGATGAACTTAGAAAAAACATTTTTGAGTCGTCTTGGATAAAGTCAAATAGGCGCGCTTTGCACTTTTACTCAATTATATAGAGCATATAATTCGATTTTAATTCAATTGAATCTTGAAATACATGGTAAACCATTACAAAACAAGTAAGAGGTTCTAGTCGGGAGCTCCCGACTAGGGAATACCCTGAACACTCTTTGAGGTGGTAGCGGGGAGATGTCGATAAGTCTAACATGAAAGATACTTGACATATATATAATATTCTAGAAGCAACATATCATGTTTGGTGACTCTAGGTCTTATTATTTACCCAATTTGCTCAAAAAACAGGATGTCGATATCGATTTTTATCGATTGCTTGGTAACGGAGTAAGTTATCGATTATCGGAAACAAACTCGATCTGCGCAGGCACTAGGAGCACCTATATCTCTAGTTCTTATAGGTTCTGAGATCCTTGCGTTCATATATACGGACAGTCGGACTGACGGACATGGCTAGATCGACTCGGCTATTGATGCTGATCAAGAATATATATACTTTATGGGGTCGGGGAAGCTTCCTTCTGCCTGTTACATACATTTGCATTTTGCACAAATACAATATTCCCCCTTTTACCCATTTTTAATGGGTTCAGGGTATAAAAATGATACAAAAAATTGGCATATTCGTATGCATACGCCATGGCTCACACTTTTATTTTCATTTTTTATTTGTTGCTTGGGCCTTAATTTCTTTCTTTGCCCTAGGCAATAAACTATAAAGAAGAACCGTTATCAGCGTTTTCTTGAAGATGAAATCTTTGTGTCCACATCTGGGCATATAATATATGCACATGTATAATTGATTCCGAGCTGCCGCCTACCCCAGTCACGATCAATTATCAAGCTCTCTGAAAAAAAGGGCCAAATATCTAATTTTGGCAGAGAGAGTGTTTTCAGTTGTGGACATGATGTGGCCAGCCACGTAATGTCCCCGTCGATTTCCACGCTAACGTAATTTTGCACAATTTCGGTTTGTTGGCCAACGATAAAAACGCAATCAGAAAGTGCTAACGGTCGATCCGCAGAGATATGCTTAATTGATTGATACGAATCGATCGACAAATTTGAGGCCCGCGGCCGAATCAGCGCCACATTAACAGTATACAAAACTTGGAATTTGCAATCTTCATTCATTTGCATGTGGTTATTAAATATTGGCACTCAAGGCACCCAAGACTTGGCCGATCATCAAGGGCCGCTGGCAAATTAGAAACTAGCTGGCAATTATTGACAGCCACTCTTGCACAGGCTTGGCAAAGAAGTTTTCAGCTCTTCGACAGCAATTTGAGCTGAGCAGCCAGTAAAAAGTTCAATTCCAAGCTCAAGTCTGCAGGCCAGAAACAGGAAATGACCCCCCTCCCCCCGGCCCATGCCAGTCGAGTTTTTAAGTACCTTTCGTTCGCTTGGCCATTGCAACGAGTAGTTCTTGTCATTTAACTTCATGTCAATCTCTGTTTTTTAATACTCTGTTACAAAGTAAAATCGAGTCTATTGGGCTTGTGCAAATTCTGCCTGGCTGTCCGCCTGCCCGGCATTCCACATATTTTCGGCACCTACAATTGAAAATTGGAAGTTAAAAATTGTGTTTAGATTTCGGGCTACATGGTTCGGTTCACGGTTCGAACCTACTCCCGGCCTTTTGGGAACAAAACATGGTTCTGTTCGTGAATTGGCTTAAGGTTCGGTTGGCATTCTGACAAACCAAAACTCTTTTGTAGATCTGTTATTGCTGCAACTAGTTTTGAAGATATTGTGGACTAGATAATATATATTAATAGAATGTTCTTTCGAATAGACAACCATAGTTGAAATCAACGTTTCCCTCCATTATAGTCTCCCTGCTTGAATCTTGAAGCCAAAAAGAAAAACTTCTATAAGGGAGGTAACTGAATTGTCACAAACATATTTGAAAACAAGTCAGAGGTTCTAGGCGGGAGCTCCCGACTAGGGGATACCCTGAACCCTCTTCTTCCAACACCAAATGCAGATATATATACTATTCTAGAAGCTACATGTCTAGTTTGGTGACTCTAGCTCTTATTATTTACCAAAATTGCTCAAAAAACAGGATGTCGATATCGATTTTTATCGATTGCTTGGAAGCGCAGTAAGTTATCGATTGCTTGGAAACAAACTCGATCTGCGTAGGCACAAGGAGGACCTACAGCTAAAATTACAGTCTCTAGCTAGGTCCTGAGATCTTTACGTTCATACATACGGACAGACGGACGGACAGACAGACGGACGGATAGACAGACGGACATGGCTAGATCGACTCGGCTATTGATGCTGATCAAGAATATATATACTTTATGTGGTCGGAGATGCTTCCTTCTGCCTGTTACATACATTTACATTTTGCACAAAAACATTATACCCCTTTTACCCATTTTTGAGGGGTTCAGGGTATAATGAGTTCAATCTGCAGCACATCTTCTAATTGCAGTAAAAATATCAACTTCGTAGATCTTCAATTGTTCAAACAGTTAGTCAGAGATATTTATTATTTGTATATGTTTATTTTTACTCTCTGATGTAAGATTGATAGTGTCATGAATATAGTTGGGCCCAGATATGTCGCACGCACACACAAACGCACAGCCAGCACTCATGTGTGGGTACTCATACGAATACTCGCGAGTACTTGTGCTCAACCACACAGAAAACTGGAAAATATCTATCAGTTTTTTGCTGTCGTATATTTATATTCAGAGGGAATTCTGGCTCGACACTCCCTCTCTCTCTCCCTCTCTCTCGCTCTGGTTGTGCTCTCTGTTTGCCTAGATGGCCCGCATTCTGGCAGAGCGAACCGATCAGCAGTCGGGGCCGTGTGGCCCAGCTGCATCCGTGAGATACATAGCTGAACGCACTCAAGGGCTGTTGTTTACATAGGGACATCCTGCTTGGAAAGAAAAGAGGAGACACTTGATCGTACAGTGGGCAATGCCAGTTCCCGTCTGAGGATATGCTTTTTGCACTGTCTCGTATTACAGGCCGGGCTGTGATTCTTGTGCGGCCACGTTTCGTGCCTGCATAAAGCGAATTTCAATGGCGACCTGACGCACCCATTTGCGTATATAGTATGTGCACTTACATACTTGTACTTGTGCACACAATAGATATTATTAAGTGTATCTAGCTGCACAGTTTGCAAATTTCTCAACACGTACTGTGTAAAATACTATATATATACTATATATGCCGGATTGCTTGGGCCAAGGAAAATTCCATAAAAACTGTGTGTGTGCGCCAGGTTCGGTGTGGATATATGTAGTCGAGTTTGTGTTGATGTTTGGCTGATGTTGCGGCAGTTAGCGTGACTGAGGCATTCGCCATGCTGAAGTGAGTTTTCAAATTTGATACAAATTTCAGTTTTCTTTCGCAGTTGTTTTACTGCCAAATTGCTGCTGCCAACCAAGTCAACCAAGTCCGAACGGCAGACTCCTCAGACCCAGACCCAGAAAACTGGCGCAAAATTCAAACACTGAAAATAATTGGAAAGGCATTCGAGATGCCTAAGTGCTCGTTCGGAGCTGCTGCCGCCGATCTCCAAGGTGGCAATGGAGCTATTGCTCTTCGAATCCGAGCCCCATCTTTACTCGATTCAGTCGCGCACTAAATACCAATTGTAACGCAAACGTTAATCACATCAGCGAGAAATAATGAAAATGTTCAGGTGTAAATGCACATACATACGTTGTGTATCGCGCCAATCTTTTAACTTAAGCATGGGAAAAGTTATTAATACTTTAGAAAATGGTCTAGAATTATGCTGTGCTAAAACATCTTTGCCACCTCGAAGATCGAATACCCTTGCAGGCTTGTGACCTACAATGTTTTTTGGAAAAAAAGCTTTGATGAAATCAATCGAAATTTCTGTGCTTTGATTAGTACTCAGCGAGTTAGTTAGGGCAAACAAGTTTATATATATACACAAGGAGAAATAGCCCGAGGCTTTCCGGTTCAATAGAGGAAGCTTTAGTTAACATTTAATCCGCCTAGTTCTTGCGGCTTAGGCTTTTTGCATTGTCAATGCAGTCAAGGCAAGCTCTTTAATATGCATAGATAATATTTCAGAGATTTGTCCTTCTAAGCATTAGACATATCGCGACAAAGTAATTAAAACCCTCTGTAATGATCTAAATAATAATTATGCAGAGTGTATAACTGAAGGGAAATGTACTATCTACATTAGGAACTCATCAACATTAACAAATCTTTGCCCAAATTTGATAACCAAGTGCATTAAACATAACGTACTATGTGGTGAATAGAAATATGATTCATATTCATTCACAATTTTATTTGATGGAGTTGCATTCACACGCAATTCGAATCAATTGCCACATTGACACACAAATCGTTAGTGTGCCTGTGTGTGCTTGTGTTTGTGTTTTGTGTGTATGTGTGTGTGTGTAAACATGCTTGTAGACCAATTGTAAGTTCCATACCAGACCCGGTACGATGACGAGCTATAAAAGAAGACCTTCACGGTAGAAAACAAACACTAAGCCAGAAGACAAACGTCAGACGAGGCTGATGACGCGACGACAATGGCAATAAAAGCACTTGCACATTGTCGAGAGAGAGAGAGAGAGAGAGAGAGAGGGGGGGGGTATAGGTAGGCAGGGGGGTGGGTTAACGGCGAGGAGGGGGATGGGGGTCAATTGGTCGTGCTGTGCATGTTAAATAATAAAACAATGAGAACACTCGCAATAAGAAGGTAAATACGTAAGTTTTCACTATACCCTGTACGCATTGAAAATGTGTAACAAAGGGTTACATGGATTCTTGTCAATGTATGCAACACAGGCAGAGAGACGTACTTCAATTTCCGTAACGTATAAGTATATATACCAGCCATGTCTGCCTATCTGTATAAATCGGAAACTATATGTTTCGGAGCCTAGAAATTTGAACTCTGGTTGGCAGCAAGAAGCACGGCACAGGGCAACAATCGGCTTGCAACTGGGAACAGGGTATCTACTGGTCAGGCACGCCCGAGTCACTCTTACTTGTTTAGCTTGCAGATGACAGGCTGATGTTCGGTTCTGTGGCCAACAGGTTGGGCACTCTGCCGACCATTGCATACCAAATAGCCTCTCTCCGTCCGCCTCTGTCCGTCCGCCTGGATCATGTGTGGGCGTGGGCCAATGGAAACAATACGGGGTCTACTGGTAACTGTTCTTTATGTTCGCTGTGCTTTTCTCTGTATAATTAAGAGATTTTAGGCTATCGCTTATTCAAGGCAAATATAAACAAAAAAAATAACAATTGTTTTGTGCATTTGCTTTCGATTCGACCCGAATTTGACCCACATTTGTCTTTGGCTTTCGGCATTTTGCTTTTTGTTTCGATTCAATTCGTTTTGTGTTAATATCCAAAATTGCTGGCTTCTCGCCAAGTGACGCTGATAATTGGGTCAAACTTCGTCATGTTTCTGTTGCGAGCATTAGCCCGATAATCTTTGCACTAGAGACCAGACCCAAACCTAACCCAAACCCCAACCCCAACCCAGACCCAGACCCGGGCCCAGGCCCAGACCCAGACCCATCAATGTCCGACTCTATGTCCGGCTCTTTGTTTACTCTACGCTCATTTTCATTGCGGATAATTTCACCTTTTATAGTTTGTAAGACGTTTAAACGATTTAGCGCTAATGTTGCCCATGTTTTGCTCTCGTCTTGCTGGCTTTCTTTTAACATTTTTGCTTTATTAGCGTTACTTTTTGGGACACTGCAATTATGATCTGTTTTTTGCCAGTGCTGGGATTATTTTTTCAAGTACCGCAAGAAGTCTTATGAACGAGCTAGAGCCGGAGATACTCCGTTCCCAACGACGAGCTGGCGCCTTATATATATATTTTGATCACATTCTTATAGTTCGATTTATGATATACCTTTAAACGCGGGGAATGGGAAAGGTTTCTAGCTCTAAGAATCTTCGAGATATGCTGAAAACTATTTGTTCAACATTTATATTACTCAAAACTAAATGAATACATATTCTTGGTCTGCCCGATAAGAGAAACAAAAACATAAATGTCGTTGGTTTGGTTCACGTTTTAAACCTAGCCTAGTATTTGGTTTAAGCCTTGGTTCGACATATATTTACAAAGTTTATTTTACAGAAGTTGGGGGCTATATATGAGATCTACCTAAAATTCTCTTACTACAAAATATGTTTACATAAAAGCAATTGTTGGGCTTTTATTTATGCAATTAGTTATGCTTGATTTTGAGTTGTTTTTATTTTCATACAGAGGAACATGAATAAATCCTCTCAGCTCGATAGCCTATTGGTTACAGGGTATACAAATTCGGACAACATGAAACTTCTTACTTATTGTTTTCGAGAGCGATGCGTCCATACAGACGAACCTGAACAAATCCTCCCAGCTCGATGGGCACACAATGGGGCTAATGTCAAAGTTCTTTCTTATAATTTCCAAGATCGACGCGTTGAATATGACAGGATATACAAAGTGGGGCAATGTCAAAGTTCTTTCCCAATGTTTCCGAGATCGACTCGATCGTACCGATGGACATGACTTGATTGTCTCAGCTCGATAAGTACAGGGTATACAAATTGAGATAATGTCAAAGTTGTTTCTCAACTGCAACACAAATGTAGTTAAGAGGGCGTAATGCCTACGGTTGTTATGCACAATAAAACACTCGCTGACAACAATCGACCACACCCCGGCGGGATTCGATTTCTGTGAGCGAATCGCATCCAAGTGCCAAAGGTCATTTTGAGGCTTTCACGCTTCGCTTGGCTTGACTTGATTTGAGATTTAATTGCGATCACTGATTAAGCTGCACAATTAGCCGCAATCGCAGCTGGCTTTGTTGCTTTCTGCCGATTGATTGATTGACTGATTGATTGATTGTGGGATTGAATGAATAAATATTTGCCAAGTACATGCCGGGCATGGGATTCGTATTTGATTATCTGCATTTAATTAGACGTCGCATGCTCAGGGGCTAGCCAAGCGTTTAGCTATTTGCGCAGTGTTTCGCCTATTCGATTTCTGTTTTGCGTTCCATTGCTTGAGCAGGTGCTCCGCATACTTTTCTGATCTTTGCGGTGTCGCCGTGAAAGGGCTCTCGCAATGCACACACCTGTCGAACGCGACGATCGCGTTGCTGCCCTTGGCCTGCGTTGAATTTGCTGACGCACTAATCAAATGAGCAGCAATGCCGAAAAACTCGAGTCGTTCAAAAATTTTATTTGTATGCCCCGAAATTATCCATTGTTACCCATTCAAAATGGCCACATTGGAGTATATTGGTGACAAAGGATGACATCTCTTACCCTAGATATGTATATGTGTGCTTGCTCAACATTAACAGACGAGTCCATTTATATATGTCCGTCTGTCGTATCGATATGTGGCTCTTACTCCTACGTATTTCTCCAGGATAGACCGTTTCTGCAAAATCAATAAATATCGATCTTCAATTTAGGCTTTTTGAGTACATCTCGTAGCTTTTAAGAGCTGGAAACATCAAATTCAGCATATTACCCTTTTCGTAGAGTATACACAGATACGCAGATTACCTTCTCTTATTCCCTCTTAAGAAAATAACATTGTAGGAGTTATTGCCTTGCGACATTTAATTGCCGAATATCTTAAAAAAATCGGACTATAAGCATCGAGCTTATTCAAGACTGCTTTTTATTATATCGTGAGACGGAAAGATGGAAAAGAAGTTTACGCTTTGTATGTTCATGTACATATTTGTAACGTCAACTCGACGCCGGGAATAGGGTATCTCCTAGAGGGGCAATCCCTACTACCTAGCTGCTGGAGCACTCGTGCATGTTGTTTAAGCATAGTTAAACACAATTTTGTCCCTGACGATTGCGTCAGGCATTTGCAGTCCTGCTAGGTATACCAAAGTTGGAGTTGCCATAAAAGAAATTAGGAGATTTTTTTTCAATACCTGTTAGACAATTTTTCATCAGTCTCTTCCATATCAGAACAACTACATCACAAGTATAATATTTTTAGCACAATCCAAGCTGACTCTGGCATAAATACGTATTCGCATTCAGATTTGATCAAACTCATAAATACATAAAGAGTTTTCGATCAAAGGAATATAAATTATCGCAACAATTAACGCAAACAAGTTTCGGGCATGACGAATTCACGCCTGAGAGCTTGGGAATAGATACGAAGCAGAGCACATGAAGTATGTTATGTTTAAATGTAGAATCTGTGCGCTGATCTTTGGCCGTGTAATTGCGTCGTTGTCTCATCGAACTGGAAACAGTTTCTATTTATGCCGAACCCGGGACCCCCGCTGAAGAGACACAGAAAGACTGTGCGGAGGTTGTTGGAACGTCAGCTTGGCGTTAAGTTCGAGGTTGAGGTTGGGGTTGGGGTTGAGTGGTGCGAGGGAAAGGCAGCGGCTTCTTAGCTCTACGAACCGATTGTGTTCGACTTCGGTTCGGTTTTATTTTTACTTATGATCAGAAGAAGAGAAAGATACACACACAGAAAATGTAAATTTGATGCCTCTCGCAGCGCTCACGTAGTAGTCGGTGTCATAAACGATTTGGAACTCGAATGGCATCAGATAGAGCGTTACACTTCTCAAGTATTGAGGCTTAAATATATATATATATATACATATATATTCCTTCTTACTCACACATGTTTAATTTGTGAGGTGGCAAGATTTGTTTTACTTCAAATATCTCGATCTTCTTCTTCAGAAAGTGAAAACGAGTATGTTGGGTTTTATGGCATTTTTGTCTATCCGACTATCTGTTGAAGTAAGAGTCTTGATATTTGGAATAAATACGAGTCAGACAGGTGTTAACCTTGTTGGAACACGCCCAAGCTGTAGGAGGTGGAAGATCCCAGACGATCTGTCCCTTCCACAGATGTAAAGCAGACTTCCCCATTTGTTAGGTATGTTGTTTATAGATTGAGAAAAATGCAAATAGCGATGTTTTCCAAAGTCTGCTGCAAGATTACAGTCTGAGAGTCAAGAGCCCAATAATCAAGAAGATTTCTTGCGATTAATTAAATTTCTTTAATAACTGTGAACAGAGCATTGCGCAGTCGGTTACATCAAAGTGCAAATGCTTCTGATTTGAATAAGATAATTCAAATAAATTTGATAAAAATTTAAGCAATTTAGAAATAAATTCTTTGATCTTGATCAAATTCTTTTGATTGTGGGAGTGGGAAATTCGGCAAGAAATTAGTTTATTCTCGATGTGAATTGTGAATAACTTGCATGTTACGATTGCGATACATCTTTGAGTATTTGTGTGTTTGCAAAAATCCAAAATGTGATTTGCATATTATTACAAAAACTCTATCGTCGAGGCCAAGATTTGCTCATGTATTAAATAACCGCATGTAAGCTGAGTTGAAGTGCTTTGTGCGAGTTGGCAGTAGGTTTTATGGTACATTGTAAAGTTTGTACTTATGGGCTGTCTGTTGGCTCTAGTCTAGTTTTACCTAAATGGCGACACGTTTGTTGCCAGTGTTGGCTCGTTGTGGTCTCGTGGTTTTCAGTTTTACTTTTGCCACAGTGCCTGCTGCCTGGCATTGGGGGGCTATGGCATTGGAGTTTCATATTACGAGCCCCCCCGAGCATGAATCGTTTACTGACCTAACGAATCGCAGCCAAATTGTAGACATTATCATCTGGTTAGACGGAATATTTATAGATCGTAGAATTTGTGCTGGATATGGCAGTTGGTAACATTTTGGGTTTTGTGGTGTTTGGAGAGAAAACGTTTTTCAATATACTTTTAGTTTTAGAAACAAGCTCAGTCATAAATAAAAATGCGATAAAAAGAAACAAAAAAAAAGCGGTTGTGCCACATAAAATTAATAACAAAACAGATAAAAGCAGCAACAAAAAGAAAAATTAAACAAAACTTGTTTAGAACTCAAACAAGCTTTGAGCTCGAGCGGCACCTCGACAATTTATTCATGAATTCATTTAGACGCATTGTTCGGTTGCCTAAAACAAACTTTTACTTTTCATCATTGTTTGCCATATCTACTTAGTTTTGTTTTGTTTTTTTTTTTGTTGAAAGAAATCGTTCGTTTTGCAATTAATCTTCAGTCAAGTCGGCCAACCAATTAGGTAACCATATATCCCCCTCAAGACCTAGCGTAGCCCCCGACTCTCGGGCTCGTGTTGCTGTGTGTGGGCAGCGCCAGGGCAGAGAAAGTTTTCGGGCTGGTTCTATACCATTGGGTCACCGAGTCACCGATCCAAAGATTGCAATTTGCATAACAAAAACCTTTTTCAGCTGCAGTCAGTTGCACTCTCGACTGGGCTTCAAATGCGTAGAAATCGGATCTACTAGCGAGCACTTTGAATAAGTCCGAACAGACCTAATGATATTGATGTATTTGTTTCTAAATTGTAAACGATGTCAAATAATAGGATTAAAATACATTTTATATAGATAATTCCTTTGAGCCGCCTTTGCATGGGTTATTTGCTTCTGGTTTTAAATTCCCACCTGTCGGACGTTTTAATGAAGAAGATCGGATGATTTTATTTGCGGGAGGTTAATATTCATTCTATGATAATATAAGCTCTATATGAACTTTAAGCAGAATATTTAACTTTTTACAAAGATGTTTAAGAATGCCTATAACAATGTGCATGGTAAACAAATGAGTTTGATGCCATTGTTTTCCACCAATTTTCCACTGTATCGGGTGAAATTGTCCAGAACGTCTTAGCGTGCACTTAACCAGTTAGCCAGGCAGCTAGTCGGCTTACACCATTTGATATATATAGATATAGATTAATAAGAAATTTAATATTTGTACTGGTACTTTAGGTCCCGCCAAATGGGCGCTTTCACATCCTTTTGACGGAGTAATGTGCCAAAGGATTAGGCTGGCGCCCTTACACGAGCAGTTATTGACATTTTTGCCTGGACATTCTTATGCAAATCAGTTAGTGACACGCACGCCAAATAATGGGGCAGGCTTTCAATAGGGCTCATGATATGCGATATGGATGTGGATGTGGCTGTGGATATGCAAATGCGAAGGCCTGCGATGGCCTGCGATGGCCTGTGGTGTGCGCGGATGTGGATTCCGCCTAAGCCAAGGCAAAACTGTGTGACTGTGGGCTTGGCTGGGCGTTTTGCAGTTGCTTCAAGGGAGAGAACATCCTCTTTCAGTCTTACGTAATACAATCGGTTCGTAAATTACCCGGAAAACTAGGTCTAAACAAGGCTTACAGCTAAGAATGGGACAAAGGCGACATTTAATAGTTTTGTATCTCATGAAGGGGTTGAAATATTAGAGCAGAACTTTATGCATATCTTTTTTAAAGTCAGAGTAAATCTTAATTTGCTTGAACTTAGTGTCATTAAATTAGCCTAAAAGCTATTAGTATAACAAATATCTAAAAAACTATATAAATTGATAATCTTTGCTTTGTTTCAGAACCAACAGATCTTAAAAATGTAACCGCAAATTTGATGGGCTGCTATTGAAACAAAAGACATTCGAGGCTTATTTATTTTGTGGGAGAGAAAACATTTCGAAATCAGGTAAGTCTCGATAAAAGAACAATAATCGTTTTCGAAAGATGCAAATCAGAATTAAATGGCACGTCATAAAATCTATTCTTGACCTCTTAACGGGCATTGTCATATAAGTCTTGATGAATCTAAATTATGCAAAGCAAATATAAATCATATGCGCTTTTGGGACTGTTCTTGTTCTTGGAATCAATCAAAAATTGTATGTAATTGTATTATTTTTGTTTATTTTGCTTAGACATTATATATCGAGGTTAACGAATATAGAACAGATGTGCCCTGAATTTACAAAAGTACATACAGAAATATCGCCTTTAAATGTTGAAGTAATGCGACCTTTGAGCACACATAGTATCTGGCATATAAGTGTATTCATAACAATAAAACTGTTGTTTTTATTGTTCAAGCACTTTCTTTGATTCCATTTAAAGATGATAAAGTAAACAAATGCGACTGCTGCAGTCGGGTGTAACCAGCTACGTAATACTCTTTCAGAGTAAAATAAATGCTAAAACGGAAACCTCTTCTGATCACGAAAGAGTTGTCGCTTGTGGAAGATACAAGAATATATATTCCCAATTACTCTAGACGGGCATTGTATAAAGCTAATATGCTTGTTTTAACTTTGTGAACGACTCTAGAAACACGAACAAGAACTTGTTTGCTTCCTTTGCTGCTCTTTGGCGGCGATAAAACAATTGTTGTTATTATTGAACAACAACTCTCGAATTATCGACTCTTACAACATTTATCTTTTCTAAGGGTTTCTAAAGGAGTTGGAATAAATCTTTTGCTGCACATTCGCGGCTTTTGAGAGCAAAGCAAACTATTGAGCTCCTTCCTTAGCTTCATTGTCCTTATATGGTTATTTCAGTGTGGCCGAAGAGGGGTCAACGCTGTCAGAGTTTTTAGATTATTCGTTGACTAGGTCAGTATGTGTATGTCCTAACTTTTAACTTTCGGCGAGGGCTCTTGGACCGACGTCTGCGCAGTGTCCATCATAAGAGCTGGAAAGAGAGAGAGAGAGAGAGAGAGTGAGAAAACGTGTTAGAAGCCTTGGCAACATAAAGGCCATACATTTATATAAAAATGCATGCATCGAATATATAGAATATATATATTTTATATAATATATAAGTTGTATTATTGCATTTTTAAATATTCTCTCATTAGGTACGCTAAAAGAGTTATAACAAATTGTATTTTAAATTGAGCACGTTAAGTTAAGCAACATGTTTCCAGCAACATGTTGCTAACAGTCTTTCCAACAACTGCGCTGATGCTGCAGCTGCTCTCCCGCCCACGCGAGAGCGGCTTTTGGCCGCGCTCCTTGACCTTGGGCACACATAAAATGTTGCTTCAGCTTTTTTGCGCTTCGATTCTGTCATCCGATGTGCTTCTCTATGAGTGTGTGCGAGGCTGTGAATCCGGACTCCAGTGCGAGAACAAGAAAAACGCATTTTTAGTCGCACATTTCGCTGGCAGCCACAAGTTGTGTTTGTGTCAAACAGAAATTGAAATCGCAAGAATTGAATTATAATTCGCGTGTTTACCGCATTATATACTTGTATATAAGCATAATACATACATATACATACATTAATGAAAGGGCGCACACGCGACAACGATCCCCCACAAAGTCCGCTGCCGTCTGGTGGCATTCCGCTGGGTAGGTACCACCACATGAACTGCCAACGATGTGCTCCCGGCTGCGGTCAAAGTGACGCACTCATTCGAAAATAAACAACCAAATCATCAGCATCAGCCCCAGTTTAGGGGCCAAGAATCTCTGAATCAGCAGCAGACGCAGTCGCTGCCTCTGCCGCTGCCTCTGCCGCTGCCTCAGTCGCAGCTGCGTCATCGGCGCCACATTCAGAGCATGTTGCCTCCTTTGCAAATTATTATATTACTCGCTCACATAGTGATAACGAGCATATTGGTTTTGTGCAGTGTCTATCCCAATATGAAGTTTGGGCGCGGAAAATCGGAAAAATAGATATCAAGCACAGTTTATGAGCTACACAGAAAGAGAAAACTCAGATAAAAAACGATGTTAGAATAAGAACTCTTTTACTCAAGTGATTTTGAAATCTATAAAACGAAGACTTATTTTATGTATGTTCGGCATTCTTTTTTTAAATATTTGAAAATACGTAATTACTAGAATTTCGGACTAGGACAATATTCTTATATTGTCAGCAGTTGGAGTTGGATCGCACTTCTGAACTTTCGTAATTTCAATTTCAGCGAGAAATCAAGTTCGAAATATCATTTGAAATGTTCAAAATATTTTATATTATATATATATATAAATAAATCAAATATTGTCCCAAATCGGAAAAACTGATATCGATAGTAAGAAAAGTATTGTAAAGTCAGTTGCACCCGACGGCAAGAAAAAGTAAACAAAATTTCATAAAATGTGATTAATAACAAGCATCACCGAAATATGCTTAAACAAATTGTGGCACAATATTTTCTTTATATTGTGCAAACTTATGCAATAAATAATCATTCCTATATACGCTGAAGATTTCTTTGAGCTATTTGAATCGTGACGTAATGGTATTTTACAAATAATTATTGAATTGAGTAGAAAATAAATGAATTAAATAAAGGCTTTAGGGTTAGGTTTAAAAGTAGATTGAATTTTCACATGAAGCAAAAGAAATAGTTATTAAATCTTGACTTGAAAAATTTAAATAAAACAAATTTTGACATTGAATTTAATGTAAACAATACATAAAAGAATATTTGAGTCAAGAACATTTTGCAACTATTTTTTTTATTAACAAATAATTGTATTTTACTGAAATTTAAAGATCACAAAAAATGGAAAAGAAACAACTTAATTTGTACTACATTTTTTTTTCTTTGGTTTAAACAATAACGAAGAAATCGTACTTAAAACTTTATGTTGATTTTGGCATAAATTAGGCACAAAAAAAAACCTCAAAATCCCATCCAATTTCTTCCATTTGTTGCTGTGTTTTTTTTTTGAATAACTATGCATGCAGAATCCATTTGCTATACTAAAAGTTTCGTATCCATTTGAATTTGATTGAATTACAGTCCGATTTGAATGTACACCTTGGCACAATTTGTTGCATTCGCATTTGCAAAGAAGAAGCAAAACGTGATGTTAAAAAAAATCGTCAAAGCAGTGAGTCATTAAAATTAATGGCACCACATATGAATGAATGAACAGTTTACCTAGGGCACTCGACATCAGCGTTTGAGGTCTCCGACTGAATCATTGTGTAAACGTGCAATGAGCATGCAGTTTCTTGCTTTCAGCTCGCTTTTCGCTTTTCCATCTGCTTTCCGGTCAGGGGCACTTTCCTTTTCACTCGCAGCGTTTCTGCGCATTATGCCATTTGCCAGCAGCTCCGGCAGCTCGATGCTGCGGGGTGGTCCGGCGGCGTGTCATTGGGATTAGTTGTTTCCAGCCAAAGCCTCAACAAGTGCTTGCACTGCCTTGAGAACATTTGGCCATTTGTTTCACTGCGTTTTTTCTATGGCCAAGGCGACGAGCCCAGCCAGCAACAGGGTAGCTGTGGGTAACTTCCTGGCCCCGTGGCCCATGGCCCATGGCGCATTGTCTAGTTGTTGTTTTTTGTTTATATTGTTTGGCGCGGCACATCATAATTATGTTGGCAAATTTGTGTAATGAGCGAGTGCAATTACCGCGTTAAGGCAAAAGATACAGATACAGACACAGGCACAGACACAGATGCAGATACTAAGTAAAGCTCAGACGTGAATATGCAAATCCTACATACTCATGTGTAAGTAGTATAATTAAATTTGTTGGTGTTGCTGTTGCTCATTTGCGTTGCGTTTCACGGGGTCTTAACTCTGCGCATCTGTAAAATGCAAATGAAAGCCAAAGTTAATTTGTAAGATTTGCCACGTTGCACACACGAATCCGATTACGGCCACAAGTACATGAGAGTGCAACACGGTGGCAGCACTGAGTTACTTTTGCGGTTAGTTATCGTAACGCTCTGCGATAATTAAGATGATAATGACAATGCCAATAATACAAAGTGCTAATTGCTTCCCTGCGTATGCCTAACGCAAATGCTGGCTTCTAATTTCCATTGTAGATCATCTGTAAGCCACACACAACTTTACTATACCCTACACCTATTAAAATACGTAATAGTCAATCATGTATACAACAGGCAGAAGCGGGAATCTTCGACCCAGGTATATATTTTTGTATACATTTTTGATAAGGACGACGAGTTGAGTTCATCTAAATCTGTCTGTCTGTCGGACTATAAACTGCGAGGCTAGTCAAGAATGCCTGGGGAAAAAGCAAAGGCGCAGCATAAAGTGTTTACGGGTTGCTTTCTTAGGTATATGTGAGGTTTTGTAAATAAACATATTAATGGTAGAAGTACAAGGTCAGGGTATCTTCTAGCTGGGTATACCCAACAAAACAACACTAACTTGTTTATGTTGCTTCAAATTACTAAGAATCACACGAAAGTATGCAGCTAACTTTAAATTCTCAGGGTCTCCACTTTCAACAAAATGTGGCATCATCATCTATTATTAATGCAACACGTGCTCAGGGACTGTAAACCACCTACGCGTGCACCTGTCGGTCTAAATTAGTTTATCCAAAGGTGTTGTAGCATACTTTGGGGCTGCCCGTAAAAATAGTCTGTGGATCGCGTAGAATATCGAAATACCCTGAACATAAAGCTTTTTAGTGAATTATGCTCTGACTTGATTAGCTATATACATTCTTGATCAATATCAACAGTCTGGACGATATAGTCGTGTCCGTCTGCTTTTATAAAGCTATCTCTCTTGAATCTTTGAATAGGTTTTCTTTTATTTGAATAACATGTTTTTCTTAACAGTTTTAATGTTATGTTTTAACAGCATTTGCTATTACACTATGCTGTTAACATATTTGAAAGATTGTATCAACATAAAGCAACTATATCATATATAGCAAAATATTCTTTGTATAAACTTCTTCACAGCCAAATATATGTGAATACATTAGGGCTCGTCAATTCTTTTCATCTAATGTACTTTTAAAAGGGTTCCATTTAATTATCAATTCCATTTATATAATATTTTTTTATAACATTTTTTTTATAATAAATTTATGTATATTTTAGCATGTCTTCCGGTCTCATGTCGTGTGTGCGGGAAAATTCGCCTCCGTTGGAATTGGATGTAAGTGCAGCAGGTCCTTTGTCATTGCCGGAAGGCAATAGCAGAACCCACGGCTACCAGGGTCCAATGACATCAACACCCATTGCTAGTCCGGCGGCAGCAGAAGGAGCAACAGCTGATGGCCACTGTTCAACCAATGTGGGTGAGTCACATTTATTCGAGCATCACTGTGCGTATATATATTCAAGTACAAATCTACTCGTCTATGAGTGTGTATATGTGTGTGTATACATGCAGGTGTTATATACCTGCGTGTACTGATACGCATAACTATGTTTGCAAAAATAGTCCGCGACTTTCCCGAGCGACAACAATGCGCAGCAATTGTTTATACCCTATGCGATAAGGGTGCTTGCAAATTGAGGGACATTCTGCCGTGGCCCTAGGTGTTATTAGGCCTACCTCAACCGCCAAGCGGGAGAGAGCATTGCTCTAGTCAGTCACTTTTGGATGTATGTATGCATGTGCATAATTAGCTGGAGCTGTGAATTTGGTTTTAGTGCAACCGCAATAGTCAGTCAGTCTGTCATAAAGGCTTGCTTGGTGTACATCATGCATGTGATGTACCTATGTTAACATAAATGCAGCCTGTACATACATTAGTGCGAGCTTTCGATTTTATTGTTGTTTGTTGTAATGAGGACTCTTGCTGTTGGGTCTGAATGTTGCCCGAAAACCTCGCACCTGAGCAATCACAACAACATTAGCCAATGCAGCTCAACGGTAGTTGTTATATTGTGCTAGCTCTTTGTGTGGCATTAAACAATGGATATTTGGTTCCAGTATTTGCAGCCCCACTTAGTCGGCGAATAATGTTTATGTAATTGCGGATGACATACAACAACAACTTTCCACAACGCGTTCTAGGCATAATATGAAAATTGGTGCCTTTGTTGTTGCTAACCCATGGAAACAACAACAAAAACAAGCCCACTTTCCCAAAGAGTAACTTAACATGTGTGGTTATGTACGATAACAGTCACTGTTAGCCGTAAACAGTGCACTGTTAACTGTTGCCTACAAAAGCACCGCAGGCATTGTTATGTGCATATGTATGTATGTATGTACGTATGTATGTATGTACATATGTGCGAAGGCAAGAGCTAATCAGCTAGCCGCTAATAAGCCAAACATTTGCCGATCCGTTCCCGATGTCTGTGCCGAGGGCCGTTCGGTTTTTCGCTTCGTTTCGTTTCGATTTCAATTTCAATTTGTGTTTAGTGTCTGGCGTTGAGTCTGTTGTATTTCGATTTCGACTGCGTCGCCGTATTCGTGTATTCACTTATTCATTAATTCATTCGCTGCTCTCTGCTCCACCTGGGCAGGTGAACAATTCGTAGTACCTGGCGCGTGTCGCACTAATTGCTCCGAAAACTAACTAAATTTCAAACATATCAAATCAACGCAATTGCAATCGAAACACGACTCGTAAATCAATATTTACAATATTTTGCAGTTTTTCAAAATTTCTGCAATTTTTGTTTTGTTGTAACTAAAGTTAATGCTGCGAAAAGTTGACGAAAATAACCAAACCAATTGTTTTCAATTAGTTGAAGTGCTTAATTGTGTTGTTATTGATTTCTGCGATACTATCTTGAAGTGAAACCCAACTAACATATGTGCCCATCTACTTAAATATACAATATATATACATATGTATTTGAACAATTTCTGACTCGGTTCGCTTGTAAACAATTTTAACCCGAAAAAAAAAAGAAACATCTGCATCTATTTTCGGCGGAATTTTATTTGAACAGGTAACGAACTTTTTATTTGCTGTTGTTTTATTTCATTTCATTTATTCAATCGCGAAATGCTTAGCATTTTTTCGCATACTATTGCACTCGTAAAGTCATAAATAATTCGCGATTAGTTTTGAAAAACCAACGTAATTTATTGGCCTATATTCAAATACAAGGTGAGCAGAACCTTATGACAGACCTGGGCCAGACAGTCACGACTGACTTTTAGAGCTACGGCACCAGCCATGTGCCAGCTGAGCGACCATTGACAATCGGTCAAAGTGAGAGGAAATTATTTGGGTCAGATATTATCAAACAATTAAACCGTTCAATGAGCAACGAATTTAGTGGTTCAATGAGAAATCGTTGTGTGGACATTATTTGAGCTGATGTGTTGAGTGAATCAAAAGGGTTAAGGCACTCGCCGGATATCGGACGAGGCAGCGGAAGCGCAACTGGAGTTCATTGGCAGCGGTCAGATTGTGGCGCCTCAACATGAAGTCTCGAGCATTATGCAATCAGTTCCATGCGTCTCGCAGTTACGCTTTGATTGTGAAAAAACTTGGTCTGGCTCTTGCTTTCTGGTTAGCTGATAAGCCCGATGTCATCGCCATGTTGCCAGTTGATTGAAGCCAACTTCCCAGCGATTATGGACTTGCCGTCATTATAGATTGGCGGTGCCTCTTATCGCGTCTGATTGTCGTCTGTGCTGCTCCCCGGCTATATTACCCAAAGAGTGAACCATTGTGCATTTCAACATGAGCAAAATTGTAAAACCAATTCAACTGAGTGTCTCTCTCTTTTACGCAACGATCTATATTAATATATATATATATCTCTTTGTCCTGACCGACTGACCGACTGACTGACTGATTGGTGGCCATGGCTAGAGAGTTGATATTTGAATGGAATTTGCAAAATTCCACACGCAACTGCGGAAAATCAGTGGAAAACGATGAAGCTTGTTTGTTTGCCGCCTGATAGACTTCCACACTTAAATTTTGTATCCAATCCACTCAAAATGTACGAAGCCATAATTTTCGCTTTTCGCAAAGTTCACCATCTTAGGTGGAAAATGAGTGGAATAGCATGTCTCGGTGAAAGCTTTATTTCTGTTCAATTGGATTGAAAGCATTTCTTTTTTTTACGCAAATTCGGCCAACACCCGCTAGTCTCTTAGAAAATCCAGCCAAGAACTGATTAGACTTGATTGCCATGCCTCTGCTCCAGCCAAGGCCGCATAATGTGCACAATCTTCGGCACTTGCATTTGAAGGCTGGCTGCACAACATGTTGAATGGCTTTTGTAGCAGCCAACACAGCTCGAGTTGCGCAATTTTAAGTTGTATTCGCTTCGGTTCTCTACTATTTTTTTTTTAAATGCGTTGTGTAGAATACGCCGTAAGTGAATTAAGCACTTGTAAAGCGGATAAGCTGCCCACACGCCAATGCCAACTGGGAACGGGTGATGACGCCAATGGGGGGCGTGGCAGCCGCAACAGCAGCAGCAGCAGGGGCTGGGCGCGGTGCGGTGCGGCTATCTTGACCTTCCTGGCCACAAGCCAAGCCAAGCCAAGCCAAAGCCCAAAGCAAAGGCAACTGAACAACAAGTAAGGCAGACATGTGTCAAGCATCCGCTCACACACAGTTGTTGCAACAACAAAAACAACAACAAAAACAACAACAACAACAAGAGTCTCCAATTACTGCAACTTGCTGCTGGCTAAAATAGTGGCTGTCATTTGGATTTTGCCATGTCTCAGTTTTCGCGAGCTGCCGATGGCCGATTGCCCGGTTTCAGTTGCCAATTTGAATTTGTGAGCGCAACATTTGCAAAATAATTAATTAATAAATGCGCCTACTTGCGCAAAGACGGTCAGACAACGCGTCGCGTCGCGGCGCGTCGCACACGGGTTCGAGTCTCAACGCCCATGCCATGTTGACGGCCATATTTCATTTAGAATTCGTGTCATCGGCAATACCCTACCCCCTACTAACAATAATAATAATAACACCTACATGCGTCATACACATCACCCAGTTATAAGTATGTATGCACATACATCAATACATAACTGGCAGCTAAGTTTGCATCAACAATTGCCTCATGCGGCCAAAAACTGGAAACTTACAATGTTTTGATAAATTACTTAAATCACACAAAAGACAACAGAAAAAGAAAAAACAAATGATGACTGCGTCAAAATAAAACAGAATTAATATTATTTTGAAAAAGTATTACCTAACGATATCATACTAAGTGTTGGGAAGAAAGAGTCATGCCTGAACTCATCGTGATTCATAATATTATAGCTCATTAATGGTTATTCAAATCAAGTCCAAAACTTAGAGAATACCTGTTGACCCATTGCCACAGCATATGACAGTGTTTGATAAAACCGATATATTTGTCAAAAATATCATATTTTTTCACAGTTTTTCGAAAGTGAAAATCCGGCTAGACGGATGAGCACCAGATTCATAAGGGTATATGTATATATTGCATACATGTCGCATTATATATTGCTTGTTAAGATCTATGAAAAAACAAAGTTAAAGACTTTTCAATTATTTTTTAGCCAACTAATCCGGTTTAAGGTGCAGTTCATGGTATAGAAAAAAATCTAAGCCGGTTTGGCTTAAGCCCGGTTTGCAGACTTGCCTAAGAGCGAAGATATTTAGACCAACTAGCACTAGCTTTGGTAATTTTCTTGCTACAACAATATTTAAGAACTAAAGCTCCCTTAACATTTTGTGCATATATGGGAATAGGCTACGCGAAGAAGCTTAACTGCTTGCGTGCCGACAGATATGTACGATATGAGTGTTTGGATTGGCCCCAAAACGTGACTGGCATGTTGTCGATATTTCATATTGACGCCTGTCAGTTAACGGTATCGGGTGCCGAGCTGGTGGCCATTAAGGGAAAAACGCCGCTCTACGTCTATTTGCAATTGACGGTTCTGTTACTTCCGGTCATATTTTTTTTGTTCACTTTTAGTTCTATAGAAAGTGTTGAACATTTGACCTAACAGTAACAGGAACACGAAATGTTATACACAAAATGTTAGAAAAATGTTAAAAATACGCGCTGTTAATAAGTAATGTGATTTAAACCGAGCCGTTTCTACTGAGCTCTTTTAAATCCATTTCTTAATTTACCACGAACCAATCCAGACCGTAACGTAAACTGGACCATGCTCTTTCAATGCAATATATTCTTCAATTAAAATAGGAAAATATGTTTCGAAATGTAACTTAATACACCGAATGCTCTTGTTGGATTTAACGACATGGTTATATGATTTATTATACAGGGAATGCTGGTCTCAAACAATCATCTGGCAAAATGACACATGACAATGTTGGATTGAGTCACGTTTAAAGCAATGACATTATAAAACTTTTTACCCTTTTCTGTCTGGGCAAACTGCACGAGTACACGCGAGCCACCTAGTTAGTATTCAAATAATAGGTTATTGAGTAGTTCAACTAAGTTTTTTATTTCGTACGTACTTGCTAGATCTTGGATCTGGCTATCGCTGTGAGGCGCGTTATCTGCGTGCTTTTAGCTGATTTCTTATATGTCGAAACGTTAATTGACCTATGTAAACAGCACAATGTGTGAAAAGCGTTATCAGTAATAAGGAAAAAACGTTTTGAGGCTATTGACAAAAGAGGTATAAAATTCTATAAGAGAAAAAGCTTGCAATGCCAACAATACCAATTAAATTGATTATAATTTACAATGCGCTGATGAATTGATGCGCATAACAGAACGTAATGCTGAATTTTAACAGTCAAAGTTATTGTAAGTATATACTTTGTGAATATCTGGGGCAATTATGACCTTCAGTTAACGAAATACTACAGCCAAACAATGAAAGGAGATTCGAACCAGGGTGCTGGTTCAATTCAATTGCCTGGGTCACTTGCACAGCTCATTTACCGATTGTTTACTCCAGTATTCCAATATTATTTCCATAGTCCATTTCTTTCCCCCGCAAAATAATTGTACTCGAGTATTGGCAGATTAGTTGCGACCTTGCCAACTCTTTCCAACTCTCTTTCTCTCTCTCTCTCTTTGTCTGTCTGTCTTTGTCACACTTTGATTAAACGTTCGGGTGTTCCCAGCACGCATTTTGGCTTTACTTTTGCCTATTTATGGTCATGTTTTTAAATGGATCGCGAATTGAATTGCTTTTGTTTTTCTTATCAGTCGTGACAATGATTTGTGTCACCAATTTGATTGCTCAACTCTTAATCAATTGTGAAGATATTCAACAATCAATGATATAAATTAAGTTCACAATGGATATATATGTACTACATATAATTCTGATTTTATAACCTCGGATAACTGTCTGGCCAAGTATATAAAATTTATTACAGAGTTTGCTCAATATCTCGACACAGTACTTTATTTACTGTTTGTATTTTGATTTGCAATGCTTTAAAGCGGTCTGACCTGAACCAGTTCAAATTGAGTTCGAAGTATGTATAACATTACAAGGCTTGAACCAAAAACTGGGTTCACGAACCGAATCTAAAGGCTGGGACCAATACTTTAAAGCGGTCTGAACCGAACCAGTTCGAATTGAGCTTGAAATATATGATATTCCAAGGTTTGAGCCAAAAACTGTTTTCACGAACCGAACCTAGAGGCAGGGAGTTGGTTCGAACCGACAATTTGTTTGCGTTTGCAGCCCTGGTAAAGACTGTGATTGAGCCAGAATGTCAAAGCAAGCTTTACTCCCTGTGTTTTTATATTTTTCGGCAGTTGTACATCGTTTCCCTTTCCTTTTAGAACCAAATTAAACAAGTTGCTTTTACTTTGTTCCTAATCTTTTAGAGCAACAGCAGCAGCAGCAGCAAAAGCGACGTCGTTTCCATCCGCTACGCAATTTGCGGCGGATCTTTCGCCGTCGCACTATCAACAGCGCGGAGAGCGTAGTTGGCACTGGACAAGCCCCTGGAGCGGGTTCGTGCAATACTTTGCCGCCGCCGGCGAGCAGTTCAAGTGAGAAGAATCTGCGCAGTATTGCGCTCTCTGGCTCCGCCGGACACACGGAGACAGTGTCGGCTTCGTCGCCGGCATCGCCGCTGACGCATCAGCAGCTGCAGGAGAGCTACCAGACGCAGTCATTGCCCAAGTCCAAGTCCTACGGAGCACATCGCGATGAATTACTGAGCGTGCTGCTCGGCAAGAAGAGAGCTAGCAAGCAGACCAACTGCTCGCAGCAGCCAGAAGTTCAGTCCCAGCCGCACTCCCACTCTGACGCCATGTACCAGACGCAGCGACAGCAGATGGGCGTGGCCGTCTTCCCCGACGCCATGAGCATGAGCCGCAACTCGTATTTCGCCGAAAAGCGTCTCCATCAGCGCCAGCTGCGCAGCGTGGGCGACTCCTCGCAGGATCTAGACGCCGAGGACAGCGGCACCGTTGCCGCTGCAGCCGATATGTCCGATAGCCAGCGCAGCCTCAGTGAAGGACGACTCCTGGACGTAGACGTGGATGGGTAAGCGACCGCTCTCACATCGGATTTCCTAGCCAAAGCTAATGCTATCTCTCTCTCTCTCTCTCTCTCTCTCTTTCCAGCAGCGCTTACACACGTGAAACTCTCTCCCAGTCACATGACAGCGTCTTCTCTGAATCCGCAACTGCCAGCAGCCTTTCCATTGTACTGAAGGTGAGTGGCAATCCATTTAATTGGATCTTGTAAGCCCCATGTGTTAGTTAAATATAGATTCAATATAATCGTGATCACATTTTGAAGTCCTTGATGTCCTCCAGAGATTGAACGCTTGCGCTTGATTGACTGACTGATTAATTTATTGAATGAATGAATGATTGATTGCCTGACTGATTGACTGACTCACTGACTGAATGACAGACTGAATGACAGGCTGATTGACTGACTGACTGGTTAACTGACTGAATGACTGGGGATCATCGCATAAGCAATATGTGATGTAAGTGCACTCTAAGGCAGGGTTTCGCGGAACTCAACTCGCCGGTGTTCGAAAATAACAGAAAAGTATTCGATCCGTTTCAACTCATTTGCGTGAAATTGAATTCGCCAGTGTTGGAAAATATCAGAAAAGTATTCGATCCGTTTCCACTCATTTGAGACCTGTTTTACACTTTGCGCAATATTCACCCAAATTTGAATGGCAAATTGGGCTATGAGCCGAGTCCTTTGGTGTGAAGCTCATCAAATCTGACTTATAGCTAGTTCGACAAATTCAGCAGCAAAGAAAATAGCCATTTAAATAGATATTTCAAGTTCACCCAATACAAACTTGTTCTATAAAGTATGGACACGTCTTAACTTTTCGAGCATTAAATACTCAGTTAGATAAACATGCACGGTTATTTTTGGGCAGCTTGTATCGATCCAAACTTCCGAATCCCTCGCAATTGGCCATGAGTCAGCAGCAAGGGTTTCTCTGCACCCCTTCCAGCACTCTCCCTCCCCTCATGCCAGTGGTGTTAAATAACGGTTAACAACCCGGTCGCGAAGGGTTGTTGTGTTGGCACCAACAAACAACCGAAGATATAATTTGTGTGCTCCACTTTGACATACGCCCCACAATTCTTGCTGTATTGTTGATTCACGCTGACTGGGAATCATTTCAATTGATTTTAATCAAATCCAATTCACTGTGGATGCAATCTGGAGGCCTGGGGGCATCAATAAAAGTGGTCATTGACTCAGCCTCCATTGTTGGATGTTGGCATCATCTGTTTAAATCTGTGATTTCGGGTTGCCTTTGTTCCAAACAGACCAAATCCCCATTGATTTTGCTGCAACTCTATGAAGGTTGTGGTTGATTCGGGCTAAGATTTGAACCAGCACCCCGCCTTTGAGTTCAAACCATTAATTAAATAGCTCTGTTTTTAATTTATAGTTGCGGAAAATTGCCGTATGGATCAGTAAAGCTCTATTGATCTGCATTTGCTGGTAAAATTTTCCATTATCTAACACTGGTGTCGACGTCCGCGCCAGTTTTGACTGCATAATCGCCAGTTTGGTGTGAAAGAAGAAATGCAGAGGCTGCCGCACGCGTCGCAGCGCAACTGGAAACCACAATCGAGGCCCGTTGCAATAGTCTAATGCCCCGCCAGCTACCACCAGCTATCGGTGTGTTGCTCCGGCCAACTTGGTTATGCCTTTGTGGCTTGGAGGAGGGTGTTCGGGGGCCTTTGGAGCTGGCCAACAGTTGTTGCAGCGCGTGGCAATGTGTGGCTTTTCCCTTGACGGCCGCCCGCCTCTGTTTCTAATGCTTCTTCAGTTTCTGGCCAAACGAGTTACTGGCCCGAGTCTCTCGGTGTGCTGTGTTGCATTCGCCCGCCGGTTACTGCTTCTTGTTATTCCACTTTTTTCCACTTGACTGTCAGTTAGCCGCTTCCCTGCCTGTGGCTACTCCTCCCCTCCACTCCCCTCCCCTCCCCTCCCCTCCTGGCCAGCAGTCCAGCTGGCGGCTTATTTGCCAACCTGGTTAGCAAATAAATCGCATTTCTTTCTGTTTCTATGCTATTGAACTCCTGCAAAGTTTTCCGCTAAATCAGTTTGCTTCGAGTCACTTGGACGTCGACAACGCTTCTCGCAGTCGCTGCCCCAACTTCCATCGATGGCATCCACAATATAGAAATTACAAAAGTGAAAAAGTTCAATATTCGAGTGTGTTTAGTTGTGTGAACTGTGCCTCTTCACAAACGCATTAAATTCGTGGTTTCTTTTGGTGTAAAGCTCACTTACCTGAATATATTCGCATGAGTTAAAAGATGAATGCATTACCGAACATTATCGAGTGCCATAGATGCACTCGAATAGAAAATTCCTATCTTGAATAATATTACTCGCATATAAAGAGTTCTTATTATAATTTGGTATGAAAGGTTGACGCTTCCTGCAAAACCTCAGCTCTAGCCAAAGTGTCTTAGCCCAGGCGACGATTCGCATTAACCGGTTTGACAGAGCCTTTGTAGATTGTGAAAATGAAAAAGAAATAGCAAGAAAAAATCTAGTTGACGTCCATAATGGGGAAACCGAGCGACAACGCAGCGACATTCAATTTTCACTGTGCTGGACACAGGCTGGCGAAGAGATATGGTAACACGGTAACACGCATTGGAATCAAACGAGGTTGATCAAGAGCGAGCAGACACATCAACAGTCAGCCAGATGAAGTGGCAAATGGGGAATGGGGCATGGAGCTGATGGCGAGCTGATGGGGAGCTGATGGGGACGACATGCGATGTCATTTCACACGCTTTGCTTTAATTGCCTGCCTGAAAGAGCGAATGGGTCGGGCAACTCGGTCTAAACCTGTTCGACTGACTGTAGGACTTTAACCGAAAAGTCAATTCGACCCACATTCAGAGCAGCATATGCTATGCGTACATATTAACATATGCGATCCGTAAGTGAGGCATTCAGACTTCCCGTTTGGTCGGCTCGAATTGCATAAATATTTGATTTATAAACCTAATTGATTTCCGCGTCCACAAAGCGGCAAGTGCGTCATCAGATCTCAGCCCCTTTCATATTATATAATTGACGACATTTGCAGGAGGCATCCTCTTTGATAAGAAGTGAACTCTTAAGGTTGACCCTGTTTGGATTGATTTAAGTGAAGGCTTCTGTTTTCGTAATACGATTTGCATAACTCTGAATAGATTTAGTTGACTGAAGCAGGAAACCAATTTTCTGCCTCCACATGCTTGACAAAAAGTCCGAAATGATTCAATGCGAACATTTTGCTTTGCACTTTGCCAACTGTTGCGTCTCAAGTAGACAGGCCACATTCAGCCACAACTCGTCCCACTCCCGCACAAATGTCGACAAGCTGTTGCAATCATCGCAGGCGGTTGGCCAGCCGCAAGTTGCATGTTGGGCCAATGGCCACGAGTTGGCCCACTCACCAAGTGTGCCAATAAATCAGCGAATGTGACGAGCCAGCGATTCGCATCAGCTGTGCAGGTGCAGGTGATCTTTTAGACAAAGGGAAACTAAAATGCAGGGCGAGCAGGTAACCGAGACTAACCTGGCTAGCTTAAAAAGGATTCAGGTGATGGGACTTCCAAGGATGCTTCTCTTTCGAGCATTCCTTGTACCTGCGTGCAGTTAAATCTAAGAATATATAGATTTTGGATATAGTCTTGAATTACCTGTAAATCGACACATTGCTTAAAGTACAACCTGGCTGAGTGGGGCATTGAACTCGCCGTAATCTATAAATGGCTAACAATTATATTTTGTATGCGTAATGGATGGACGAGGTCTTTAACCTGCAGCGTTTTAGCATTAAATCCTTAGGCTCACAACCCAAAATAGATACTGTAAGCAGGAATATGCATACTTAAGTGCAGAGACTCCCCACGTCATGCTCCAGAGACGCTGATTAATGAAACGGGCAGAGAAACTGGAAGCATATCCATAAGGAAGCGTCTGCCAGATTTGTATAAATAGAGAAAATTAGATGCGTGTGGAAGAGGGGGAGCGAGCATTTGCAGTCGAGGTTGTTTACCAGCTCGAATTTAATATTGTTCACCTAGCTGTTCCTTAGCTGGGTCCGGGTTGCTAGAGACTACCCTTGAAATGCTCGCCATGCTAATGCAAGTGATGACAATAAACAGATTCCCATTGCCTGCCTAGCGCCCAATTATGTTTCGACTAGGTAAAAAGTTAGAGATACAATTTCACAAGCATTGCATTGTTGTTGCCGCATCTGTCGAGGGTGCTGCCTGCCCTGCCTCGGGTCTGCCTTGCCCTGCACCGGGGCACGTCGAGATGTCGGCACAATATTTCAGTTGCACATTGCACTTGGAAGCGTTCAGATCGGCTCGCGGCGCTGTGGAAAGAAAGTGAAATCCGACGGATCGCGTGCTTGCCTCGCAACAACAATAGCCCTTATTAGTTAATTACCGAGAGTGTCGAGAAAAAGCTTCGGTGGCACTTTATTTTATTTTTTTCTGCGCTCGAGACCCCTCATCAATAGATCAAAATGGTAGCCGGAAGTGCGGGTACCCGCAACATCCAAAACAACCCATTCCAGCTTTCGTTTTCGGTAAGAGCTCAAAAATTCCCATCTGATCATGCGGTTATATTCAAGTAGAGCTGAAGCACATCGTGTCATATATTCTATGTGAACACTTCTTGAATCCCATAAGTAACAGTTCAGCAAATCATTGTCATTTGACGCCTCGTCCTCGAGTCGAGGCAGTCGAAATGATTGACTTTAAGCAGAATCCGTTTAAAATGAGACTACCTGGATCATCTGGGGGCGAAAGTCGGCTGAGTCGCAGCTGCTTACGGGCTCGCTTAGTGTTCCGCTGGAAGAGCTGGGTAAACCCAAGACATGGCCTTCGTAAAAAAACATTCTCTCTTTTTTCAATTGTCAATGCATTTTCAATAATATCCAAAAATTATATTTCGATTGCAGGCGGAGCTGACAGATGTACTTCGAAAGCGTCGAAACAGGCCTGATGCCTCGGATGAGGATCTGGGTCTACCACGTAGCCCAGCTTCGCCGCAGCGCCATGCGGGCGCCGGGCAAAGCCGAAAGGCTGCCGGCTACCAGCCACGTAGCGTGGCCCAAAGCCACGAGGTGTCCTCCCTAAGCCTGTTGAGCGTGAACAGCACCGATGGAGAGGATAGCCAAAGCCATAGACAGCACTCGAGTAAATCGATCAGCTCCTCGGAGCAAATAAGCTCGGTTGTATTACGGGACCATCAAGAGGATGATGTGGACGCGGTTGGCCTGGAGCGACATCGGCTCTCGCATGCCGCTGCCAAGCACAAAATGGCCATCAGGCCGGTCAAGAAGAAGGGACCCACTCGGCAGCATAGAAGAACTCTAGAGGTGAGTCAATTTATAAGTCATTAACATGGAGAGAGAGAAAAAATCCATTTGAATGTTTTACAGACTTCAATACCCGAGGCCAACGAGGAGCTCATAAAGATGGGCCAGACTCAGGCTCTAAATCCCATCTTGAGGGCTGTTAAAGGTAAGCGAGTGCCACAACCTTAACTCAAATCCAACTGATGCCTGCCCTTCGCAGATACCGATCAAAAGACCAAGACGCGCTCTTTACCTCCGGGCAGCAGCCTGGCTGCCACAACTACCGCAACTGCCACGAGCCCCACCAGCAACTCTTATATGCGTACCAAGACAATCGAGCACAAGAGCTCAACAATAACAAGCATCAGCAGCAGGGAGGAGAGGACGACGACGACCTCGTCGCAGCCGTTCGGATTGCGAGCACTCACCTTCAAGGCGGCCAATGCACTCTTCGACGGACGCGGCGAGTCCTCGACAGATGGCGATGATGTCACCACAGGCACGTCGGACTCGAGCGATCACGGATTCCTGCGTCGCCTGATGCAGCGGAATTCAAAGCGCAGCATTGCCAGGGCCAACGACGGGTTGGAGGACCTGGACACCAGCCAAAACTTGGCGAAAAAGCTTCAAATCTCGACGTCCTGCTTAGAGGCTGCCACGCGTGACCCGGTGCCGCTGCCCAACAAATCGCGCAGCGCAACCTCGCATGAGCAACACATCCAAGAGACGCGCCAGATAATCAAGCGAGAGATTCACAACGAGGGCAAGCATGGCCTCAACGCAATGGTCAGCAACTTTGGCGTGCATCCGCAGCCACCCACCGCCGTGAAGCCGAAGTCGGGGCCCGCAGCTCGGCAGCGTTATCTGCCCAAAGAATTGGGCGCTCCACTGGACAAGCCCCTGGCCCACGACAGCGACATAACCAACCTGCTGTCGAAGAGCTCGCGCGGCAACGATACCTTCCAGTCCACAGCGCTGGTGCGTGAGCAGGCACAGATCAAGACGGAGACGTCGCTGATGTCGACGACCAGCCACTTTGAGCGCAAGCCTCGGATCGTGGGGCTCAGCGCGTTTCAGCAGAAGCTATCGCGTTCCAGTGACTCGATGGGCCAGCACTCAAGCTCCTCGAACTCGCTGGAGACCAGCACGGATGAGCCCTCGCCGCTGTACTACGAGGAGAAGCAGCGCAAGACTGTTGAGAAGTCGCGCAGCTTCCGAAACTATCAGGAGGAGCGGGACGTGGTTACCGAATCGGCGTCCATGCACAGCAACATGCCTAGTCTGCCGGATTTATCGATTAGCTTCCGTGTGCCGCCCTCTTACTACAAACAGCAGCTTTCCCCGCAGTCCCCCCGCTCGCCGATGTCACCAGGCGCCAAGTGCGTCTCGTTGGGCTTTGAGATTAACGACAACAACAAGCTGCTGCAAGCCCGTGCCGAATCCGCCGGAAAGTTACAAGGTCTACCGACCAAGGTCTCCACGCAACCGCAACGAAACTCGGCGCAGCTGGTGCCCAGCCCAGGTCCGGCAAACATTTCACAGATAGAGCAGAATATCGACCTGATCGCCAAGTCGCCGATGGTTACTGTGCTGCGCAAATCCGGCACGGTTGGCGAGCATCTAGGCCCGGAGCAGCAGCAGCAGGCTCCACAGCGACCAAAGGTCCTTGAACTAAAGCAGACCACAACCATTGCGATTGGTTCGCCTAACAAGGACGCAGCTACCGCCAGCCCGCTGGCCAAAAGCGCCAAGATATCAAACAGCCCTCCAAGCACACCAAGCAAAGGTGGTCAGTCCGCCAGTGGCCCGGCTCAGCCGGAGTTCATGAAGATACAGTTAAACCGCGTTGACCAGGCGCGCATTCATAACAAAACCAATCACCTGGTGCTGGCCAAGAACGTGAAGCCAACTGTCTCTCCGGCGGAGCGTAGCCAAAGCAGCGATGATCTGACCATGCGCCGGCTCAGTGGAGAGAGCACGGGCAGCATACAGATTGTTGAGCGCTCTCAGAAGCCACCAAGTGCCACAAGTCCCTTGCAGCCGCACAGTATTAGCCAACCAGCTGAGGTCCTGGCGAAGCAGCAGCGGGCCATCAGTGCCAACAGCTTGCGATCCAGCTATATCAGCAGCAGCAGCGGCAGCAGCTGCAGTGGCGGCAGCAGCGAGGTGCTCATCGCTGCCTCGCCTGTGACCACGCCCAACACACCAAAGAGTGGCAGCTCGAGGCCCCTGGAATCGGTGGAGCCAGCCAGCGGCCATGACAAGGCCAACGTCAATCGCCTCTCGCTTGAGGAGCGCAAGCGGCTGTTCCTCAACGAGGAGAAGTGCCAGGCGGAACGTAAGCTGGCAGAGATGCGCTACGAACGCAAGAAGTCCATTAACGAGGAGCTGCAGCGCAAGCCGGAGACAACGCCATCACCTGGAGCAACTGCACCCAGTTCCCCACTCACGGCGTTTGGGTCGGATGCCAACAATGGGCATCCCGGCGCGAATGTTGTGGTGCTTCGCAAGAAATCGTTTCCCAGTGCCAGTGGCAATGGCAACAGCAATGGCAACGCAAATGAGAAATCTTCCGGGCAGGAGGACGCTACGCCAGAGTTGATGAAAGTATTTGCACGTCGCTCGCTCAAGGTGAAGGACGATGATGTTGTTGCCCTGGCCCAGGTCGCAGTGGCCAACCACAAGAAGATAACTAATGGAAGCCAGAGCGTTGATAGCGACAAGGAGAATCAGTCTAACAGCGAGGAAAAGCTCGATAAGCTGACGGCCAGCAATGAGCCGGCAAAGAACCATGCACAGTCCAACTCCAACTCCCAGGGCCACCCCCATGTCCATGCCCAACCCAGCTCCAACAATCGCAGCTCTGTGGCTGATTTCCGAAATCTCAACAATAATGTTCAGCCTGCCCAGCAGAAGTTGTCCAATCTGCCGCCCATAAAGGTCACCAATGCGCGCAATGCCACAGTTCATAACAACAACAAAAGCAACAACAACAACAGTGCGAAGCCGACCAACGAGCGCTACTCCCTGCAGCTGAAACCGGCCACAGCAACAGCACCAACAGTTGCAGCCACAGCAGCAACAGCTGCCGATTCAGCAGCAGCAGCAGGCGCAACATCAGAGCCAGGTGCCACGCCCACAAAGCAAGTTGAACGCTCCGCAACAGTGGGAGAGTTCAAGGGTATCCACCAGCGGCGGGCAGAGTGGGAGCAGCGAGTGAAAGAGGCGCTCAAGTAGACTCTGTTATTCGAACCTGTTAACTAACGTATTTTTGACGCAGTGCTGTTAACTAACAGAATTGACATAGTACTGTACCTGCTCTGTTCTCGTAGTGCTTTAGTCTTGTGATGCTCTCTAGTGTAATTGATTCCGAACCCGAAGTTAATAACAAATCCCTAACATAACTGCAAAAAAACAAAAAAAAAAAAAAACGAGAAAAAAACAACAAAAGAAAAACATATTAATGAGTAAATATATAACTAACTTGTGGGCGTATCTATCGGCTGTTTAAGGCCCATCCAAAGAAACGAGTTGCGTCTTCGATCGATCTTCAAAATGATTAGTTTACGGCTTATCAGTATCATAGTTTGAGTTTAATTTGTGTTTGTGCAAGTCAAAATCTTATAAAATAATAAAAACTACAACGCTAAAATAAAACTTGTAAGGACTGTGAGTAACATTTACAAATAATAATAATTATTGTTTTATGATATTCGACACATTTGATTCGTTGTAAAACTGATATTCTTTCTAATGTAAGCGACCCACTATATATACATATATATAGACAAACCTATGCTAGACAACTCGGAGCTTTCAAACAGGAACAGTTTTCATAACTCTTATATATATCTATAACAGCATTTAATCAATTATTTTCATAGCAACATTTATTGTAATTGCGAAGTGTTGTTGGGATCTGTAAGTGACGAATTGATCATGTAAACTGTTCAAGTTTGTGAAAATTACATATATTTATGACATATTCATCGCATATAACACATACATATATTTACCTGTTTACGATACATAATTCTTACTTAAAAGTTTCAGATATATATGTATACAATAAATTTTAATTAACCTGTACGCTCGCGTGGCAATATTCCAACATATACAATAAAAAGAAAAACCACTTGAATGTTAACCAAACCGAAAAATGATCTGTTTAACTAATTAAGTAAGTATCTTATCGAGTATCTCTTGGGCGTGTCCAGCTTGATTCTTTAGCTAATATCCTACTGAATAGGAACGCAGGTCGTGGAGTATATTACAAAGTAAATAAGAACCAAGCCGGAAATTATGCTTAATCTTCGGTGCTTTTGATCGGGTTTAAATGACATGTAAATGGCTTAAATGTGGTAATTATGAGTGTGTGATATTTAAACGCAAAGATGTATACTGAAAAGGTAGTTTTTATTTTTGCTGGAACAGTGGGTAGCTATCCAAAAGGGTTAATCTAGATCTATACGACAACCTACCTACCAAATTTGGCGTATCTATCTCTAACTCTGGAACCTATTCAAAAAATCGATTATTATCGATTTGGCGAAAGTTTGAAGTGTGCAGTTCTTATGGTTTCTGCGATCGAGGACATAACTAAATCAAATCGGCTATTGATCCTGAACGAGATTATGTACTATATATACTTTACGGGTGCGCCACAGCCTTCTCTGCCTGTTACATACTTTTAGTCTTTTTTAGGCATTTTCAATTTCCAAATGTATCTTTTAGTTCGGCTGTTGATGGGTAAAACGTACGAATTACACATTATTTAAAAACTGTTGCGAGCTGTTATTACAGTTTTCAAAATATTTTCGCATGAGTGCATAAAATTCCTTGATGTCTTATCGGATTGCAAAAAGTATTGGACATGGACAACGACGCCAAGTTGCAGTGCGTTCAATGATTTTGGCATTCGACTCGGCGGTTGATTCTGGTTGGTAAAATATTTATTCATTTATTTTTTTTTCTTTTTAAGAAAGAACGCAAAATATTTCGAGAAAAATTGGAATTCATTAGTGTCAAGCGTTGAATAAATGCGAAAACATTTGTATAAATAACAATTTGTAGTTGCCTTCCATATATTATGTATGTATGTATAATCTATGTATATATGTATGGGTGCGTGTATATACAGTATTTACGCATTAAGTTCTGGGAATTATGTAAATAATTGGAAAATGATTCATAGAGACTTGGCTTCAGTTAACTTAACAATTATAATTATCTACCAGGTGTACCCAAAAGTTTCTTTTGCCAACTCTCGTGTAGCTTGGCTTAATCCGTCTTCTGCTTGTCCGCGGCTGACAAGAACTGACGATGGCCAAGATCATTAGGAGATCGGTCATCGGGCATTAGCTGCTGCTGTTCTGCTCGAGCCACCAGCTCAGCGAGAGTCGTCGCCTCAAAAGACCAGCAACATGGTCGAATGGTCGAATGGTGACCTCATGGATGCCGATGTCGTCACTGTGGTCGCTCGTGCACATTGCCGAAACGAGATTCGCGGCGGGCAGAGCGACAATAATGTTGTGAATACGCTTGCCTTAGTTTGAGTCTAAATCAAGAACGAGACGGACGGAAGCGATCCGCAACAGAAGCGTACGGCGCCAAAGATCGCGACGCGGTTGAAGTGGACGTGGAGGCAACAACTTGTGCTTATAGAATTAAAAATAATACAAATATGCTAGACACAAGTATATAGAATATTGCCAGAAATAAATAAATAAATTAAATGCCTACGTGCGGCGTCCAAGAGAAGTGTCCATTTTGACAATCAAAACGAGCTGTCATGACAAAATAAATAAATAAATGTTCGCAAATTAACCCAAGTACGATACAAAGTTTAGATCAAAATTCAAGATGCAGAACCCAACTCCAACTCCCAGCACGCCGCCGCCTTCGCGTCGTTCGAATAGGCCGCCGCGCATCAATATCCACAACATATACAACAATTACGGCGGCTCGGCCATGGGCGGCTCATCCATGCCGCCCAGCGCACAGCCCCAGCCGCCATTTACCTCACAGACAAATTACACGGGCACCGGTACCCAGGGTCCCTATTGGCCACCCGTCAACAATCCATTTGGAGCTGGCAACTTTATGACCAAAGGCTACGAGGGCTTCCTTGATCTCACCAAGTCGGGCATGAGCTTCGGCGAGAAGTTCACCTATGCCATGTACAACAAGTTCAGCAAGTGGTCCAGACAATGGTTCACCCACATGTTCCTATTGATAGTCCTGGCCCTCTACAGCGTTGGTGGAGCTCTGCTTTTTCGCACTGTCGAAGGTAGGAGGGAGGCGAAGGAAGAAAATGTAGCTTAAGAATTGCACAAATGTTTAACTTTATCGTGATGTTCTGAAATGTTTTATGTATAGATAATCCGAATGCGATTTTCAATTTTCCGTGGATGAGGCACGGCACTCGCGCCCGTCCGTATAAACAATCTTGCAGATGATTTGTTTGCTTATCAAGCACTTCGGCAATTGTTTTGAGAACAGTTTAACCCAGCCAAAGGCTAAATACACAAATATGTATATATATACCTGCACAGCATCAGGGTGGCTCGTAAAGCTTTTCCGATCGATCGGATTCGATGTCTTCTGACAATACACAAATAATTTAGTCAAAGCAGCGGATGATCGTGCAGAATAAAACAATGAAATACACACATGAATCACAGCAAATGGCCCCCAGGCATAAACAATCGGGAAGGAAGATGATTAACTTTAATAGCAGCAGCTCAGTAATTGCAGCTGATGATTGGAAAATAGAAACTGCTTTCAGAATTACATTTCATCCATTAACACTTGGACATGTGCTTAACACACGTTCAGGTGCAGGCCTTGCTAAGTTTTTCATACCCTTGCAGAGGGTCATATAATATTGTCATGAAGTGTGAAGACTTCTTGGATCCCCATAAAGAATCTATATAGTGTAGTTCAGCATCAACAATCGAGTTGATATAGCCAAGACTTCAAACTGCTTTCATACAAAATCCTATTAACATCAGGCTTTTATTATATATATAGCTGCCATAGGAACGATCGGTCGAATAGCAGTTTCCTGTTTTCCAACATACTCTGTTTTCCAAGATGTTTTCATAAGATTCAGCACTTATGAGCTTCACTTTTCTCACATATCTGCAAAAGGTTCATTTCCACAAGGGTATTCAATCTTCGGCGTGCTGAAGATATCCTTACTTTCTCTCTCTCTCTCTCTCTCTCTCTCTCTCTCTCTCTCTCTCTCTCTCTCTCTCTCTCTGTCGAATATAAATTCGTTTAACTTTGGCTTTACTGATTAGCAGTAGAACCTCCGCCGACTGCGAAATATTCTCTTCACTGTGTAATTTCCGTTTTACTCAGTCGAAAAGAGTCTTATATCTGCGCTGGTGACTCTAAGACTGTAATTTATAAGCAGTGACTTCCAAACTGTAGTCTGTACACATTAAATGTTGCTAAAGATCTTGAAAGAAGCTTATGCAAATTTTGGCTGACTTGGAGATTCTAACTCTAAAACTGCCTCAACGAGTCCAAGCCAGCAAAAAATCTCGAGAGAGCTTCAGATCTTTTTGGGCTCTGCTCTGATCCCCAGTCAAAACAGACAGGACAAGCTGGTTTATCTATATAGATAGTGTATATTTAAGAAAAATTAACTTAATGACTATAGAAATTTTAAGCGAATAGCATCTTATTTAAATAGGCAGCCTAATAATGAAAGTGATTTACTTTGCCAAAGCAATTAATGCCAAATTTTCAAAATGATTTAGTTCTACGAGCTACATTCATTTGATGTGCATAATATATAATTTTATCCTGAAGCATTTTACAAGGTATTACCGAGCAAGGGATTACAAGATATACGATTACAAGATATATAGATTACACGATATATAATATATTCTTGATTAGCCGATTCGATATATAATCGATCGATAAAGTAATTTTCGCCTATTTATTTCTCAGTTTCTATGCAAACTAAATCAAAATATAAAAAAAAGAAAGTCTGTCGATTTTCAAGAACTGCATCAAAAAGTTTTTTCGTTAGACTAATCCTTTCAACAAATTTAATTGAAAAAAAAATTATAAATAAATTTTCTTTATTATATATATTTTTTATAATTCCATTAAAAAAAACGTGCATAAAAATCACTTTAGTTTAGCGCGAGCAGCCAAAACGTCAATAATTTGATTTAAATTTAAATTTATGTTTTTTCTTTATTTCGAAACTCGGTCAAAAATAAACAAAAAGCGTTGCAGTCGGATGCACACGACTGTGCAATACCCTAGTCGCCGTGTGAAAACAGCTTTTAAAAAAATATGAAAAAACTTTCAAATTTTAGCCCTAAGATCTTTGACTAGAAGTTATGTAAATATATGTTCAATATTTGGTTGAACCTTTAGGGAAATTTAAGCAGAAATCAATTTACCTTTTGTTCGTAAATCGTAAATCAATCAGATGTCATTTACACCTATTTTTGGATCTTAACTCTTAAATAGTTCGGCCCGCAGCGCTAGAAATAAAGAATCTGCAATACCAACAAAAAATGTTCTTCAATGAACTGCGAGAAATGACGAAAAATCCACGTGCACGTACGGTAGGTAAACAAAAAAAATAGCCCTAAGTTGATGATAATCATCATTTATTTGCCAGCTGCCAGAATCTGTTTTTGATGGCGATGTGCTTCGGATAATGAACGATCATAAGGAAATCATTGAGACTCTGCTGAGGTCCGGCCTGACAGAGGAGGAGGATGCGATCAAAAAGAATCCATGGTCCTTCTGGAATGCCATGGTCTACAGCTGCACGATTTACACGACAATCGGTGAGTTTAGTTATTTGCCCTGACCTGAACAAATTGTTCAAGTGAGAAACGTCAGCCAAATAAAATTATCAATTTGTCACGAATTTTATATTTAGTCGCATATACATATTTATACATACATACATACATATATGATATCTGCTGTAAATACTTATTTTAAAGAACTTGTCAACATTTTCTTTAAAAGTATGTGACACAAAAAAATGGAAATAGTTTCCGATGTTTTTCTTTTGCGGGCGAAAGTACCTCGCATATGTGTGTGTGTGTGTGTGTGTGTTATTTATGTAGAATAGAAAAAAAGAAACATTTGCATGCGAGATAATATATGATTGTATATATATAAATACACTTACGTACACATCTATATACATATGTATGTGTGTGTGTGTGTGTGCGCAGACAAATATTAAGATGTCTTAAATTTTTGGAAAATTGTCATCGTTCTTAATAAAAGATTTTAAAAACAAATTTAGAATCAGACAATCAGACGAAATTCTCACGAATTGCTTGCACTTAATCAAACTTATTTTGACGTGCGTCTTTCGTTTAACATCTAAAGTCAAGTCCTTACTTGAAGGGTAAACAATTATTGAACGTGCCCAAGTATGTATTTAATTCGAGCAGCAATTCCCGAATAAAAAGCCCAAGCAATCAAAATAAACATGGGCAGGCGTTTATTGCGAACTGGACCCGTCGTCATCATCATCAACGGGCAAGCATTACGCATACGCCACGTGTGGTTCGCAGAGCACGTCTATCGAGTGTGCGCCAATTTAAACACACAGCTGAAGTATGTGTCCGAATCGGTTTGATATTAAATTCTTGTGGAAATCCACATTCGGAATATGTATGCCAAAATATTTACGAACGCTTCAGCTGGGATGGCGTCACAAGTGTTGATCGCGAAATCGCGAAAATCGAAGAAGAATTATAATTGAATTTTCATTCGAATTTTTTCATTCACAGACAGAGTCAGGCAATTCAGTATGCCTTCAGATTGAGTGTGATTTTATTGAATTTAAACAAAACATTTATGAGAAACAAGACACGAGCAGAGCAGAGGAAGCGGAAGGCGGAAGGCGGAAGGAAATATCAGTCGGGAGCATAAATAAAAACACAAGACTTATTTTAAAAGGGCACCAATTAAATTTCGCAAAGTATATATCCTTTTTATACCCTGAACCCATTAAAAATGGGTAAAAGGGGGATAATGTATTTGTGCAAATGTATGTAACAGGCAGAAGGAAGCATCTCCGACCACATAAAGTACATATATTCTTGATCAGCATCAATAGCCGAGTCAATCTAGCCATGTCCGTCTGTCTATCCGTCCGTCTTTCCTTCTATCTGTATGTATGAACGCAAGACTTGAAAGACTAGAGACTGAAATTTTAGATGTAGGTGCTCCTAGTGCCTGCGCAGATCGAGTTTGTTTCCGATAATCGATCACTTACTCCGTTTCCAAGCAATCGATAAAAATCGATATCGACATCCTGTTTTTTGAGCAAATTGGGTAAATAATAAGAGCTAGAGTCGCCAAACATGATATGTTGCTTCTAGAATATTATATATATGTCAAGTATCTTTCATTTTATATCTATCGCCACCTCCCCGCTACCACCTCAAAGAGGGTTCAGGGTATCCCCTAGTCTGGAGCTCCCGACTAGAACCTCCTACCTGCTAATATTCTTAAAGAGGGTATTAAGAGACTTCTTCTAATGTAAATATTCTTAATCAGTGTCAACAGGCAAGACGACATAGACATGTTTGCATGGTTGTCTTGTTTGCTTTTCAAGATATAATCAATACACACAAACCAAAAACTGATCACTATCGGACTCCTATATCAAATAGCTCTATGGGAAGAATCGCTTAAAAATGAGTTATTATCTTTGGTAATATATCACGTCGGAATTTAGAAATTACCATTTTCCTAACTTATCTGCAGAGGCGAATCCTATTGGGAAGATCGATTCGATTAGCTGTTCGATGTGTAAAAGTAAGCCACATTTTCTTGTTTTGTAGGGAAAATGAAGTGGGTGAAAATATGTGCCTAAACACAAAAAAAAGCTTAAGCTCAGATATATGATGTGCATTTGCCAGTAGAATTCCATTATCCGAGGACAACAAAATTAGTTACAGGGTATTCCGTTTAAGAATATATGTAGATGCCCGACTTAAGCCCGTGACCTGTAATCAATTGCTGTGTGGGATGTATGATAGAATTATCAGGGTAGATAAATTATAACATCTATAATCGTTTTATATCATCCTCGCCATGTTTTGAACATTTCTAGTACTACGGACAGAGTACTCAAAAGAAACTTAAAGCTAAACATTACTTTGTGGAAAACAATACAAAAAATGCAAACGATAAATAATGAGGTGGAATTATTATAATAGAGCATATAATTAATTCGGTAGCTGTAGATTATAGATGCTTGATGACAACATCAAAACATTTAAATAAATAAAAGATTTTTTTAAAATAAGCAATTACTTGTTTTTGCTATTAGCTTGAGTTTCTGCCTGCTGTCAAAATCCCTATAATTTCTGATACAGAATTAAATGTACATACTGGAAATAATTATCTCAAAAAATATGAATAGTTCTCATTAAATAACTGACAATTTGTTATTGAGTAAATACTTAAAAGTGGCAACTAAATAGTTTAACTTCTAGCATTGTGATGTTAAACTAGATTATATATTATATATTTATCCGGCAACAGATGACGAGAGCTTTAAGAGCTTTTCAACAGTCGTGGCACGAATGTTGTGCCCAGCCTGAGCGCGTTTGGGAACAACAGAAATTGCTGTTGCAAATGTTGCTTATGAAAATCGATGCTGCCTAAATAATCCAGATAACACATAATTAAAGGAGAAGTAAAGATTTCTGATTGAAACTAAAAGTTATATGGAAATCGAACAGTGGTGGGCACGAACATAGAGCCCGATGCCGACCTGTAGATGGGAAAATCAGCTGTTGGCTTTGATAAGTATTTTTCAAAAAATGTATACAACATTTTTGAATATTTTCGTGCGGAGCAGTTGAAAACCAGGCGACGTCGTAGCGAGCAGCGAATACGACAAAGGCGCGACGTGCTCTCGAATAGATTTATTTATTTCAGAATGCATATATCTGAAATATAAATATACTTATGTGTATATACGTATATATGTGCGTGAATGTGACAGTGGAGTGAAACCGAGAAATTCGAAAATCTGAATATGAATATGAATTATGTAGATTGAGCTATTGGGACTTGAGAGTCAATAGGCACCGCCCCTCTTATTACATTTAACACGCCCGGTCGAGCGCTATAAAAAGAAATTGCACGCGAAAGTGATATAATTACGTATTGAAATAATTTTCCATTTGGGCAATTGAAATAAAAATATGAACGTGGGATAAAAATAGAGCCAATGCGGAGAAGAGAGATAGAGTGAGAGAGAGAGAGAGAGAGAGAGAGAGAGAGACGAACGTTAAAGTAAACTCTGAGAATAAGCAGAATTTCTGAAATTGGACTGCGCCATGGAGAATGCCGGGAATCAGGGAGCTGTGGCATCGTCCAGGCAGATACGACACCGCCGCCGCATGGCACGCAGTCAGCGGGAGCAGACGCCTGACGCCAGCCGGAGGCACTCAGAGCACCAACGGGAGGATCAGGAGGAGGATGAGGAGCCGTCGGCACAGCACGTGTCCATGCAGATTCGTCCACCCGGTGTTATGTCCGCCCACGAGAGCAAAATCCTGCGACGACGGGACAAAAACTTCGCGGGCGTCGCAGCGCGCAGCCAGAGTCAGCCGCGCGAGGCCGAGAAACTGAGCATTCCCGATGCCCACCAGCTGATCAAGCACCAACGCAGCCTGTCGTCGCCGCGGCACAAGGACGAGTCAAGCGAGAGCGAGCTGACGGGCAGCTCGCAGTCACAGTACACGGCCCAGCAGAGGCGGGACAGCAAAGGGGATACGCTCAGCCGGCTGGAGCAGAATATGCTGCGCTTCGAGGAGGAGCGGCGGCGCTTCGAGACAGAGAAGCGGCTGTTCGAGCGTGAGCGGAGGGAGCACAAGGTGCGTCATCGCCAGCAGCTGGACCACGAGGAGCGCAAACGACTGCTGCAAAACTACCGCAAGATCAGCGACGGCTTTCAGTTGCCACAGGACGAGGAGGAGCGCCGCCGACTGGTGCAGAGCCTGCGCCTGCAGCGCCACGAGGTGCCTTCTGTGCGTTTGCGCAATCGCAGCAGCGGCTACGAGGAGTCGTCCACCCAGTTCAGCTCCTCCGATGCGGACACGACTGAGGAAAGGCACTCCAAAGTCAAGAAGGCAACTCAACCGCTGCAGGGCTATGTAGCTGTGCCCATTCGTGGAGCACCACCCCCGCCGCCGACCACTCAGGCGGCACCAAGGCCACCGGAACGTCACTCGGTCAGTCGCAACAATTCTTTGTCGCCGGTGCGTCCCCAGAGGCGCTCGAAGACGCCCGAGCAACGAGAGGCAGAGGCCAGTCAATCCAGCCGCAAATTGGAATATGTGGAGGTTGGCGAGTCGGCGGTCGAGCAGCCCGTCAAGGTGAAACTCAGCGAGGAGGAGCAGCGCACAGAGCTGCGTAGAGCCTATGTGGAGGCAGCCGAAAGAGCCGCAGCTGCGGAGGCGGCGCTGATCAAAAGTCTGGACAAAGTGAGGCGCAGCAACAGCCTAAAGGTGCCGGAGCTGGAACCAACTGTCAAGCCAGAGACCAAGCGTAGCTCCAGCCTGGAGCGACCAGTGAGGGCAAAGCGCACAGCCAGCCTGGAACGGCCGAAGAAGGAGGAGGAGGAGCCACAGCCCGTTGATGCAGAGCCTCAGACCGTGGCAACCGAAACGGAAGTGTGTAAAATTGAGAAACCCTCACTGCTAAGGCGGCTAGGCAACCTTTTTAGGGGCAAACAGCGTGTGGGGGAAACCAGATCTGTGATTCCATTGGATACCTCGGAAACGAATAACTTCATGTCGAGGGCATTTCTGGTGCGCCTGCGCTCGGAGGCGGTGCACGAGTGGCGGCGCCTCCAACTGGACTATCCCGTGCGCATGGCCGAGATGCGACGGCTGCGGAACGAATGCGTGGCCCACATCATATTGCTGATCCTGCTGCTGGGCTTTGGCGGACTGCTGTTCCGCTACACGGAGGGCATGTCGGAGAACATCTACAAGTGCGAGGTGCGCAAGGTGAAGCGCGACTTCATCGACAATCTGTGGGCGGTCAGTCACAACATGAGGTAGTTGCTTGTCGGCCGAGTTGAGTTGGGTTTTGATTTCGAATACTTTCACTCGTTTTGCTAGAGAGGATGACTGGAAGTCCTTGGCTCGCCAGAAGCTGCGCAATTTCGAGGATGAGCTCAACACGCTGGCAGAGCTGGGTCTGCGCCGATATCCAGGGCAAAAGTCATTCAACTTTGTCAACTGCTTCATATATTGTTGGACCGTCATCACAACCATAGGTAAAACCCAAAGGAACTGTTGTCCTGAAGGACTCGACAATCAAAGTCGATTAGGCCCACATGGAAGTCGATTCATAGAGTAATCCGGACAAGCTGTCACTTTAAATCTAGGATTTTCTTTTTTTTCTTACATGTGATATTCTACTTGTTATCTGATTCTTCATAAAACTGTTTTTCCTGACTAACAAAATGAAGATTACAATATTTGCGACTATATGTAGCCTTTATGATATACTTCCACTCACAAGTGTGGAAAATCGGTGGATTAATCTTGTATGACCAATCCGATTTAAAAGAAGATCTTCATGAAATCCACCTCACTGGGTGAAAAGTTTAAAATGAGCTTAACAACTTAAAGCTGTATAATTTAAGCAAATGAAACTCCTTTCTCACCACATTTTTAAGTATATACCCTTTTTTAAATAATATTTATCAAATATTTCGTAAATAAAGTTCTCTGTGAGAAGTTCAGGGTTAAAGGTAGAACGTGGATATTTATCCATTTGGTAAAGAAATTAACTGGTCCGGGCAATGCCGGGTAGTACCCGCTAGTAATCTTTATTAAAAAATATAATATTACTAATATCACGAGATTAATCCATCTACTGCCTCATCCACTAGGTTACGGACACATTACACCGAAGACAACCGTGGGACGCTCGTTGACTATAATCTATGCCATCATTGGCATTCCGATGTTCCTGATTGTGCTGGCGGATTTGGGCAAACTGTTCACGCGCTGCGTCAAGTTCCTGTGGGCGTATGTAAGACGCGTCTACTACACTCGCTCCTGTCGCCAGATTCGGAAGCAGCAGCAGGTGCGGGATGCCATGACTGGATTCAATACGGTCTACGACATGGCTATCCGGCGCCCCAGCATGTTCTTCGGAATGTCCGACGCTCCGGCCGATGCGGAATCGCAGCCTGACGGCGATGCCGAGGCTGGCAAGTCGTTGGGCACCTCGCACCCGGAGACACCGACATCTCCGTATCCCGAGACCTTCGAGGTAGACGACGAGTTCAACTTGCCGGTTTCGGTGGCCACCATGTTGCTCATTGCCTACATATTGTTGGGCAGCGTCGGGTACACGTTCATAGAGACGAGCTGGTCATTTCTGGACGCCTTCTACTTTGTCTTCATCTCGATGTCCACGATTGGCTTTGGCGACCTGGTGCCTGGCAATCCGTTCTACGTAATGGTCAGCATGATCTACCTGATATTTGGCCTGGCCTTGACATCCATGTTCATCAACGTGGTGCAGATAAAGCTCAGCGATCACTTCAAGCGCGCCAGCGCCAAGGTCGGCGCCACCATCGGCATGGGCATGGCCAGTGAGTTTGGCGACGACCTCGGCTCCCAGATCAAGACCCCGTCGGAGCTGGCTTCCGTACACGGCTCGCGCCTGGGTCCCATTGAGGAGGATGGCCGCGAGACACCAGCCAACGGAGCAGCTGCACCCAGTGCTAGCCCCGTGCCACCCCTGACATCGATATTGCGAGCACCACGCCCCCTTTCGCCAGCCTTCATCACAAGGGAAAGCCCACCTCCATTGATGCCCAAGCGCCAACTGGATGCCCAACAACAGCCGACTCCGTCCGAGGGCGAAACGAAGAAGAAGTATAGATTCTTCTAGGATATATATTTTCATTCACTTCAGCTCACTTTATTCATCGAACTTAAAGCCTAATGAAGTTGGGAATCTCTACACCTGAAAAATACTTATAGGGAAATTGAAAATGACAAGAAAACTGCAAACGAATTTATGCTTGAGAATATGGGTCTACTTATTTGTTTATCAAATAAATAATTAAGTTATTCTTACTTGTAATAAAAAATTATATGAATTTAAATTTGTAATTTTATGTAATTTGTAATTTTCTATTTTATTTTGACTGGAAGTTCACTCTTTCCAAACAGCATACGTTCAAATCAATATGAATGTATTTGATAAAATAACATTTTTGCCTGATCTTATGTTTGACTAACATAGGATATTCCTTCCGGATAGTGAGTCGAAGTCCCAAAATCGTTTTCTGCGATACCCTGTAGTATGCAAATACGTGGCAGTTCAAGTTCTACGCTTGGGATACGTAAATGGGTAATCCTGTACGACTCGAAATCTAGACGTTTATGGTGCGCACATGCTTAAATGCATTCCAAGTGGAGTAACCAGCTTTTATACTATGAAAGCCAAGATTATATCCACGAGACACTTACTTTACATGCATATATGCATATGTGTATGTGTGCGAAATGCTATACATGTGCACGTACATATTCACACACACAAATTCCACACTTCCCTCGAACGTTGAATGGGAAGCAATGCACATCTGCCAGGCCGCAGCCAATCTGATGTGGGTAACGGGTAACGGGCAAAGAGTAAGGGAAATGCGAGAACTGGAGTGCTGACTAAGAGAGGAGAGAGCTACTGCACTCTCTTGCTCAACCTCCGTTCGGTGCACGACGGTGGATGTTGTCGCGAAGTCCTGTCGCGGCGCTCGGCTCTGCTGCTAGTTTCATTGCCGGAACATTCCAATCGCCAGTGCAGCTGGTGTGGCCCGCGACCGCTGGTCCGGTCCGTCAGTTGTTGTTTTGAAACGGTCGCGTGTGGTTTGCTGTCGGAGTATTCGTCGCGTTGCCAAAGCAAAAGACGCGCCAAAAATTATCGCTTCGAATGTGTTTGTATGCACATACTTACATACAATATATGCATACTCAGACACACACATATGTATGTACAGCTGTATTTTTGCAACGTCTTGTGAAATAGTGCAAAATGAATTCCAATTGAACAGTTGCCATAGAAATGTTTAAAAATTATGCGACTGGTGCCAAAGTCAAATTAAAACTCATTCCGATTCGTCGCGCGACCACAACAAACCGAACATAATTTGATCGCATGCCGAACAACAACTGCCGGTTACTGTGCTTTCTTCTCTATATTTGTATTAGTATTAGTATTAGCCACATATATACATACATATATAAATACTATGCACAAACACATGTAGATTTGTAGTCGCGTGTGCTATATACATATTAACAAAAGAATACAGCCACGAGAACGACAACGACAACTATTAAAACTGCAACTATACACGAAACAACAACAGCGCCAGACAACCAGGTGTGCAGATGATTGTTTACCCATTGAAAATAGCTAGAAAAGGGTATAAAGATTTTGTGCCAATATACGTAACAGGCAGGTCGTCCGTCTGTCGTGCTAGAGATTTGAAATTTCTATAGTCTCGATAAATCTATATTTTGAAAGTAATTCCTCTTAAAATAATTCGCATTTATAAGAGCTGTACACACCAACATTTGTATGCATGGTCTCTAGGATATTTCCCTTTTGAGTAACAGCGTGATTTATGTACAGAAGGAAGTTTGTATGTTTGCAATGACAGCTGTGCGCTGAGTACAGGGCATCTGCTAGTCGAGCACTTCCAAGCAAAGCACTCGAACTTGTTGTTGTTGTTGTTGTTGCCGCAGTCCCTCTACACTTCGAGCTGGCTTGCGGCATTCATTCACCCAGACGCGCGTTCTGCGCCTTCGTTTTCGGGTTTTGTTTTGCTGCATTCATTTGCTTTCAAATAAATTTCCTTTTCAACAAACATTGCACGGCAGCTGTCGCGCGCACACACACACACACACACACATGTGGGCATATGCATGCATGCATGCATGTTGAGCACATAACGGAGTATATACACACACATGCATACATGCGTCACATTCACAAGTACCTTGCACATTTGAGTGCATTGAATATTGTAAAATGCATCTAATTTAATTTTGCCATCTCATCTGCATAGTTAGATGATAGAAACTAACTAACTAACTTGCGGTAACGGTACATATGCTTTAATAACTATCCGTGTGCTCAACAGGGACAACAACAAGAATAACCGCAAATAGCGAAAACTTGTCTAAAAACAAAAATTCAATCGGTTCAAAACTTGCAGCGAAGCCCAAGTCAAAATGTCTGCAATTAGCAGCCGGAATCAGAAAATGGAACAACAGGTAGGTGTCAATGTTCACACACTTGGGTATTAACTGTTTCTATATACACCTGCTAATATGCCTATGCCTATCTAAATAAAAACTTATTGAATGCCATTTGACCTTATGAAAACTTAAAGTACGCTGAGGCAAGGTTTCGGACAATTCCAAAAGTTTGCAAAATGGTTGTGTAGAAATTTCTAAAAAATTCTTTTCAGAACGAACATTTTTGCAAATTGACCTGCGGTTCAAAATTAGACAAAGCGCGAAAGCTAAGGTTCCAAGAAGCTTAAAGCCTATTTTCAAATTTCTGCTTAAAAAATAAATAATACGCATTTCCGAGATTGCACGAGATTGCAACTTTTAGTGTCAGAAAATGCGTGGAAAACTTTTATATGCTTTTCATTCAAACAGCTTGAAACCTATTCAAACAAATATTTCTCGGTATTCATTAAAGTCATGTTTCGCACTTTTCGGAAAATGCACGGGCATAAGTTAAACTTGATTATTACGTCATCACAGGAATAATGAATACATGTTTGGTAAGCCCCATTGACGAAAAATCTGGGAATTGCACTTAATTGCAATTTTGTCTTTTTTATTGGATCGACTTTGACGTGGGTCCAAAAGTGATATGAACAATCTGCCAGGCAAGAATACAACATACAACCAAAAGCGTTGAGCCAATTGACCTAGACTCATGTTACGCATATTGACCTAGAGTCATATTATGCAGCGCGGACCCCTAGTACTCTAGCTGGCCGTTTAGCTGACGGCGCATATCCCAGTGACATATATGTACTCACCGATGCATGCACATAACACGCACTATCTATTTATACCCTGAACCCATTAAAAATGGGTAATATAAATGTATGTAACAGGCAGAAGGAAGCATCCCCGACCCCATAAAATATACATATTCTTGATCAGCTTCAATAGCCAAGTCGATCTAGCCAGGTCCGTCTGTCTGTCCGTCCGTCCGTATGTATGAACGCAAGGATCTCAGAACCTATAAGAGCTAGAGACTTGAAATTTTAGCTGTAGGTCCTCCTAGTGCCTACGCAGATCGTCGATAATCGATAACTTACTCCGTTTCCAAGCAATCGATAAAAATCGATATCGTCATCCTGTTATTTTTTAGCAGTTTTGGTGAATAATAAGAGCTAGAGTCTTCTAGAATAGTATATATATATCTGCATGGAAGAAGAGGGTTCAGGGTATCCCCTAGTCGGTAGCGACCTAAAATCATAAACTCATTTTATTTAGCTACAAGCTAAAGCTAAAGTTAAAGTTAAAGTTAAAAGTTGACTTAGGATACACAGTTTCTTGACAATAACAGTATATATTGTGAAGATAATAGTATATATGGAAGGTCTCGAACCCTTACAGCCCGTACAAGTAAAAAATATGTTCAAATTATGTTTCCTTTCGTTGGGCTAGCTGCCTCGCCTGGTGTCTGCTCCTCCAGCCAACGATGTCAAATTAAATCAAGCTACCAACTCGAACAAATTCATGCTGACGGCTTGCCTTCTACACCAGGTCCCAGTGTCTCACCGGCGCTCTTATCTCAATCCTCCACTGTTTGCTTTGCTGTTGCCAGTTGCCAGTTGCCAGATGTCCCAATTGTTATTGATTGGGTGGATCAAAAATTGAAGTAATTCTTCAGTTTTTCAAGCAAAGACATTAAATGTTGCTTTTTGGCGTTGCCAAGGTATATTTCATTAAATTTATCGACTAGAGACGTGAGTTTGGGCGAGTGAAAATGTATTCCTTCCCTGATATCAGCTCCAACCTTTTAGCCAAGTCTAGAGTGTTAATTCCGATTCAACTTGAAACTTTTCCTGAACTCAAATAAACTCAGCTACAATCAAAAAAGACAGTATTTAAAATGAAAAGTGTTTTGCATAAATCAGCTGAATAATTGGGACAGACGAGTCGTATAATTCATCGTTAAAAATACCCAAAGGATTAATAAGGCCAGAAATAAAATGTCAGGACAAGCGGCGCGAACAGAAACCCTTAATAGGCTAGTTGTTGTTTGGCCCGAGCGTAACTAGGGGCAACTATTGTGTACTAAGCAAACAGACACATACGCTGACTAATACTAATATATACA